>JARBWK010000001.1:47084986-47684986 GCA_030556195.1 Anolis apletophallus | reverse complement strand
TGGAGAAAGTTTAATATACTCAAGGTTTTATTGCCCTCAATTTCTTTTAGACTAAACAAATTCACTATGAAATAACCCGCAGAGCATACAGCAGAAATTAATTCTGAGTAAACATGCATATGATTGTTCTGCCAATTAACATAGAATCGTTTAATCATCTGACCAGCTTAAATAAAGACTCGTGTATTAGGTTTCCCATCTTTATAGAGTTTTTAAAGGAACCAAATAGGCTACCAAAGACTACAGAAGGTATGGCAGGCTCTTGGGGGTCTAGGTGTTGCTCTTCCCATCCCTAAACATTATAGTAAAGCACACCATTTCCAAGGAACCAAAGTAGAAGTGGATAGAAGTCTAGATTTTGCACACAAAAAAAACAAATCCAAAAAACAAAACCTTCTGAGACTTGTTTTTTTAATTAAAAAAACATTGCTCCTTTAGTCGCTTATTAATTATCATTTTTTTGCGGGAAGAGGGGGTTGTATGAACAGGGAGAGCTGCAAAAAGAGGTTAGGCCACATGCAGCCCATGGGATTTCTGTTGCCTACACAAACACAGGGAGATCCACTTCTCTTCCACTAGGATGGCCTTTCATCAACAAAGTCTATTCACTTGCCTTTGGATACTAGATAGTTGCTAAATATTATAGGAACATTGTATTACAATACAGAACTGTAATGAATGCTAAATTGCATTTAACTTCCTCACCCAAGACCACCCACTAAACCAGGCCTGCACAAGCTGTGGTCCTCCAGGTGTTTGGTCCCAGAAGCCCTAGCCAGTTTGTTCAATGGTCAGGAATTCTAGGAGCTGAAGTCCAAAACACCTGGATCGCCATAGGTTGTGCAGACCTGCACTAGACTAGACTATATGATTGATCTAGGATCTGAAAGTGGATGTGTTAGGGCCATAAAATAGTCTGTTCCTTGCACTGTAACAGCTTTTAAACTGAAGTTTTAAATAAAAACTAAACATTAACAATTTTGGGCATTGCGCAACATTTCAACATTTGTGAGTTTTGCAAACAAAATATGTAATGCAAATTAAAAGAATACTAAATTGAGAATCTTTAAACAATTTAACAAAACTGTGGGCTGCATTGTGTTAAACACAGAGAAGCAAATAGGGTAGCAAGTATATCACACACAATTAGAAAAAGAATTCATTTAGTATCTTCATCCAATTCAGGAGCAATATACACTGAAATAGTGACAACATACAAATGTATAATTAACAAACATCAATATCAAACTTGAGTATCATACACAGAGCATAACATATTCTTCCCCAATAGTTATAGTAGAGCGAATTAATTTGAGTGGTGCTCTACTATAACTATTGGGGAAGAATATGTTATGCTCTGTGTATGATACTCAAGTTTGATATTGATGTTTGTTAATTATACATTTGTATGTTGTCACTATTTCAGTGTATATTGCTCCTGAATTGGATGAAGATACTAAATGAATTATTTTTCTAATTGTGTGTGATTGCTACCCTATTTGCAATCTTTAAACAATGACAACTATGCACAGATAGACATTAAACTAGGAAAGAGATATGAAGGTACCAATATCAACAGTGAAAAAGAAATGCCTTTTCCCATTGCTCAAAATTTTTGTTTAGTATCTTTCTGCCTCCTACCTCTTTATATATAAGCCATTCTGTACTCTGAATTTAATATACACGAATGACTTACATTTAATATCTGTGGCCTATTAAGATATAATGAGCCACAAAGGCTAATCAGTGAAAAGTCTGGCCAGACTGGCTTCTCCACGAGAGCAAGGAATCTTCAATCATATAGGCCATGACATTCTTGCCAAACTGAGAAAAGGGCAGATATAAAGCAACTGTATATCAGCAAACTGTCTTTCCAAAATAGGAAAGTGTCAGTTTTGGGGGAGGAAACTTTTGCAGAGAAAGCAGGTGACAATAGCAATCTGGGAGCTGTTGGGCAATTACTACTGACTGTAGATTGTCACGACCTATACATAAAATGGCAGTGGCATGAATGCTGAGAATCCCATTTTCCATTGCAGACACTGCCATCATTTAATAAAGTGGAACAAGATCATCCACGTTTATCCACAAAAGGTCCCTGAACTACCACAGATCCAGAGGCCCCACTGTACTTCTGTCAGACATTCAACCCATGAATGAAGTGGCCTTGCCAGACTGAAGTTCTGATTACCATTAGCATTTCTAATATAAAAACTACTTTATTTGTACTTTCATTTTCTACTTCTAAATGAATGAATGTGTTTCACCTAAAGAAGAAACTAGATCCAGGCAAGAACTGAAGTTGGTTTTGTTTGGTTTTTTTTTCAAAAATAGGAAATACTAGTTTGCAGTTCTCAACATTTTAAGGGGCAGGCCAAAATTTAACTTGATGGCATCATATAACCTGCTAGAGCCTAAAATAAATGTCTGGAACACCCTTCTCCCCCATTTCATCTTATGATTCAGGGGACTCTCTTATTTCCATGTTATTCACTCTTTTGCTACCAAGAAAACTTGAAATCATCAGTCCCTTTCAGCCTAAGTGTCATACTGTAGAGGCAAAGAAAAATAGCATGTACAATATAGCATGTAATCACTATATGAAGCAGACATTCACAATAGTAATTTTCTGCTGAATTTGTTATGTCTAAAACTAAATCATTTTATAACACTATTCACAATGAATAAAAACAACACAAGCCAGGACAGCGATTTTCAAAAACATCATTGACATTTGTTGAGGCAATAGATCCTAAAAAGGACACATACATACCTACCAAATACAAATGCAAAGATAAAATATATCTAATGCAAATGGTAAAATTAAAATATTAATCCTTTCATACCTTCCTATAGTCATTATCTCTTAATCTCCCCATCTAGTATTAAATGTTTGTGACTATTTGAGAAAAATAAGCATACTGGTACATTGTGTAAAATATGACAGGCTTTAAAAGAATTGGTGAATGCTTACATGGGACTAGATGCAACTGAACCCAAGGCCTTAACTCTGAGCAAAAATACTTATGATTGGTTTAATAAGGTTGTAAACCTATGCTTACTTGTGTTGAAATAAGCCTCACTAAACTCAGTGAGATGTACTTCTGAGTAGATATATGATTGCATATAGCTGTGTTAAGCATTCTACATCAAATTCCAATTGGTTTTCATCAGAAAGTTTCAGAAGAGGAAAAACTTTCAAATTCAAGAAAATCCGTATTACTACCTTCAATCTAAAATTTTCTGAAGAGTCACAATAGCATCATTTGACTATTAATAGCCACCCTGAATACTCGTCCTTTGTGAAATGTCTCTCAGAAGTATTTGCAGACATTTTCTTCATGATGTATTAAATTATAAAGTGCCCACTGCTTTAAAAACCTAGTCAATGCATTTACACTCTCCCCCAATGTCAACATTAATAAAGGTTAGTAAAGGCAACACTAAACAGCAATACTTTGTGCAGTATATTCTGGCTATTTATCTTATCAGTAGTAGCAAACAAAGTAGAATGTTATCAATACTCATATGTTGATGTTTGGATTGTAGAGTGTGTGAACAATACCAGGCAGCATGTCACTTTTATTTGCCTATTACTTTAGTCACTTATCTTATTTGGCTAGTACATTTATTAAGCACTTATTTTCCAAAGAGTTGAAGGTAGTTCTCCCAACTTTATTTTCACAACCATGACTTGGGGAAGATTAGACAGAGACGTTGGTTGTTTCAGACTCACTCAGTGAGCTTTACAGCTGAGTAGGGATTTAAATCTAAATCTTTTTATTTCTAAACTGACACTCTAACAATAAATTGAATGTGAGCAAAGTAAGGCTTCAGATGTTGGCACCAGACACAGTCATCATTAGTGAGCAATGCTAGATGTTGCAGTCCAATGCTTTGAGTGCCACATTTTGCCCAGCCCTTCTTTTAACCACAGCAATTCAGTAAAATATGTAAATTGAAACAGTACTTAAAGCAGCTGTGGACATATGCATAGTTAAGTCATTTTACCTGCACAACTCTGAAAGAAAGAACAAGGCTAATATATTTGCTCAAAGCCAACCACGGGGCTTCGTAAGTGCAGCTGCTAGATTTAGGAATCAGGAGATCAAATGCTACTTATTATGAATGCACAACTAACCTGGTATGTGGAGGAGTGAGGGCTGGTAAAGGGGTATGTGATTCCCCCCCATCGCCATGCAGCTTTCGCTTTTAATTCTCTCATGGCATTTCCATATTGTCTTTGAGTTGCCCAAGTCCACAAAGCAGATCTTTAAGCAAGACAATCAGAGATAGAAAACTCTTCTCCTTCAGTCAGGAGAAATATTTAATCAACACATTTATTTCACGAAGTCATAGACTGAGTTCACTTAGTAAAGTACAGTATGTCTCTTCCTAACCTACTTCGCGGGATATTTGCAGGGTCATAGCAATATTCT
The DNA here is from genome assembly GCA_030556195.1 of Anolis apletophallus. Classification (NCBI taxonomy): domain Eukaryota; kingdom Metazoa; phylum Chordata; class Lepidosauria; order Squamata; family Anolidae; genus Anolis; species Anolis apletophallus. The sequence continues at coordinate 47,680,547 of JARBWK010000001.1, read as the reverse complement.
GAGAGAGATTCAAATTTTAAGAAAATACAGCAGTGTTGTCTACCTACTTCAGACATAAAAGTCGTTAAATTTAATAACACTTTATTGATGATACTGACTTTGAATCCCTGAAAAAAATGGAAGCCTGCACTTGGCAAAATGTAGACAGAGAAATGTGTCAATTTTTGCATACATATGTAGATGTACACCGATATAAATACAGAGAAAGTAGGAAGACAGGGATGGGTGGAAAAGGAATGTATCAGCATCTTTAGGACTAACTGGTTTAACACAAGCTTTTGTGGATACAAATCCACTTTTCCAGATGCAGTACGGAATAATATTAAAATCTCAAAAGTTTTCAAAGGACTGGATTAGGTGATACATTTGATACACTTAAAAATTTAGTACAAGGAACATGATTTGCATCTTTCTGAATTCTATCACAGTATATCCCATCTGCCACAACTGTATATAATTATAATCTAAGACAGAATTGGTTCACAGCAGGTTTTTCTTGTGCCCTCCTCTGAAGCTGAGACGGTCATCCTGTAGTGTAGATTTCTATGGTTAAGCATGAGATTCAAACCCTAGTTTTCCAGTGTCCTAATCCAACACTCAGTTCAACAAATGGAAAAGGATCTAAAATCTAGGTCACTCTTTTGGAAGGACAGAAGATTGAGTGGAGGAGGATAAGGGATGGAGATAGTTAAATGGCAATCAATGGGGGGAAACCTCTGAAGGTGGAGTAGCAATGTAGTTTTTCTTTGTAAAGTGGTTTAATATGCATTTTATCTGACTTAATAATACATTATTATTTTATATTTTAAATTGCTTCACATTGTTGAAATTGATTCTATTTGTATGTTGCCTTGAAATTATATGCTAGTGTGTTATTAATCCTCTCAGTGGACATTGATTTATAGCAACCTTCTCCTAGAGTTTTCTTCAGTGAATCAAAGAAGCATGGCCACTCCTTTCCTCTAAGGCTGAGAGTGTGTTACTTTCCTCAAGTCATCCAGTGGGTTTTTGTAGCTGAATGATTTATTCCAAGCCTGGCCTCCTAGAATCTCTTAAACATTAAAAAGAGATTCTAGAGCTGTTTAGCAGTAAAATTAACTACCCCAAAAGATAAAAAGCTCCTTGGAACCTTTAAACAGGTTTGCTGGGCCATATCTTGGAGAATGTTAACTGTGGCTTCCCACATGGCAAGGGAATAGATTAGATTAGATGGCCCACAAAATCCCTTTCAACTCTTAATTCCATACAGTAAAGGTATTTATTTATTTATTTTGTTTTCCCCCAACATGTATACCAGAGCCCATTAAAACACCTCCTATCGTTTCCCCAACATGTATAATAAGTGAGCTAAATTCTAAAGTATTTTACAAGCGGAAATTCAAACAAAAATTAAATTGCTATTTTGCTGTGATACATTATGCTTATAAAATCATTTTTAAAGAACGAAAGTAGAGCTAGCAATTTGGGGGAACTATGTGAATTGAGAAAAAAGTGACTGACCAAGAAGGAAAAACTGCAAGCAACTCACACAAGTGCAATAAAATGCAATACTGGCACCTTTGCACTTTTCTTCTATTACTACTTTACCATGCAATAAGGAGAAAATATTTTGACAAGCTAGCTCTAGAGCAGGGCTGTCCAACTTCTACCGGACCGGGGGCCTGAGTCAGTGATCACCTAGGGGGCTTAAGGGTCTGCCTCTGCCCCTGGCCCTGCCCCCTCCCCTGGCTCCGCCCCTTCCCCGGCTCCAGCCCCGCCCCCCGGCTCCAATTCCATATATTTAATATTAACATAAGGGGGTAGGGAGGGAATGGCACACATGGGGGGCATAATTAAACAATTATTGTATTATTATATTTCTGCCCCATATATTCCCACCCCCCTCTTCCCCTTATTTCCAAATTAAATACATTTACTATTATTATTATTATTATATTTCTGCCCCATATATTCCCACCCCCTCTTCCCCTTATTTCCAAATTAAATACATTTATTATTATATTTCTGCCCCATATATTCCCACCCCCTCTTCCCCTTATTTCCAAATTAAATACATTTATTATTATTATTATTATTATATTTCTGCCCCATATATTCCCACCCCCTCTTCCCCTTATTTCCAAATTAAATACATTTATTATTATTATTATATTTCTGCCCCATATATTCCCACCCCCTCTTCCCCTTATTTCCATATTAAATACATTTATTATTAGTTTCTACCCCATATATTTCCTGCAAGCAATGAGTCCAGTGTTACAGGCACAGCTGGCTTCCCTGTAATGCTGGGCGACGCCTCCTCCTCTTCTAGTTTAGGCAGAGAGGGAAGGGGGTGTGGCCAAGGCGGAGGGGACTCAGCCAATAACAGGAACCTTAATTTGCATTCCTTTCGGAGCTTATTTAGAAAGGATTGAAACTGGAAGTTTACAAAACTGGAATTTTATTTCTCATGGCGGTTGTTTTTGATTTTTCCCTTTCTCTTCTCAGGTATCAATATTTGCATAATCCAGTTTCAGTCACCATCACTGTAAAGGTTTAGGAAGAAGTGAGGTTTATATACGGATGGGCTTGCAAGCAAACTGGATGTGAGGGCGATCACTGAAGTGAAGGGAGGGGAACCTGCGAGAAGGAGCAGGAGGCGGCGCGAAGGGTGGCGCGTCACAGAAAGCTCCTCTTCTCGGTTGGGGGGGAGGGAGGGACTAGGAGGAGGAGGGAGCCTGCTCCTCCTCCCTGCCCCGCCCCTCCATGGAAAAAAATATTTAAAATAATTTTAAAAAATTTAAAAAATATTTTTTAAAAAATTTTAACAGCCGATTTCTTTTTTAAAGGGTAGGGGGCCGTAGGGAAGGGGCTGGGGGCCGTATACGGTCCGTGGGCCGCCACTTGGACAGCCCCCTTCCACCACCTGAACTAAAGAGGGAAGGAGAGAAAGAGTGCACCGAGCGAGAGAGGGCATGGCCAGAGCGAAAAAGGGGCGGGCCGAGTTCGGAGCGCGCGGGGGGGTGCTCATCCATTCCCTTTCCGGCTTCCTCCTCTTCTGAGGATTCGTGCCAAGTTTGGTCCTGATCCATCATTATTTGAGTCCACAATGCTCTCTGGATGGAGGAGAACTACAACTCCCAAACTCAAGGTTCAGTACTTTCTGTTGCTCTCATGAGAGTTCAGTCTGCCAAGTTTGATTCAACATGGCTGGGGAATGCTTTGATTGTATTTTTCCCTTATGGCAGAAGGAGGTAGGACTGGATGGCCCTTGGAGGTCTCCTATTCTAGGAACCCATTGTTATTGTTATTATTATTATCATCATCATCAGAGGCTGAATGGCCATCTGTGAGGAATGCTTTGATTGTGTTTTCCCCTTATGGCAGAAGGAGATTGGACTGGATGGCCCTTGGAGGTCTCCTATTCTAGGAACCCATTGTAATTAATATTATTATTATCATCATCATCAGAGGCTGAATGGTCATCTGTGAGGAATGCTTTGATTGTATTTTCCCCTTATGGCAGAACGAGATTGGACTGGATGGTCCTGGATGGCCCTTGGAGGTCTCCTACTCCAGGAACCTGTTGTTGTTGTTGTTGTTGTTAGCAGAGGCAGAATGAATATTATGCCTTATCATTCAGGGTTATAGGCCTGTGTGGAAGGGCCCTGGCTTCTTATTTGACTTCCCTTCCACACATCTGAATAAAATCCCATGTTATTTGCTTTAAACCAGATTATATGAGTGTGGACTCCGATAATCCAGTTCAAAGCAGGTATTCTGGGTTATATGGCTGTGTGGAAGGGCTCTGAGTCCACAATGCAATATAATCCAGTTCAAAGCAGGTTTTGTGGGGTTTCCTGCCTGGATATTCTGGGTTATATGGCTGTGTGAAGGGCCCTGAGTCCACACTGCAATATAATCCAGTTCAAAACAGGGACTGGGACTTGAGACTGGGATTTTGCTGTTCATCTCGTATTTCCAAGTCAAAGCCCCGGTGTCGTCCACAGACACTTCCAAGGCGGGGAGGGGGCGGAGCCGGGGGCGGAGGCAGACTCTTCGGCCCCCCAGGTCACCAGTAACCGGAATTCCGGCCACAGGTCCGGTAGAAGTTGGACAGCCCTGCTCTAGAGCATGCCAAAATATATAGATATAGTAAAATGTATAAAGAAAAGCAGGAATAGGGAGTCACTGTATTGGATATTAAAAACCATATACTATGTAAACAGAGAACAAACTATACACTGTACACACATGTATACAGTATGTACGGCAATAGCTTACAGTCTGAAAAGCCTTCTCAACCATTACAATAGAAACCACAAAGCAGATAACTTCTAGTAAAAAGCTCATCATTCCCCAAAAAAAAGAAGTTAAGGAGCTACGTATTCATGGTTGTGTTCTACTTACAATACCATGCAATCTTTCATTTTTAGCTATTCCTGTAGTATCTATTAGATAAATTAAAGTTTTAAAAAGGGAGCCTTTGTTTGTTTCAATAAGGTCACAAAAATTCCAGCTTCTTACAAGTACTTTTAAATTTTCAAACTGGAAGTAGTTAACCAACAAAATATTAAAACTAATAGGCTTAGATATGAACTATAACATAATGAACGTCTCTGATATTATTTAAGAATTTGGAATGCTTACCTACACAAAATAAAAAATCAATATATGCATGCACACATACATATATTTTCTGCAACATAGAGGCATTATTAAAACAAATACTATAGTATGAAATGAGTATCCTTTATCCAGAAATCCAAAATGTTCCAAAATCTAGAACAGTCCACATGAGTGGCTAAGATAACGACGCCTTTGCTCTTTCAAATACACAAACTTGGCCTCAGGCACAAAATCATTGGAAATATTGTATATAAAATTCTCTTCAGATTATGTATATACAGTGTTCATGAAAAATACATGACTTTCATGTTTAGACTTGGGTTCTATCTCCAAAATATCTCACTACACATATGCATTTTTTTAAAAAAAATCCCAAATACAATACTATTTTAGTCCCAAGAATTTCAGATAAGGGATACTCAACATATATTTCTTGCATGGGCTGACTCAAATGTTCTATAATTTATATAGCAAGTCCAGACTAAAGGGCTGGAGTACACGTAACATTTTGCCATAAGGATGCTGCTATATTGGTCATAACGTACAGAAGTACTTACTGCGTGGAGCTCCCCGATCATGTTATGAAAATCCATACTCCTGTTTTCAACTCTATCGCCACCATGGCGAATGTAGTAATGTGCTCCAGCCCTAAGAATACCAAATGCAATATATTCATCATAACTAGGCTCACACCAGCTTCATTAATTTAGACCATGTACTGTATAATGTACTCGAAATATACAACCTGGCCATGCTCTTCAGCATATTATAATCTTCTGCTGCTCTTCTTGGCCGTCAAATTTCCTGATGTGGAGCCATACTCCACTGTAACACTAAACCCATCTCCTGACTAATCAGTGAATTCATTTTTATACAGGTAGGATCTGAAACTACATTCATCTCACAAAGTGAAAAATCATTCACTTCTCCACATTAAAACAAACACAATTCAGTTTCTAAATTTTAGGAAATTGGTTTTAATTTGAAGGCTTAGGCTTCAATAAGATTTTTGATCGAAAAGCTTTGAGAAAAAGCTGTTCAGCTTTCTAGATGTAAGAAGTACATACTTTTACATCTACAAAAGAAACCTACCTGAAGTGATTCCTAAAAATTCCAAAATTAAAAATTAGCTTTTTCTGCTTCACTCTACTCAGAAAATTTAAGGCCAATTGTATCATGTTGGACTTAATTCCTTTGGGTTGATTCAAAGTCACTGCTTATAGCTAAATGTTTGTTCCAGGAACTGTCTCAGCTTTATACTGTATATCTCATCATGACCCTTTGGAGAAAACTAGATTAACTTCATAACTGCTGACTGAAGTAGGGAAGGATAATAAAGGAGTACTTTTAGTTAAGAATGTATCTGTTATCATCTTTACAAGTCCACTTACTTACTTATTGACCACTATGTCCACAAAAACATACTTGAGAACTACCAATCAGCTTCCGAGCACAATTCAAAGTGCTGGTTTTAACCTTTAAAGCCCTAAACAGTTCTGGCCCAGACTACCTGTCCGAACGTATCTCCTGCCACGAACCATCATGAAGTTTAAGATCTTCAGGAGAGGCCCTGCTCTCGATCCCACCACTATCGCAAACGTGGTTGATGAGGATGAGAGACAGGGCCTTCTCAGCAGTGCCCCCCCGGCCTATGGAACGCCCTCCCTGGAGATATCAGATTGGCCATCTCCCTCTTGTCTTTGAGAAGGAAAATCAAGACCTGGTTATGGGAGGGACCAAGCGTTTGATCAGTGAGCAGCAAGTAGAAGAAGATCGCACAATTTATGGCAAATGAATTGACTCGGACTAGTTTTTGGATTTCGATTTTAATGGATGTGTTTTAATTAAATGTTTTAATTATTTCAATATTTTTAATATTTTGATTGTACTGTGGTTGTTTTTATAATGCTAGCATCGTATGATGCTTTTGTTATGCCACCCTGAGTCCCCTTTCGGGGGGAGAAGGGTGGGGCATAAATATAGCAAATAAATAAATAAAACCGTGTTTGCACCGATTTATCAATATGGCAAAATATGTTCAAAAAGGATCAGCACAAAGATAACAAGACATATTTGAATGTATTTATTCTAATATTATGATAATAAAAGCATTTTCTAAAATTTCCTAATATAATGCATATTTGTATATAATTTACATACATATTTAGCCTACATACACAATTTCTGGTTTTAAAACCCTACAGATTCCTAAAAAGTGCAGATTTTGGCAGAGAGGTGAACTGCAATTCACTAACTGATTTGTATGAAAATTTGGCCCCATTTTTTTCTGTATCCCTAGTAACAGCCAATATTTATGAATGTCAGCATTAACATCTAGTCAGTCAAGCTTAGGCTTTTAGATATAGAAAAACATCATCACTGCCAAAATAATGACAACAGATGCCTATGTTAATTTTGACACCATTTGTAGCTTTTCAAACCATTTAGAAAGATTCTAGGAGAAATCTGAAAGGCAGACACAAAAATCCTTTTCAATCTCATTTTGGTTTCATACCAAGTACTATATACAGAATACAAACTCTGTATTTTTTCCTGACGACCATAATTTTGATCTGAGCAAACATATTTCAATATAATTCAGAAATATTGTCACAGTGGAAAGGAATTAATATTCTTAACAAAAGTGCACTTATTTTACTTATCATCCAACACTGTGCTGAGCATCCTGATATTATCAGATTTATTACAACTGTAGAATATGCTACAAATTATTAACACAGTTTCCTATATACAATGTCCAATTCTGGGTACCGCAAATGAAGGGAGATGTTGACAAGCTGGAATGTGTCCAGAGGAGGGTAAATAAAATGATCAAGGGTCTGGAAAACAAGCCCTATAAGGAGCGGCTTAAAGAGCTGGGCATGTTTAGCCTGAGAAGGCTGAGAGGAGACATGATGAGGGTCATGTATAAATATGTGAGGGGAAGTCATAAGGAGAGGGATCAAGCTCATTTTCTGCTGCCCTGGAGACTAGGACGCAGAACAATGGCTTCAAATTACAGGAAAGGAGATTCCACCTGAACATCCTAACTGTGAGAACTTCCTAACTGTGAGAGCTGTTCAGCAGTGGAACTCTCTGCCCTGGAGTGTGGTGGAGACTCCTTCTTTGGAGGGTTTTAAACAAAGGCTGGATGGCCATCTGTCAGTGGTGCCACGAAATCTCTTTCAACTGATAAATAATTGAAATAAAACTATATGATTCTATGATTCTATATCTGCAAAACATAGATTTCAGTTTCATGGACTGAAAAACCCTTTTCAAAGCAAGTCCCACATATTTTAACAGGAGGGGAATGCACTTATGGGAAGATATGGACAAGAATAATATTTAAAAATACAATTTGGAATAGTCTCAGTCAGCTTTGATGGAGAGACTATATCCATCAAGAAAATAACAGATTGTCAAATTAATAAGAATAAATGTATTTAGTATTGCAGACATGATTACATAAATGTATAGACTTTTTGAATAATCACCAAAAGCACATCTGAATCAGAATAACAGAATTGGGAGAGACCACACGGGCTATCTAGTTCAAACCTCTGCAGAAAGAGCACTATCAAAGTACCCATGACAGATGGCCATTTAAAATCTGTTTAAAATCTGTTTAAAATCTTCCAAGAAAGGAGCCTCCACCACACTCCAAGACAAGAGTTCCACTGCTGAACAGCTCTTACAGTCAGGAAATTCTTCCTAATATTCAGGTGGAATCTCTTTTCCTGTAATTTGAATCCATCTCTCCGGGTCCTAGTTTCCAGGGCAGCAGAAAACAAGCCTGCTCCCTATTTCTCATCACATATTTATTCATGGATTGGCTACCATGTCCCAACTTTTTCTTCTGCAGGCTAAACATACCCAGTTCTTTAAGATGCTCCTCATACGGCTTGTCTCTAGACCTTTCTTCATTTTAGTTGCCCTTCTTTGAAACCTTCCAGCTTGTCAATATCTCTTTTAAACTGTGGTGCCCAGAATTGGAAACAGTATTCCAAGTGAGGTCTAACAAAGGCCAAATACAGACGCATCATGACTTCCCTCAATCTAGACACTATACTCTTTTTGATGCAGCCCAAAACCCTATTGGATTTTTTTAGCTGCTGCATCATACTGTTGGCTCATGTTCAACTTGTTGTCCATGAAGACTCCAAAATTTTTATCACATGAAATGTTGAGCCAGGCAACACCAATTCTATATCTTTGCATTTCATTTTTGCTGACTTAGTGTAGTATCTTACATTTGTCCTTGTTGACATTCATTTTGTTAATTTTGACACAGCTCTCTAACCTGTTCAGGTAATTTTGAATTCTAATCCTGTCCGGTATTAGCCATCCCTCCTAATTTGGTGTAATCTGCAAACTTTGGTAAGCATTCTTAAAAGTCATTAATGAGGATGCTGAACAGTATTGGGCTGAGGACTGAACCCTATGGCACCTCACTAGTCATTTCTTTCCAGGATGAAGGGAAACATTGGTGAGCACCCTTTGGGTTTGGTTGCTTAACCAATTACAGATCCACCTAATAGTAGCATTTCCTAGTTTGCTTGCAAAAATATCATGGAGAACTTTGTCAAAGGCACTATTGAAATCAAGATATGCTACATCCACAGCATACCCTGCATCTATCAAGCTTGTAACCCTATCAAAAAAAGAGATGAGATTAGTCTGGAATAACTTGTTTTTGAACAATCCATGCTGACTTTTAGTAGTCACAGCATTTCTTTCTAAGTGATTGCAGACTGCTTCCTTAATGATCTGCTCCAGAATCTTTCCTGGTATCGATGTCAGGCTGACTGGTTGGTAATTGTTTGGGGCATTCTCTCCCCCCCCCCCCATTCTTGAAGATAGGGACAACAGTTGCCCTCTTCCAAGTCTGCTGGGACTTCTCCTATTCTCCCAAGAATTCTCTAAGATTATTGCCAGTAGTTCTAAAATTACTTATACTAGTTCCTTTAATAGTCTTGGATGTAGTTCACCTGGCCCTCAAGACTTGAATTCATTTAGAATAGCCAGGTATTCCTGGACTACTTCTTTACCTATTTTGGGTTGTATTTCCCTTATCTCTTCGACTTCATACTCGTCAGGTTGAACACCAATCTCCTTTTCGGAAAAGACTGAGGCAAAGATGTTTGAGCAGCTCTGCCTTTTCCTTATCCCATTAGTCCACCTTGTCCACACAGAGGCCTTACCATTTCCTTTTTCTTCTGAAATAATCAATAAACCCCTTTTTATTGTTTTTAATCTCTCTGGCAAGCCTGAGCTTATTTTGTGCCTTAGTCTTACGAACCTTTCCCTACATATGTTGATTATTTGTTTGAATTCCTCTTTGGGGATTTCCTCCCTTTTCCATTTCTTGTGCATGTCTCTTTTAAATCTTAGCTCAATTAAAAGTTCTTTGGACATCCATTCTGGTTGTTTTACACTACTGTTTTTTCTCCTTGCTGGCACTGTTTGCAACTGTGCCTTCAGTATCTCACTTTTAAGAAACTCCTATCTATCATTAACTCCCTTCTCTTTTAGTATTCCTGTCCATGGAATCACACTCAGTATTTCCTTAAATTTCCTGAAGTCAGCTCTCTTAAAGTCTAGGATGCATGTTTGACTTCTCTTGGACTCACCCTTCCTTTGTATCACAAACTCCAGGGGCACATAGTCACTCTCACCCAAGGATCCCACCACTTCCTCTCCATTCACCAGATCCTGTGTTGGTTAGGATCAGATCAAGAATAGCTGATATCCTTGTTGTCTCTTCTACCTTCAGAACAATAAAACTGTCTGCAAGGCAAGTGAGGAATTTGCTGGACTTTGTACTCTTGGCAAAATTTGTTTTCCAACAAATATCAGAGTAGTTTAAATCCCCCTTACTGCTATATCTCTTTTTTCCTACATGTTTGGTCATCTGGTCAAGGAAGGCTTCACCCAAAAAAAATGTTCCCAGACCCCCTTTTAACTATCTGTAAAAAATTTGGATTATTTTTTTAAAAAATAAGGCTTCATCCAGTTCTTCTGTCTGACTTGGAGGTCTGTAAGACCTCCACAACTCTATCTTTTCAGTCCTTGTTCCCTTATATCTGATCCAGATGCTCTCAACCTGGTTTCCAGGATTGAAGTCTTGCATCTTTTCACAGATGTGACATATATTTTCACACCTGTGATATTTATTTATTTATTACATTTATATCCTGCCCTTCTCGCCCCAAAAGGGGGACTCAGAGCGGCCTTGCAAAAAGGCAGCAATTTGATGCCATGCACATAAATACATACAGGCTGTAACCCTATATTCTGCTCAGCCTTTTAACTGACCAGGAGTATCTTTGACTTGTCTGGATTCAATTTCAATTTGTTTGCCCTCATCCAGACGATCAGAGCTGCCAAGCACAGGTTCAGGACTTTAACAGCCTCCTTAGTAGCAGGTGGAAAGGAGTGATAGAGTTGAACATCGTCTGCATACAGATGACACCCAACCCCAAAACTCCAGATGATCTCTCTCAATGGCTTCATGTAGATGTTAAACAACATGGTGGAACAATACTGAGCCCTGTGGGACTCCACGAGACAATGGCTGTGGGGCCGAGCAGGTGTCCCTTAACACCACCTTCTGGGAATGTTCCTCTAGGAAGGAACTGAGTCACTGTAAACCGGTGCCCCTAAGGCTTATTCCCACAAGGTATCCCAGAAGGATACCGTATTCTATGTATCAAATGCCGCTAAGAGGTCCAGGAAAACCAGCAGGGACACACTACAGCTATCAAGTTCCTTGTGTAAATCATCCACTAAGGCAGGGCTGTCCAACAGGCGGCCCTGGGGCTGTACACGGCCCCCCAGCCCCTTGGCTACGGCCCCTTACCCTCCTGCAATAAATAATATATATTTTAAAAAATTTTAAAATATTTTTTCAATTAAAAAATATTACTTTTTATTATTATTTTTGGTCCTGCCCCCTTGGCTTTCTATTGGCCGCCTCCTCTTCTCCTGAGGGAGGGGGACAATGGGAGGGAGTGACGTCTCTCGGGTCCCGCCCCCTTGGCAGCAAACAGGAAGAGCGACCCGGCCGCATGGGCGCTCCATGTGGCTCGGCAGAGCTCCTTCCTCCTTCTCATCCTCCCTCCCTCCCTTCCCAGGGAGGAGTTATTGCAAGGAAGCATTCAGCATTATGGTGAGCAACATTTCTTCTCCCTCCCTCCTTCCATTCCACCCTTTCATCCTTCTTCCTTCCCTGCCCCTTCCCTCTCTCTTTCTCCTCTCGGTCGCTTCCTCCTCCTGCTGCTACGTGCGCTCAGAGGCGCTCAGGCCCTCAGCACACTCGCCTCCATCGCCCGGCCTTCTTCTCCCCCCCCGCTTCCTTCTCTCTCTTTCTACTCCCCCCTCCCTTTCCTTCCACTTTCCTTCTTTCCTCCGTCCCTCTCTTTCACCTTCTTTCCTTCCACCCACCCACCCTTTCGTCCTTCCTTTCAACTGTTCTCCCTCCCTCCTTGCCCCTCTTTTACCTTCCTTTCTTGCCACCCTTTTATCTTTTCTTCCTTCTTACTTTCCCTCCTCCCTTTCCTCCCTCCATTCCCTTCCATCCTTCTCTTCCACTCCTTCCTTCCTTCTCCTGTCCAGATCCATCATTGTTTGAGTCCACAGTGCTCTCTGGGTGTAGGTGAACTATAACTTCCAAACTCAAGGTCAATTCCCAAGCAAACCCTTTCAGTACTTTCTGTTGGTAATGAGAATTCAATATGCCAGAGAGTTTGGTTCAATTCCATTGTTGCAAGAGTTCAGGATGCTCTTCGATTGTGTTTTAACTAAAAATCCCAGAATGTCAAGGTCTATTTTCCCCAAACTCCATCTGTGTTCACATTTGGGCATATTGAGTATTCATGCCAAGTTTGGTCCTGATCCAACATTGTTTGAGTCCACAGTGCTCTCTGGATATGGGTGAACTACAACTCCAAAACTCAATCAAACTCTTGTAGTATTTTCTCTTGGTTATGGGAGTTTTGTGTGGGAAGTTTGATTCCATTCCATAATTGGTGGAGTTCAGGATGCTCTTTGTGTGGTAACTATAAATCCCAGCAACTACAACTCCCAAATGAGAAAAGCAATTTTTTGACTGATGGTCCCTCCTTGGGTTAGTATTAGTATGTTTTGTGGCCAAATTTGGCAGCAATGTGTCCAGTGGTTTTTGAGTTATGTTAATACTACAAAAGGAGGAGGCAGCCTGCGCAGCTGCCTCCTCCTTTTGGGGCTTCTGCCTCCTCCTTTTGGGGCGGAGCCGGGGGAGGGAAGGGGGCGGGGAGGTGGCGGAGCCAGGGGAGGGAGGGGGCGGAGCCGGGGCGGAGGCAGACCCTAAGGCCCCCCAGGTGATCAGTGACCGGAAGTCAGGCCCCCGGTCCGGTAGAAGTTGGACAGCCCTGCACTAAGGCAACCAAGGTTGTTTCAGTTCCATATCCAAGCCTAAAGCCAGACTGCACTGGATCCAGATAAGTAGTTTCCTCTAAGAACATCTTGAGTTGTGAAGCCACCACACATCCCATGATTTTGTCCAAAAAGGGGATATTGGAAACTGGCTGAAAGTTGTTCAATTGAGTGGGGTCCAGTGATGCTTTTTTCAGCCATCACTGGACCCCACATTATATTTCAACTATATGCGTCTCCACCCCACCCACTCCTGTTAGGTCTATTTCTCTGAAATAGGTTATACCCTTCCATTGCTACATTTCAATTATAGGACTCGTCCCACCAGGTTTCAGTTATGCCTAGTACATTGTAACTGTTTTGTCATGCTAAGAGTTCCAGTTCATCTTATTTCCTGTGCTCTGGGCATTAATGCAAAGACATCTAATCCCATGGGACATTACCCTTACTGTTTGTTTGAGATTATTGTCCTCCAACTGCTTGGTACTTATTGAAGCATTTTAGCATTCAGGCACATCTCTCTAGATCAGAATGAAAGATTTATAAAATGAAAATAGAAATGCCTTGAACCTATTTTTCCCCCGTCATGGCATAAAAGCATTATAAACATTATGTTTGTATTTCATAAGAATCAGAAGTAATAAGCAGCAGAGCATTTAATTGTAAATAATTCATTGAATGATCTTTCCGGATTTGAAATAGACCCACATCTCTCAGATGACTGAAGCAAATGGAAATCCCCTGACAATATTTCAATTAGAACCCTTACTACTACTCAGCATATTATCAATGCTTGTAAGTGATGGAAATTAGAGTTTTAAATAGATAACCTTGAAAACACAATGAGCATTCCTCCACCGCCACAAGTAATTATTTCAATAATAATAAACAAGGGGTCTTAGAAATACAGGTAATCTTGCCAACTATAGTTCATTGCATTTTTAATTCTAGAGACATTAGACCCCTGGTTCCCAACGTGGGGCACATGCCCCACAGGAGGGCAATTTGATTTTTAAGAAGGACAACTGAGAATGACCTATTAGCAATTGATTTTTGCACTTCTTATGGTTCTAGGGGCCTCATATACAGAATATAATTATATATATATATATATATTGTGGCATACACATTTTAAAAACTAAAAATCAGAATGTACATGGTGGTCAGCTGGTAACAATGGAAAGGGGAAAAGCCCACTAATAGAGAGGAGTGTTGAAAGCACACAGTTAACTAGAACAGGATACAGAAATCTAATGTTAGGAAATTTTGTATGACACCTATAAAATGTATTAACCTAAACACAGATCATGCAAGTATACCCTATTATTTTACATAAATTGAAATAAGTCCTGTTTGCATGGAATACTACCTGGAGAAAAAAAATAAGCTCATCTGTTCTGCGTTGGAGGAAAATGTTATATTTGTAAAGCACCAGTTAACTAATTTAGATAAAGATTTCTTTAAACAATAATTCAAAAGCAGCGTATTCAAGATGGTTTATGTTAAATGATTCCATGTGTGAATACCACAACTTAGAAGCATTTGATAAGTGTTTTTCCCCTGAATTACAGTAGCTTGAACTGGTAGCTCTTGAAGAATTAAAATTAATTTATACATATTTTGAAACTAGCACAGCTAAATACCTTCTCCTTATTTTTAATATTACAGGTTGTTCACTAACAGTATTGCAATATTTATATTGTACTTACAATAATTACACAATAAAAACCTTTCATAATTTCCTTACATACTTTTAAATCCCAGAAAATTGAATTTGAACATGAGACTACCTATGTCCAAGGATCAATAAATAATCAACCTCGTCTTTTAAGAAGGCTAATTTAAAATTTATTTTAAAGTGCTCACCATAATGGCACCTAGAATTCAATATAGTATTAAGAATTACAAAAGCAGAAAATGCTGCATTTTCTGGTCATGCTATTTAATTCTTCTACTTAGTATGAACCTGGAAAGTGTCAAACAAAATAATCTAACTCAACCATATATGTGACAGGTTATGCTCTTTTGTCTTAATGCATAAAGCATAGCCCTGTCTTTTTCAGAATATAACAGAGCTCAAAATATCACAACATTGATTAAACATTTCCATTTCTCAGTACAATAGAATGGATTCATCCAATAAAGGTTCATTCTGCTGGGAACTCCAGTTTTAATCTCCAGGGTACACAAATATCAAGGTGAACAAGGAAGGCAGGAATTTTATTGAAGCTGCACTACATACAAATATAATAGAAAAAATTGAAAACAGCAAATTATCAGTTATTTATTTATTTATAAATTCGATTTGGTAGACCGCTCTCTCTGGAGCCCAGAGCGGTTTACAACATAAGATCAATAAAACATCAATAAAACCAATAAAAGACGTATACCCAACAACCCCACTCCCCACAACTGATCCCGGCAAGCAACAGTATGCAGAAGCAATACATGGCAGGACGGCATGTCGGCAGCTGGCAAGCTATAGGAGGCATCAGTTGGGACCAAATGCCTGCCTATATAACCAAGTCTTCACAGACTTGCGGAAAGCCAACAAACCCCGTAGTGCTCGTATCTCCTCCGGCAAAGAGTTCCAGAGGGTCGGAGCGGCCACTGTAAAGTTAACAAAAGACAAACCATTAAGGTAGAAGTCCAGGAATTATTTCCCTAAAGTTATATTTTATAAGCCTAGTCTACCTTCAGCTCTATATTGCTATAAACTATGGGTGAACATTGTTGAAGTAGGTCTATGTACTAATACAACATCAACATCCAATGTCACTAGTCACAATATCACTCACATCTGTATATCTGTATACCTTTATAAAGCGGAATGTTTGTATGTATGTGTACGGAGGGCGGGACGGCGGATATGTGGCAGCCACTTTCACAGGCCACAGCGACCAGCGCGGGTGATGGACCTGCACCAAACTTGGTACACATAACCCCCCTAACCCCCTTTACGTCCTGGTGCGGTTCGGGGGACATGACCCACGGATTATAGGATTTGTAGTACTTTCAAACACTTTGATTCCCACAGACCACTGAGGCCACCACAAAGGACCAATACAGACCACACTTGGCACACACAGCCCCCATGACCCACTCTACATCCTGCTGCAGTTTGGAGGAGGGCAGACCATGGATGATGGGACTTGAAGTACCTCTACTCCATTCCCAAGTCCGCTGCGACCCTTTTCCAATTACTGATCGAGACCAAACTTGGCACACATAACCCCCATGACTACCTTCACATCCTGGTAAGGTTCGGGGGAGGACTGACAATGGATGATGGGATTT
The DNA here is from genome assembly GCA_030556195.1 of Anolis apletophallus. NCBI lineage: Eukaryota > Metazoa > Chordata > Lepidosauria > Squamata > Anolidae > Anolis > Anolis apletophallus. The sequence continues at coordinate 47,664,227 of JARBWK010000001.1, read as the reverse complement.
GTAGTACTTTCACACCTTTCTGTTCCCACAGACCACTGCGGCCCCCAACAAACACCGATAAAGACCACACTTGGCACACAGAGCCCCAGTGACCCACTCTACATCCTACTGAAGTTTGGAGGGGGGCAGAACATGGATGATGGGACTTGCAGTACCTTCCCTTACTTTCCAAGACTGCTACAAACCTAATCCAATGACTGATCAACACCAAACCTGGCACACAAAGCCCTCATGACCCACTCTACATCCTGCTGCAGTTTGGAGGAGGGCAGACCATGGATGATAGGACTTGGTACCTCTACGCACTTCCCAAGTCCACTGCGACCCTTATCCAATTACTGATCGAGACCAAACTTGACACACATAACCCCCATGACTACCTTCACGTCCTGGTGAGGTTCAGGGGAGGACTGACAATGGATGATGGGATTTGTAGTACTTTCACACCTCTCTGTTCCCACAGACCACTGCGGCCCCCAACAAACACCGATAAAGAACACACTTGGCACACAGAGCCCCAGTGACCCACTCTACATCCTGCTGAAGTTTGGAGGAGGGCAGACCATGAATGATGGGACTTGCAGTACCTTCCCTCACTTTCCAAGACTGCTGCAAACCTTATCCAATGACTGATCAACACCAAACCTGGCCCACAGAGCCCTCATTACCCACTCTACATCCTGGTGCAGTTTTGTGTGAAACGGACCACGGATGATGGGACTTCCAGTACCTTCACTCCGTAAAAACAATACAACCCTCATCCATTCACCAATACAGACCAAACTTAGCACACAGAGCCCCCATGAACCAATCTACACCCTACTGCAATTTGGGGGAGGCTGGACCACAGATGGTGGGACTTCCAGTACCTTCAGTACTTTCATGATACCACTGCAACTCCCAAGAATGATGGATCAAGACCAAACTTGGCACACAGAGCCCCCATGACCCACTCTACATCCTGCTGCACTTCTCAAATGACCCGGGCACCGCCGGGTCCCCAAGCTAGTGTACTAATAAACAAGGAACGCTAGCTTAATAAATTTCAATGTGAATGAGGTACAAAATGGCAAGAAGCTGAGTTTCAACCCATTAGGCCCACAAACATGGTAAATAGGTAAGGGTACTGGTAGATGTTGTCCATTTGCATCTACCTCTTCACAACAAACCAAAACAGGGCAGCTTTTTGAGCCATCCAAGTATTATATAGTATAATGGTTGAAAGTACCCAAAGAAGCCAGCAGCATTAAGCATACTTTAAAGCACATGTTGTTTTCAGTTTACAAGTCATGTTTGGGTGCATTTAACAATAAACCATTTAACAGACAAACAGAGCTACTCTGTCAATGCAGAACAGCCTCAAATGTCCAACCAGCCTGTTTCACCATTCACAAGAGCCATATTGTCTGGTAGTTGCTGGAGTATAACATGATAATTCTTTAACAAAATGAATAAAACCTCCTAAGTCCATAAAAAGATAGGTATCAACCAGCTAGAGGTCCTAATACCCTAACGGCACCATATCCTGTCTGATCTTGGAAATTAACCAGTCAGCCTCTGGTGAATTCTTTGATGGGAAAGACTGTCAATGAATACCAGGTTCTGTGGGCTATATTTAACATCAGAGTATTCCTTGTCTAAGAAAATCTCATAAAATTAACATGGTCTCCATAAGTCTGGAGGCAATTTGAAAGCATGTGCACATACACATCAACCAACTTTGGCAACCTAGGAGACTCTGTAATGGAAGTTGGCCATCAACACTTACATGGTTTAATTGAGCTGTTTGAATGACAACGTTCCTGCAGTTCTCACTTAGAGTAGGGCTTAGTAGACAAAAACATCAACCATATGCTTATACTTTGTAGATTTCTGGCTGTTCTACTCATATAGCAGCACACAATGTGAACATATGCGAAAAATGTTCATTTCCCTTTAGAGCCAAAGAGAATTTTGCTAGGAGTTGTTGGTCTTATTAGAGCTTCTATAAGAGTCTAAAAAACAGGTGTCTATATCACTCAAGAAAATGCATAGCTCACACCAGATTAAAATAAAACAGAGAACAAGTTCAAATACTTGTAGATATTATATAGCTTTCAATTTTTTCTCTACTCCATCACATTTTTCCCCCGCTACTTCGCGGTTCGCTTTTTGCAGACTCGCTGTTTTTTGGTTTTTCAATAAATACAATAATGTATATATTTACACTGGAGCTGCACATCTCCTTGCCACGTACATCATGGGAGATGCCAGCCCAGAGAAGCCGCCTCCTGTAGGCACCCCACTCGCCCAGCTCCTCCTCCCACCTGCTTCCTCCTCCTCTTCCTCACTCTCCCCTGCAGATGGGAGCCCTTCTGGGTTGAAAGAGGGAGAAGGAAGGAAGGGAAGGATGATGGACAGGTCTTGAAGGGCAAATGGCAGATTGGTCAGGAGGGAGGGGGGGACCCGTGTGATGTCCCAAGACCAACCCGGTGCAGGGAAAGAAAGGTGGGAGATTCATCAAGCTCCCTAAAAAGAAAAGGGTGTCAGGATATACTCAGTGGATGAATACACACCAAAATCAAAAGTACGACTTGCGTACCGGCCGCTTGAGATGCTATTTGGCGATGTGAGGTTGTGTGTGTGTGTGTGTGTATACACACACACACACATATATAGAGAGAGAGAGAGTGTGTCCATACTTTGCAGATTTTCACTTTTTGCAGGTGGTCCTGGAACATAACACCCGCGATAAGTGAGGGAACACTGTATCTCAAAGTATTTGAACTTATGTGGCATTGAGAAAATTAAGCAACACTCAAGAATGTTTTCCTTTTTTGAGGAACACATTCCATAGCACTTGACTCAGCTACTTGTTTGTATCCTGAGAACTATGGAGCTATGTATAGTATAGATACTGTGGAAGTATGCATTCACATTTTACACAGAACATTTAAGTTGATTTTGTCTTCAAACATCAAAGATACCACATTTCAGTAAAAATGACTGGACAAACCACCAAGCCTCAAGTTAGTATGAAATTACAGTAGTTCAAAGCTTAATAAGAAACTTTTCCACAATACATAGCCCTACCATGCTAACAATCATATGCCACAAAACTGGTCTGAAATTGGTCTTTAGCGTCATAGCCTACATCTGTTACTATTTCTGCAAATGTCACATTCTAGATCCAATTAAAATAACATACATTGAAATTCGCATGATTCTTGCCACATTTTTCCAATACCTGCAATTATAGAAATTACTCCCAACCATAAATATAGTTGCCAGATTAATAGGTAAATATGTATATAAGAACTGGAAACATTCAAATACCTACAAAAGTGTGAACACTGATCCTTAATGAACACACTAAATTATGATTATAATGTCCACTACTAAGTACTAAAGAAGCACTCTAAAGAAATTCCAGGAAGGTATTGTTGATATTCCCACATTTCTATGAAAACTTCTCCCTGGCAAGAAGAACACAACTTACAAAACCCACACTGGAAAGAGGACATATGATATCTATACTCTAAACTCCATGAAACAATGAAAAAGAAAAGAGAGTAAGGACATTAAACTCAAAATCAGTTGGCACATAACGTAACTGCCACCATTAATGTAATTTAAAGATAATCCAAATCCAAAACAATATGAATATGCAAATATTTTCCCATGCAGAGTTATGCTTTCACAGTCACTAATTAATGTCATCTTTTTATTCAATGGAGTGCACAATATAAACTCCCTTGAGGTCAACCCAATTACTTGACTATCACAATAAGGTTAGGTGGTGAAATACAGTGGCTACAAGCATGAACCAGGAAGCCCAGATTCAAGTCTCATATCTGTAAAATTGCCTTGGAAAAATCTATAAAAATCTCCAATCTCAATGTCTCAGTTGTACCTCCACAGCCAATATACACGGACACACACGCGCACACACCTAAAATATGACTCCATCACAGGAGTTGTAAAATTGAAAGAATGTATACAAAACACTATTAAGATTCTGAAGAAAATGTATATAATACTAAACAAATCTTATAACTATACTAAAAATGTTTCCATTAAAAGACAGATTTCAAGAGCAAACAGCAAAACAGGTTAACAGACAACTATACTTAAAATGCAACATAAATGTTATGTACATTTTGTAAAACTAATACTAATGTAACAAATCAGTATTTTTACAAATAGTCATTAATATTTTAAATCATTGATTATTTTACTCTTGAATAATTCTCAGAAATATGAAAAAAGATTTGCAATATCCACATTTTCCCCTTTATTTGGCTATATGCTACAATAAAAAAGAAAACTAATTTCAGTTCTGTCTCTTAGCTTAAAATCACAAGGAGATATATACCAGAAATGTTTAAAAATAGCACTACTGAAGATGATGAAGAAGGCTTTCTACTATCTGGCCAGTGTCCTGGCATCACTTGCTTTCCTTTTATGCCCCTTTGGCTACATATATTAACACTGCAACTAACACCACCAATGATGACATTTAAAAGATTGGGGAAAAGGGACATCACTTACTCACTTTATTTTAACTTTGCTTTCTATATTTCCTTAGAATACAGTCCAATTCTACAGGCGTCTGTTTTTGCCATCTCAGCAAACAAATATTCATCTACAAAAAAGTACAACAATGGCTCTCCTGTTTTTTTCTTTATGTGTGTGTGTGCGCGCCTCCAAGTCACCTGCAACTTAGGTATACAACAGTGGGGGGGGTGTCGGTGCTGAGGGTGAAAGTCCTCCTCTACACACACAAAGTGCTGCACAAGTTATAACCCCTGTAACGAAATGCAATTCACCAGCTACACAATACATTTTCTAGATCTACTGCATTACAGTAACTACAATATTGCAATTATGAACCAACTGGCAGGTAATAATACAGGACTAGTGGAATGAAATTTAGTTTGGTGAGCCATAGATTGTAGGCACTAGAAAGAGAAATATTTTATTTATCCTCAAGCAAAAGAACAATATGAAGAATAGAAGCTGAATGTTTAGCAAGAAATCTCAAACGTTCTCGCACCTACTTCTTAAACAAGGTTTCCTATGGACATGGCTGGGGGGGGGGGGATTTTCCCCATCTAAATAAACACTTTTACATCAGGATCATAACAACTCAGGGATCTAACACATTTCTCAAGAGCTACTCAATCTACTGGAAGAACAGGTTCACTTCCCTTAGTTACAAATAAAATATTGGGAAGTTTCAACGTTTAATGTTCATAACATAGCAGAAAACCAAGATAGAATTAATAAGCTTCAGGTTAAAAATCATCTGTCAAAAAAACCCATTGCTCTCCTACAGTCAATTGCCAAAGTCATTGGTCAGGGTTAGGGATCAAAACAATAACACAAGCTAAATAAGCCAGAGTAATTAAGCAGCTTCAGCAGTTATGACTGCTGGCAAAGCTTGAGCTCATTTGCTAAAATCCAATGCTAGAGATAAAAACTTTATTTTAGGGAGATACATATCATAAATCAGGAGTGTGCAGAAACAGAGAGAGCCAGTTCAGGTTCCTTCTGACCCTGTGTAGGCTGCATACCTACCACTTTCCAAAACACAGATGTCACATTATGGCAATGTAAAATTATTTTAATAATCAAGATTTGCTAAGCAAATTTCATGTTAGCACTCTTCCCAAAATTCTGAAGTATAAAAAATCACACTGCAGTCCCATCAGGTCTAAAATCTCACAAAAACTTACATATTTTAATGCAATACCCATTTAGCAAGTCAGTGAACTAATCTCAAATCAATTCACAATTTTTAAAAATATACAGATCTTTTATGTGATACATGTAGCGCAGGGGTGCTCATTAGGTAGCTCGGGAGCTACTAGAAGATCTTCAGCCCTCTTCCAGGTGATCTTCGGGCCTCACTAAGTGGATGGGGCGCTCCTGCCATGCGCGCACACACCCTGCGCGCACACGCGCTCCTGTTGCTGTCTTCTGCTCTCACGGTGCTTTTTTCGCCTGCGGGGCATAGCAGGAAGAAGGAAGCACGAGGTGGGGCCTCTGGAGGGAGCGCCCTGCCTCTCTCTCGTCCAGAAGCAGCTGTGCAGCCTCCGTTGCCGGCGAGACAGGCAGGGCGGAGTGCTCCCTTTGGATGCCCTGCCTCGTGCTTTCTCCTTCCTGCAATGCCCCGCAAGTGGAAGAAGTGCTGTGCGGGCAGAAAACAGCAGCAGGAGAACTCACGGTGGCCAGAGCGCGCGGCGGCGGGAGCGCACAGCGGTGGGGGCAGGTAGATCTTTTGGACTTGGTTGCTTTAAGAGTAGCTCGCATGCTGAAAAAGTGTGAGCACCCCTGATGTAGAGAATAGAGTACACTGCTAATTGTTTGTGTTTTGGCATTATACTACCAGAATGAACCCACTTTTAGTTATACTAAAGCAGTATTGAAAAACATAGGGCAACAAATAATGTCATTCAGTAAAGAGAATTTTGGCTGCACAAAAGTGTCTAACATGCATCATCAAACAGAACATTTTAAAATACTGCCATAAAATGGAATATGCTAAAAAGCCAAGAAGAAATTTTATGAATTTTAGTAATGAAAACCTGCCAATTCATTTAATTTTGATCATGTTTAATTTCCTTTCCTATATGTACAATAGGCTTGTTTGATTTTAAAAATGGTTCAAAATTCGTTTTGGATGTAGGAGGTGCTGATGGTTCAGATCTAAAATCAATTTTCACCAAAAAAAAGTTTGAAACTTTTCAAAACTTCTGAGACGTCTGAATCCTTTGTTAATGGTTCAAAGTATTATTTCCTGTTTCATTGGGTGGTCTTTACTTTGAAAGTAGTTGTTTTACTCCAGAAAAGGGGGGGAAGCAAAGGGAGGAAATTCATCCACTGGGTTTTAAACTGCATCCCACGCTCACGAGGAGAGGGGAGAGGGAGGAAAGCCATCCACTGGGTTTTAAACCGCTTCCCAGGCTTGAGCCAAGGCCAGGGACCAGAAGTGGGGAAACGCGGAATCATTTCTGGCTCACTCACTGCTTCGTAACAGAAATGGCGGAAAAAGCTTCGGAAGGGCAAAGGGACTTCTGGTTTCCTTTAAAACTTCAAAATTGCTTCAAAAAGCAAATCTTTACGAATTTATTCTGAATTACGAAGATTCCAAACAAACCTAACCATGTTTAATGTACAATAGTCAAGCTTCTACTACAATAAAAAACAAGAGAAAAATACAGCACCACCTAAAGCTTTTGGTGTCATTTTTACTGCCACAAATATTTCTACGCCAAAAAGAATCAAAAATAATATTTAAGTTCTCCATAATTGCTAAACACTGGCTATAGTTTTTAAGGAATACATGAGGCTAATATAAAATAGATCAGCAGTCGGTTTGTTGAGTTGAAAGAATAATTTACTATTAACCATCTGTTGCACTCCAGAACAGGAAAAGCCCTCTGACTTAAAACACACCACACGTAGTAAAAAAAATTCAATCCTTTTATTAAAGCTAAATAAAATAGCCAGCAGAAATAGATGCTTATAAAAAGTAAGAAAGTTCCAAAAAGTATAAAGTCAGTAAAAATGCAGTAACACAAAACAATGTCCACAAAAGATATAAAAGCAATCCCAGGCAGTATCAAACCAGACAGGAATCAACAGGATGCAAAGACAATCCAGGCAAAGCTAGTCAATACCCACAAGGCTAGAAATCCACAGGAACAAGACCCCTTGAACAGGAATATCATGACTCATGAACTTGATTTCCAAACGATGCCTGATCTAACAGGTTTTCCTTTGAAGCAAATCTTATATCCCAAAACCCAGAAACTGGTTTCGTTTCCCCCCACTCTTTGCTCTTATCTGACAAAGTCTTTCAGAGCGATGTAACCCTTGAGTTTGTTGTCTATCCTGGCTAAACTCCAGCCACCTATTTTTCAACTCCTTATCTGGCTGCTGCTCATTAAAATTCCCAGCTGTCAGATTGTTGCCCAAACCCAAATCTTGAGAGCTCACAGAGAGAAGGAGTAAACCATCATCTCTCTGCCCAGCAGGAATATTCTCATGAGAAACTGCCCTTTGCACTGAGGCCTCTCTGTCCTTGTCTGCATGAAAATCATTGACCAAATCATCTCCATCTTGCACCTCAGCCTCGACACCATCATTTCCCTCGTCAGAAGCATCAAGATCCTGCTCATCATTTCCCACATCAGAAACATCATGATCCTGAAACACAAACACAGGCTGATTCCCAATACCATCATCTAGAACCTACAACATTTTTAACAGGCAGAAAATCTGACTCCATGTAAAGTCATCCCATGGTCACTCTAATCAAATGTGAAAATGAAAGCCTTAATCTAAGTGTTAGTACCAAACAGAATTATACCAACTGAATAATGGAAAATTTGATACATAAAGATCCAATAATAAAATCGGTTTACTCTAGTTAAGAGTAATAACTGGACTGAAGTTACAGTGTTTTGTTAATAGAGCCAGGACCTCTCTGGCTAAGCACTTGTAAGGCATCTCCCCTAAATTACAAGCCCCAGAATTCTGCAGGAGACAACTGCAGGATTTCAGATGGGATGCACACCCTTTGCCTATTCTTTCAGCTCTAGTGTGATGCCAGCAGAAGTCTGCTTTTGTTCAGAATAATCTTTCCCAAGCCCTCGCCCTCCAGCTATGTTAAGGCTACAGCTCTTATCATCCCCAGCCAGCAAGATCAAGGATAAGCTAGTACTAGAAAGAATGTATCATTACCTATCTCACATTATTTATTCTTAACAGACAACAAAAACACAATAAAGCCAGCTGAAAAGATAGAACAATTATGGAACACTTAAATCTCTTCATTAAAATTTCCAGGGGAGACTAGCAAGGTTAACTATCCATTAAATACCTCTGCAAATTCATTTTCAGTTGATAGTAGAAACACATGGGAATCTGTCAAAATATAACAGATATAAGGCTCTCCTCTGCATGGGGATCAAATGAATGTCACTAGGTAGACTATGAGCCATTGCCCCCAGCAATAATGGAAAGACCAGGGTAATACATACAATAGAAGGGAATCTTTCAAACAACCTGCCACTGGGTTATTTGGGAGCTATAAACCAAAGCCAATACCTTAAACACTGCACATGAATTATGTATGTTCCACAGCAGGATTCTACCACCATCACATTCTGTACTAGCCCAAAAGGTAGCTTCATATAAATTGTATCATTATTGCTGAAGCTTAATGTTACGAATATCTAAATCACTGGGAATAGGCAACCCTTGCCATTGAGGCACCTTCAAATCTGGTATGAAAACTCCTTGTCCCAGGAACCACCTCTCCCTCTCACTGACTGCCTCTCTTTCAAAGAAACACTCCTCTTCCCAACCCCCATTCCACTTCTTTTTTATTTTTTTAATACACTGAAAATAAACACAGCCAACAACACTGCAGTAGTATCTGCGTCAAGTAATTGCCAATGTAGCTAAAACTAATAGAGAAAAGCCAGCACTTGTCCATCATTACTCTCTGCAATACAGTCACACTGACAAATTCAATCATTCAGTTTGAAACTATTCCCCCCAAAAAGATATTCAAAAAAGCAAATCTTTATGTTGCTATTTTATATAAGGAATGCAATTTTCTACACCATTGTGTATAATGGAATGAGTATCTATGGGTGTTGGTATCCAGTGGATACAAAGGGCCCACTATATTATATATGAACAAGACTGCACTTTTCAGGACCTTACTTCAGATGTTTGCTAGCTTTAAGACATGTGTGTGATATAGTACATCTCATGCTTGCGCTGAAAAACAGAAATATAAAACTGCCTCACACAGACATTGCTTTTTCTAATCCAGTGTTCTCTATTTTGGCATGACACCTACCAAATATCCTTTCGGTAGAGGCCACAATGGGATTATAGGTTTTATATATGCACAGCAGCCATGGGTTTTCACTCCTAAACATATAACATATTCAAAAACAACTGCTTCTCTAGCATCACACTTTCTTTTTGTATTTCAAACAGGGATTTCAATAAGTCAGTGAGTAGTGGGTTGCTGTGAGTTTTCCGGGCTGTATGGCCATCTTCCAGAAGCATTCTCTCCTGACATTTCGCCCACATCTATGGCAGGCATCCTCAGAGGTTGAGGGGTCTGCTGGAAACTAGGCAAGTGAGGTTTATATATCCGTGGAATGCCCAGGGTGGGAGGAAGAACTCTTGTCTGCTTGAGGCAAGTGTGACTGTTGCAATTGGCTACCTTGATTAACACTGAATGGTCTTGCAGATTCAAAACCTGGCTGATTGCATTACACTTATTTGAACCTGATCCCAGCTTTGACTGTTATCTCAGCCTTACTGTTTTACAATGACGTCTTCTGATTGTGTTGTGTTATGTTTTTATTTGATTGATTTTAATATTGTTTTTATTTGTAACATGGGCCTGTCTACTTGTAAGTCGTCACGAGTCCCTTCAGGGAGATGGTGGCGGGATATAAAAATAAAATTATATTGCTGTCTGGGGGAATCCTTTGTTTGGTGGTGTTAGCTGGCCCTGATTTATTCTTGTCTGGAATTCTCCTGCTTTTTGAGTGTTGCTCTTTATTTACTGTCCTGATTTTAAAGTTTTTTAAAACTGGTAGCCAGATTTTGTTCATGTTAATGGTTTCCTATTTTTTGTTGAAACTGTCCACATGTCTGTGAGTAGATGGACAGCTCCAAACAATACCAATCAAAAGAAGTAATACAGCTATCTAGACTTTACCCCATTAATAGATAGTGCATTGTGTGTGGGGGGAAAAAGCTTGGAAGGGAAAGTTTGTTTTATGTAAGTAGTGCTGTTCTTCATTCTCACTTTCAAGCTACATCACACACCTTTATGTCAAATTAAGTTCCACTGAAATCACTGAGTTATTTTAAGACAGATTGAACTATTAAGTTAGTAATATCAAAAAATGGTGTGCTTGTTTATAAGCATATTTTTCACACTCCGATTTTAAAAACAATTTTGTTTATATCAAAGGCAGGATTTGCATTACCTAACTAACCAATTTACACAAATCAAGACCTGTTCACACACAGAAAACCCGAGGAACCTCACATAAAGCTTATTTGTCTTTTACACTGACAAAAGAGTTTTAGTAGTGGATTGCTTTGAGTTTTCCGGGCTGCATGGCCATGTTCCAGAAGCATTCTCTCCTGATGTTTCACTCACATCTATGGCAGGCATCCTCAGAGGCTGTGAGGTCTGTTGGAAACTAGGCAGGTGAGGTTTATTTATCTATGGATTGTCCAAGGTGGGAGAAGGAGCTCTAGTCTGCTGGAGGCAAGTGTGAATGTTGTAATTGGCCACCCTGACTAGCCTTGCAGCTTCAAAGCCTGGCTGCTTCCTGCCTTGGGGAACCCTTTTTTGGGAGGAGTTAGCTGGCCCTGATTGTTTAAACATATAAACATGTTTAGGCAATTATAGATTTCTATTCATTAAATAAAACCAAAATAGGATTTCATAGCCAGAATCACTGGGTTGCTGTGAGTTTTCCGGGCTGTATGTCCATAGTTCCAGAAGCATTCTCTCCTGACATTTCACCTGCATCTATGCCAGGCATCCTCAGAGGTTGTGAGGTTTGTTGGAAACTAGGCAAGAATGTCCAGGGTGGGAGTTTTAGTAGTTATATCCAGAGGTTTTTCTCTCACATGCAGTGGTTCGCCTTCGCCTGGTGTCAATATACTGTGGCAGGCTTACCAGGGTAAACTCCCACCGATATCCACACGTCTCAATGCTTCCAATTTCCAGGCTGAGGCAAGGAGGTGCATGTTGAGCATCCATTATCCCCAATTTAACAGCCAAAAAGTGCTCAAAAATCCAAAATTGTGGAAGATACAGGGTGTAGATCAGGCCTGGGCAAACTTCGGCCCTCCAGGCGTTTTGGACTCCAACTCCCACAATTTCTAACAGCCTACCGGCTGTTAGGAATTGGAGGGAGTTGGGCCTGAGTCCAATACACATGGAGGGCCGTAGTTTGCCCAGGCCTGATCTACACCCTGTATATTCAAGAATAGGCTGTTAGGAATTGTGGGCCTGAGTTGGCTGTTAGTCCAAAACACCTGGAGGGCCGGCTGTTAGTTTGCCCAGGCCTGATCTACACCCTGTATCTTCAACAATAGGCTGTTAGGAATTGTGGGAGTTGGAGTCCAAAACACCTGGAGGGCCGAAGTTTGCCCAGGCCTGATCTACACCCTGTATCTTCCACAATAGCCTGTTAAGAATTGTGGGAGTTGGAGTCCAAAACACCTGGAGGGCCGAAGTTTGCCCAGGCCTGATCTACACCCTGTATCTTCCACAATAGGCTGTTAGGAATTGTGGGAGTTGGAGTCCAAAACACCTGGAGGGCCGAAGTTTGCCCAGGCCTGATCTACACCCTGTATCTTCCACAATAGGCTGTTAGGAATTGTGGGAGTTGGAGTCCAAAACACCTGGAGGGCCGAAGTTTGCCCAGGCCTGGTGTGGATGCAGTTTGACACGGCTTTGTGGAAGACGCAGCGGAACAGATGCAGTTTGGCACCACTTTAGGTGCCACGGCTCAATGCTTTGGGATATCACGCTTTTGAGTTCTAGTTTCACAAAGTTTTGTGTTGACACTTGGGCCCCATCTCTAAGGCAGTGTAGAGCAAGGCATGGGCCGACTTGGGCCTTCCCCTCCAGGTGTTTTGGGCTCCCAACTCCCACCATCCCTAACAGTCAGACTCAGGCCCCTTCCTGAAAGGGATGGTGGGAGTTGGGAGCCCAAAACACCTGGAGGGGAAGGCCCAAGTCGGCCCATGCCAGGTATGGCGTGTGCAGCCCACAACAAGCTAATACACAAACGAGGGAAGGAAGGAAAGAACAACAAAGCGCCTCCTCAGCCGAAATGTAAAAGAGAAGGAGGGGGAAAGGAGGAAGGAGCCTGAAGGAAGGTAAAGAAGGCGTTGGAGATGTGGGAAAGGCCCAGCCAAAGGCGGGAGGGGAAAGGAAGGGGCTCCCGTGGTGGGGCAGAGAAAGGGAGGCTTTCCCCCAGGCCCGAGGCCCACCCTCCCTCGTCTCCCGCGTCTCCCTTACCTGCCCTCCTTCTCCTCAGAGCGCGGCTCCTTCTCCCTCCAAAATGGCGGCGCGACTAACAGCGAGACATTTATTCCCGGCCCGTCACCGAGGCCGCCTCGCGCCCCTGGGAGGAGCCCCGCGCGCGCCACAGGCCACGCCTCCCCCTCTTGCCTCCCTCCCTCCCTCCCCGGCCCGCGAGACGCCCCTTTCTTGGCCACGCCCCTCTCTTACCCTCGCCCGCGAGACGCCCCTTTCTTGGCCACGCCCCCTTTTTCTGGTCCTCCTCCTCCTGCTGCTGCTGCTGCTGCCGCCATTTGGGGCAGAGCGCGCGCCTGTCCGCGCGCCCGGCCGCCTGCTTGCTCGCGCGCCCTGCTTTTCCCAGGCGCCCCGCACCCTCTTCGGGCCCTGTCTAGACTGGGATTAAAAGTGGCCAGATGTCCCTCTCTCGTGCGTTGGCAGGGATTCCTCCTCCTCCTCCTCCCTGCACTTAATAGCACCTGAAAGAGAGGCGCTTACTGTAATTCCACCCCACCCCCTTGGGATCAGAGACAGAATGGAAGAGCATAACTCTCTCTCTCTCTCTCTCTCTCTCTCTCTCTCTCTCTCTCTCTCTCTCTCTCATGACATTACTTCGCGAAGGAAGATTCTTAGGAAGGACTCACCCCAAGCTTTCCACAAGGGCGTTGATGACTGAAAAGTCCAATCTGAGATAGGCAAGTCCGGTTGCAGAAAGCACAGCAGAAAGTCTCCTTGGGTGATGTTTCCAAGTTGCGGTTCTTTCTGCGCCAGGACCGTAGCCAGGATTTTGGTTGGGGGGGGGGGGGGCTGTTAGGAATTCCGGCTGTTAGGAATTGTGGGAGTTGGAGTCCAAAACACCTGGAGGGCCGAAGTTTTCCCAGGCCTGATCTACACCCTGTATCTTCCACAATTTTGGATTTTTGAGCACTTTTTGGCTGTTAAATTGGGGATAATGGATGCTCAACATGCACCTCCTTGCCTCAGCCTGGAAATTGGAAGCATTGAGAAGTGTGGATATCGGTGGGAGTTTACCCTGGGAAGCCTGCCACAGTATATTGACACCAGGCGAAGGCGAACCACTGCGTGTGAGAGAAAAACCTCTGGATATAACTACTAAAACTCCCACCCTGGACATTCTTGCCTAGTTTCCAACAAACCACAACCTCTGAAGATGCCTGGCATAGATGCAGGTGAAATGTCAGGAGAGAATGCTTCTGAAACATGGACATACAGCCCAGAAAACTCACAGCAACCCAGTGATTCTGGCTATGAAATCCTATTTTGGTTTTATCCCAATAACCCCATGAAGGTGGGATATGAGCATGGTGATCAGATCATGATATGAATAGACATAACAGTTTAAATAATGTACCAGTAAGGCCTTTTCGCGGACCACCCTGACAATTTGGGGGGGGGGGGGGAAGCCCCCTTAGCCCCCCCCCCCCCGGCTACATGCCTGTTCTGCGCTGAAGCCCCCATAGCCCCCCCCCCCCGGCTACATGCCAGTTCTGCGCCATCGTTTCTCTTCAAGATCCGTTCGGCACAGGCATGTAGCCAGGGGGGGGCTAAAGGGCTTCAGCCCCGAAATTCTCAGGGTGGTCGCGAAAAGGCCTTACTGGCACATTATTTAAACTGTTATGTTTATTCATATTATGATCTGATCACCATGCTCATATCCCACATTAATGGGGTTATTGGGATAACAATACAAAAGGTTTGCTAGGGTAGACCCTCTTCCACCCAGTCTCAGCCCCCGAACCATAATCCTGGCTACGGCCCTGGTTCGGCATGACTTCTCGAAAGAGGCCGCCGCATTGTGGATAGTGCCTCTCCACGCCTCCCGATGTGAGGCCAGGGTGGACCATTGTTGGTGATCAATCTGGCCGAGCCTGAGATGTTGTTTCAGAGAGTCCTTATATCTCTTTTTGGGGGCGCCTCTCTTAAGCTGACCCGTGGCGACTTCACCGTAGAGTAGTATCTTTGGGAGGCGGTGGTCCTCCATCCTAGAGACGTGCCCTGCCCAGCGCAGCTGTGTTCTCAATAGCATGGCCTCAACGCTGGTGATCCCTGCTTGCTCAAGAACAGCAACATTAGTCACATAGTCGGTCCAGTGTATATTTAGGATTGTGCGAAGACAGCGCTGGTGAAAGCGTTCGAGGAGTCGTAGGTGTTGGCGATAGGTGACCCATGTTTCAGACCCATAGAGAATAGACAGTATGATATCTCTGTACACACTGATTTTGGTGCTTTGCCTCAGGTGCTTGTTGCTCCAGACTCTTTTGTGAAGCCTTCCGAATGCACTATATGCCTTTGCTAATCTGTGATCTATCTCTTTGTCAATCTTGGCATCTGAAGAGATTATGCTTCCCAGGTAGGTGAACTGTTGAACGGATTTAAGCACAGATTTGCCTATGCTGACGTGGGGATGATGGTGTGGGCTGGTAGAGGACTTCCGTTTTCTTCACGCTGACTTCCAGCCCAAACAGCTCTGCAGCTGTTGCAAAGCAGGATGTTAGGGGCTGCAGGGCTGCTTCTGAATGGGCGACAAGAGCAGCATTGCCAGCAAAAAGCAGCTCACGGACTAGATAGTTTAGAGCAGTGTTTCTCAACCTGGGGGTCGGGACCCCTGCGGGGGTCGCGAGGGGGTGTCAGGGGGGTCACCAAAGGCTATAAGAAAACACAGTATTTTCTGTTGGTCATGGGGATTCTGTGTGGGAAGTTTGACCCAATTCTATTATTGGTGGGGTTCAAAATGCTCTTTGATTGCAGGTGAACTATAAATCCCAACAACTACAACTCCCAAATGTCAAGGTCTATTTTGCCCAAACTCCACCAGTGTTCACATTTAGGCATATTGAGTATTCGTGCCAAGTTTGGTCCAGAACCATCATTGTTTGAGTCCATAGTAGGTAAACTACAGTTCCAAAATCCAAGGTCAGTGCCCACCAAACCCTTCCAGTATTTGCTGTTGGTCATGAGAGTTCTGTGTGCCAAGTTTGGTTCAATTCCATCATTGGTGGAGTTTAGAGTCTTAGTGCGAGCCCATAGACGGCTTAAGTTGAACAAGCTGCCATCAGTACAATAGCGTATATATATGCCGTCTTCTTCGAGGTCTGCCGTAGCCCTTTGGAGCATCATGCTGAAGAAGATTGTAAATAAGGTTGGTGCAAGAACACAACCTTGTTTCACTACATTAGTTATTAGAAAGGGCTCCGAGAGAGCATCGCCGTATCTCACTTGACCGCGCACAACATTGCGATAATAAATGCAATAAAGAAAAGAGAAGTGGCTGCTGGTCTTACAAATGGAGGCCTTGTAAGTTGGCCTGCAAGAGCACCTTCAGCATTTGAGAGAATGTTTTTAATTAATAGCAAAGGGATGCCTGCCTGCTTGCATTTTAATAGGTCCAAATGCAGCAAAAAAAAACCCCACCAGAATCCCCTGCTCATCACTTAAAGAGTGCATCTACACTGCAGGATTAATGCAGTTTGGCACCATTTCAACAGCCCTAGCTCAATGCTATGGAATCATGGGAGCTGTAGTTTGGCTGAGAAGGCTAAAGACTGCAAAACTAACACTCCCTCCTGATTGCATAGCGTTGAGCCCTGGCAATTAAAGTAGGCCAATATAAAGAGTGTGTTGCAGAATTAATGCAGTTTGACACCCCTTCAGCCCAAATGCTATGGAATCCTGGGAGCTGTAGTTTGGGGAGGCATCACTGCCTTCCTTGGCTGAGAAGGCTAAAGACTGCAAAACTACCAGTCCCCCGATTGCATGGCTTTGAGCCCTGGCAATTAAAGCAGGCCGACAAACTTAAAGAGTGTGTTTACATTGCAGAATTAATGCAGTTTGGCACCCCTTCAGCCCAAATGCTATGGAATCCTGGGAGCTGTAGTTTGGGGAGGCATCACTGCCTTTTTTGGCAGAGAAGCCTAAGGACTTGGCAAAACTACGATTCCCCTGATTGCATAGCATTGAGCCCTGGCAATTAAAGTAGGTCAACAAACTTAAAGAGTGCATTTACATTGCAGAATTAATGCACTTTGGCACCCTTTCAGCCCTAATGCTATGGAATCCTGGGAGCTGTAGTTTGGTGAAGCACCACAACTGTCTTTGGCAGCGAACGATAAAGACTGCAAAACTGCCAGTCCCCTGATTCCATAGCATTAGGCCCTAGAAATTAAAGTAGGCCAACAAACTTAAAGAGTGCATCCACATGGCAGAATTAATGCAGTTTGGCACCACTTCAACAGCCCTGGCACAATGCTATGGAATCCTGGGAGCTGTAGTTTTATGATTGAGCCTATGATTGTTAGTAACAAGTGGTGACTATGTAACCTGTTTATTTTAATTGTGTAAGTCGCCCAGAGCACCTTTGGTGGAGGGCGACTCATAAGAAATAAAGTTAGTTAGTTAGTTAGTTTGGTGAGGCATCACAGCCTTCTTTGGCAGAGAAGGCCAAAGACTTTGCAAAACTACCATTCCCCTGATTCCATAGCTTTGGGCCCTGGCAATTAAAGTAGTGCCAAACTGCATTCATTCCATGGTGTGGATGTAGTTCCAAAGTTTACCCTTCCGTAGTGGGATGTTTTTATTCTAGATCTCATGTTCCTTTATTAATTACTAATAAAAATACACAAGCAAATCCAAAGTCGTACAATTTGTTTCGTTTTGGTTTTTTGTTCCACTAATATTTCAGGCACAAACATTAAAAAAAAACTATCAAACTTTCAATATTACATTCTTTACCATGTAGGAAGGGTCTTAATGAATCGCAGAAAAGTTTGTGATTTTTTAAATATATATATGTTCATTAACACATTTAAAACAAAGACATTTAAACTGATGTCGTCGTTTACTACACCTTTTATAACTAGTACACATATTTCTTTTTAACTATTGGGACTACCTATGCCTTGAGAAAAATACTTTGGAAACTCGTCTCTTGTGTCCTGTGCAAAATAAACTGGGAGGATCTAATCTGGTGAAAAAGGCATTTGGCCCTTAGACTGTTTCATAACTGGTTTGGTTTGAAATAGTACATTAATTCTGAAAGAAAAAATGTTGGTTGTATACAGATGACTGGAAACCCGGATTGCACAGCATTCCCAGCATACAGAAAAGCTTGCACACATAGGAGCTCTGTTCAGTATTCTCCTGAATGTGCAAAGTTGCATATAAAGCCAGCAAACCCGATTCCTGGCAACTCTAAATGGACAAACCTCAATAGCAAAGATGTCCTTTGTGTTTTCAGGATTTTCAATCATATGAACTTCTCTGTACTGACCCTACTCTTGCTCCCACAGCCTTCGCAGGCGCGGTTGGTGGGGACGAGGGAGAGGGCCTTCTCTCTAGTGCCCCCCCCCCACTCTGGAACTCGCTCCCCAAGGATATCAGACAAGCCCCCACTTTGGCAATGTTTAGCAGGAGCCTGAAGACATGGCTGTTCCAATGTGCCTTCCCTGTATAAAGTAAATAACGCCCTGCTGTGTGCAATCCTGCAAATGTCCTCAGAAGCACTTTAATTACCTGTTGGGTGTCTGCCCCACATTGTCCTTAAAACCTTCCTGCTATACAATCTACCTCTGTCTGCACCCAACGTTTATTTATTTTAAATTTTTTAATTCACATTTGGCCCACCCGAAATGATTTAAATTTGTCTGTTATTGCTTATGTTGAGTTTTATTGATTGTATTGTTTTATAATTGCTGTTGTGTTGTTATTATGTGTTATTGGGCTTGGCCTTATGTAAGCCGCCCCGAGTCCCTTTGGGAGATGGTGGCGGGGTATAAATGAAGTTAATAAATAATAAATAAATACATGACCAACTATTTCAGGCCTTACAATAATAATAAACTTTATTTTTAGACCTCCCTATCTCCCTTGGATGACTCAGGGCGGTTTACGCATACAAAGACAAATATTCAATGCCTGGCATATACCAAAACATTACAGCAATAAACGTAAGAATTACAGCATTGTACTAATCAAATGAATGTAAATATCAAAATAAAAACATAGAATACCTAATCACTAAACAAGTACATTTAAAAGCATGTTCAACAATAAAACTTCTAACATAGTCGGCACAATTAAAAATTGGGTAAGGATTTGGCTGTTAGCTGTTCTTAACTGTACCATATGGCCGTAAAGTACAAATGGGACAGCCCGCTTTTCAATGGCATTATTAAAGTGCTCTAATCCTCCTCCTCCTCCCCATATGCCAAAGTGCAAAGGTGCAGTTTTAATCGCTTTTTGAAGGAGAAGAGGGTGGAGGCCGTTTTTATTTGTTTTGGAAGGGAGTTCCAGAGGCGGGAAGCGATCACGGAGAAGGTCCCCTCTCTCGTTCCCACCAGCTGTGCTTGTGATGGGTGGGATGATGAGGAGGACCTCCTCAGACCGCAGTGCCCGGGATGATCTGTATAAGGAAATGTGATTAGACAAACAGCCTTGACCCAAACCAGCACTTTGTATTTAGCTCAGAAGCAGACCAGGAGCAAGTGAAGCTGATGCAACATGGGAGTTACCTTCTCACGATACGGCACTCCAGTTAACAACCTGGCTGCCGACCTCTGGTCTAATTGTAGCTTCCGAACAGTCCTCAAAGGCAGCCCCACGTAAAGAGCATTGCAGTAATCCAAATGGGATGTGACTATGGCGTGGACTACTATGGCCAAGTCAGGCGTCTCAAGATATGGGCACAGCTGGCACACAAGTTTTAACTCTACGAAGTCGCTTCTGATCACCACCGACAACTGGGGTTCCAGGGTCAGCAACAATGTCTTTCTGGTAGATGAATTGCCCTGGGGAACAATATCTCAGTACTTTTTGATACAATTCCCCAAAGCCTTTTTTGGCTGCACTATTACAATGTTTTGCTTGAATAATTTTAACAATATTTTAGGGAATTTGCATTTTAGGAAGGGAGGGCTGTTGAGAATTATCAGCCAGAAAGCTCTAGTGCTTAACCAAATTATAAAACCTATGATTTCATAAATTATTGCTACAACAGTTAAGATTAAATATTGCAATGGTTAGAACAGAGTTTTCCTAACATTCATGTTGGTGACACAGGTTTTACTGGCAAACCATAGATTAAACCATCCCCTTATAGAGACTCATACATAAATTGCATTCACGAATTCTATGGTGACACAACATACCTCATGAAAAACTTTCATTTACATTTTTGAAAATATATTATTTCCAAGATTTTCGTCATTTCTTGTTACCTTTTTATGACACACCTACACATAGCAGCTGACACACTAACATGTCCCAACACACAGTTTGGAAAAGTCTGGGTTAGGGTCACAGAATCATGCAAAAGAGGGGAAATCATGAATATTTCAATCCCCTACCAACAGGCAGGATACAGATTGTGCTGCTAAAATCATTGCTGGGGGTGGGGTTCGGGATAGCAGTCCAGGTGGAACTGGTGATGCTGCCAACCTCCACTTCCCTACTGAGCCACATCACAGCAGTGTGTGATCTCATTAATTCTCCACACCACAGTGGACCCCATCCCATCCAACCCACTCCATCCCATCCAACACATGACTGTTTGCAAACTCACGATGTTTGCACTCTTACCATGGCATGGGGGTATTTTGTTCTGCTCCCTTTTGGGCTGGTTCTGCAGCAGTGAAGAAGGATACCACTCTCGCCACCTTGTCTGGGAATGAATCAGACAGATCTTTCTTCCCACTTATTTGCCCTGCAGCGGTTGCTGGGCAGATTTCCTTTAGTGTCATCATTCTCCTCTTCCTTCTTGAGAGAAGGGCAAGGACACTGCAGGAGATGTGATTTTATTATTTGCTATAAACTTGCAAAAAAAATCTGCAGAAGTAAAACCTGTTAATATTGAGGGTCAACTGTACTATAAAAGGGCCCTGAGATTTCCTTCTGGACTGTCTGGGTTGGGCTGAAGAGGTCCCAGTCCCTCTTGCAAGAACATTCTCAAAACACAGTACTATGCATGGTAGCTGACCTGCGATGTGCCACAACAAGGGTCCATCTTTGTACATCTCCATGAAAGTCATCCAGAGCCATAGGACTAAAAGGCCATTAATCTGAGGACATTTCTATCAATGTATTCCAGTGAGGCTCTGCAACCCCTATGTCTTGAAGTTATTTCAGCACGGTTGTGTAAAGCTTTTATTTGCTCTTTAAACTAGTAAAACACCCTGTGCTTTATCTGGCCTTTGAGAACTAGCCACTACTCTTGCACTGAGCAAAAGGCTGTTTGTGGAATATAGTATGCTGAATCTTCAGTACCACTGAATAAGTGGACAACAGTAACTAGTGTCTGGGTATTGCATCTGCAAATGACTTAGGCTGTTGAAAAGTTGGATGAAGTGTGGCCCTTACTGTAATGATTTTTAAAATGTTCATTAAACATCCTAGTAAAATAAAGGGTAGCTCGCTTAAAAGTTTACTGAACATTTAACAAGGAAATAGATAATTCTAAATTGACATCCTTGATAATGAATATAGTCAGATGGTATTATACAATCCACAGGTGTATAATAATTTTATTTATGTGTTGCTTAACACATTTTAATTTGATGGCTAGCTCAATTATATAACATTCACACGTTGCATTGTTTTGTTTTTAGCTGAGAGCCATTGAACTATGACCCTGGAAATCAGAGTTTGAGGACTCAGCCATGAAAACCCATGTTATTGTTTTTGTTTTGTTTTCGTGTCAGGAGCACTTTGAGAAACCTACTGTTTGACTTTGAGCAAGTCACTTTCTCTGAAATGAAGACCAAAGCAAGTCCTCTAAACAAATATTGCCAACGAAAACCTGCCACAAGATTCGCTTTTGAGTTTCCATAAGCTGGAAACAACCCATTTTATTTAGCTATGTCTCTTAAGTGTTGTAAGCGCCTTGCGTCCCATAGCAGTGAAAAGGTAGGATGATAACAATGGTGAGGGTAATACTACTAATAAAACAATAAAGGGTAATTGTTTTTAAAATCCCAATCCATGAAAATTAATTGTGAGGTCATTTCTACCATGAATAAATTAAAAATCAGATAAAATACTAATGGGAAAATAGTAAATAAATATAATTCCCCATATAATTCCCTGCTGTGTATTGCCTCGGGGGCCTTGGTGGACTGGGAAGTGTTCTAGAAATAACTTTAAATAAATAAATACCCATGATTAGTATTCCTGCACTGGGGAGGAGGAGAAGAAGAAGAGCCTAATCTTCGATTTTAAAGGTGTTTCTCTAAGAGTAATGCAAATGATAGTCATGGCTAGACTCCCAAGAAATCCTCCAGGAGTGTTGATGGGTGGTTTTATTTTGGCTCTCACTGGTAATTCATTTACATTTGTTAGTAAAATTTAGACGTTGGCAGATGACAACGAAAGGAGGCCTATTGCTGGCTTTTGCAAGATGTGAATTGGCCAACAAGGAATAAGCTGTCCTTAATAGCCAGGAGACTGGGAGACACTGGATGAACCCACCCTGAAAGAAATCTGTTTTGGTTTGGCTTTTGACATCTTTTTCAGATGTGTTGGGAAGAAACTCTGGAGTGCACACATCCTACTAGGTAAAGGTAAAAGTTTTCCCCTGACATTAAATCCACTTGTATCCAACTCTGGGGGTTGGTGCTCATCTCCATTTCTAAGCCGAAGAGCAGGCGTTCTCCTTAGACACCTCCACGGTCATGTGGCTGGCACGACTGCATGGAGTGCCGTTACCTTCCTGCTGGAGCGGTACCTATAGATCTACTTTCATTTGCATGTTTTTGAACTACTAAGTTAACAGGAAAAAGAGAAGAACCAAAAATATGCAATCACAATGATAGATCATTCAAATTATATTATGTTGAATTACACAGTAACACTTAGCTCATTATATCGTGTGAAATACAGAGCAACACTTAGTTCAGTAAGCAAAATAAATCAAGAATGTTGTGCTATGAATAGCAGTAGGGTCCCGTAAGTTGGAAATCCTAAATGCGGATAGAGTCAAAATGAACTAAATCCGAAACGAGGAATAGTTTGGCGAGACGGGGGACGGCAAGCGTCCAAATCAAAGCAAATTGTAATCCAAACAAGGAATTCAACGGGTCGATGAATCTGGAAATGCAAGCGCTAAAATCGTTTAGCCTGTGTAGGGCTTCCTCTGGACCCGGGACGTATACAGGTAACAGGTACAATGCCCTTAAGTCATGCATTCAAATATAATAGACATATATGTCTTCTGGTCAAATCACGGACCTCCCTTTACCCTTTGAACTACTAAGTTGGCAGAAGCTGGGGCTAACAGGAGCTCATCCCGCTCTCCGGATTCGAACCTGCAACCTTTTGGTCAGCAAGTTCAGCAGCTCAGTGGTTTAATCCACTGCGCCACTGGGGGCTCCACATTCTATTATAGGTATCATTTTAAATGTAGCACCTATGCATATTTTTGAAAAAATTACATAGTTACATGGGCCACATCCTCACATACATCAAGAGCAGACTCTTTTTTTTCAGCTGCCAATACACATGTACCAAAATTAACACCATCCACACACAAGAGAGAAGGGGAAAAGTATCAACAGACTCCAGGAAAACCTCACAGATTGCAGAATTAGCATCTCCCCTTCCAAAAGATCCTGCCGGAGTAATGGAGGAGAAACCTAAACAGTTCAATAAAGAAGAGCTTTCTCAATGGACACAAGGATGCTCACAGTTTTTTGGAGAAGAAACACTGAAAAACAAGGTTGTTAGGAATGGCCGATTCATTATAATTAGGAACTTTCGCATGGCAATATTTTTTGCTAAAAGTCCTATTTTGATGATTTCAAGAATAGGGGCAAGTTGCTATTGCAATCCTGGCTTGCTTGCTTGCTTGCTTTTTTACAGCAGAGGGAAAATGAGCTTCATTTATGTCCTGTAGACTTCTGTGCCACTATAGAAGTGTGCAAAGAGTTAAACCTTCTGCGTCGCTGTTAGTTTTCCAGGCTGTATTAAAGCTAGTCTAAATCCTTTGAATCATTGAGACTCCGTCAACATTTCTTTATGGCTCATACAGTTAATAGATCTGCTCTGGTTGGAACAAACAATTGGATGCAGCCTCCAAGTTTGCTCTTGCATTTAAATAAACAATCTTAAAACTCTGTTCATTCATTCACATATTTACATAAATTATAATTTAGTGTGAAGACAGTATTCTTCTAAGATTCAGAGCTTAAGTAATTGCAATAGTGTTTATTTGGTTTTAACTAGAGTTTAGCAACAACAAGCTGAGTGTCCTGGGATATATTGCTGAGGTCACTCAACTTGTTGCAAAAGACATGAAGTGGGTTCTGAATTATCTTGTGAGGAGAGAAGTTGAAATTATGACTTTTTGTGAACATGGTATGATCTGCTATGAGCTGAACAGTCATTCCAGTTATATTTATACATACTATCAAACACAGCAGTTCAGAGCTTCTTTCTTTTTTATTTCCTTTCTTTCTTTCTTTCTTTCTATAGGTGATCCCTCGTAGCTTGAGAATTGTCTTCCAGATGTGGTGTCTTGGCGGTGGGTCTGTTGGTGGCTGTGGAGCCCTATTCTTGATCCGCATATTCTCCTGCAGTGAGGACATCGGTTTCTAGATGGAAGACAGTTCCGGTCAGAGTTGGCTTGATGTGCCTTCCTCTTGGCAGGTTTCTCCCTTTCACCCTCCATTCGTGCCTCTTCAAATTCTGCAGCACTGCTGGTCACAGCTGACCTCCAGTTAGAGCACTCAAGTGCCAGGGTTTCCCAGTTCTCAGTGTCTATGCCACAGTTTTAGAGGTTGGCTTTAAGCAAGCCTATAATGTCATAATGAAGTCCAGTGTGCACAATATTTGGAGTAACAGCCTTGCATATGGGAGATCCAATCTTCAGTGAGCCTACCCAGCCCCCCTCTTTCTCACAGCCTAAACCACTTCACGGACTTGTTGTGAAGGCAGTGGAAAAGAGGAGATCCATGTATGCTAGATTTTGGCTTACTATGGGAATTGCATAATATACTGTAAAAAAAGTATGTACTCTTAAGAAAACAGCAAACATAGGACTATATGTGAATAATATGAAATTTTACTAAGCAACAGAACATTCAGTTCTGTAGACTTTTAGAATGAAAGCCACCCCAGGGCTAAGGAAATCATAGAAACAGGAAATTGTCAGCTTTGCTCTCTTAGTACCTCTCCAATTTTCTTCAATGGTATGATATCCTTTAGTTAATATATCCTAAAGAATGAATGGCTTCAAAACAAGTGAAACAAAGAAGCATAGGGTAAACCATGCTAGACCAGAAAAAATGTATTATGCAGGGCTATATGGACAAAACAAGGATAAAGCCACTCATATTAATTAAAAGGAGGGAGAGAATAGCCAATAAAAATATAGGTCAACCTTATGCTCAAAAGCTTGATCCCAAAGCCAGGCTTTTTTTTAAAGGTCAGGAGGGAGGGAACAGATCTGATATCATTAGGGTGGGAGTTCCACAGCTGAGAAGCCACCACTGAGAAGGCCCTGTCTCTCGTCCCCACCAGTCGCACTTGCGAGGATGGTGGGACCATGAGCGGGGCCTCCCTTAATGATCTTAAACTTCTTGATGGTTCGTAGAAGGAGATACATTCAGACAGGTAAACCGGGTCAATCAATAACTAGCATCATTCTGAAATACCCAAAAATTGATGACATAAGTGATTGAGGTAGTGCAATCTTTGCTTTTTGATGGTTCAACACACACAAACTTTGTTTCATGCACAAAATATTTAAAATAATATATAAAATGACCTTCAGGCTATGTGTATCAAATAGATGTGAATCATAAATAAATTTCAAGTTTAGACCTGGGTACTATCTTTAAGATATCTCATGTACACACACACACACACACACACACACACACACACACGGTGTTGGAGGAAAGTTCTGAGAGTGCCTTGGACCACGAGACGATCCAACCAGTCCATACTTCAGGAAATGAAGCCCTACTGCTAATTGGAGGGAAGGATAGTAGAGGCAAAGATGAAGTACTTTGGCCACAGATCAGAGAGACAATTATGCTGGGAAAAATGGAAGGAAAAAGGAAGAGGGGCCGAGCAAGGGCAAGATGGATGGATAATATCCTTGGTGTGACTGGCTTAACTCTGAAGGAGCTGGGGGTGGTGACGGTGGACCACCACTATGGCGTGGGATGGTCCATGAGGTCACAAAGAGTCAAAAGCGACTGAACGAATGAACAACAACAACATGTAAATACAGGTATTTCCAAATCTGAAATTCAAAGCACTTTTTGTTCCAAAGTAAGGGATGTTTAACCTATATATGTACAGCAATTTATTCCTTTAAATTATTTGCATACTATTTTCCCTTGCTGTGCTTTGTTTTATCCACTCTGGATGAGAAAATACTGCAGATTTTTATTTTAAAACCAGTGTACAGATATTATTATTATTGGCAAATATATCTATGCAAAGCCTAATGAACACAAATAATGTTCCTAAGATACTGGTAGTTAGCAGTTGCTGAACCTGCATCAGATTCACAAAACACTGTTACAGCATTGTTTTTTGCAGCATTCTAGGCCACTTCCATTCTAACTAGTTTAAATTGAAAACACTCCACTTTTTGTCTGTCTCTTCCTACATACAAAATGTCTAACACTGTTCCTTTCACATAGAAACCCTCTCATGTCAGTCCAATCCTCTAACTCTGGTAAACTGTATCCCTCCTAGTGTTGTTGAAACCTAATTGCCTAACCGGTATACCTATGGTGAAAAATCCTAGATATTGCAGTTCAGAGCCATCTGGGGAAGGCACCCCTATTCCACCTGAATAACTTTACAAAATGTATGTTATTTGAGCCAAGCCCCAAGTTCAACTGCAGAAATAACAACCAATTATTCTTGATACCTAGCAATCGCTCAGGTTCAAAAGAATACTTGCCCAGCTACAGTACCATCTTTAGAATTGGGTCATAAATTGTGTCCCAAATGTAAAATGTGAAAACTAGAGCCTGCTATCTTCTGACTTCAGAAAAATGGCAAGAACCAAACACAACTAACAGATATATGAAACAGCAATAATTCATGGGATAGTTAATATGAAGACTATCATGGAGCATGTGCAATTAGGACTAACAATTTTGTGTGATATACCTGGCTATTCAAAAAAGCTTTTGAGAGTGCCTAGTCCCTAATTGTTCTGTGCAACAGTCATGCAGACTTGCACTTTATCCCATGCCCTCTCCCCATTGTTAGAGCTCTGCACTATCCCATTCCCTTGTCCTATTGTTTACAACCTGGCTATGTTTACAGCAGCTTACCAATGGTTGATGAGCGCATTTTATTGAATTTTAGTTGATGTTTTATATGCGTATATGTTTTACTTATTGTATTTTCTACTGTGTTTATGTTATGTTTTGATCTTAAGCACCTTGTGCCATATATATCTCGCCCCAAGTTCCTTCAGGAAGATGGGGGCAGGATACAAGAATAAAGTTGTTGTTGTTGTTGTTATCCCAAGAAAACACATGCATACAATATTTTATCTTATAATCACAAAATTCTATAAACTATACATTAACTTCCTAATATTTTAGACTCAAGTCCAAGAATTTCTCACGTGATATCTGAAGCTAACTAGAACTGCAGTGCCAAACATTTGTTTGATGGCATCTGTTCCAAAATAAGTCTGTATAGGATTGCAAATTCATTCTATAATCCATTACACACCCTCATGGCAGACAGTCCCTTTGAATCTTCTGGGTCTTACCTCTTAATAAGCATTAATAGGATCAAGATGCAGATCAAGCAAATGTGCTCTGTTCCACCGGCATATGGTAAGTATAACTCGTCTAACATCCCAAATGTTAGACTAGGATTATAATTTGTATACTTGGGCTGCTGAATTTAAAGCTTTTTGTTATATATTGTTCTAATTCATGTCTGTATGTGGCATTCCAATAAACCTGCTCTGGTATAAGGCAGCACGTTCAACGTCTTGAGAACTTTGAAGCTGTTGTGGAGGAACATTATTTACAAAAGATAATATAAATTCTATGCAAGGATTTTTATCACTACCAAAGTATTATTTCAGTCCTTGCCTGTGCAAGGCCTCCCAAACCGTGTGAGAGTTCCCATGGACATGTGCCAAGCTGCTCCATGAAGCTCCAGCCTGCCACATCAGCTCATCTCTCCGTCTGGCTCACAGCCATCTGAGTGTTTCGCTTGCAGCTCTCTCAGATCTTCCTTTCCACAGTATTGACTTTTCTATCTAAGTACGAAGTTTGTCTGCTCCAGAGAGTCTACTTCAGTCACTGTGCCTTTTTTCTGCCTAGAATAAGTTTTAATCGCTACCTTCAGCCACAATTTTGTTAGTTTTGTGTTATCCATTCTCTGCATAACATAGCTCTCATGAGACTCTCTGGATCAGTACTAGCATTGGGGGTTGGGGTTGGAACACTTTACGGTTTACATTTAAAATATTTTCCTTGCTGAAAATGTCCACTACTTTGCTTCATGAGTGTTTATATAACTAGATTCTTCCAGGAAGGCTGGGCTGTTTGTAATCCTATTAACTGACAGACTGTGCCGCAATATTGTGTTTTTCTTTGTTCTAAAAAGCACATGACACAGATGGGTCACCATCATCCAGAACATGTATTCTCTATCTTATTTCATCCTGTGTTGATTAGAATCTTTGAGATTTTATTTTTCCCACTTAAATTGATAAATGGCATGTACCTTATTAGCTTGTGCCCAGTACTTTTATATACTGGCAGTCTGACACAGTCAGAATTAATGCTTTATCTATTGTATAATGTTATTTGCCTTATTTATCTACCTCGGAGGGGGACTCAAGGCGGCTTACACATGGCACCTCGACCGTGCCTTAAGACATCCACCTCAACAGAATTTATGTATACAAACATGCAAAGGACTTGCACAGAGTTCTGAGAAATAGAGAGCTGCTTCCTGGTAAAGCTTGATAAAGTTGCATTTTTGGAGTTGTAGTCCAATAAAAAACTTTTCCAAGCTCTGCCAAAGATATGAATCCAAGATTAATCTTGCGTTCCTCTGGAATTATTCCCTCTGCAAGTTGTACAAAGACACAAACACACAAACATGCAGTGGGCTTCCTCACCCAAGGACTCTGGCATTGTTTTATCTTAGCTCTTCTTGGAGGGTCTATTACAGTTTTCTTATGGAAAGATTTCTATAAGAGTACTTGAAAGATTCTCTTGAATATATAGTAGCACAGTAGTTCATGCTCATAGCTCGGGGGCTTTTTCCTTAACTTTAAACTAGGGCGCCATTCCCTGGCGCTGCAGCAATTAAGGGTAATTAAATTTAGAAATCAGGCTCCCTTTCCCCCTGCAAACCACCCTGTTTACCTGGAAGGCCTTTGGAACCCATATACATCTACAAAGTATTTGGACAGGAAAATATTGTTCATTCTCCTTGACACTCAGCAATTTCTCTGCCCCACTGTACACAGTGGTAAGACATGAGGCCGGTGTATTTAATTCTGCCAAGTCCCTGTGTCTGTCCAACTGTGTCTGTTCCAGAAGGCACATTTTCCAGAGAGCTCATGTGTGTGGTCCAACAAACATATGCACAACTTTCACACAGTGTACGTGCAAGACTTGTGGCAGTCAGCATGGTATAGTGGTCGAAGTGTTGACAAGGGCTCTGGGAGACCGGGGTTCAAATCCCAACTCTGCCATGGAAACTCACAGGGTGACCTTGAGCAAGACACACTCCCACAGCCTAGTAGGAAGGCAATGACAAACCCCCACTCAATAAATCTTGCCAAGAAAACCATATGATATGATCTTCCTCAGTCAGAAAGGACTTAAAGGCACATAATAACAAATTCAAGTTTTCTCACAGCAAACCTTTATGGTGGGAACAAGCAAGAAGCTCCTACAGCACCATTAAAGGCTGCTTGTTGTTGCGTTCTGGCCATACCTGTTCAACTTGTATAATTTTCTACACAAATGTATGGTTAAACACATGTGAGAGGTACTAGGGTTGTAGCTTTGGTTCCCTGTTGAAGGAGATGACAGATAGGTTTGCAGCAATTTGTAAGCTGTCTGTTTATTTCATACCATCCAACCATTTATAGATGAAAATAGGGACACAAATGGCTGAATGACATCAATGTGAACTCAAAAAATGTGCTGGTGCAGAAAGAGGGCAAATAAGAAGCTCATACCACTAATATTTTAAGCAGAAAAAAATGAATTTATGACCGGAGTTCAGGAAAATCTGGAAAGGGGGGGAATCTTAATATGCCTACTGAGAAGGAAAGACTTTCCTCCTCTCACTACCAAATGAATTGAAAGCATATTTGCAGTTTGAACTCAGTTTACAGCAGTTGGAGGTAGCTGGGGACAAAGGGAGAAGTGGGAGGAGAAAGGAGAAACTGGGACATTTTGAAAGCGCCTGAGAAAGTAGGACAGCAGAGGATTAACAAAAATTGCCCTTCCTAAACTGGTCTTTTGCTTAAAAAGTTCAAGGACCCCTGAATTTGAATGTATCTTATTTACAAATATACACACATTAAATATTAGTGTCTAAAAGAGAGCCAAAATACACTGGTCTCATAACAGACAGTGGTCAGCCAAAGATGCAATTGAGATTTTCATAGCCCCAAACTCTGTTGCTTTAGGTGATTCTACATGGCTAGCTCAGGCCCCATCTACACTGCCATATAATCCAGATTATCAAATCAGATAATCCACATTATCTTCTTTAAACCAGATTATGTGAGTCTACACTGTCATATAATCCAGTTCAAAGCAGATAATCTGGATTTTATATGGAAGTGTAAAAGGGGCCTCAGACTCCTATTTCCGCTCAATAGTTTTGTTTTGTCATTCCTTCCCTGCCCACCCCTCAAAATGAAAAGATGAAAGATGCAAGTGAGGAAAATGAAGTGGGGTTAAAAAACAGATCACGGATGCCTGGATCCTCTCCAAACAAAGATTTGTGACATGACAATTATGCAATAAGAACCTGATCTGGAAGCACCCTCTGATCTAACTGCAGTCTTCTTGCACATTCTTTTGGCCCAAACACTTCTAATTTGCCCCACCCTGATCTCTATCATGTACCATAGACACGGGAGCAAGAAACATCTAGTCTCAGTCCTCATCTGGTCAACCTGTGATAGAGATCCTAGAGCGGACTTACACCCAATACTCACACAGTAGAAGGGGACATAACATCACATCTCCCAAACTGGGCCCAAATCAAACTGCTGGTTATTATCTATATAGCCCTAGATAGTTCAGGTCCAGATTATTTGGCTGGTTGTTTTTTTTCGAGACAGGAGCAACTGCAAGTTGTTTCTGGTGTGAGAGAATTGGCCGTCTGCAAGGACGTTGCCCAGGGTATGCTCAGATGCTTTACCATCCTGTGGGAGACTTCTTACATGTCACTGCATGAGAAGCTGGAGCTGGCTGGCGGGAGCTCACCCCACTCCCTGGATTTGAACCACTGACTTTTTGGTCAGCACTCCTGCTGGCACAAGAGTTTAATCCACCGGGTGCTCCATTTCGCCTATCATATATCCTTATACCGTGTTTCCCCGAAAGTAAGACGATGTCTTACTTTCTTTTTTACCCCCAAAAGCCCACTACGTCTTACTTTCGGGTACTTCTTATATTGGACATACCCGAAAGAATTCTTCACCCAGTAGGGCGATGGTACCTGTGAGGGGCAGCGCCGCCAGCCGCCGCCGCTGCAGCAGCCGGCCACACGGGCCGACCGCGGCACGCCTCTTGCGCTGCACGGCTCTTGCGCGGCACGCCTCTTGCGCGGCACGCCTTGCGCGTGACCTCCTGGCCTCTGACGCCGCTTCGCCCCACCTCTTGCTCCTTCTCCTTTCCCCCCTTCCTTCCTTCCATTCATGAACAAAGGAAGGGAGGGGGGAGAGGCGGGCGAGACGCCAGAGGCCAGGCCTCTGACGCGATGCCGCGCCCGCCTCTTGCTCCTTCTTTCACCCTCCCTTCCTTCGTCCATTCAAGTGAAGGAAGGAAGGAAGGGAAAGGAGGCCTCTGACGCGTCAGAGGCCAGGCCTCTGACGCGACGCCGCCCGCCTCTTGCTCCTTTCCCCTCCCTTCCTTCGTCCATTCGAGTGAACGAAGGAAGGGAGGGGGAAAGGAGAAGGAGCAAGAGGTGGCGCTAAGGGGCGTCACGTCACAGCCAGGCCTCTGACGCGACGCCGCTTCGCCCCGCCTCTTGCTCCTTCTTTCCCCCTCCCTTCGCATGGACTTTCGGGGTACGGCTTACTTTCGGGGTACGGCTTACATTAGCCGACCCCCCTGACACCCCCGATACGTCTTACAATCGGGGGTGTCTTACTATCGGGGAAACACGGTATTAGCTGGCCGGGGCTCTGAGATCTACAGGAGACGCTGTTCCAGCAGTCCCCCCACCATCATCCTTTTAACTTGAAGTGTGAATTACTTTAGATACTGTAAATAATATAATTCTATATTAATGTTCACTTTTGGTATGTTTTAATCATATTGGTTCTTTTGAATAATGAACCATTTGAGCCCAAATTTTGGAGGGTGGGATGAGAAAGCATATATAAGGATAGCATATAGTACATATATATAAGGATATAAATAAATAAAGGAAGTAGCAGCAGCAGCTGTTCCCCTCTGATGCCAAGGAGGACAGAAGGGTGTCATCCATTTTCCCAGCCCACACAAAAATAGTTCCGAACCTGTGACCTGAGCCTTTTTTGGCCATCTTAATGCCCTTGGCAATACAGCACCAAATTATTTATCTAACAAAAAGTATAGGCTCGATTAGGACTATAAAAGTCATCTCATATCCTAGTTTCCAAATCACAGAGGTGGGAGTGACACCATAGGTATAAACATTAGAACATTGGAACATTCGCTCTGAAAATAAATTTGATAGTTTGATTTTTTAGAAATTGGGAGAGTAATTCACTACAAAGAGACCAGTTACTGTTGGTTAAAAAATCATAAAGGAGATGAAAAGTGATAGCATTGGGTAACAAGCCTACCTTTTATATCTGACGTTGTTTCTGCTCTTGTTCAGTCTCTGGAGGGATCTCAGTGAAACCAAACGACACTCATTTTTGGCTATGTAGTGACTGAGACAATTCCATTTGTCACCCATCTGTATCTCTTTTATTTCACACACACACACACACACACACACTCGAATATCTCTATATCTCTGCAAATGTATTTCTTGTTAAAGCCTGATAAGGAATTTTTTAAGCTTCTGTTAGAGGGCTATAAAATATGTCCGTGAAGTAAATGCAGAAAATTCTTAGTCTGAAATTTTCTATAGTACCTTATCATATGCAGAACATTTTGCAGCATCCTTTCTGCCAGTCCATTTCCAATTAAGACATGTGATCTGCAAAGATTAGTGACAGAACACATGTTTTGCATGTAGGACCCAGAATTCAGTTTGTTCAAAGCAGAAAATGTGGGATTTAATTCAGCTGTGTGGAAGGGGCCTGGGAAGGTGGAGTGGGGAAAAGAGAGTGAAGACAAGGGAAAAAGCAATGAGAGATACATTTGAAGAAAGTTTTCCACCTTTCTTCTAATTATCCAACTGCCTAGTACTGTGCAAACAAAATGACAAAGGAATTCACTGTGAGTGCACCACAGATAATACTGCATGTTATACAATAATATCCAATAGAACCCAGTCAAGAATGAACAAGGGCGGGTCAATAAGTCCATGACTTTTTGAATTTCCCACCTCTTAACTGAAAGGGCAACACTGCTCCTGTCAACAGGCATCTGTCAGTTGACTCCTGTCAAAATTTGAACAAGCTGTGTCATTTAGTTTGTGTTTGACAGCCATTGATAGCAGACTACCATGTGATTTGAGGAGAAAATGGAAAAAAGTGAATTTTGTGTGCTCATTAAGCTTTTTTTTTTTGCGGGGGAAAAACCATCACTCAAACCAAGGCTAAGCTTGGTAAATACTATGGGGACTCTGAACCATCAATTTCAATGGTAAAAAGGTGGTTTACTAAATTTCGTTGTGGCCGTACAAGAACGGAAGATACCGAACGTTCTGGACGCCCAGTTGAGGTCTCTACACCTGAAACAATTGAAAATATTCAAGATATGGTGTTGGCCGATCAGAGATTGAAAGTGTGAGAGATTGTGGAAGCCATCGGCATCTCACATGGCTCAGTGGTTTCAATTTGAAATGATCACTTGGGTATGAGAAAGCTTTCCACAAGATGGGTGCCGCGTTTGCTCACAATCAACCACAAACGCAATTATGTGACAATTTCGCAGGAGTGTATGGCATTGTTCAACCGCAATATGGACACGTTTTTGCGCCGTTTCATAACTGTGGATGAAATGTGGATCCACCACAACACACCAGAGACCAAACAGCAGTCAAAACAGTGGGTTTCTCAATGAAATCATCTCACAAACAAATACCTATTTTGATGACCTCGACAAATCTTATTTTTTGGAAGGGATAAAAGAATTAGAGAAACATTGGACAAAGAGTATAGAGTTCAAAGGAGACTACGTTGAAAGATAAAATGATTTTTTAAATCCAAAAACCTGTGTTTCATTCAAAAAGTCACGGACTTATTGGCCCACCCTCGTAGTCAGGAAAGGGAGTTACAAAGGATATCCATCATGCTTCAAACCTCTTCCCTCCATATAGGAGGCTGGGGGAGATACTGCCTTTCAGTCCTAAAATGCCTGGTCTTCTGAAAAGACCCTGACTGCTTGGAGCCCTTGGTCTCCTTCTAAGCAATTCCATTCCAAGACTTTTTCTTCTTTTACCTTCCTCTTTTTTCCTCTTTGTCTAACACAGCTCTTCTTTTGGTCCACAAACCCAACTCTTGTGCTCTGCCCTGGGCCCAGAAAGTTTCCTCTCTGCAGCTGTCCTGCCCAAAGAAATCACACATATTAGCTTGCATAACAACGAAGCCATCTAATCCAGTTCCTCGAGTTCCAATATTACTTCTCCGAAAACAGTTGGCTTTCTTCTTCTTTTTTAATGGAGACCTACCTCAATGAATTCTTGCAACCTAATTCACTAAATTATACTCTCAACTTCAACATTAATTGAATAATCTAATTAATTCAAATAACTCGTAAATTAATAACTGGAAGAGTTAATTGGTTAAAGACAATGCCAATCTACATTCTTTAAAAAAACAAAACAGGAGCAGTCTTGGAAATGCAAGAACAAGCTCTGTACAAATGAAAATTGATTTAAATATTAAATGACTTAGGTTAGTAGCGCAATATTCCAAAAACATGCTATGCTCTTCTGCAGCACACAGACCTTAGGCAATACACCCGTAGCAATAAATTAATATTCCTGGTGACCTTTCATACGTTTGTGTAATGTGGAACAGCTGCATATTAGCCCTCACCAAAAATATGTATTCGGATTAGTTGTGGGAAAGTCATTGCAGATGAATGATAGCCTATTTTTAAACATAAATGGCTGTAAATTATGTAAACTAAATTTAAGTAGGCTCCGTTGAGAAAGAAAAAATTGATACATTGTAGTCCAAGGTGGATGGGTTCCAAGCATGGTGGCATCTTAGTGGGAGGCTTGTAATTATCTAGGGCAGCATCAAGGGGCCATGATAGACGGGGAAGAGGTGTCACGCAGGAGCTTGCTGAAGTTCAACTCAAGGGCTTAACCACACTGCTTAAACACTGCTTAATAGAACTATGTAGAGGTTACACAAAACAATGAATTACCAATTGATCCTCCCATGTGCAACCAGGGGCTTTTCCTTCTCAAAACAGGAAAACTGATGTGTCTACTGCAGAGACAGTGAATACCTGGTCATCTAGATGCCACTGAACAGCTGATCCCAAAAGGCTTCACGACCATAGTAGACAGTGGTTAAAGATGTTCAAAGGGTTATCCAACATCTGGCAAGATACAAATTGTCTATTCCTGGTTTGTAGGGATGATATTTTCCTCTTTGTGTGCTTTCATCCCATCTCTCCTCCTACCAGCAGTTTCTTCTCAGGTTACAAGAGTTCTTCTCAATTGTCATGGCTTATATTTATCCCCAACCTATAGCCTTCATCTCCTTCACTTTCTCTTCTGCCTACTATTAAATCATGCTTTGTTTCGACTGAGTCAGAATCTACTGTTTACACTTTGAACATTGTTGGTCTGACATCGTGAATCATTCTGCCACTGCTTGGTCCTCTGACCTTGATTCTGGTATTACATATGTACTTGCTGACCTTGCATCCCAGTATGGATTAAGCTCAGTTATAGGTAGTCTTTGTTGGAGGTTTTAGATGTAAATAAATAGAAGCTTTACTACTGATTCTAAACCAAAATATACCCCGCAGTATAATAATGTAGCATTCAGATTTGTGTAACGAGTAACAGTAACTTTACTTCAGTTCAGTTCAAAAGGTCAAACAGAGCAACAATATATACAGCAGTCTCTCTAAATTCTTATAGAGAACAGAGGAAATAAACAGTCCCTTTAAACCAGTGGTTTCCAAACTTTTTTTGGCCTACCGCCCCCTTTCCAGAAAAAAATGTACTCACCGCCCACCTAGAAATTAATTTTTAAAAAATGTAATAGCAATTAAATATAAATATATATGTATTAATGCAGTGGTTCTCAACCTTTCTAATGCCATGACCTCTAAGTATGGTTGGGGGTCACTCATGTTGTGGTGATCCCCAACCATCTTTTCGTTGCTACTTCATAAATAATTTTGCTACTCTTACGAATTCTAATCCAAGTATCTAATATGCAGGTCAAAGCGAAGGGGCGGGGCCAAAGAAGAGGGCTGCGTGACCCTTCCTAAATAGCCAATCGTTCACCGCCCCCTTAAAGGGGTTCGCCGCACCACAAAATCCCCTGGCCTCCCACCGCCCCCTTGGATCGCCTCACCGCCCACCAGGGGGTGGTACCACCCACTTTGAGAATCAGTGCTTTAAACAGTCTTTAAAATATGTTTAATTCCTTAGCAATGATCAAGCTTCAGAGAATTGGTAGTCTTTTCCTTCCTGGCTGTTTCCAGTCAGCGCTCTCTTCACTCTCCGAGGTGAAAGTGGCAGTTAAAACCATTTGTCTCGGCAGCATGCTAGAGACAGTAGCCAATCAGAATTCTGGCTCCTGGCATGCTCAACCAATCAGATGCCATCACATGCCTTTTTACAAATCCTTACAATCTTTCTCCTGCCCCAGTTGCCTGGGCACTCCTTTACTCATAGAGAGAGATGGCAAAGCAGCAGGTGTTGGAGTTCATCTGGTAATACTGAAAGATGGCACTTCATCCCACTACCCCAAAAGATGGTAATCACTATGTAAGAGATAGTCTCAGATATCAGCTCAAGACATTTTGCTGCCTAAAGCAAAGCACCAAACATTGACCCCGTAAGCCTACCTTAGGCCGCATTTTAAAACCTTGTACTGCACCGTTCAGACATTAAAATCCCTGCCTTTATTTATATCCCAAAACCTGTTGCCTGGTAGAACTTCCTCTATATCAGTGCTGTCCAACTTCTACGGGGTCCAGGGCCGGATAAAAGGTCACTGATGACCTAGGGGGCCGCTCGGCCCGCCCCAGGCCCCGCCCCCAGGCCCCGCCCAACCCCAGGCCCCCCCCTCCTAAAACGGCCGAAGGGCAGAAGGCGGCGCCAAGAGCAGCGCGTCACAGGCCTGGTGTGACGCGCTGCCTTGGCACCGCCTACTCCTCCTTTCGGCGCCCCCTCCTTCCTAGGGCAGGGGGGCGCGAAGGAGGTAGGCGGCGCCAGAGCAGCGCGTCACGCCAGGCCTATGACGCTCTGCTCTTGGCGCCGCCTACTCCTCCTTTCGGCCCCCTCCGCCCTAGGAAGGAGGGGCGCCGAAAAAGGGCAGAAGGCGGCGCCAGGGGGCAGCGCGTCACGCCAGGCCTGTGACGCGCTGCTCTTGGCGCCGCCTTCTGCCCACCGGCGGCTCCCCGCCCTAGGTAGGGAGGGGCGCCAAAAAGGAGGAGTAGGCGGCGCCAAGAGCAGAGCGTCACAGGCCTGGCGTGACGCGCTGCTCTTGGCGCCGCCTACTCCTCCTTCGGCGCCCCCCCGCCCTAGGAAGGGAGGGCGCGAAAGGAGGAGGAGGCGGTGCCAGGAGAGCGCGTCACGCCAGGCCTGTGACGCGCTGCTCTTGGCCGCCTACTCCTCCTCTTCGGCGCCCCCCTCCTACCTGGGGCGGGGGCCGCCGAAAAGGGCAGAAAGCGGCGCCAAGGGGCAGCGCGTCACGCCAGGCTTGTGACGCGCTGCTCTTGGCGCCCGCCTTCTGCCCTTTTCGGCGGCTCCCCGCTTTAGGTAGGGAGGGGCGCCGAAAAGGAGGAGGAGCTAGCTCTCTTCCTCCTCCCTGCCCCGCCAACCCCGCCCCCCGGGCCCCCATTTTTAAATTTTTTTTAAAAAATCGATTTTTTTTTTAAAAAAATGGCGGCTGAGGGCATAGGTGGGGCCGTGTCCAACAGGCTACGGGGCCGGATCCGGCCCCGGGGCCGCCAGTTGGACAGCCCTGCTCTATATCATAAATGGTATGGTAAATAGGATGGCAATGTGTGTCCCACAAACAGACATCATTTCAGTCATAAAATATGTATATTCCTTCTGTCTGCATTGCTGGTATCACCACGCCCTTCTTTTTTCTGCACATCAAATGTATTTAGTTGTTGGGTTTACTGCTGCACTGAACTGCTATTTGAGAGGCCATATGAAAATGAACCCAGGAAGAAGAAATAATCAGAATAAAGAAATAACAGTGGAAACACAGAAGTATATTTTCAGCAAAGTCCGTATAATTGCCCTACAAATCCACCCTCAAGCTGTTTTAGTCTGAGATGTGTTACAAGGCTTATGTATTGCTCTCTTTTTTTGGCACAGTTCTGGTATGCCAGAGGCCTGGAATCTAGTCTCGCTATGATGTAATCACTCTGGTAGCTTATAAATAACATGAGGTAGGAGTACATTGTATTCTATTGTCGTTGTCTCTGGGTTTTTTTTTAATCATTTAGTGTACAAAGCGAAGAGCCTTAATCATGAAGAAACTGTGTGTTTTCAGAGATCTTCCAATATGATAATGTTTTGAAAACGGCTTGTAGGTGTCTGGCCAACCCAACCTCTCCAGAAAGACATCAAGGGCCAGACGTTGAAAGCTTAATGGAAACGGAATGCTAACCGATTATGAAAGCACACGTTCCAATTTCCTTTTAAAAAAATAAAATATGTAGGAATAATTTATCTTGAGTAATAGGGATAGGTTACTGTTTAATAATGCTGCTGTATCAGAATTTATGCTACACTGGAGTTTTATTCGGGGTTTAAAAAAATACAGATAATACTAATTGTATCAGTCCTACAATTAGGACGAACATGGACTGAAATGGCAATTTTTATTTTATTTTTTATTATTTATTTATTTATGATATTTCTATCCTGCCTTTCTCAAACCCAAAGGTTACTCAAGGCAGCTTACAACTAGGCAGCCATGTCTAGTATATACACTTAAAACCACATTTAATATACACTTTAATATACACTTAAAACCACATTTAAAACAGAATTTAAAAATACATACAAGAACTTAAAAAACCAATATATCAAACCAATATCTTCACTGTTAGCCTCGTTGTCCAAAATCATCATCTGAGACATTCCAATATTCAATTTCACATAATTCCATGTTTGTCTATTGCACCAGATTTCAAAGGCTTGTTCAAATAGACATGTTTTCACTTTCTTTTACAGACGGTCAAGAAGGAGGGGGCTGATCTAATATCCCTAAGGAGGGACTACCACAGCCGAGGGGCCACCACTGAGAAGGCCCTGTCTCTCATCCCTGCCAGTCATGCCTGCAAAGAAGGCGGGACTGAGAGCAGGGCCTCCCCAGACGATCTTAAGCTCCAAAGTGGTTCATAGGGAGAGATACTTTTGGACAGGTAAGCTGGGCCAGAACCATTTAGGTCTTTATAGGCTAAAGCCAGCACTTTTAATTGTGCTCAGTAGCAAACTTGTAGCCAGTGGAGCTGGCATAACAGAGGAGTTGTATGCTCCCTGAATGCTGCTCCAGTGAGCAATCTGGCTGCTGCCTGTTGGACCATTTGAAGCTTCTGAACAGTCTTCAAAGGCAACTCCACGCAGAGCGCGTTGCAGTGATCTATTCGGGATGTAACCAGAATGTGAACTACCATTGCCAAGTCTGACTTATTAAAGATATATGTAGCAACTGTTTCCTCTTCATTTACTGTATAAAGAATGAATCCATGCAGATGGCAAAATTAGTCTCTAGCAAGGCTTGAAAAAATTAATTTTTAGATTACAGCTTCCAGAATCTCAGCACACCTGGTCTCTGTATCCCACAAGTAATTTTCCTAAGTTCTATTCATAGTGATCATTTTCACCAGAGACAGCCCTTCTATGAGATGAAAAGAGACAAAGTCTTCAGGCAGAAAATTGACAAAGCTATACCATTTTCCAGTCCTTCCATCTGAGAAGCTCCTTGTCCTTGGCCCCAGAGTGGTCCCTATACAACTGGGTGTCCTCAGTGATCCCTATACAGCTGGGTGTCCTTAGTGGTCCCTATTCAGCTGTGTGTCCTCAGTGGTCCCTATA
Organism: Anolis apletophallus; assembly: GCA_030556195.1. Taxonomy (NCBI): domain Eukaryota; kingdom Metazoa; phylum Chordata; class Lepidosauria; order Squamata; family Anolidae; genus Anolis; species Anolis apletophallus. The sequence goes on along the minus strand of JARBWK010000001.1, from coordinate 47,623,540 downwards.
CTGCTGGGCGTCCTCAGTGATCCCTATACAGCTGGGTGTCCTCAGTGGTCCCTATACAGTTGGGTGTCCTCAGTGGTCCCTATACAGCTGGGTGTCCTCAGTGGACCCTATACAGCTGGGTGTCCTCAGTGGTCCCTATACAGCTGGGTGTCCTCAGTGGTCTCTATACAGCTGGGTGTCCTCAGTGGTCCCTATACAGCTGGGTGTCCTCAGTGGTCCCTATACAGTTGGGTGTCCTCAGTGGTCCCTATACAGCTGGGTGTCCTCAGTGGTCCCTATACAGCTGGGTGTCCTCAGTGGTCCCTATACAGCTGGGTGTCCTCAGTGGTCTCTATACAGCTGGGTGTCTTCAGTGGTCCCTATACAGCTGGGTGTCCTCAGTGGTCCCTATACAGCTGGGTGTCCTCAGTGGTCCCTATGCAGCTGGGTGTCCTCAGTGGTCCCTATACAGCTGGGTGTCCTCAGTGGTCCCTATACAGCTGGGTGTCCTCAGTGGTCCCTATACAGCTGGGTGTCCTCAGTGGTCCCTATACAGCTGGGTGTCTTCAGTGGTCCCTATACAGCTGGGTGTCCTCAGTGGTCTCTATACAGCTGGGTGTCCTCAGTGGTCCCTATACAGCTGGGTGTCCTCAGTGGTCCCTATACAGCTGGGTGTCCTCAGTGGTCCCTATACAGCTGGGTGTCCTCAGTGGTCCCTATACAGCTGGGTGTCCTCAGTAGTCCCTATGCAGCTGGGTGTCCTCAGTGGTCCCTATGCAGCTGGGTGTCCTCAGTGGTCCCTATACAGCTGGGTGTCCTCAGTGGTCCCTATACAGCTGGGTGTCCGCAGTGGTCCCTATACAGCTGGGTGTCCTCAGTGGTCCTTATACAGTTGGGTGTCCTCAGTGGTCCCTATACAGCTGGGTGTCCTCAGTGGTCCCTATACAGCTGGGTGTCCTCAGTGGTCCCTATACAGCTGGGTGTCCTCAGTGGTCCCTATACAGCTGGGTGTCCTCAGTGGTCCCTATACAGCTGGGTGTCCTCAGTGGTCCCTATGCAGCTGGTTGTCCTCAGAGCACTCACTATATAGCTGTTGTCCTCAGAGTCGTCACCATATAGCTAATTGTCCTCAGAGTGGTCATTATACAACTGGTTGTCTTGAGAGTTGTCACTTAGAAGTACCCTGGACCACAGTGCATGCCTGTGAGAACTCATAAGAGCCATACATTTAGAAAACAGCTGGCTTGGTGTAAAGATAAGCTATTTACTTTTGTGACCAGTATAGCTCAGCACACAAACCTTTTAAAATCTGTCATGTTGTCTGAGGAGCAGTATTTCACCTCCTACCTCAAGAGATATTTACCCTTCAATAGTTTCATTGACACAGACCCTGGCAAATCAGATAACTTTACCACACATTACTTGTAGTAAAATTGTCATCTCCAAACAACCAAGGTTATATAAACAGTCAAGCCCTAAGAATTGTGTTCATGCAACCTCTTTACCTTCATGAAAAGGGCAGATGGTTGCAATAATGCACAGAACACTAAGGGCTTTATCACACAAAGCAGGTACAGTCCAAGTGCCGTTATTTAATAGCATTCTATCATTGTGGCACACCTTTTCATTAACAGGGAAAACTCATCAATAGCATCCAATATCACTGCTATTCCACTACTACCCCTGATGCAATAGGTTCCTCCCACTGCAGTTCAGATATTGCAGCTTCCACGTGTTCTTAGTGGGCATTACTTCTCCCAAGCTGCACTACTTCAGTCAACATCAATAGATGAAGAAGATTTCATGGAACACTGGAAAATAACATTCAATTGTGCTCCATTCACTGGTATATTTTAAGTAGGAAAAGTAAAGGTTTTCCCCTGACATTAAGTCCAGTCATGTCCGACTCTGGAGGTTGGTGCTCCTTTCCATTTCTAAGCCAAAGAGCCAACACTGTCTGTAGACACCTCCAAGGTCATGTGGCTGGCATGACTGCATGGAGTACTATTACCTATTGATCTCACATTTGCATGTTTTTGAACTGCTAGGTTGACAGAAGCTAGGGCTAACAGTGGGAGCTCATGTCGCTCCCCAGATTCGAACCTTTCGGTAAGCAGTTCAGCAGCTCAGCAGTTTAACCCAATGCCACCGGTACGGTATATATATTTAAAATATTAAAATGCAGAGTGGATAATTCATGCAATAACAGAAAAGCCCTGTGATTACACAATTATATTAAAAGGTGCATACGTTGGGAAGAACAAATAGGGGTACGAAGGAGTGATCAATGATGCAATGTAGAAATGTCATAACCAAAGTGGCAGTACAGTGCTATTACAGAGAGGGTGCAAAAGAATGAAATGCCATGCTACTATATTTCCATTTGCATTAAGTAATTTATTGCTATAGTAAAAAAGCTTGGTGTGATAAATTCCTATGGATTCCTTTTTTAAAAGTGGGTGCCATTAGATCTGATTAACCTTTATGATTTTAAACTAATTTATTAACTAATTAGTTCTCTGTTAATCCAATTCATGCTTTCAAAGACTTAAGGGGATTTGCTTAAGATTTAGGATGTCCTTCAGTGGCATACTGTAAGTAATCTGTTTTTATTACAGATTACAGATTTAACGTGTTGGCTTTAAAACCAACACGTTAAAACAGACCAGTATTTTGTGTGGCCCAATAATTTTTAAACAATGATAAATTGCTTCACATATATCAATGGCCTAAAGATGACTATACATTACTGGTTCTGAGACAAAACAAAATAATTACAAGACAACTCTCATATACAAAGAGTTCCTTTCTTTCCTTCTTTTTTAAAAAAAACAACTCTTTGTTATATATGCAATATATATTTATCATCATTCCAACTGTTTTATGCACATGGGAGTCTTATGGATCAAGTCCTGTGGATACTGCAAAACTGTGAACTACGAATATTCCAAATCAAGGGATTTCTATGGGAAAGGAACATCATAATATTCTGGTCCTATGGATCTATGTAGCGTAAATACCCTGAAAACACTAGATCCTATCTGATCTCTAAATGTAAGCAGAGGCAAGGCTTGTTAACACTTTAAAGGGAGACCATCAGGGAACACCAGGTGCTATAGGCTATATTCAAGGGAAGCAGTAGAAAATCTGTTCTAAATAAATCGTGCCAATAAAATGCCATGACAGGGATTGAGTAAAGTAAAGTCAACTGGAAAGCATATTTGCACAACAACAAGAATTGTGTGTGTGTGTGTGTGTGTATAAAATCTCTTAGAAATTGATATGTGGATTATATATTTTCATACCCAACATTTGCTCAAATTAATGAAATCTTACTTGTACTGAAGATGGGACTGTAATTGCATTCACCCTGTTACACCTGACTGTATTCATTATTGTTGTTGTGTGCCTTCAAGTAATTTCTGACTTATGATGACCCTAAGGACGCTTCCAGACTGGGGTTAAACCCACCACAAAGCAAGTTTAAGAAACCCCATTTCGTCATGGGTTTAAACCCCCATGCCTGAACAAAACCCCAGGCTTTCCCTAACCCTCTCCCCCCCAAGACCCTTAAATTAATATAATCCATAGCGGGTCACCATGATGCTGCTCCAGCAGCCCTCCTGGCACATAAAAATGATTTGGGGGGTGCAGAGCTGTGCCATGGCAACCCAGTATGGATTTTTTTAATGAATGCTTTTTTGGGGAGGAAGGGGGTGGGCACCATCTTGCATCTTTGGGCTCCACAGTAACCCAAAAGGTGCGACATGGGTGTGGGGATTGACCCCCTGGAGTTCCAAAGGGTGAGTCCCCACAGGCCCAAAACCCCATTAGACCTGGGGCTTTCAGGAAGGCCTAGATCTAATGGGGTATCTAATTAATTTGGGACAAAGCAGGGTCTATTTGTTTTGTCCCAAATTAATTCTCTTTTACTGGACGCGTTGTTTGGACGCCTCCTGTAAAAGTCTGAAGGGGTCCGTATTTTGGGCCCTGTCTGCAAGGGCCCAGAGATAAAAGTATAACAGGGTTTTCTTGGCAAGATTCTTTCAGAGGGAGTTTGCCTTTGCTTTACTCTGAGGCTGAGAGAGTGTGGCCCAAAATCACCCAGTGGGTTTCCATGGCCAAGGAGGAATTCAAACCATGGTATCCAGAAATATAGCCCAACGCTCAAACCATTGCACCATGTTTGCTGTCTTTGCTCACAGTAATATACTGTACTCTTAACATATGGTGATAAAATATTTCAAAGTTTCTATTTCTATTTCTCAGCTATTTAAAACATAATCTCAACTTTGATTTAAACCTACATTGCCAACTACAGACATAAACCCACACACCCCAAAAAAAGATTTCTCACTACACATTTTTGTTTTCCTGTTGCACATTAGAAAATACCTGAATCCAGCCTTGTACCCAACTGACCAAACCTCTTGAGAGAAAGAGGATTTGCATCCCACCAAAAACTTCTCTACTGCAGAAATCTTGGAGCTCATAGAAAGCCTGGAACTCCATGACACAGTCCCTCACCTAGGACTTCTAGTTACTCAAGGCTATCATGATAAGCTTTGCCACTGTTTCCGACAATCCTCCTTCTCAACTGCAATGCTCCAGAAGACATACATATGCTAACAAATCCAGTTGGAGATTCGGAGTCCTCGATGCTAAGAACCTTCTCATGCCTACATTGAGTAGTTGATAATGTGTATATCCCTGTAAGAAACATAGGTTTAAGCATAGCATGTGTTCATGTATCTTGTTACTTGGCTTTAGACACACCATCATCCGTCTTGCGTCAGTTAGTCCTTTGTTTTATGGTCTGCAGTTCTGCCTCCTTTCTGATTATTTGAAGAGAACATGTCACTCAGACTCTCACCATGAGATGGTATGATCTATATTTCTAAGTAAAGATATTAGTAATGGTTTTACTAAAGAGGACTAAGCCTGCTTTATGTCTGTGCTAGACCTTGTGTGTGAGTGTTAGTAGTGTGGCACTGGTGTTTGTTCATCGTCTGCATGTCAATGCCAATTATACTGCTTGTGAAATACACTGCTATCTTTAAGAACATTCAACACAGAATACCTACTTACTCTACTTTTGCTCAGTCAGCTCAAAAGGATCTAGTAACTACAAGTTACTGAACGAAGAAGCTAGTAGTTGATGTATAAGCCAACCGTTTTCTCCAGAGTTATTAACAACTATTACCGTATTTTCTGGTGTATAAGACTACTTTTTAACTCAATAAAATCTTCTCAAAAGTCAGGGGTTGTCTTATACATGGGAGTCGTCTTATATGCGGGAGTAGCCTTATACACCAAGAGTCATCTTATAGAGCGGGTGCTGAAACTTCCAATCTGGATTGGAGAATCTGTGGTTGCCGCATATAGTGGGGGAGCTCAAAAATGCCAGTGGCCGCATCCCTGCCATATGCAGCGATTGTATGAAATCATTAAGGGTGATGCTCTAAAAGTACAGTAGAAGAAAATCCATTCATCCAAATTCGTGGACTTAATGCGGTCCCGATGGTGAGGTGAAGGGGCTCCTCACCAGGAAGGTGTAAGCGAAGTGTGGTGCAAGCTGCAGGCGTCCGGGGTGCCCGGGATATGGAAAAAAGAGATAGAGTGGCTCTGGGCCCAGAAAAACACACCTGTTTTATCTGTCTGGCCTGCCCTTATATCCTATTACGATACCTCCTCCTCTGCCTCTCGCTCCTGAAGACTACAGTGAAGCGGTGCAGGTGCACATGTGCGAGATCTGAGAGGTAGAGAAGGAGGTACAGTAATAGGAAAATTATCATATTGAAATCCAACCTGATGCTTAAAAAAATTATTTGGTGTGCGTTGGAAGAGGGGTAATCTTATACGGAGAGTATATCCCAAACTCTAGATTTTAACAGGAAAAGTTGGGGGGGGGGGTCGTCTTATTCGCCTAGTCGTCTTATATGCCAGAAAATACGGTATGTTCCAAGCAAGAGATTTTTTCCTTCTGTTTGATTTAAATTACATCATAGAAACTCGCAAAGGGTGGCAGTGCTTTCTCCTCTAACAATGGAATCAACCACTTATCAGGTTGAAGATAAGGAGTGAATTTTCCTTTACTTTGTGAATGGAAAACTTACATGTGTGGATTTTGTTTAAAATCCAAAGAAGCTACTTTACTTTCTATGTGGAATGTTGTTTTTAGGAAGTTAAGAGCTCTTTAAAGAAAATGTTTGTTTTGTATAATGAGCTATGGGAAGAATTTTAAACGAAGTCCAACTTTACTACTGCTGAGAACTGACATGGAACAATAAACATGAAGGGTCAAAAAGCCACCAATAATTGTACATTGGTAATCTTGATGACTGTCAACTAACAAAGCATTACTGTAATCTCAGGTTTGTAAACCTTCGGCAATCCTGTTAACAGCAGTGCGAGGAAAGCTGGTACAGCACAATTAACCAACCCTTGCTATCTGGCTCAGGCTTTATCGTTCTAAGTGTTATCATTCTACAACATCATAAAATATGGTGCCCACACATTATCTTTACTTTACACAAAGTCACTCTGCACACTTTACCCCAAATAAAGTCCTAGACAGAAGGGTTACAATTCTAGACCAAACCATTTCAGACTTCAGGAGGAGTCTGAATATTACTCTTTTATTATAAAGATTCCTGGATGGATGCAATATGTGAAAGGGTTGTGTTAAACCTCTTTCCTCCATATGCTAGTTATCCCACAAGCAACCACAGAATGCAAACTTTAAAGCCAACGTCCTTGCAGACGGCCAATTCTCTCACACCAGAAACGACTTGCAGTTTTTCAAGTCACTCCAGACACACACACACACACACAATTAGGACTTTCTCAAACATCACAAAACAGTGAGGAAGTTCTGGGGTTCTCTGAAACATTTCATCAGATTGAGTAAAGTAGAAATTGTAAACATTTCAATTTTAAAATTTGACTGGAATTCAACTAATATAATTCGAGGGCAGTGGGTATTGAACAGGCAAGCACCCATTTTCACCTTTTACTGTATTTTCTAAATGTCTACTATGGGCTTCTATATTGTATTGCCTACATCAGGGCTGTCCAACTTCTACCGGGTCAGGGCCGGAATAGAGGTCACTGATTACCTCGGGGCTGCTCGGCCCGCCCCAGCCCAGGCCCCGCCCCAGCCCAGGCCCCGCCCCAGGCCCCAGCCCAGGCCCCGCTCTCTCCTAAAGCTGTCATTCTCCCGGGCAGCGCGTCACAGGCCTGGCGTGACGCGCTGCCCTTGGCGCCACCTACTCCTCCTTTTTCGGCCCCCGCCCTTCCTAGGGCGGGGCAGGCGCCAGGCAGAAGCGGCGCCAAGGGCAGCACGTCACAGGCCTGGCGTGGCCAGCTGCCCCGCTTGGCGCCTACTCCTCCTTTTTCGGTGCCCCCGCCCTTGCTAGGGGCGGGAGCCGCCCGAAAAGGGCAGAAAGGGCGCCAAGGGCAGCGCGTCTGAGCCTGGCGTGACGCGCTGCCCTTGGCGCCGCCTACTGCTCCTTTTCTGTCCCCCGCCCTTCCTAGGGGCGGGGGCCACCGGGCAGAAGCGGTGCCAAGGGCAGCGCGTCACAGGCCTGGTGTGACGCGCTGCCCTGGCGGCGCCTACTCCTCCTTTTGGCGCGGAGAGAGGGGACGGAGGGCGGTGCAGGGAGGAGAGCTAGCTCTCTTCCTCCTCCCTGCCCCGCCTCCCCCTCCCCCCCGGCCATTTTTTTAAAAAAAATTTAGAATTTTTTTTAAATTTAAAAATGGCGGCTGGGGGCATAGCTGGGGCCGTGCCCAACAGGCTGGGGGGCCGGATCCGGCCCCAGGGCCGCCAGTTGGACAGCCCTGGCCTACATGAACAAAATCAAAACTTGTCTGAAACCAGCCTGAAACATTTATCACTAAATGATCTTACACTTATCTTTTAAATTTGGTAGTTAATTTCGCAGCATTTGTGAAATGAGTGGCCTTATGTTGAGCAACTGCACTTGGTGAGATTTACAATGGTTCATCGTTGAATTTTAGTTGAACTATTTTTTCCCCTTCACTTAATCAGTCATGTTTATTGACTGGGTTTAAATTCCCTGAAGCAGTTTGCTTTTCCAGTAAGAACCACATAGATTCTGGTTCCACGTGACTATTAGCAAACATTGTGCCTAAGGCCAAGTAAAGCTACGAAGAAAGGAATCTGTGGGTCATTTTTCTGAAAGTGTGGTTTTAGCTACATACATGCCAAAATAATTTTAAAGTAATCAATACAGAAGTACAGTGTGATGAAAGTGCAAAATTTAGCCATTTCACCAGCTGGATTACAAATTACACAATCAGCCTCACTTCACAATCCTCAGAATAGGTGTTTTCTTGCCTTCATTGCAATTAATTCCTGGTGGTTCAGCCTAAAAAGCTTTCGCAATACTGGTGAATGCGTCTTAAATTGATCTGTGTTGTTTCTTGTAAGCTGCACTGAGCCCAAAGTGGGGAAAAGGAGGAAAGGGGGGAGGGAGGCAACGGCAATGGATTTTAAATAACACTAGTAAAAGTCTAGGTGTCTTTGTATGAAGAGGTAAATAATTTTTACACCACTTTCCACACAAATAAATACACTTTATAATGGGACTGAAAATAGAATACATAAATTAATACAGCTACCTTCTTAAAAAGTAGGAGATCAGGATCACACTTTGTACGCATAAAATGCCAGACAACAACCAAGCCTTTCTCCTCGGGAAGGACTTCTAAAAATCAAGTGACGATAAAGGAAAAATTGAATTCCAAGTATCCACCAACCTGACCTCCGTGAAAGGCAAAAACTGGCTGCATGTTGTTCTCCTCACTACATAGAACAGTTCCTAGCATAGACATTGGGACATGCTGAAGAACATAAAGAGTGTGGCCAGAAGGGTGTGGCTAAGTAAAAAGAAGTCAAAAGGAATGAATGAGGAAGAACATGCCAAATGATTATTCTGACATAACCTCCAGATACCCCGATTTGGCCGGGACCATCCTGATTAGCTCTTCAACATCCCACTTTTTCACCTGCTTTTAAAATGTCCCAGTTTCTCTCTTCTCCTCACACTATTCCTCTTTGTGCTCAGCCTACTTCAGTTGATGTAGGCTGAGTACAAGGGGTGCACCCTTGCCGTGGGGGAGAGACTTGCGTACCCTAATGTTGCGAGATATGCTAGCGGGGGCATAATAGTCACCGGTAGGGCCTCCCATGCCAGACAGGTCACAACCGAAGGGTCTGACAAAGAGCCTCAATGGGCAGGATGGGCTCTCTAGCCTTTTGGCAACCATCCTAAGAGAAGGAAAACTCTAAATTCAAACCCGGGCAGATGGTGCTCGTCTAACCCTGTAAGGTGAACCATCTAAGACACTGATTCTCAAAGTGGGCGGTACCACCCCCTGGTGGGCGGTGAGGCGATCCAAGGGGGCGGTGGGAGGCTCAGGGTAATTTGGGGGGTGAACCCCTTTAAGGGAGCCTTGAACGATTGGACATTGAGGAGAGGTCGCGCAGCCCTCTTCTTTGTCCCCACCTACTTCGCTTTATTTATTTATTTATTTTATTTCAGGATTTTACCCCGCTCTTCTCAAGTAGCAGGACTCAGAATATTACAGTTGGGGGTCATGCCACATCAACAGCGTAAAACCCCAAACCCCACAACCCATTAAAACATTAAGACCATTAAAATACAATCCCTCAATACATCTACAATCATTTCAATTAAAACAATATTCAACCTAGAAACATTGACCCTCTTCCTCCCTCCCATTAAAATTCCGTCTCACATGCTGCCTAGTGCTGGTGAGGGAATGCCTGATCCCAAATTTCACCTTCTTCCTGAATGTCAGGAGGGATGAGGAGGACCGTATCTCCGTAGGGAGCGCATTCCACAGGCGGGGGGCCACCACCACCCTGTCCTCGTCCCCACCAACCGCATCTGAGAGGTCGGCGGGAGAGAGCAGGGCCTCATGATCTTAATGGGACCTACGACCGATGCGTTCGGACAAGTAAGCTGCCACCGAGCTTTAAAGGTCAAAACCAGCACTTTGAATTGAGCCCGGGACAGGCAGCCAGTGGAGCTGAACCTTTGGTTTAAAGGGTGAGGCCAGTTCTGTGCACACTTCGCTCCACCAAAAAAAACCATTGCACAGGCTCAAAGGACACATCCAACTTCCAAAAAAGCCCTGTTAGTCATCAACGCGCTTGTAGAAAGCGTGGGATGAGTCCTTCCTGAAGCCAAGACTTCAGTTGATGCAAAGTGTATTCAAAATGCAAAAGCAGATTGGGCTGGACTCCGAAGAGGGGAGAGAGCAGGCAGAAGGTTGCTCTTCCTTATAGGTTCAGGCAAAAGAAATGCTTCAGCTTATCCCAATTTGCATGTTCTTCTGATTACTAAGGAACACATCAGAAAACCCTGGTAAAGCTTGCCACTTCACAGAGCAAGGAAAGCTACAGAAATCCATGCCACGGTTACATCAAGGCTGGATTACTGTAAGCTTTCTCCATCACATGGTCTACCCCGGTCACTAACCCGCAGGCTGCAGATTGTGCATGATGGCTCTGTTGAAGTCTCACAGGAATATCGATGAGATGCCACATTACACCATCTCTGCAGCGCCTGCCATTGGCTGCCCGTTGAGTATAGAGCCTTACACAAGACCTTGACCTTGGCTTTCAAAGCCCTCCGGGGCCGGGGCCCAACATACCTAAAAGACCGCTTGCTGATGCCTGCTTACTCAAGGACCCCGCGGCCAGCAAACAAGAACCTTCTTCACGTACCAGGCTTGAAAGAAGCCCACCTGGAGACCACGAGATGGAGATCGTTCTCCGTTGTGGCCCCCGTTCTTTGGAACTCGATGCCACCGGACCAGAGAGCCTCCCTCGACCTGCCCCAGTTCCTGACCGCTCTGAAGACCTGGCTATTTAGGAAAGCCCATGGTTAATGCAGAACCAGGAACTCAAATACCGAGCCTGGCCCCTGCATTTAACCACTGAATATTTTAATCTAGTTTTAAATACTGTATTTTAATTGTGGAATTTGTTGTGTGTAAGTCGCCCGGAGCACTAACGTGGAGGGCGACTCAGAAATAATAAAGTCAGTCAGTCAGTCAGTCAGTCAGTCAGTCAGTCAGAGCATTTGCAAGGAAAGAGGGAGCAGTGGGGCGAATCTGTCACCCTGCACCTAGCTCCATCTCAGCAAAGCTTTCTCCATCACATGGAGAAAGAGTCACCATTGCTGGGAGGCCCCATGATGGCTCTGTTGAAGTCAATACAACATGGGAAGCCAACAACACTTTCACCCTGGTTGGGTGTGTGGACTATGCCTATGTCCATTGTCAGTCTCTGTCCCTCAGAAAGCATGAAAGCATCCTGGGACGCTAAAATCGCCCAGTCTGATGAGGCTGCAACATTTGCCATATTGACCACACTCTGATGTTGTTTGGCCACATATATCCCAGTTTTCATCTGTGCATGATCTATGATGTCCTAAAATAGCCCTGTACAGAGAGGCCTTGCAAAAGCATTGAACCTATCTCAAAAACATTATCCAGGGCCCTTGGATAAAGTCTCCACTTTTCATACAATCTCTACCAACTCAGGGAGGGAAGCTATTGAGTCATGGGGATTAATATTATATCAGGAAGGTACTCATCACCTGGTGATTGTCAACCAAGACACTTAGAATCTATGTGATCTTACAATAGATCTGAACCTGTTTCAATATTGTTTTGAAAATTGAGGAAATATATACATATTCCTTCCATTTTCAAAATAATATGGAACAAACACCAATATATACTGAGATCACATAGATTATTAGTGTCTTGAACACAGGACTATAATTGTGCATGTAGGAATGAGAAGGCCATAAAATGGTTATGTGCATGAAACAGGCAGGTGCATTGCAGAGTTTAAAGCATTCAAAATAATCTTTATATATCAATTCTTAACATCTTTTAGTTGTTCAAGCTATGGATTGTTAGACTGGTGGGCATCATCAAGATATATGTATCACTGTCAGAACAGCAAGTATACTGGTATTCTGTCATGTGCCATAGTAACAAAACAAATACAGACTATTTCTTCTCCCTGAGTTAGGTCACTGCCTCAAATAAGAACTATTTGTTTTCAGTTCAGCCAGGTCACTCTCTTTCATACAAAAACAAAGTGGTGTGTGTGTGTGTGTGTTGAAGGCATTTTCCTATCATGTTCACTAAAGTAATTTTGGTGCTGTTTCTCTCAGGCTACGAATATTTACAGCATTTGTTCTGGCATGTAAGGGCAATTGAGCAATAGTGTAAATATGAAAAGATCTCTCTTATTGAAGCTAAAAGACTCCTATAATCAAAGACAAGGTGGTATTAACCTTATTTTGAACAATCACAGACCCTTCCCTGACATAATTGTAATGTTGATTTAACTGGTTTTACCGAATGATTTGCACTTTTGTATAGATATCCATGGAATGGCAATTGCACAGGTACATCCCTAAATTAATCTACACACCAACTTGTGTATAATCCCAAGGTTTTATTCTTCTTCTTCTTGTCAGGAGTGACAAGTTGCTTCTGGTGTGAGAGAATTAGCCATCTGCAAGGATGTTGCCCAGAGGATGCCCTGATGTTTTGATGTTTTACCATCCTTGTGGGAGGCTTCTCTCATGTCCCCGCATGAGGAGCTGGAGCTGACAAAGGGAGCTCATCCACGCTCTCTCCCCGGATTCGAAACTGTGACCTGTCAGCAGGGCCGTAGCCAGGATTTTGGGTCGGGGCTGAGTTTGGTTTGGGGGGCTGAGACTGGGTGGAAGAGGGTTTACCCTAGCAAACCTTTTGTATTGTTATCCCAATAACCCCATGAAGGTGGGATATAATGAGCATGGTGATCAGATCTCTCTCGGCATTACTTCGCGAACGAAGATTCAGGAAGGACTCATCCCACGCTTTTTACAAGCGCGTTGATGACTAAAAAGGCCAATCTGAGATAGGCAAGTTCGGTTGCAGAAAGCGCAGCAGAAAGTCTCCTTGGGTGATGTTTTTTCCAAGTTGCGGTTCTTTCTGCGTTGTCGTTTCTCTTCGAGACCCATTCGCGTGTCTTCTCGAAAGAGGCCGCAGCATTGTGGATAGTGCTTCTCCATGCCTCCCGATGTGAGGCCAGGGTGGACCATTGTTGGTGATCAATCTGGCCAAGCCTGAGATGTTGTTTCAGGGAGTCCTTATATCTCTTTTGGGGCGCCTCTCTTGCGCTGACCCGTGGCGAGTTCACCGTAGAGTAGTATCTTTGGGAGGCGGTGGTCCTCCATCCTAGAGACGTGTCCTGCCCAGCGCAGCTGTGTTCTCAATAGCATGGCCTCAATGCTGGTGATCCCTGCTTGCTCAAGGACAGCAACATTCGTCACATAGTCGGTCCAGTGTATATTTAGGATTGTGCGAAGACAGCGCTGATGAAAGCGCCGAGGAGTCGTAGGTGTTGGCGATAGGTGACCCATGTTTCAGACCCATAGAGGAGAATGGACAGTATGATAGCTCTGTACACACTGATTTTGGTGCTTTGTCTCAGGTGCTTGTTGCTCCAGACTCTTTTGTGAAGCCTTCCGAATGCACTATATGCCTTTGATAATCTGTGATCTATCTCTTTGTCAATCTTGGCGTCTGAAGAGATGATGCTTCCCAGGTAGGTGAACTGCTGAACGGACTTAAGCACAGATGTGCCTATGCTGACGTGAGGATGATGGTGTTCTTCCTGTGGTGCGGGCTGGTAGAGGACTTCTGTTTTCTTCAGGCTGACTTCCAGCCCAAACAGCTCTGCAGCTGTTGCAAAGCAGGATGTGAGGCGCTGCAGGGCTGCTTCTGAATGGGCGACAAGGGCAGCATCGTCAGCAAAAAGTAGCTCACGGACTAGATAGTTTAGAGTCTTAGTGCGAGCCCTCAGACGGCTTAAGTTGAACAAGCTACCATCAGTACGATAGCGTATATATATGCCGTCTTCTTCTTGTAGGTCTGATCATGATATGAATAAACATAACAGTTTAAATAATGTACCAGTAAGGCCTTCTCGCGGATCACCCTGAGAATTTCGGGGGGGGGGGGGCTGAAGCCCCCTTAGCCTCCCCCCTGGCTACATGCCTGCCTGTCAGTCTTCAGTCCTGCCAGCAAAAAGGTTTAACCCATTGCGCCACTGGGGGCTCCAATCTCTAGATAAATTGAACATTAATATTTGCCATGTGAGCTTCTTGCCATTGAGAGGTCTAAATCCTATGTAACTGAACATGTGAAATGACCAGCAGTAGATCTCTCTGCCCCAGAGTGTTGGGAGGCTCCTTCTTTGGAGGCTTTTAGACAGAGGCTGGATGCCAGGGGGTTGGAGTGGATGGCCATGAGGTCTCTTCCAACTCTATGATTCTATAACCAAAGAGCTTTCTAACCCATCACTGTTATTTCACAATTTGGGGTTTTCTTCTGGTGATTTAAAGCCTGCTAATGTAATAAATAATAATAATAATAATTTATTTATTTATTTTTATTCCACCTTCTCTCCCTGAGTAACTTAAATATAAATTTATTTTCATAGCTTTGATAGATATGCTGCCATACTGAGCATGCTATCTTTTCCTGAGTAGTAGATATTACAGATAATTAACAGGACTTCACAATGTCTTGATAGCACTGAGAAAGATGAAAACCACAACTACAGGGAATTAGCTGCTCTGAACTACAAGCGTGCCACTTCCTTATCTCTTGGGCTTTCCCCATATCACAGGATGTTGCGTGGAGTGGGAGATGCATATCTTTTTGACTTGTATTATTTTCATGGGGGGGGGGGAGCAACTATGGGTAAGTAAATCTGTAGGTATCCTTAATAAAATAAAGAAGGAAACTTCACAAACTATTGTTAATTTAGAAAGACAGACAATTTGTTAGTCATTATCGGTGGCATCATAGTCATAAATCAAGATATCTTTGCAGCAGATACACAGGCATTTCTTAGAACAGTGATGATTGTGTTAGGACTGGAGGAACTATTTTCAGAATCTTTTTTTTACCCTTTTGGGTTTTGCTTAAAGGAATGGCTTCTTAATTGTTTTGTGTGTCCATCCTCTTCCACCACGAGACAGGGAAGGATCATACAGAATTAACGTAGAGGGAGCAAACTGAAAACTTGTAAGGAAGTGTAACCAAGAATAACTCGGTTTTGCCCCAAGCCAAGGTGGTCTAGTTTGGTGGAATGATCCCTAGCAGGGGACTCTAGATAAATGCACATTGAGCCAGATGTGGGAGACCAGCAGGGGTCCCCCCCCCCAGGGGGACATGAACCATCACCATATTTGTGCTCATTGACTACAGCTGCTATTTTTCCTGGACGCTTGCCATGTGCTGGCAGACAATGCCTCCTGGGTCAGCACTAGTCCATGAACCACTGCTGGTCCAAGTGACTGGTGCTGGATTTGGGGCAGTGGGCGACATTCTCCTGGCCCATACCAATGACCTTAATCCAGAGACTCGCGCTGCTCCTCTGTAGGAGGGACAATTTGCCCTGGGCATTTTAGGAGAAGGTTTGGCAAAGAGCAGCTCTTAAGGTATTTGTGCAGTTGCTACCCTTCATATCCCGCCCGGGGGGAGGGGGAGTAGCCAAAGAAGTCATTTTCTGCTTGGGGAAGCCACTAGGAGTGGCAGTTTTTTGATAAAATAATGTGCAGAGCTCCCTCTTCCCCAAAATAAAACAAGTAGATTCCTGGCCACTTTTTAATTTTTATTTTTGCTCATTTGGGGAGTAGTGCTCTCTCTCCCAGTTTAGCAGGATAGCAGAGGTCTTTAATTGCAGCCCTTTGTGAATGCCACAGATCTTCAGCTGGAACTGTACATGAGAACATCTCCACGCCATCCTGTGGTAGAGCTGATGGTTGGTGTGTTGAGTTAGACGGACACAAAGTAAATCTATTCAGAAAGGCATTTTTTAAAATACTATATAAAGACACATTCATCTGAGACTCTAGGTAGGTGAGCGACATACTTACAATGTCCTGACTCAAAGTGCCACTACAAGAGCACTACACAACCTTCTTTCCCCAGTCATTGAACCATGGCACACAGTTCTGTGCACCTGACCTCCCTGGACATAAGTTCCATCAGCAATATTTACCTGGCTTTGGTTTGCTTGGGGAGAAGAGAAGACTGCAGTATGAAGGTTTTTCTATAATAAGATTTAAAGATATAAAAATTAAATATAGGTAGAGCCACACAGGTTAACATTCATAATCCATTGCCCAATATGAGATTGTGGGCAGGCGAAGAATAAGATGAGTCTTAAAGCTCAAATGTCCTAAGTGCACCAGATCCCATCTGATCCTAGAAACTAAGTAGGATCAGGTCTACCACTTGAATGGGAGAGCCCTGATGAATTCCAGATGAATTTCTGAGGAAGAAACTTGCAAAGCCACCTCCGAGAACTCTTTGACTAAGAAAACTCTATGAAATCCATAGAGTCAATATTTGTTGACAGAAAACTTGGAGGCCCGTGCATTTACCAGTATCCTGTCTCCTCAGTGACCTATCCATTGCTTACAAGCTCGGCATAAGGAAAACAGTCTTTTCTCACTGTTATTCCTCAGTGACTATATTCAGTGGAATGCTACCGCTCCACCAGGAAGTAATTTGCAGCCAGCATATAGGGAAGTGTAGATCCAGCCTCAGTGTATTACGTATAATTTCTTCTTTATAATCTATACTGTAGGGTCTGTCATATTTTATTCCTTTGTTCCTTTCTATACACACACATACATACACTATTGGATTACATCAGAGGTCCACAAACTTTTTAAACAAACAAACTGTTGGAGAGCTGGATAATAATTTGAAAAAACATGAATAAATTCCTATGCACACTGCATATATCTTATTTGTAGTGCAAAAGCACTTTAAAACAATACAATAATTACAATGAAGAACATTTTTAACAAATATAAACGTATTAGTATTTCAATGGAAAGTGTGGGCCTGCTTTTGGCT
The DNA here is from genome assembly GCA_030556195.1 of Anolis apletophallus. NCBI lineage: Eukaryota > Metazoa > Chordata > Lepidosauria > Squamata > Anolidae > Anolis > Anolis apletophallus. The sequence continues at coordinate 47,606,560 of JARBWK010000001.1, read as the reverse complement.
GGTGAAACAGGATTGTTGTTGTTGTTGTTGTTGTTGTTGTTGTTGTTGTTGTGTGCTTTCAAGTAGTTTCAGACTTAGGTTGACCCTGAGCAAAGTCAAGGGTAAATGTCCTTGGAGGGCCGTATCCAGCCCCGGGCCTTAGTTTGAGGACCCCTGGATTACATCATCCTTGCTCAGAAGCCACAGAGAACATTGTGCTATTTTCTGGCTATTGAGAAAACATCCATTAGTCGGGTTCAGCCCATCAGCCAAGCCATTTGCCTGACAAAGGATCAGTCCATCGCACATCACCACTGTCCATTAAGACAGTAAGGCAATCATTTTGGACTCCATTAACCCCCACTTTTTCATTCAACCCAGACTCCCTCACAGCAATCAGATAGCAATTCTTATTTTTGCTAGGAAAAATAACCCTTTCATCTATTGGCAAAGCTATTCCGATTTGAAACACAGTCCTGGATGGTAAATGGATGAATATTAATAGGACGCAATTGGATATTGCCTGGCAATGACTAATGGCACAACTGTCCCACTGTGTTCTGTTATGATGTGATCTCAGTGCCAGCATTTAAGTATACCATCGAGCTGCTTGTGACTAGGTATAAGGCCATGTTGTTCCTACAATCACAACAGAAGGACATGACCATTATTGTTGTTGTTGTCACTATTTAATAATATTCCAACATCTCCACTTCAATAGTGACAGTAGATACAATTATTATGGTTGCCGCTGCTGTTGTTTACTTATATATCACCATCAAATGTACATTGCACTTTACAGTAAAGCAGGCAAAAACAACTGATCCTGCCCGGCATACAGTCTAATATGTGTGTGTGTAGACATACACACAGAGAAGGAAGGAATAATTAAAAATCACAATACTATACAGTACAATTGCAAAACTCCCAACATCCAGATAATTTTTTTACAAAAATATAATCAGTTAAAATGTAAACTATTAAAAAAGAAATCACCAGCAAATAAAAATCCAGCACATTACAGAAGGTCCACTTCCCTTCAAATTCTCAGAGGTCTGCCTGGAGAAAAAGGTTTTTATCTGCCTGCAGAAAGATAGTAAAGAGGGCCCAGGTATAACTTCTTTGGAAAGGGAATTCCAAAACCTGGAACAACCATGGAGAAAGTCCTCTCCTGAACTCCCACCAAGTGCACCTGCGAGAGTTAGGATAAATAGAAGAGCCTCCTCCGAACATCTCGTAACTTGACAGCTTCATATGACAGAACACAGTCCTTCAAATAATCTGGACCTGAGTTATATAGGGTTTTCATAGACCAAAATTTATAATTTCCTCCTCCTAATAAGGTTTGTGATGCTCAAGCAAGTGGCAACAACAATGGCAACAGTAATGTTCATGAACTTGCTTTCATGTGTGAGGCTCAGGGCAGCTACTTCTTGTGCTTTCTCCCTAAACTCTGCTGAACATATCTCAGGGCCCTTCCACACAACCATATAACCCAGAATATCAAGGCAGATAATCCACAGTATCTGCTTTGAACTGGATTATCTGAGTTCATACTGCTAGATAATCCAGTTCAATGTGGATTTTATACAGCTGTGTGGAAGAGGCCTCTGAAGACTGTAGTGAGGCTGAAACAGCAGAGAGGAAGAAATGTGTACGTTATATTTGAGTCCCTTGGGAGAAAGCAGGATTTAAATATCCCATATTTACTCGAAAGTAATACTCAACCTTTTTTGGCTAAATGCCCTCGCCAACATTAGGTTGTGCATTAGATTTGCAAGATATTGTACTCTTAGTGCTGAGCCAAAGCCAAAGGAGAAGCTGCTCCAGAAACTGTTTCAGAAGCTGCACCTGGAGCTCCTATTTGGGGACACTGTCTCTAATTTAATGGCTGTGGCTCAATGCTATGCGATCCTGGGATCTGTAGTTTGGTGAGGCATCAGCATTCTTTGGCAGAGAAGGCTCGAGACCTTGTAAAACTACAGACCCCATGATTTTATACCATTGTTCCAGGGCAGTTAAAGTGTACTCATTTTACAGTATAAAGCCACCCCAAGTTTTTGCTTTACTATCACTGAAAGTTTTGGTGCTTTAACACTTTTGTTTTTAAAGAAGGAATTCTAAGCAGGCGGCAGCAGAAATGTGCACCTTTTTGGTCACATTACAAATGCTGCACTTTTTACCACTGCACATTACATTTGGGAGCACTTTTTCGGTGTAAAAATTTTGAAAACTGAAGTGTGCATTAGATATGGTGGTGCATTACGCTCAAGTAAATACAGTATAATACATATACTGAGCTGGGCTTTGAAATTTAGATTATACGTATCCAAGTGATGTAACCTAAGGGATCATTATAGCCTGTGTAGCAACACCTCTCTTTCTACTTCTCATCACATGCCTTCCACAGACAGCTGGATCTTTACCTACATGCAGGGCCAGCCGTTACCATTAAGTGACCTATGCGGTCACGTAGGGCGACGTTCCCGGAGAGGGGCGTCGCCACCTGGGAGGGCGATGCCCCGCCCCGCTGCCGTGCCGCCGCAGCCAGCTGGCGGCGCGGAGGAACGGGGGAGGGGACACACGGGGCGGGGGCCCCGGACCCGAGGAGGAGCAGGAGGACGGCCCCCATGGAGAGTCCCGGCAGCGGCAGCAGCAGCAGCGCCCCCGGACGGGCCCGGGGCCAGTGGCGCATCTTCCTGACGTCACTTCGCCGCGCCTCTGCCGAGGAGGAAGGGGAGGAAGGCCTCGCCGGCCGCGCTGCAAAGATGCCTGGAAGGAGAGACGCCGGAGGGAGGGAGCCCTGCGGAGGCGCGGGCGGCCTCTTCCTCCTTCCCTCCCTCCCTCCGGCGTCTCTCCTTCCGGGCATCCTTGCAGCGCACGGCTGGCGAGGCCTTCCTCCCTTCCTCCTCGGCAGAGGCGGCGACGAACTGACGTCAGGAAGATGCGCCTCTGGCTCCGGGCCCTTCCGGGCGCTGCTGCTGCTGCAGCTGCCGGGAGTCTCCGTGGGGGCCGCCCTCGTGGCCTCCCCCTCCTCCTGCTCCTCCTCGGGTCCGGGCCCCCGCCCCGTGAGTCCCCTCTTCCCCCCCCGTTCCTCCGCGCCGGCGCGCTCGGGAGGTAGTGCGCATGTGCGAATTTCCGCGCATGCGCGGGCGCAGCCAGGAGCCGCCGGGGGGGCGCCAAAATAATGTTCGCTTACTCCCGGAGAGCTCGGACCGCCCTTGCTTACATGGGTGAAAATCTCACTGAATTTCAAATATTTCCAGTGTTTGTGTTTTGTTGTCTTGTGCCTTCAAGTTGATTCTGGTTTACAGTAATGTTGTCATAGGGTATTCTTGGCAAATTTCATGCAGAGGAGATTTGCAATTGCCTTCCTCTGAATATAACCAAGAGCACCTTGCATTCCCTGAGAGTCTCCCTTCAAAGTATTAACCAGGTCTGATCAAGCTCAGCTTCTAAGATTAGACAAGATTGGGTACAATCACGGTCCACACCCCTTTCCCCATCTTCTGACTTTATTTTTAAAGTCTGCTTAGAACAAGATGTTTCCCTCCACAGGCTAAAGGGCTTTTATTCACACAGACTTTTAAAACATTTTTTTTAAAGAATAAGCTTCCATAGGAGGGTGATGGTCTTCTTCCAATTTGCCTGGCCCTTCGATATAGGATGCAGATTATCATATGGATGGTTCATATGCAAGTACAGGAAGCCCCCTGTGGCACAGTAGATTAAACTGTTGAGCTGCTAAACTTGCTGACCAAAAGGTTGGTGGTTCAGATCCAGCGAATGGGGTGACCTCCCACTGTTAGCCCCAGCTTCTGCCAACCTAGTAGTTCAAAAACATGCAAATGTGAGTAGATTAATAGGTACCACTTCAGCAGGCCAGATGAGTTTGGAGGTATCTGTGGACAATGCCGGCTCTTCAGATTAGAAATGGAGATGAGCACCATCCCCCAGAGTCAGAGACAACTAGACTTAATGTCAAGGGGAGAGCTTTACCTTTTTTAATCAAGTACATTTTGTTTCTTAATATGTGCTCTACTTCATTGAGCCCAGTAGGCCAGTAGTGAAGTACAGCCAGTTCTCCCTATTGTGGAATCATAGAGTTGGAAGAGACCACATGGGCCATCAAATACAAACCCCTGCCATACAACCCCTGCACAAGTGAAAACAATGCGAATTTAAAGATAACACTGGGGGTTTTTTAAACCTGAGAGAACACCTCTCCAAAAACTCTACATCTTCCAGCACAATGTTGATCATAGATTCACACTGAAAAGTCTAGAAATTCCTAGAGAAAACATTTTAAACAAATCCACAAAATAATTAAATACACAAAGTGCAAATCCTGCACTGCATTAAAATCAGTAAAGTATATCCTAAGCCGCTGCAGCAGCTATGTTTTAAAGTTAGTGAGACCTTTTCTTCCAATTACTCCAGGATGAAAATGTTTAGAGAAATACTGATTTGCAGCCTATGCTGTACAGTACATGAATGAGCGGGCATTCTTAACAGTCCGTATTCTCCTATGACCTGAATAGCCTTGTTTAACCTAAAAATGAAACCTCGTCTCAGCCTCTGGTCCTCGTTTTAGATGATGTCAGCTCCCAAATCTAGTCCACAGAGGTAGGTTAGGAATTCTTTGGGTGTATCAGTCACTTCATTTAGCTTTGGGCATACGAGATGAAGAATTATAGGTTAGTTAAGGAGTTCAAAAGGGAAAGAAATGCAGCATAATTGGATTAGAACACTATGATCAGAGGCAGCGAAACCAGCTGAACGGCATTCTGGGAACTTCGGCTCTGTTCCAAATTCCAAGAGAAGCAATAGGAGGGGCGGTGAGAACTGGAAACGCATTCGTGGCAAGGCTTTGGTTTTGAAATGGCAGAAAACAATTCTTTATTCAAATGAGAAGACAGACTAGGAGTTGCTCCTACATCTACACAAAGGAAAGAAAATGCAGTCCAGCTTTGCTCTCTCTCTCTCTCTCTCTCTCTCTCTCTCTCTCTCTTTTCCTTGACTCAGCATAATAAACTAGGCTGCATTTGAAAAACAGCTATAAGATTGAGAAATGTCACATTAGGAGGTGGCCTGACATTACTTTTAGTGGCAAAGCTTTTACAGCCACTACAGGTTTTCTGGAATGTGCCTGTGGTTTCTTTTTAAAGCTGTGGTACGTGCAGGTCTCTCTATCTGAGGATGGTTGTAACACTACCTCTTGCAGGGCAAACAATCTATTCTGAACTTAATTAGTACAGCAGCATGACAGAAAGATGACCATTTAGGTTATATGATCCCAGATTTTTTTTCTTCTTCCAGCTGTGAGCAGTATACTCTGCAAAGCTGTTTTTGATTCCAAGTTTCCTACTGTATAATTTTTTTAAAAACTTCCCAGAAGTACAACAGAACCAACATAAATATGCTCAGACACACACAAGCAAATATATACAGTATAAACATATAAAAATGACAGTCTGATTAAATGTATCATTGAAGAAGGTGATGGAGAAAAAGCTGTATATGTGAGAAGTCTGTTTTAAACTTCTGCTTAAAAAACAAAGACAAAAACACATAAGCAGAGCCAAACAAAATTAGCAATTTCACTTAATATCTGTTCTATTAACTATGAAAACAAGTTGAAATAATGTGGATGTTTAAGAGGTCCTGTATAGCATTCAACTCAACACTACCAAGATTCTCTTTCGCAATAACAATTCATCAGTGCTGACATTTTATGATGACGTTAGGAGCAGAGAACTCCCTTAAAAGTGAAAAACCATGAATAAATTGCTATTTTTTCTTGATTTCCAAGCAATATCTCTTTCAGTTTATATATTCCCCAGGTCTATTGTAAGCTGACCATAGCACAGCACTGAAGGACCTAGATCGGAGGTTCCCAACCTGTGGTCCATGGACCTCCAGTGGTCCACAAGAACGAAAATATGGTCCGCGGCTTCACCATTACTACACTGTTGCCTAGAAAGCACGTGGCAATCAGAGGGACTAGCCTCACAAAACCCTCTTATAGTGCCGAGGCAACGGGGATGTTGGGAGGGGAGAGGCTGACTATCCAGAAAAGATTACTACTACCACATCAGCTCTAGATTATTAAATATGGTTTTATGTGGGCTAACAAATGGCGACTACTGGATGATCAAGTGGTTTCTTGTCAAAGAAAGAAGAAGGTTGGGAACCACTGAGCTACATATTCCTAAAGAGAACATTTTACTCAAATCCTCAAAAGAAACTATCAAATGGAGAGGGACAAATATAATCCAGATATTATATCTGACTAAATAATCTGAACTCTTAACATTCACTATTTTGCACAGTCTAGGTTTGTTGACTATTTAGAAGTCAACAATAGTCATGCTACCATGCATTTAATAGTTGTCTGACCTGTATAAATCAGCTGCCAAAATTTCTCACAATATGAAGAAAATATTATCAGATGCCTGTATCTGCAGATTGAACAGCTTTTAAAGGAACCATTGATAATTGCACAATTGACAACCCTGCAATAATGCCAGTTTCTGAATGATTCCAACTCAACCTGTCTCACATTGCACTTCTCATTTTGTAGCAAATAAAGTATCCTAATTAATGATAACTGGAGTATAAAAAACCTGGATTCTCCAACAATAAAAAGTCCGCATGCTTATTGCTGAAAAACAAAAGCAAACATGGATCCAGTAACACTTAAGCTACCGTATATGTTACTCATAAAGATCTGTCTTCTAACTCCAACTGCTGTTACCTTTGAGAAACAAGAGGTTCATCTGAGGACAGTGTTCACCGAGGAGCAATGCTTAACCTTTACTTCACCTGCTGCTTTGTCATCATAACTCTCACCCCAGTTATTGGCATTCATCGTCTTTTCATGTACAAGTTTATTTCTTGCAGTCATGTGTTTGGAATCCCATGTGTGAGAGAAACCAATGGGAAAGAACTGCAGTACAAAAGCAGTAGACAAGCAAGGGCTAGGTGGCATCTCATTTGCTTGTATATACCAAACTGGACAATCTTTTCCCTTTCCCCCCACGAACAAGAAAGTCTTGTCAGGGCATGAAAAGCATTTATCAGGATGGCAAAACAGAGTCCCACGGAAGTCATCCTATGATGCATGGCCCATGGAAATCTGTCTTGCCAGCATTCTACAAGGGAGAGAAGACTCCTTTACAAGTTCAGTTGGCTCTCCACATCCATAGATTCCACTATTCACACTATTCAACAACCAAAATCTTCAACAACAACAAAAATCAAACCTTGACTTTGCTATGTTGTCTAAGGGACTCCATTTTACTATACAATGATAAATAACACTATTTAACAAAATTTGGAAAAAAAATCTGTTCCCCAAAGTGTTATTTCCTATTTTTTGTGTGGTACTTGCTTTGAAACTTGGTTTGTGTTTGTGTATGTATGGCTGCCACAAACTATGATGAATGGGTGACAGACTCTGAGATATTAATTGAAAAACTATAGCAAAATGTGCTGCAAGATGTCTTGCAAAAACAACATTTTAGCAGTTTAATACTTTTTTCATGTTTTTTTTATGATAGAGCCAATTAGGAAATGAGAGTTATAACCCAGGAACAAAAATCATGTCACCTTGAGCCCTTCCACATAGCCATATAACCCAGAATATCAAGGCAGAAAATCCCACAATACCTTTGAACTGGGTTATCTGAGTCCACACTGCCATATATTCCAGTTCAAAGCAGAAAATGTGGAATTTTATTTAGCTATGTGGAAGGGGCCTTAGACCCCTTCAACACTGCCATGTAAAATCCAGATTATCTGCTTTGAACTGGATTATATAGAAGTGCAGAAGGGGCCCAAGTGTAATGGGACTTGAACATATTCATATTTTGGTTTCAACAGGGGATCCTGGAACCAAAACCCAGCAGACACCAAAGGCCCTGCTGTACACGTAAGAAGAAATAGAAGAAACTAATTCCAACTAATTTCCCCCATCTTTTATGCTACTCACCATCCCACAACAACCATGGCAGGGGTGCTCACACTTTTTCAGCATGCGAGCTACTTATAAAACAACCAAGTCAAAATGATCTACCTAACCACTACAAAAATGTGAAACATGTAACACAATATCTGCTTTGAACTTGGTTTTCTGAGTCCACACTGCCATATAATCTGATTCAAAGCAGATAACATGGGATATTATTCAACTGTGTGGAAAGGACCCCAGATAACCCAGGGCCGGCAGCACTTGGCTAGAGTCAGGAGCCTGTGGGGCAGGACTGAGCCTTCCTCCCGCCCTGCCTGCGATCTACCAGGACGCCCTACGAGATCTACCAGTAGATCGCAATCTACCTAATGAGCACCCCTGAACCATGGGGTTGGTCCTACTTACTACTCTACTGCAGGAGGAGAATTGTGGAGACTAGAGGAACAGGTGACATTTCATCCCTCGGTGTCTGCCTGGCAATGTTCTGTAATATGCAACTGAGCTGACAGGCCAACATTGCCAGAAAAAAGGAGGTAATGCCAGCAAAGACTTCACAGTTAGAAAAAGTAATGTGTGTTTTTGACATAGTTAAGTCAAAGTACTTTCAGAATCAGGACTCCGATCTTTAAGAGACACATACAATCAACAACAGAGTCCAAAATTCAGGAAAAAGAACCTGATATAAATCTGTAAGTTGAGGACATCTATGAAAAGTTAAATACAATCCAACAGCATTGGACCAAAAAGCTACCTCATACTAACAAGTCTAAATAAATAAATAAATAAATACAGCACAGCTGCACGTATTGAAAAAGATGCAAAATAAGTATGCATATACATTCATTTCAGTGTTTTAGTGTGGTTAAATGATTTGGTGTTTTTTTGTAAGAAATGAAAAATAAAAGAATATGGACCGTCTCTAGAACCCTTGTCACAATTATTTTTAGACACAGCTGGATATGTATTCATGAACAAATTGTATTACAATGGGGAAGCAAAATGTCATTTATTCCCCTTCAGAAGTAGTGATTAGTCGACGACACACAGCTGTTGTTGAAGCTCGATCCAGGGATGTCGTCGGTGCCTGAAAGCTTCAGTCAGGGACTAAGGGCGGTGACAAACTGGCTTAGAGCACACAGACTAAAAATCAATCCGGCAAAAACGGAGATCCTCTGGCCCGGTCGACCCGACCCTCACTCACCATTACCACTCTTTGAAGGCGAGCCCCTGTCCCCGGCTCCGGCGGTGAAGAGCCTGGGAGTGATTCTGGACGAGAGGCTGACGATGGAAGCCCAGATCCAGGCTGCAGCCAAGGGCGCCTTTTTCATCTCCGCAGGGCCCGACGGCTGGCCCCCTACCTACCCTCAGAGGCGCTGAAGACCGTGATACCTGCCACCGTAGTCTCCCGTCTTGACTACTGCAATGCCCTGTATGCGGGTCTACCGCTGTCCACGACTGGAGGCTGAGACTTGTCCAGAATGCAGCGGCCAGACTCATCTCCGGGGCATCGGCTAGGAACCATATCTCGCCAATCCTAAAAGCTCTTCACTGGCTCCCTACAGAGTTCAGAGTGGTCTATAAACTCATGGCGATAAATTTCAAAGCACGGCAAAGAACCGGACCAGCCTATCTGGGCGACCGGTTAATAGACCAACACAGTGAAAGACCATCGCGTGAAATAAATGGTGACTGTATAGTTATCCCAGGGGTGAGAGAGGCCCGGCTGACAAAGACCCGACGGAGAGCTTTCTCTGTGGTGGCTCCTGTAATCTGGAATACACTTCCGCCTGCTCTTTGGGCCATATCGGCCCCAGCCAGATTCCTGTCCGAGCTGAAAACTTGGCTCTTCCGCCAGGCATTTGGGGATTGACTAATCTTGGGGATTGGGCCCTTTGTGATTCTTTGAACTCGTGTTTTTAATTAGATGTATTTTTTAAATGATGTAAGTCGCCCGGAGCACCATCGGTGGAGGGCGACTCACAAGAAATAAAGTTATTATTATTATTATTATTATTATTAGTCATAAACGGCTTGAAGTTTACTCTTGTTTCCAGATGCAGAGTTGATAGGCCATCTTTCCACTATGTACAGTTATTTACATACAAGTTACAGAAAAAGCTTTCATATGTTTATTTCAGATGAAAGGGCGAGATGACATATGTAAACCGCATTTATTACAAGCTACTGGAATTGTTCATTGGCGGGTATTGCTCTCAGATGCAATGTCAAAATAGCATTCCTGATAGGGACATATTTCACATTATTTCTGAAAATGTCCTCACATTGTACACTGTGCAGGTCACAAGGATGGTTCCAGCACAAGAATGAGTGAAACATATGCCTGGGCTGTGGGCGGCAGAACAATCTTAACCACAAAGAGATGCAAAATTTTCAAATATTTTATGCAAAAACATGAATGTTTTGCTAGCCACATCCTACAGTCCCCTTGCCCCGTAAACAAATGTGATTCATTCATTTATTTCTCCCTGAAGTATCAAAATGCTTTTATTTTTTTCTGGTGTAAGAGTTAAAAACAAGTCAGCATGGTGTCCTGGTTTGAGTGTTGAACTAGAACCATAGGAGACAAGGGATGAAACCCTACTCAGCCATGGAAATCCATTGATTCTAGGCAGTCACATTCTCTCAGCCTAACAAAAAGGCAATGTCAAGCCCATCTGAATAAATCTTGCCAGAAGTTTGAATCAACTTGAAAGCACATAATCAACAAGAGTTGTTTAGTGAAAATTCATGAGAAGTAGCTGGAGGCAGGGTGAATGATGTATGCGTTGAAAATAATCTGCCCCATATGTTTACTCTTGTCAGCTCCCCATCCACAGAACACTCTTTCTGCTTTGTATTTTTTCATGCTAGTGGATTTTCAGTGGAAAATAATATGCAAATTATTGCACAGTTTTTAATGTGGCATGCTAATGCAATGTCACTGAAACGCATTTCCATTTGGAAAATTAACTTCTTTTTTTTAATTTGCATCTCTTTCATCCTCCTCCATCACTTCCGAAAGTAATAAAATATTTTCCACAGACCTATAAGAAAATACCACTGTAAATTTTAGTAATATTTATTTAAGTTTCAAGTTTCAAATATGGACAAATAACAGAAAGGGAAAAAGAAGTAATATGCAAACAAGATCAGGATGTAGAGAAGTCACAAGAAACACTTAACAAACCATTCCATTAGACATTGTTGGGTGTTATTGGTCAAGATGAGCACATCAATTTCTGAAAGTGATCCGTTTCATCAAACACATCTTTCCATAGACTATGAATGCCTCCATACATTTTGAGAACAGCAGATCCTTCCCACACAGCCACAGAATCGGTTGAGACAAATCAGTCTGCTGTCCCTTTGGAACAGGAAAAAATTACCACCAGAGAAACCCACTATTGGCTGTGTTTGTGGCATCTCAAGGCATAATAAATAGCTATCAGGAGCCTGATTCCCAAAGTACATGCAGTTTAAATTAAGATGCAGTTGAATGTGAACTTATGATTTAATTGGATGGGAAAATAAATTTAATACACACAGAGAGCAGACAACTCCACTGGCTGCCGATCTGCTACCAAGCACAATTAAAAGTGCTGGTTTTAACCTTTAAGGTCCTGAACAGTTCCGTCCCAGATTACCTGTCTGAACAGATTTTCTGTTATGAACCATCACAAAGTTTAAGATCAGCTAGAGAGGCCCTGCTCTCTATCCCACACCATCGCAATTGGGACTGGTGGGGACAAAAAACAGGGCCTTCTCAGTGGTGGCCCCTTATCTGTGGAACTCTCTCCTCGGTGACATCAGATTGGCTACCTCCCTAGAATCATAGAGTTGGAAGAGACCTCATGGCCCATCCAGTCCAACCCCCCGCCAAGATGCAGGAAAATCGCGTTCAAAGAACGCCCAACTGATGGCTATCCAGCCTCTGCTTAAGCTTCCAAAGGAGGAGCCTCCCCCACACTCTGGGGCAGAGAGTTCCATTGCTGAACAGCTCTCACAGTCAGGAAGTTCTTCCTAATGTTCAGGTGGAATCTCCTTTCCTGTACTTTGCAGCCATTGTTCCATATCCTAGTCTCCAGGGCAGCAGAAAACAAGCTTGCTCCCTCCTCTCTGTGACTTCCCCTCACATGTCTTCTCTTAGCCTTCTCTTCTTCAGACTAAACATGCCCAGCTGCTCCTCATAGGGCTTGTTCTCGAGACCCATTATCATTTTAGTCGCCCTCTTCTGCAATTCAACATCTCCCTTCAATTGCAGTGCCCAGAATTGGACACAGTATTCCAGGTGTGGTCTAACCAAAGCAGAATAGAGGGGTAGCATGACTTCCCCGGATCTAGACAGTATACTCCTATTGATGCAAGCCGAAATCCCATTGGCTTTTTTTTGCCGCCGCATCACATTGTTGGCTCATGTTTAACTTGTTATCCACAAGGACCCCAAGATCTTTTTCACACGCACTGCTCTTGAGCCAAGCATCCCTCTTTCTGTAATATTCTTTGCGTTATATTTTTACCTGCTTAAGTGAAGTATCTTGCATTTGTCACTGTTGAACTTCATTTTGTTAGTTTTGGCCCATCTCTCTAATCTGTCAAGATCAGTTTGAATTCTGATCCTGTCTTCTGGAGTATTGGCAATTCCTCTCAATTTGGTGTCGTTTGCAAACTTGATGATCATGCCTTCTAACCCTTCATCTAAGTCATTAATAAAGATGTTGAACAGGACTGGGCCCAGGACAGAACCCTGCGGCAATCCACTCATCACTTCTTTCCAGGATGAAGAAGAAGCATTGGTGAGCGCCCTCTGGGTTCATCCACTTAACCAATTACAGATCCACCTAACTGTAGTTTTGCCTAGCCCACACTTGACTAGTTTGTTTGCCAGAAGATCATGGGGGACCTTGTTGAAAACCTTACTGGAATCCAGATATGGTACATCCACAACATTCCCTGCATCTACCCAGCTTGTAAGCCTATTGAAAAAAGAGATCAGATTAGTCTGGCATGACTTGTTTTTGGTAAATCTGTGCTATTAGCAATGACTGCATTTGATTCTAAGTGTTTGCAAACCACTTCCTTAATGATATTTTCCAGAATCTTGCCTGGTATTGTGAGGCTGGCCGGACGGTAATTGTTTGGGTCGTCCTTCTTTCCCGTCATGAAGATAGGGACCACATTTGCCCTCCTCCAATCTGCGGGGACTTCTCCTGTTCTCCAAGAACTCTCAAAGATGATTGCCAATGGTTCCGAGATGACTTCTGCTAATTTCTTCAATACTCTTGGATGTAGTTGATCTGGCCCTGGGGACTTGAATTTGTTTAGAGCAGCCAGGTATTCCTGGATGAATTGTTTCCCAATTTGGGGTTAAGAACATAAGAACATAAGGGTTGATTTAGTCCAGCATTCTGTATCACACAGTGGCCCACCAGTTGATTTCCCCAATCCCTCATCCACTCCATCTTGCTGAGGTTGAGGATGACTTTCTTTTTATGAGAAGACCAAGGTAAAGAAGGCATTAAGTAGTTCTGCTTTTTCCCTATCCCCTGTCAGCATTACCCCATATTCTCCTCACAGAGGTCCTATCGCCTCCTTATTTTTCCTTTTTCTACTGATGTAAGCAAAGAAACCCTTTTAATTGTTTTTAATGTCCCTGGCAAGCCTGAGCTTATTTTGCACTTTAGCCTTGCAAACCTTTTCCCTACAGGAGTTGGTTATTTGATTGAATTCTTCTTTGGTGATTTCTCCCCTTTTCCACTTCTTGTGCATGTCTCTTTTGAGTCTTCGTCCAGTTAGAAGTTCTTTGGACATCTATTCTGGCTTCTTTGCGCTTGTCTTATTTTTTTTCTCTTTGTTGGCACTTGGGGTATTTCAACTCATGAAAAACTCCCATCCATAAATCCTGAACTCCCTTGTCTTTTAGTATTGGCGTCCATGGAATGCCCCTCAGTATTTCCTTCCTTTTTTGTAAGTCAGCTCTCCTAAAGTCCAGAATGCGGGCTTGACCTGTCTTAGTTTCAGCCTTCCTTCGTATCACAAACTGCAGGAGCACATGGTCACTTGCCCCTAAGGATCCGACCACTTCAACTGCATTGATCAGGTCCTCCGCGTTTATTAGAATGAGATTGAAAGTAGCCGATCCCCTTGTTGCCTCCTCTACCTTCTGGGGCATAAAATTGCCTGCAAAGCAAACAAGGAATTTGTTGGACTTTGTACTCTTGGCCGACTTTGTTTTCCAGCAAATATCAGAATAGTTGAAATCGCCCATGACTACTATATCTCTTCTTTGTGCCTGTTTGGTCAACTGTTGATTTTTAATCCTGGCTCAGAGGTCCAGCCTGTGCTTTAGAAAGAAAACCAAACTCTGGTTATGGGACCAAGCATTTGAACAGTAGTAGCAGCAATCGGGAATAAGACTCAATGTGATATTTATGACAATGGACTGTCCCAGACATTGATTTTAAACCGGCGTGATTTTAATCAAATGTTTCTTAATGTAATGCATTTTAATGAACTGTTTTAAAATGTGTTTTATGATTGTGGTTTGCACTCGAATGAGTGCTTGTTGTGAAGCCGCCCTAAGTCTGTCCCCTCCCCCGGGGCAGAGCATGAGAAGGATGGGGTTCAAAGGTACAAAATAAATAAATAAACAAATACACCACAAGACCTTGGGCAGTGACATTCAGGATAGCAATACGGATATAGTGAGGAGGAGATGGTTCTCACCTAAAGCGTGTTTTTACTCTCTGCCACTACTTTTATCTTGCTTAAATGGGTGCAAACTACTTTTGTACTTTGAATTCGGTTTGTAGCAATAGAAGAAACCTGGAGGCAAAGGAGGAAAGAGGAGATAATTCCGACATTTTAAAAGTAGTTGCAAATTTGGGACTGTCCCTGCCAAACTGATAGTTTTCTTGCAAGGAACCATGCAAATGTGCCCTATACATGCTAGCACTAAAGCTGGGGCTCTGAAGGCAAAGTTTGGAAGCATTCTCCTTTTTGGAAGACAACTTCCAGAATCTCCCAGCCTGTGTAGCTGCTGTTTGCTGCTAACTCTTGGAATCACATATCCTTGAAGGCCAGGAGCTCAACTGTCAATTTGAGAGGCCCCTAGGAGCACCCCGTCTTTCCCCCATTCTTACGGAACAATATTTGTCTTTCATTTGAAAGACGTTGATGAAATTAATTCAAATTTGTTTTTGAAATTTTGTCACAACTATATAAATCCAAGTCTGTTGGTTTGCCTCCTTGTCATAGGGTTTTCTTACAAGCTGCATAATGCATTAGACATCAAGCAGTATTGTACAGGATTCAAATTTTTAAAAATCCAAGAAATGGGAGAAATGTGCATGCACACACATCTTTCAAGGCAACACTCTTACCTTGAGATTTTTCCTGCTAACCCTGAGGGCCTAAGAAGAGAGCCCAAACACCGAAAACTGGCAACTCTAACTGAGACAGATACAATGTATGGAACTCTTGAGAACCCAGAGAGATAGCTGTTCACTTTCCAAAGCAGTTTAAACTGAAAAATCATGCATAAGGCCTAAGGAGTCTCCCAAGCACCTAAGTACTGCAGCCAAAGTGTGAGTGAATCTGTTCCAATCTTGTCTTGACAGCAAATGTAATGCAAATGCTCCAGCATACATATGTCTGAGAGGCCACCTATGGGTGTTGATTGTAAATCTCACATTACAATTGTATGCATTACAATGCAGACAAGCCTTGAAAGAGTACCATGAGATCTGGTGCTTAGGTGAAATGATTAAGGGCAGACATGATCCAGTCTTAACACTTTCTCCAGAATAAGGCAATCAATGTTTAGGAATGCTAGTGCTGCATTCTGCAAGATCTATTGTGATGATATACGGCGGCATTTTAAGGATGTTGCAATGTCACCTTGGAAGAGGCCAGCCAGTTCTGTTTTCTGCCAAGGTCCCCATTTTCTTAATAGGAATGTAGAAGAAGAAGAAGAAGAAGAAGAAGCAATAGCAGAAATCACCTTCTATTAGCTTCCCAAATTACCACATCTTTATAACTTCTTTGACTGATGAATTTCCACTCCTCATGGAGCTCTTAACAATTCTAGAATCATGGCAGAAAAATAACTGATACCCTATTAGATCTAAAACATCCAAAGCCTAATAATTACAATTGCTTGAGGCTGGGCTGCCTGGCACTGATACTAAACAGAAGCAGGAAATTTTGGTGTTCCGGGTGTTTTGAACTGCATTGGGCAGATAAAATAGCTATTCTGGGAAATGTAGTCCAAAAATCTAGTAGTCCAAAGTTATGCTTTCTGACACAACAGAAGTATAATTTTAAATGTTTGTTCTGTAGGAAGGATAATTCCCACCTGCTGATTTAAAGGAGCAGTGCCTCTATTATGCAGCTCAAGCCATGCTCCAAGCAGTAGCGAAAACAGATTTTCAATTTCTATTTATTTATTTTATTTATTTATTTATTACTTGATCTTGTATTCCGCTCCTCCCTACAGGCTCGGGGCGGATAACAGCAACAACAATAGGCATCATGTCACAGACATGGGGCCCTACAATAAAAAGAATAAAACACATTAAAACACACAGTTTGACACATTTCGAGGGTGATAGCCGAGGTCTTAGGGTGTAGTCCTTCTCGGCCATTTAACTGAAAGCCAGTCCAAAAGGGCTGTCTTGCAAGCCCTTCTAAATGGTGCCAGCTCTGAGATGGCTCGAGCACTGTCCGGCAGAGAATTCCACAGTACTGGAGCCACTGCGGAAAAGCACGCTGTCTAGTCCCAGATAGGTGGCAGGAGCGGACAGATGGTACCGTCAGAAGATTCTGTTTGTCTGACCGGGTGATCTCGGGGGTACATACGGGGTAAGGCGGTCCCTCAGGTATGCAGGCCCTAGGCTGTGTAAGGCCTTAAAGGTCAATACCAACACCTTGAAGGCGATTCGGTACTCAATAGGGAGCCAGTGCAGCTGCCGGAAGATGGGCGTGATATGCTCCCTTACCGACGAGCCCGTCAGCAAGCGGCGGCGGCATTCTGCACCAGCTTGAGTTTCCGAATCGTCGACAAGGGAAGGCCAACGTAGAGGCGTTACAGTAGTCCAATCTCGAGATGACCGTCGCTTGATTACCGTCGCAAGGTCGCTCCTGGACAGGTAGGGTGCCAGTCGTCTAGCCTGTCGTAGGTGGAAGAAGGACACCCTGCTGACCGCGGAGACCTGGGACTCCATGGTCAGCAGGGAGTCCAACTGAACACCCAAGCTCTTAACTAGGGATGACGAACTAAGCTGCTCGCCATCCAGGGTAGGCAACCGGCACCCACCCAGCCCAGGGCGACCAGGCCACAGGATCTCCGTCTTCGGAGATTCACCTTCAGCCGGCTGGCGCGCAGCCAACCAGTCACGGCTTCAAGGCATCGATGGAAACAATCGGATACGGAGTCCGGCCTGCCGACCATTCTCAGCAGAAGCTGGGTGTCATCCGCATACTGATAACACTCCAGACCAAAGTCGCGGACCAGCTGGGCCAGGGGGCGCCTATAAACGTTGAATAATAAGGGGGAGAGGATGGCCCCCTGGGGGACCCCACAATTAAGTGGGGACCTCCGGAGACCGCCCCACCCCTCCACGTTGTCCCCGGCCCCGGAGGAAGGAGGTCACCCATTGAAGGGCAGTCCCCCCGACCCCAGCGCCGGCTAAACGGTGGGTCAACAATGCGTGATCTACCATATCAAATGCTGCTGTCAGATCTAGCAGGACGAGCAGAGCTGATCCACCCTGGTCCAGCTGGCGGCGAAGTTGGTCTGTAATGGCGACAAGCACGGTCTCCGTCCCATGCCCAATACGGAAGCCGGACTGGAAGGGATCAAGTCCAGCTGTGTCATCTAAGAACCGCTGCAGCTGATCCGCTGCTGCCCTCTCAATTACTTTGCCCAAAAAAAGGCAAGTTGGAAACTGGCCTGTAATTGAGGAGCCGAAGGGTCTAAGTCGGCTTCTTCAGCAGCGGTCTCACCATAGCCTCTTTCAATCCCCCCCAGAAGACTCCTTGCTCAAGGGAGCTATTTATGATCATGCCCAGGGGCCTCGTAGCCCTCCCGGCAAGATCTAATAAGCCAGGAGGGGCACGGGTCGAGGGAGCAAGTAGTTGGCCTAGCTGCAGTCAGTAACTTATCAACAGCTGCTGTGTCCAGCTTTTGGAAATGGGTGAAGGTGGGCCCGCCGAGTGGCGGCAGAGTCTCGAGCTCACTAACTGTATCAACCGTGGCTGGAATGTCCCTTCGGAGATTCGAAATCTTGTCAGTAAAATAGTTCTGGAAAGCCTCCGCTGTTGGAGCCGATACCCTATCATTTGGGACAGTTGGGATTGTTGTCAGGGACTGAATTATCTTAAAAAGTTGAGCTGGGCGTGAACTAGCTGACTCTATCAAGGAAGCATAG
Source organism: Anolis apletophallus (assembly GCA_030556195.1). NCBI lineage: Eukaryota > Metazoa > Chordata > Lepidosauria > Squamata > Anolidae > Anolis > Anolis apletophallus. The sequence continues at coordinate 47,588,182 of JARBWK010000001.1, read as the reverse complement.
TAAACTTTTTTCGCTTCCTTGATAGCTTGCTCATAAGCCTCCTTAAACTGCTTATAAGCTGATTTCGATGCTCCGTCACGGAGATTTCGCCACACGTCCTCTAGCTGTCTCTTCCTCCGTTTCATCGCCCGCAGCTCCTCGGTGTACCAAGGCGAGCGATTTCTACGGGGGATGAGAGAGCGCCTGGGGGCGATCTCGTCTAGGGCAGTGGAGAGATTGGTGTTCCAGGCATCCACTAGCCCATCGACCGAGCCGCTGGGAGGTCCCAATCCTTAGAGCATTCAGGAACCTAGTGGGTTCCATAAGTCTCTTTAGGCGAACCAAAATAGGTTCGGCACCCTTACCGGGAGGGGGACCAAATCCAGTCGGACTTCCAGGACACTGTGATCCGACCATGGAACCTCCATAATGGAGGTTAGGGTCACTTGAATTCGGCAGCGAAGATCAGATCTAATGTGTGTCCGGCTTGGTGTGGGGCCGGTCTTGCAAAGTGAGAGTCCTAGTGCCTCCATGGTGGACACCAGGTCCACGGCTGCTGCTGAAGGGGAGGTGGTGTCGGCGTGGACATTGAAGTCCCCAAGACAATAAGCTTAGGGAACCTCAATGCCCACTCCGCAACCACCTCCAGCAGCTTAGGCAGACTTCCTGCCGGTGCGTTAGATGCACGGTACACCAGCAGGAAGGCTACACTCTCACCGAGGTCCCACACCAGGCCCGCACACTCCATCCCGGGGATGTTCGCTGTCGGAATCGTCCTGGAATTGAATTTGTCTCGACTGAGAATGGCCACCCCTCCCCGCCCCTCTGTCCTCGACTGATAGCTGGCCACAAACCCAGGGGATGTTAATCGTGCAGGATGACATCATCGCCCTCCTGTAGCCAAGTCTCCGTGAGACAGGCTAAGTCGGCCTCCCTCTCCAGGAGGAGGTCCCTGATGGTCCCGGACTTGTTGCGCACGGACCTGGTGTTGGCCAGTATCAGAGTTGGAGGAGAGGTAGAAAGGGGCTCCCCAACTGCGTGTCTAGGGATAGCTCGTAGGTCAGAGGGGCGGGGCGAGCCTCTCTTCGGCTCCTCCGTCCTCTCTCATAAGGCCTACGGCTACCGTCCCTATTACCCCTACCCGAGATCACGCGTATTGCCCGCCCCTGCACTTCTTCGTCCAATGAATGGGCTAGGTGTCCAGCCTCTGTTCCCCCTCTGAAAAGGAGGGGCTGCTGCCGTTGACCTTCTGGCCGAGGGTCGGGGGGGCCCAAGGACTGAGGGGGGGGCTTATGTTACACAGAGTGTCATTTCAAAATGCAGAGGAACAATCACATGAAATTATTATTTCTCAACATAAACAGTTAATACAAAGAGACATATGATGTGCTTCTATTCTGTGTATATTTTTTGTTTGTTTGCAAACTAACTTCTATGCCTAAAGCAAAAGCAGAAATCATGCAGCCTTCACGCCACTGGCTAGGACTGCTGGGAGTTGCAATCCAACATCATCTTGAGCCACATGATTTCCACCTCAGTCTAGAATTAGTTTAGTGCAAAGCCATAAGAGGACCTTGGCTGAGATAAACCAAGAGAGGCCCCTTGTTTAAAGTGTTACTTCTCCCAAAATCAGTATCCCTTCATGATGTATTATTTCCTCAACCCTTTCTGCTCATCTGCAATATGGAGATGATAATAGTTTTGGGCTGCTATCAGAACATAAGATTATTTTATTCATTTATTTATATTCTGCCAAATTGTAGTCAAGGGGACTAACAAGATATTTTAAACAGCACAAGCTATGTTATAGTGCACCAGACCCTTGTTCCATGTACCAAAAACCCATCCTTTTTGAGTGGTAGCTGCTCTCCAGAGTTTTATGTAGATTTTCCTCTTGTTTTACTAGGTGTTGCAAGAGAAGGAAACTTAGAACTCCTGAACACAAAACATCCATCATTAAGTTCTAACTCTGTTCCTTAGAAAACAACGGGTGACCTGTGGCCCTCTATTGCTTTCTAGATGTGCATTCCCATGAGCCTCAGTCAGCCTGGCCTGAGTTGAACGACGATGGAAGTAGTTGTTGATTAAGCGCTGGAAACTCACAAGTTCCCCATTCTAGTCGTAAAGTTTTGTTGCAAGGATTCATTAGATAATGCACATATATTTGGGAGATCAGTATTTGAATTCCAACTCAGTGATGGAATCCCACTAGGGAGCACTGAAGTCTGTGCTGAGTTGTGGCTTTTGTCCTTGATCTCCTCTGGGGTTTGGTTCTAGGGCCATCTGTGAACTGGACCCCAAAATCTGTGGATGCTCAAGTCCCATTATATACAATGGTGTAGTGATGTGGCATCATTTATCTAAAATGGCAAAATAAATCTGTAGAAACCGAGAGCTAACTGTACTCTTTTCAGAAATGCAACTTCCAGGTACTAAATACAAAGTAACAACAAAGATTAATATGATGGTCTCTTGAGCTGAAGAAAGCATCTGCCATGAACGTCAATTTGAATAAGAAAACATGAAGCTGTTGTATACTGAGGACCAATCTCAGGGTAAATGGGATTATTGCAGATCCAGAAATTTAAACCCCTATTTCTCTCAAACGCGTTGAACTCACACTAAAGTTCAGGGTAGTCATGGGGGTGATTATTATGGAATGGTCCCACTTTGTCATCTTTCTGCTCCCCATCAGGTCCATGACCCAACGCTTGGCCAGATGACAGAAAATCACTTTGTGGAAAGATGGGAATGAAGCAGCTACATCTCACATCCACAAAGAGTCCGTGTCTCACATTTGCTCTTCAAGTCAGGTTCTCTGTGTTTAAACTGGCACCATCTAGTTTGGCATAGAGTTTGGAACACTATATTTAAAAAAATTAAGTAAAACTAATCCATTAGAGGTAAATAATGTTTCAAGTCCTTCCCTTTCTCCTAGATACACCAGTGAGACTGGCCATCTGAAAAAGAGGGCAATAGTTGTATGGAAGAATGAATTTTGTCAAGTGGTATCTGTTGAAATTGACTCTTCCAAACAACTGTTAAAAGTGCATGAGGCATTTGTTTTCTTCGTGTAGCTACTGTGACTGTTCCACAGTTTTAGAGGCTTGTTTTCCCCCCAGGCTTATACACTTTGTATATGGCCAGATAAACTCAGTACTGCTAAGTCCTAGGGCTGACTATTTGATCTTGACCACATGTGACAAAGGGCAATTTTGGCACAGAGCAGGTGATATCTAGGGCTGTTTTTAATCTGCTTTTTATAAAAGAGCATTTTAATGTGTTTTTAAGCATTTTATCCTTGCATCTTTAAAACTGATTTTATTCAGCCCTTGTAAGGTGGGAGGTGATACAGAAATATTTGTAACTAAATGAATATGCTTCTAGGTTCTCAGACTATTTGCAAAAGTAACTTTTAGAGACATATTGTAACTTCTTCCAGCCTCTTTCCCCTCAATTTAAGGTACTGGCCTAAAAATTAAATTTGATGCCTCAATTACAAATACAGGTATTAAATGCAAACACTGTCCTAATTGCCATGTGTGAAAATGATTACTTCTCTCCATAGGCAGAAGCCAAGTCTCTCAGACTTAATTCGATTTTTTAAAAACTCCAATGAAGAGAAAATACCAGTCTTAATAATTATAGTAATCTAAAGGCATAATTGGGGGAAACAATGTAAAGATCCACAACCATTTAAAATGTACAAATTTCTTCCCAGGAATGAATCAGATCAATACACAATCACAAAACATATTACAAGCACTACAACATTGTCATTCCTTGCCGGTTTGAAAACTCATTATCCATCTAGTAGAGACTTTTTGACTTTTGCTCTGACAAAGTGCAAACAGAGCTATTATCCCACTTTCAACACTCAACAAGAAAATATATCCCAATCTGGAAAGACTGTAAGAATTATTGTTTGCCACACAGTAGTCTTCAGCCAAATTTTCACTTACCTATTGAAGCCTTGAAAGCATGGATTTTTCAAAGTCTGGTTAAAAGGTAATTGGAAAGGCTGCATTCAGGACCATCCAGTTTGCTTCAAGGATTAATGAGCCACAAAAGAGCCTGGGCAGAACCGAAAAGAAAGTGCAGTGGATGTTGACTCCAAGGAGGCAGATGGGAGGAAGAGCCCAATTGAGATGGACAGCTCAATTTCCCACCCCCAGATTCCCATGCAGATTAGCCAGACACTCTGGCAGATCACATGGCTGCAACAGCCTAAAAAAAGACCACCCACCTACCCCCCAACAGCCAAATAACCTCCAGTCTATTCACGTTTTCGTTGGAGGAGCTACATGCCATAGAGCTCTCTCTTGAAACACTCCCTTCTCTTGTCCCCTCTCTGGCTCCATTTTAATAGCATGTTTTGCTTGCTTTGGCTTTCTGGTTTTCTCACTCTTTTATTTTTAGATTGTCAATATAATACAGTGGCTTTCAGAGGTTGCATGACACCATCCATGTAACAGGATCTCAGCCTTATGAGTGCCAGGAATTACAGGCCTCCATCAGCATACCGCTGAGGGCATCAGCTTTACTATCCTGGGTGAAACAAAAGTATCTGAAACCTCCACTTGAAATGAAGACTTAAAGAAGGGAATAGTAGTTTGGTCCACAGCATTATAGCACTCAGCTATTTGAACTATCTCTCTGTTAACTGCAAATCCCAAGATTCCAGAAGATAGAGCCATGAAAAGTTGAAGGAGAATCGTGGTGCTATATTAGTACCGAGCGAAGGGGCCGTGGAGAAATAAATTGTGACTATGTCATTCATTGATGCAAGGGAGGGCAAGAGTTCCAACAAAGCAGTTTTCTAAAACCTGCCAGATGAATTTGACTACAATTCACATCATCCTCTTTCTGTGAATGAGATTAGGTAGGATCAAGCTGCTGCAATACAGCAATCCCTATATGCAGTCAGGAAAGTGTTGAAGTGTGGACACAGCATGGCATAGGGCGCTATCCCACTGAGGAGGCCAGAATAGTCATCCTGTCTCATTCAGTGTTAATATCATTCTGTAATCAGATGCTTGGATTACTCACACATTCACACTTGTCCATTCCTTCCCTGACTGTAAATTACTAGCACTTGTTTCCCAGTATCACACAGTCCATCACTGTACCATGTGTTTTTGACAATGTCCCCTTGCTGCCATCCTCTTTTTTTTCCTTTTGCTGCAAGTTGTACAAAAACAAAATGGTGGGTTTTTGAGTTTTATAAATGATCCCATTAACAACAACAACAACATCTCTAGCATTACTTCGCGAACGAAGATTCTTAAAAAGGACTCATCCCATGCTTTTTACAAGTGTGTTGATGACTAAAAAGGCCAATCTGAGATAGGCAAGTCCGGTTGCAGAAAGCACAGCAGAAAGTCTCCTTGGGTAATGTTGTTTCTAAGCTGCAGTTCTTTCTGCATTGTTCTTTTGCATTGTTCTTTCTGCATTGTCGTTCTCTTTGAGACCTGTTCGGCGTGACTTCTCAAAAGAGGCCGCAGCATTGTGGATAGTGCATCTCCATGCCTCCCGATGTGAGGCCAGGGTGGATCATTGTTGGTGATCAATCTGGCCGAGCCTGAAATGTTGTTTCAGGGAGTTCTTATATCTCTTCTTTGGGGCGCCTCTCTTGTGCTGACCCATGGCAAGTTCACTGTAGAGTAGTATTTCTGGGAGGCAGTGGTCCTCCATCCTAGAGACGTGCCCTGCCCAGAGCAGCTGTGTTTTCAATAGCATGGCCTCAATGCTGGTGATCCCTGCCTTCTCAAGGACAGCAACATTTGTCACATAGTCAGTCCAGTGTACATGTAGGATTGAGCAAAGACAGCGCTGATGAAAGTGTTCGAGGAGTCTTAGGTGTTGGCGATAGGTGACCCATGTTTCAGACCCATAAAGGAGAATGGACAGTATGATAGCTCTGTACCTACTGATTTTGGTGCTTTGCCTCAGGTGTTTGTTACTCCAGACTCTTTTGTGAAGCCTTCTGAATGCACTATATGCCTTTGCTAATCTGTGATTTATCTCTTTATCAATCTTGGCATCTGAAGAGATGATGCTTTCCAGGTAGGTGAACTGCTGAACGGACTTAAGCACAGATTTGCCTATGCTGACGTGGGGATGATGTTCTTCCTGTGGTGCGGGCTGGTAGAAAATTTCCATTTTCTTCAGGCTGACTTCCAGCCCAAACAGCTCTGCAGCTGTTGCAAAGCAACAACAACAACAACGTTTATTTATATCCTACTTTTCTCTTCACAAAAGAGACTCAAAGCGGCTAGAATGAAGCAGACACATGGGTCTTTAGATGTGGATATATTATAACTTCCATCATCTGCACTCAATTCCCCCAAACCCCTACCAGTATTTTAAGATGATCATAATGGGTATGGGGCAACTTTGGTCCAAATCCATAGTTGCTGTGTTTCACAAGTTTCCTTGATTGTGGTGGATTACAACTCCTGACATCATCTGTTATGCCCCCCATCCAAACCCTGCCAGTATTTAAATATAGTTATGATGATGGATTTGTGTGTCAGCTTTAGTCCTAATCCTTCTGGTGTGCTTCACAGGGCTCCCTAGAAAATACATACAAATATCCTATCCATACAAGCATACATATATACAAATACATGTCAGCTTCTACTGCTAACAGACTCTCAGGTGGAAGTTCCGTCCGCCCATGACATGCCCTCCAGAGACACTATTGGCTAAAGGGACGAATTGAAGGCTACAGAAATGGATAAAACCCATCACAATACAAAGGAGAACAGTTTGGCTGCAGTCCATAGCAATAAAGCCAATTGCAGCAGACGAGTTTTAAATGGGATCAGACAAGGTGCCTACAGGAAAGAAGCTAATGCTACTATCTGATTCTATTTGAAAGAACCCAAATTAGCACTTGTTAAAGCCATTGGATAACATACATAGATATGTCCTTCTATCCCATCCCACCAGGAAGAGTCCAAAAATGCAGCACTTTTACTCCACACCAATAAAACCATTCAAGTATTTTAAAAAATATCTATCTTGATCAGTACTATTGAAGCAACACAATCAACACATATGAAATTTGAAAATTAGATTTAAAAAATAAACCATTTTTAAAAACATAAAGACAAGGCATCCTTGAGAAGATTGCCATTTGCTCACCCACTAAAATTGATGGGAAAGAAAGAGATGTGCTTGCAGAACAGAGAAAATGAATGATACATTTCAAAGTATTGAGAGTCATTTTAGTCTACATTTGGCTTATGGCCTAAGAGCAAAAACATGGTAAGGCTAAACACCACCCACCTGGCACTATGTATACACAGCACTGTAGAGAGTTTGTTTTCAGCTGGCTGCTGAGATAGATGCAAAGTGTTAAGGACAAGTTGTCTTCAAACTGTTTTCCAATACAAACTGAAAAGCAATCTTTCCATGAAAGGACACATTCACAGACGCACTCTCTTACATGAACCCTCTGAACTGACTCCAGTGGAGGATGTTAGTCATGCTTTACTCAACTTTTCAAGATGCAGGGAACTCCAGATGGGCTGGACTACACCTCCCATCACTCCAATTGTTGCTAGATGAGGTTAATGGACAGTGTAGTCCAACCATCTGGAGGGCCTCGGGTTGGGGAAGTCATACTGAAGTAAATGCAATTAAAGTAGTCATCATGACTTCCTTTGTTCCACTGAAATTCATGTGAGGAATAGGTAACTACTTCTGTATTCTATAATTTTCCACAGTTGTAATAGTACTTCACACTCTTGGAAAACAACAGCTTTGAATGGTTCACAAGAAGCAACAATAGTGTGATGCTCATCTGCCACAAAACCTTTATCTCTAGACAGAAGGTGGAGGCTGCTTCTTTGGAGGCTTTTAAGCAGAGACTGGATGGCCATCTACCAGGGGTGCTTTGAATGTAATTTTCCTGCTTCTTGGCAGGGGGTTGGACTGGATGGCCCATGAGGTCTCTTCTCACTCAATGATAAGGGTAGAGAGACCAAAATTACATACCTTACTTGGGGTAAATCATTCACATTACTGCAGCAAAAGGAAAGGGCATGAACTTCTCTTCATTTTGGAACTACAACTCCTAGACGCCCCAGCCTTAGTCACTACCAGCTAGTTGTCAAATGTGCAGCTGGATAAAAGAACAGATACGATTTTAGAAGCGGTGACCTCTAATGCTAACCTTATCAAATTGTAGTCATTAAGTTGTTGTAGGTTGCCAACAGGCCTCACAACCTCTGAGGATGCCTGCCATAGATACAGGTGAAACATCAGGAGAGAATGCTTCTAGAACATGGCCGTATAGCCCGAAAAACCTACAACAACCCAGTGATTCCTGCCATGAAAGCCTTTGACAATACACTGTAGTCATTAACATTTTGACTGACAGAATCTCCCCCTTTTTTAAATGATCTGACTGAAGCAGTCTATTTTGCCTGATAATCCCATTCTGAGTTAATACTTCCTAAATCAGGAATTAATTTTTGATGATGCTACCAGTATACATGGCACCCTACAAGTCAATGAACAGAAAAACAGATCCCTGCCCATGGGTTTATACTCTAATTAGGATGTGACACAAAAGAAAATAGGGATTAAGCCCAGCACATGGAAGCTCTTCTTTCCCTCCACAGCCAAGGCAATGGCAACAGGGATGGAGGGTCTTTCATCTACTTCTGGTCAGGCCTGGATTACCCATAAGGCCAACATAGGCCTTGGCCTAGGGGCGCAAGCCAAGGGGGGCGCAGATCACGGACCAAAAAATAAATAAATAAATAAGTTGAAACAAAAAAATGCCTGTGGCCGGCCCCTGTGGTCTCTCCCAACTTTTTCATAGAGTGCAGCCTTCAGCCTTGCCAATCTGTTCTTTTTCGCCTGAGGCTTAAAGGGGGCGTAATTCCAAAGTGTGGCCTAGGGCACAAAAAGGTGTTAATCCGGGCCTGCTTCTGGTCCTAGGCATAGTGAAGTCCTGCCTGTTTATTCTTCTCTTCCTCTGAGACAAAACAATGGCAGTTGGGATGGAGGGAGGTCATTTAATTTGCCCTTGGGCTCAAAGCATGGTTGTGTAAGTAAGTCAGTGTCTCTCAACATCCTGAGCCAGAGTTCAAAACACCAAGGCCATTAATTCAGAACCCCTTCTTCCCTGCCGATTCCATGAAAAGGGGCCGACCTACAAGTGCTCCCTCTTGCAGTTCAAGAAAGTAGTGAGGTGTATGGATTTCTGGATCCAGGCACTCAAATCCATTTTTTAAAAGAACCCTTCACAGCCTGCTCGCTTATTAAGATCCAAGTGTGTCAGTTTATGTGAGACATGGACACCCACAAAGCCTATAAACACTGATCATGTACTGTAAATATTTATAATAAAAATGCATCCCGCACACTAGTGTAAACACTAGCTCCTCTTCTATACAGCAAAATGCCAGGGTGTTTTATTAGGATTTATGTCTTCATGTGCCTTGCTATCTTTGCCAGTAAACAATATCTCATCTCTGTGAAAGACTACTTTCCCACACTGTCATCCCTCCTGTATTTGTAAACAGACATAAAGTTCTCCCAGAGTGACCTTCCTTTTCTATAGGCAATGTGGAAAGCAACCCCCCCCCCCAGGCATTAGATACGTTGAGGTGGAAGTGATCTCACTATAATTGAGGCAAGAGTGATTGGTGAACCTTTCTCAGTGGAAAAAAGAGATAGGAAATGATGACCCAGATAACCTTTGACTAGGCTGACAGTAAATGCCATAAGGTGGGTTGCCAGGCTGAAATGTTATCTGGTATTTCAAATGGCCCTAATCTAAGATATTTTATCCCTTCTGTTTCATGTCTAGACTCTGTGGCTGTGATCCAGGTATGGTTTCACACCACAGCATTGAGTACCATCTGAGAAAAAGGTTAAGACATTACTTATTCATGCAATGTACAGTATGACCCCATATCTGCAGGGGATACATTTCTGGATTTTGTGTGGATACACAAAGCCATGTAAAATAGCAAATCTTATTAAATGAAGAACTTCTAGCCCAGGAATACCATACAGTCATCCTAGAAGATCTAGAAAACACCAAAAGAAGATTTATTGTATTGAATGTGGCCAAATGAAACCCTGTATATTGGTCCTGTGGATTCAGGGCTTGTATCGGTGGCGCAGTGGGTTAAATCACTGAGCTGTTAAACTTGTTGACTGAAAGGTCATAGGTTCGAATCCAGGGAGTGGTGTGAGCTTCCGCTGTCAGCTCCAGCTTCTGCCAACCTAGCAGTTCGAAAACATGCAAATGTGAGTAGACCAATAGGTACCACTCTGATGGGAAGATAACGGTGCTCCATGTAGTCATGCCAGCCACATAACCTTGGAGGTGTCTACAGACAATGCTGGCTCTTTGGCTTAGAAATGGAGATGAGCAACAACCCCCAGAGTCGGACATGACTGGACTTAATGTCTGGGGAAAACTTTTACCTTTACCTACCTAAAGTATTGATCATATGTATGTTCTGTCTTTCCTGGGCACAGAAATCCAATCACATCTGAAACTAGATGAAGGTTTTTAAAAACCAATAAAAATATAAAATACATGGAAAATCCAGCAGCCAGAAAGAGCCAGTGTAGTTTAGTGGCTTGGAGCTTCAAATCCCTGCTTGACCATGGAAACCCAATGGGTGACCTTGGGCAAGTCATGATCTCTCAGCCTTGTAGGGAGGAAGGCGAATCTTCCGAGCCAATCTTGCCACAAAACCCTATTGTAGATTTGCTTGTTGTGCACTTTCAAGTCTTTTCTTTTCTTGTTAAAAGGAAACCTATCAAGAGGTTTTATTGGCAAGATTTGTTCAGAAACTATTTGCTCTTGCTTTCTTCTGAGGGTAGGAGAGTGTGATTTATCCAAGGCCAGCCAGTGTATTTTGATGGCTGTGGGGGGATTCAAACCCTGGTTTCCAGAATGGCAGTCCAATACCCACACCAAATGTGCTCTGACACATTTGCCTTAGGGCCATATAGTTATAAAGTTGGAAGGAAGCACAAGGAGCCATCCAGTCAAACCCCCTACCATGCAGTAAAATACAATCAAAGCATTCTAGACTTGTGGTCAGTCTAGAGTGGGAGTCCAGGGCAATCTGGCTCTCTGATGTCACTTTTGTGGTGGTATGCTGGCACAGAAGTGGATCCTGACTCCTCAGGATGGATTTGTTGCAGGAAGGTAGAAAACCAGCTGTATAAAGCATCCTACATATTGATGACAGTCCTTCTTCAATGCTAGTTTGTAACCTTCATGTGACAGTCCTAGAAGGAAATAAAAAGGTCAAGAAGTGTTTTCAGAGAAGGCAGAAGGACATAAAACCAAAGCAAAGTAAACCACACACAGAGCTATGTAGGAAGGATAAGAGAGGAAAGGTACCAAAGCTACCTACCTACCTACTATACCTCTCCTGCTTCAAGGTGCTGCTGACTGTTCATCCTTCTCTGACAGGTCTTTCACAGTAAGGTTGTGAAAGGCTGGCTCTCATACAATGTCAGCTGAATATAACCTCCCAACCAATGAGTTGACTCAATAGCTCAACAGGCAAATTGCTTCACCAGGTAACTGATCTGATACCTTGCTTGCCACCTGTTGCTTCTTCACTGATTTCTCCATGACTCCGAGCTGCCAAATCTGCTCCTTAAATGGTTGTCCCGTCTTTCTCCAAGGGTATATCTACACTGCACATAGCACTTTAATATCACTTTAATGCTGTGATTCTTGCCTAAAGAATAATGTGCTGTGTGATCTGGCAAATGACTTAGAATTCCTTTATTCACTACATGAAACTGTTGCACTACAACTTTCTGGCAGAAACTGTGAAGAGTCTCATGATACTGGAAACTCCAAGATTCCAAAACCGGAATAATGGCAGTTAAAATAGTATCAAAGTATTATAATTGCACAATGTGGATATTCCCCCCCCCCCCCATTCTCTCTCTTGAATTGTGATTTCTAGCATGGGGGACCCTTTTCTCTTTCTTTTAAAATCATATCTCAATTCATACATGGGAAAGTATGTGATCCACCCAGGGTGGCCACTGATGTATCAAAAGAGAGGGCAAAAGAGGACACTGATTAACATATAAGTCAACACCTGCTGATGAATATGTATAAATGCAAATACAGAATGAATTACTATAATTTCAGTAGAAATACAATACATCATACATCAGTAATGTGGTGAAGACTATGACCAGGCAACCTGTGTGCTGTCAGTTATCTACCTGCTCACTGCTGAGTGATGACTAGCTGCTCACTGTTGATTGATGACAGTTTACTCTCCTTTCTTCTTCTTCTGAATCCTTAAAATGGACTTGCCTTCGAACAGAGAATGCCTTTAAATGGAGGGTTGTTCTCTTCAGAGTGGGTCACTCTTGTTGTGATTTCCCCATTCCCCTCCTTGCAAAAAATTCAAAACAAACCCAAACAAATGTGGGAGGTCAAAGAAGTTGTAGGACAAGAAGTACTTAATACTTTCCCCACTATTGAGCTTCTGGCAAAAGATGAATTCACCCCTCACTCCAAGGATGATCTAGAAAACCAGGGCCGTAGCCAGGATATTGGTTCGGGGGCTGAGTTTGGTTCGGGGGGCTGAGACTGGGTGGAAGAGGGTTTGCCCTAGGAAATCTTTTGTATTGTTATCCCAATAACCCCATGAAGGTGGGATATAATGAGCATGGTGATCAGATCATGATATGAATAAACATAACAGTTTAAATAATGTACCAGTAAGGCCTTCTCGCGGACCACCCTGAGAATTTCGGGGGGGGGGGCTGAAGCCCCCTTAGCCCCCCCCCCTGGCTACATGCCTGTAGAAAACAGAGGCCATAGGTGCAGAAGGATTCAGCTTCCCATTCTTCTGCCAACTTGTTCCTTTTGCTTTGCTCCCTTCCCTGATCTTGAAAACATAACTAGGTTGGATTATAAGTACTCAAATCCTCAAACTTGCATGATTATGACATTGCTGGCTAAGGGATTCTGGGACAAGTAATCCAACAAAGTAGTTTTTGCAAGCTTTGCCTAGGCCACACAGGGTCACATAGTTTCCCATGTATCAAGTGTTATTTGAAAAGTAAGAGGAGTTTATCTAAAATGTATTATTATGCGGGGGGAACCATTACATTTGAATGGAGGCTATTCAAGGTGAACTATTTGCTGAGCTTTCAAAGCAAGCAAGAATAGGTGTCTTTGCATATGCTTGCAGTCACCCCTTGTTAACCCTCCCTCCCAAAATAAATCATTTGATCCTTTGGGCATGGCGGGGACCTGTCTTTGGCATACATGTATACAGAAGATCCAGAGATAAATAGTCTATTATAATATGTTCTTTTGCTAATCAAGCACAACAGCTGAATCATAGCACTGCTTGGTTAAACTTACATTGTTTTGACACAACGGAAAAGATACGGCTGTTGCTGAATAAAGCATGGGCCAAGCTGCTAAAAATTTAACCGATCAAATATTATTTTGCCTATTTCAATGTCCTTGTTGCCTTACTTTAAAGTTATGTCAATAATCTGTGGTCATAGGTTTTGTTTTCTTAACATTCAGCTTTTTTTTTCCGTGTCAGGAGTGACTTGAGAAATTGCAAGTCACTTCTGGTATGAGAGAATTGGCCGTTTGTAAGGACGTTGCCCAGGGGATGCCCAGATGTTTTGATGTTTTACCTTGTGGGAGGCTTCTCTCATGTCCCCGCATGGAGAGCTGGAGCTGACAGAGGGAGCTCATCTGCACTTTCCCGGAATTCAAACCTGCGAGCTGTCGGTCTTCAGTCCTGCTGGCACAAGGGTTTAACCCATTGCGTCACCGGGGGCTCCTAACATTCAGCTGTAAGTCTGCTTTGGCACTTTTCTTCCAGAGCTTTCATCAGTAGACATTTCAAGTCTTTCCTATTTTCCGTGAGAAATATTTGCACAGCTTATGTTAAAGAAAATCTGATTGATTATTTGTAATGCTCCATACACGATTTATGCACAACTAGAATAATGACTTAATTAGGATTAAGCCATGAAGTTACTATGGACTCCTTGCTGGTATAAATTTGCTGAATAGGTTTGAGCCTTGAAGAACAAGGATTACTTTCTGCATAGGCGCTATGTTTTTTTCCCCTCCTTGGGAAATATTTCATCATAAACACTATGATAATCAAGCAGAACATTTATCACAATCAGTCCTTGTCAGCTGCTGACAGGGTTTTGCTCAGATGCCACAGGTACACTTTGTACTTCCTTATAAGTAATCATACATGTGAAAGAAAATTACCAGCAACTGTTTAAACAATTCCAACTGGTTTGGTGACTAGTGAGAACACTGCTTTTGCAAAGAAGTTATTATGACAAATAGTGCCAATGATTGAATGACTCTATGCAACAGCATACCCAATCCATAATCATCTGCTTGGTTATTTCTCCCCCGCCCCAATTTCTATTACCAGATCACTTTTGTAGTTACCCACTCTGTTTTGGCGTGTAGAAAGCTAGTATGATTTGGGTATCCCTTATCTGAAATGCCTGGGACCGGAAGTGTTTTGGATTTGTTTTTGTTGTTGTTATTGTTTTGGGTTTTGGAATACTTGCATTTACATTAAGAGATACGTTTGAGATAAGACCCAAGTCTAAACACAAAATTCATTCATATTTCATATGCACCTAAGATACACAATCTGAAGATTTATTTATTTATTTATTATTTCGGCTTGATAGACCGCTCTACCCGAAGCTCAGAGCAGTTTACAGCACATAAAACATACCAAGTTAAAACACATAAAAACGACATCATAAAACCAATTTAAAACCCCTACCCCCTACAATAAAACTACAGTAGATCAACACATAGTGCAGTGGCAACGACGCGGCAGGGTGGCAAGTTATGGTAGGCACCGGTCAAGCACCAAATGCCTGTCTAAACAGCCAGGTCTTACAGGACCTGCGGAATGTCATTAAGTCCCGTAGAGCTCACGTCTCTACTGGCAGTGCGTTCCATAAGGTCGGTGCGGTCACTCAAAACGCCCTCTGCCGCATACTGGATAGCTTACAAATCTTCATGCCAGGAACCTCCAACATGTTGAGCCCCTCTGAATGCAGTGATCTTCTGGGCACATATGGGGTAAGCCGCTCCCTCAAGTACACTGGCCACAGACCATATAAGGCCTTGAAAGTTAAAACTAACACCTTGAAGGAGACCTGGAATTCAATTGGCAGCCAGTGCAGTTCGCATAGGACTGGTGTTACATGAGCCGTTCTTGTGGCTCCTAAGAGGAGGCGGGCTGCTGCGTTCTGCACCAGTTCTGCACCAGCTTGAGTTTCCGGATCGCCGACAAAGGTAGGCCAATGTACAGCGCATTACAGTTATCGAGCCTTGAGATGACCATGGCTTGGATTACTGTGGCCAGGTCGCAGCGGGAGCCAGACGTTTTGCCTGCCACAGGTGGTAGAAAGCTGTCTTGCAGGCGCACGTGATCTGCGCCTCCATGGACAGCTGAGGGTCCAGCCGGACCCCTAAGCTCTTTACTAAAGACTGCGGGCATAATGCCACACCGTCAAATGTCGGCACCTGGATCCCCCCCGGGCGGCCCAGCCACAAGATCTCCGTCTTTGCCGGGTTCACCTTCAACTTACTGGCTCGCAGCCATCCAGTTACGGCTTCTAGGCAGAGTTGGAAATTATCGGGTACAGATTCCACCCCGGCGTCCATCCTCAGAATGAGCTGGGTGTCATCAGCGTACTGGTGACACTCCAACCCAAAACTCCGCACCAATTGGGTGAGTGGTCACATAGAGATGTTAAATATCAGCGGGGAGAGGATGGCCCCCTGGGGGACCCCGCACCGTAGTGGGGAACCCCTTGGAGACCATCCCTCCCCACTTCACTCGCTGCAGGCGGTTTTGGAGGAAGGAGGACAGCCAGTTTAGGGTTGTCCCCCTCACCCCCGCCACCGCCAGGCG
Organism: Anolis apletophallus; assembly: GCA_030556195.1. NCBI lineage: Eukaryota > Metazoa > Chordata > Lepidosauria > Squamata > Anolidae > Anolis > Anolis apletophallus. The sequence goes on along the minus strand of JARBWK010000001.1, from coordinate 47,572,247 downwards.
GTGTGTCAAAAGTTGGTAATCGACAGTATCAAACGCTGCGGTGACGTGCAATAACACGAGCAGCGCCGAGCCGCCTCGGTCCAAATGGCAACGGAGTAGGAGTGTGATGGAGACCAGGACGGTCTCTGTCCCATGACCAGAACGGAAGCCGGACTGGAAGGGGTCTAGCCAGGTTGCATCATCCAAGAAAAATGATCTGTAGCAATTATCTTGCGTGGAGGGTTACGAGGCCCTCTGTCAATATAGTCAACTGCTCCCTTGAGCAGGTTTTTCGAGGAGTAAATTGGACACCCATTGCTGCCCTCTCAATTACCTTGCCCAGGTACGATAAATTGGACACTGGGCGGTATGGAGGGAGCCGCGGGATCTAAGCCCGGCTTCTTCAGCAATGGAGTAACCACCGCCTCTTTTAACTCCTCTGGAAAAGCTCCTTGCTCAAGGGTGCAGTTGACTATATTCAACAGAGGGCCTCGTAACCCCTCCACGCAAGATAATTGTATACAATATTTTTCATCATTTTATGCTTGGAATAAAGTTTGTATACAGTGAACAAACAGCAACGGTATCATTATCTCAGCCACCCATATGGACTCAGGGGGACTCAGGGCAGTTTCCAATAAAATATAGTAATAATAATAATGATAATAATAATAATAATAAGCTTTATTTATAACCCGCCCTATCTCCCCAGGGGGACTCAGGGCAGTTTCCAAGAAAATATAGTAATAATCATCATCATCATCATCATCATCATCTTTATTTATACCCAGCCCCCTCTCCCCAAAGGGACTCACAACATAATGAATGAATACAATAAATAAAATACAAAAAATAATCACATATCAATAATTTAAAAAACCAAAATAACAGAATAATATAAGTATAAATATTTAAAAGACTAAGAAATCCTATAAAATAACATATGATGGCAAACATTTGATGCCAGAATAAAAAAAATTGTAATCAATCATTATCTTATTCTGTTAATAAAACTATTTATACCTAATGTTTGATTTTCAAGTTTTTATGAAGTGTCCCTTATATTTTTCTGTAAAATCCCATATTTTTAGGTTAATGTCCCTTATTTCTTATATCAAAAAGTGGGAACCCTAAAGGGGTGCCAAGAACACAGCTTTGAGGTTGGGGGGATAGTTTTCTAAGTCCCTAGCAAGCCAGGTTCTTTGGGGCTGGGATACAGAGAGACCCAAACAGCCAGTGGGAGAGAGCATAAACAGTCAAATACATAAACCTGGGACAAAAGTCCCCCACCCCGGTAGGTTGAAAGATAAAGATGAGTAACTGGCAACAGAATCACGTGGCGGCCGGGTAGCCCAGTGGTAAGGCACCTCCGCTAGAGATCAGAAGGCTTGCGGGTTCGAATCCCGCTCAGGGTGAGCTTGATCAGAAATGAGAGGGAGAGAAAGGCAGGGCAACCCAGACACACTTTTGCTTCTTTGTTTCTTTTGGAAAAAGAATCAGAGGAAAGCAGGGAGTCAGGGCAACTCTTTTACTAATCAAACAGCAGAAAGGGAAAGGAAGGCAAAGTTATAGGCTACTTGCTAGTTCCTGGACCTTGGTGAACTAGAAGTCCCAGGACAGTGTGCTGGGGAGATCACAGGTGGGAAACCCAGGGGGCCCTTTCCTCCATAGCAGTATTACCCAGCATAAAACAAAAGTTTAATTTGAACATCAGCTGTTTTGATAGTGGAAATAGCAATATTTACTTTTGTGCAGAACTAGTTTATGATTTTACTAACAATTTAAATGGGACAAAAAATTAACTAGCCTATCTAGGTCAGTGTTTCCCAATCTTTTTTGAGCCGCGTCACACTTTTAACATTCAAAAAATCCGGGGGCACACAACCAACCAAAATGACACAAAATGACACTCTAACACAGTAAAGAACGGCTGGGGCTTGGTGGCCTGCTGGGAGCAGCTGCTGGGAGCGCCGAAGCCGGGGAGCGGGCGGAGCCAGGCTGCGCCATGCCCTGCCCCCTACCCCCGGCTTCACCTCTCCCAGCAGCTGCTCCAGCCTTGAGGGGGCAGTGCCAAGCCAGCGGTGCCAGAGCCAGCACAATGCTGGCTTGGCACTCTCCCCTCAAGGCTGGAGCAGCTGCTGGGAGTGCCGAAGCCGGGGGAGGGGGCAGAGCCAGGCCGTGCCATGCCTCACCCCCTCCCCCCAGCTTCAGCTCTCCTACAGGCCACGCCATACCCCACCCCCTCCCCCCAGCTTCAGCTCTCCTACAGAGGAGGAGCATGAGCGGTGGACGGGCTTCAGTGGGCGGGGCTCCTCCTCCACGCGGCTTCAGCGAGCGAGGGGCAAGAGTCATGGTGGGAGTCATGGCGGATTGGAGGCTGGCTGGGGAAACGGCTGAAGGAGGCGGCGCCCCGGTCCCTTCTTCTTTTTCTTCGCCACTGCCCGGCCCTTCCTCCTCCTCCCCCAAGCAGCAGGAGGGGGGGAGGAAGGGGGGCAGAGAGCTTTTCTTGTGGCACAGCAGGAGGTCCGTCACGGCACACTGGTTGAGAAAGACTGATCTAGGTAATAAACCATAAGATAGATCAGCATGGAAACTTGCTTCTAGTTGCATCAGAACATGAAAAACAAATGTCAGAGCTCCTGACTCTTTGGTGAGAATGACTCAGAAAGGTATTTCCCTGTCTGGGTCAGTACATAAAATGTACAGCGCTGTCAGTGGCAAGCAATCTGCAAATGCTCCACTTTCCTTAAAGCAGGGGTTGTGGTTTGAATATCAATAGTTGCAAATCTATAATCATGAGTAATTTCATATCCCTTTTCTGGTTTGTTTTTTTTGAAAAAATCTTCTCTGTTTAATATGTGGGATCCCATTCCCATACTTTCTGTGGAAGTACCTTTCATTTCCAGGATATGCATGTAGTTGTGGGCATCATTTCCCGACACAAAATCGGCAGTGTAAATAAATACCCACATACATTGCAGCAAATGAAGCCACCAATGATGATTCATCCTTTCATAATGAATACCTGTGAAGTTTGTATATACATTATGAATTATAATAGGTTTAAATCTGCGGACTGCAGATTAGCTTGGACAGCCTATGAATGTCGTGCTAAGTCCCGTCCCCCCTCCCGGAGGTTGAGAAAGGCGGGGTAGAAATACTGTAAATAATAAATAATGTGGAACTGGGATTATGTAGTTGTTCTGATATTTAACTGATTTGAATCTGTTGTTGTATTTGATGTGTTGTAGTTTTGTACTTATGTATCACAGCACTGAATTGTTGCCTTTTGTCAGCCGCCCTGAGTCCCCCTTCGGGGGGTAGAGAAGGGTGGGTTATAAATGAAAGAAATACATAAATAATCCAGTTATTTGTCCTTACTAGAGTAGGCACACTGAATTCATAACACTTGCCTATCTTCTCCTTGCTCTGTTGTAGAATGCTTCCAGCACAGTTCAGGGACTGAGCCCATGCAGGCCCGGATTACCCATAGGGCCAACCTAGGCCATGGCCTAGGGGCGCAAGCCAAGGGGGGCACAGATCATGGACCAAAAAAAATGTTATAAAATAATTTAAAAATCGCGCCGCGATTGGCTCCTGACGCCTGGTACCCAAAAGGAGGCGGAGCCAAGGCCGGGCTCTGTGGAGGCAGCGCTCGTGCTCGCCGTGTCAGCCTCAGCCCATCCATCTATGCCGCTGCTTCTCAGCCAGTGCTTCTGCGCCTGAGGGGAGGGGGCGCCTGGCCTGGCCTCACTCGGAGCGGCTTCCTCGCAGGCTGCTGAGGGAAGAGGAGGCCACTGGAAAGAAGGGCGGCGTGTGGCGTGGAGGCCCGGAGGGGAGCTTGAAGCGGAGGAAGGCCCCGACTTTCCGCAGCCGCTGGGCCATGAGCCGCATATGGGGCTGCCTCTGAAGCCACTGCTCCAGACAAAGAGCATGCTCTGGACCCAGCCTGGCTTTCCCCGTCCCTTTGGGCCTCAGCTCTGCGGCACTCGCTCGCCCTCCTCTGCCTCCTTCCTGAGGGGTAACGAACTCACTCCCTGCCACACAAAGGGGCCTGTTCCCTCATCTTCAGTGACAGCGTGTGGCATGGAGGTCCGGAGGGGAGCCTGAGGTAGAGGAAGGCCCTGACTCTCTGCAGCCGCTGGGCCATGAGCCGCACGTGGGGCCGCCTCTGAAGCCGCTGCCCCAGACAAAGAGCATGCTCTGAACCCAGCCCGGCTTTCCCCATCCCTTTGGGCCTTGGCTCTGCGGCATTCGCTCGCCCTCCTCTGCCTCCTTCCCGAGAGGTAACAAACTTGCTCCCCGCCACACAAAGAGGCCCGTTCCCTCATCTTAAGTGACGGCGCGCGCGCACCTTTCACCTCAGCCCCATTGGCACAGGACGGGAAGGATGCGGCGGCGCAAGGCGGAGGAGGGGGGAGAGAGGTGGGGGGGGTGCGGTAGAGGTTGGCTTAAAAGAGGTGTAATTCCAAAGGGCGCAAAAAGCTATTAGTCTGGGCCTGAGCTCATGCCCATGTCCAGTGGGGCTCCATCCCCGCACTGTGCTGGAAGCATCTTATGACAGGTAAAAAGCCTGTGTGATGAAGTCATAAGTGGGAGTAACACTTACTTTTAGGCCAGGAGTGGGAATCATGCATTATGTGCTTTGAACCGGATTATATTAGTTTACATTGTCATATAATCAAGTTTAAAGCAGGTAATCTGGATTTTATATGGCAGTGTAGAAGGGGTCAGAATTTCTTACTCTTACCTATCTAGTAGATTAGCTGAATAACCATTAATTACTTAGCTAGTTCATGAGCTCCAGGGGTGCTCACACTTTTTCAGCATGCGAGCTACTCTTAAAGCAACCAAGTCCAAAAGAGCTACCTGCCCCCGCCGCCGTGCGCTCCCGCCACCGTGCGCTCTTGCCATTGCACGTGCTCCTGCTGCTGTTTTCCGCCCGCGCAGTGCTTCTTCCGCCCGTGGGGCATTGCAAGAAGGAGAAAGCACGGGGAAAGCCCTCTGCCGCCTCTCTTCCGATCCCAGAAGAGGAGGCCGCAGGGAGAGCGATCGCGCGGTTCCCCTGCGGCCGCCTCTTCTGGGATCGGAAGAGAGGCGGCTGAGGAGAGCCCTCTGCCGCCTCTCTCCTGATCCCAGAAGAGGCGGCCGCAGGGAGAGCGATCGCGCGGTTCCCCTGCGGCCTCCTCTTCGGGGAACGGAAGAGAGGCGGCAGAGGGCTCTCCTCAGCCGCCTCTCTTCCGATCCCAGAAGAGGCGGCCGCAGGGAGGGCGGCGGCGGCGGAGGAGGAGGAGGCGGGACCGAGTGACTCGGCGGCCGGGGGTACGGCTTACCGTCGCCCAATGTAAGCCGTACCCCGAAAGTAAGACGTAGTGGGGCTTTTGGGGGTAAAAAGAAAGTAAGACGCTGTCTTACTTTCGGGGAAACACGGTAGTAGCTCCCGAGCTACCTAATGAGCACCCCTGTACCTAGTCATAGAATACAATCATAAGTAAGCAAAAGACCATACATCACATTGTTCAATCATTACAAACAGTTTCTGGAGCTATGTCCCCCACCCCGTAACTCTTAGGCCCCTTCCACACAGCTGTATAAAATCCATATTGAACTGGATTATATGGCAGTGTGGACTCAGAAAATCCAGTTCAAAGCAGATATTATGGATTATCTGACTTGATATTCTGGGTTATATGGCTGTGTGTAAGGGCCCTAAGACTAGGTCTCCTTCACTCATTATTTATAGCACTACAAATACCGTGTGTGTTATTCAAAGAGTGATAGCAACATAAAGCATATATTAATTATAGGGTATTTATTACATCTGAAAGCCCAGGGGATTATAGGGATTGGATGTAATGCTTATGGTTATTTTTAAATAGTCTATTTTAAACAGTGCATTAAATACTAGACTTAATGGTTTTCTGTAACTGCCTCAGACTACGATCTTGCTCACAGTTGTGGCATGCAAAAACACTTCAGATATTATAAGCATTTGTTGACTTGGGTATCTAGCCTGCAATATAATGAAGAATTACAGATACATATACATTGGCACTCCATGTAGTCATGTCGGCCACATGACCTTGAAGGTGTCTATGGACCCCAGCTCTTCAGTTTAACAAAGGAGATTTGCACCAACCCCCAGAGTCAGACACGACTGGACTTAATGGTAGTATAGCAACCCTATCCTGGATGTACTGAAGACAAAAACTGAGACTTTCCAAAGGCAAAGCATGTGCTATACCCCTGAGACATCTATTTTCACCTCTCCTGTGGCCAGTATATCATTGGACCTTGTGATCTGCTAGAGTTTGGTCCCAGAACCCCTCATAGATACCAAAACTCATGAATGCTCAAGTTCTGTGATAACAGACCCCCAGATAATTTGGTATGTAATTTGAGGCCCTTTCCCATGAAAGAAAGGTTCATTAGTCAGTCTCTTATGAGCACAGATGGAGCCTACTCTTCCTGCTGTCACCAGTTCAAAAAAAGATGGATATAGACAAAAAACACCCCAGTAATACATACTGATTTCTCTCTCTCTCTCTCTCTCTCTCTCTCTCTCTCTCTCTCTCTCTTACTACCTCATCACATGGGCTGATTTGTCCATCATACATTGCTTCCCCTCCACTTTCAGCATGGAGCCCTTCCCACGATGCGCAGGCACTTCTGGCTGGGCTCTGTGCCGAAAGAGGAGAGGAAGTGGTACATACCACCGCCACTGCAATACAGGAGTCTTATCATGTTGCCTTCCTAGCAATGGAGGGAAGTCAGGCAGCAACACTTCCCCCCATGGGATGGGGGCATGGTAAGGCAGGAGATGTAGGGTGTGGAGCCCATGGATTTGTCACAATGCAGGGCGAATCCATGGGCCTTTATGATAAAGTCTTTACACATACATACACACACACAACCACTACTCCTACTCTTACCAATCTAAAGGTGTTTTGTGATTCTTCTGTCTTTTCTTCCCTATCATTTTTTTTAAGAATAAAGGATGAGGGAAGATTCAGGAAATACTAGAAAGGCAACAAGTATGAAACAATGTCCTCAGGAACCCTAGCAAAATTATGCATTTGAAGAAGAAAAAAGATGAGAGAATCTGGGGAAGAAAACAAGAATGTTTATACTACAGAATTATACCCCAATGAGTCAATTTTAACCTCCATGGCTACGTCCTCATACCTTTCCACCATTCCAAGCTGGCATGGCAGACCCAATTAATCCTGTTGCCCCACCTTTTCGGCTGCTTTTAAAATGTCCTAATTTCTCTCAACTCCTTTGTCTTTGTCCTTGGCTTACCTCCATTTGTGTCAACTGAGTTCAAACAGCAAAAGAGGATTGTACTCGCTTAACTCTGTGAGGAGGAGAAGAGAAGAAGAATCCAATCTTGTCCTATTCAAGTAGGGCAAGGTAAAAGCAAACCACGGTAGCTTCTCCTAATTTTCCTTTTTTTCCTCAATTATTATTGCTGCCTTCTCAGCTACACTCTGATGTTGCGATCCACATGTGTCCTAGTTTTCATCTGTTAAATGTTTTGTGTGTGTGTGTGTGTGAGGAGCAACTTGAGAAACTGCAAGTCGCTTCTGCTGGGAGAGAATTGGCCATCTGCAAGGACGTTGCCCAGGGGACTCCCAGATGTTTTGATGTTTTACCATCCTTGTGGGAGGCTTCTCTCATGTGTCTATAGACACATGTCTCTTGGTTTGTTTTGGTTTCACTGTTAAGCAACACTTCCCTTGCTTTATCATAAGCTTCTCTCATGTCCCCATACTGTAGCAGCAAATCTGGAGTCCCAAAACTCCCAGGTGTTACCTTTTTACTTACAGGCGGCGCAGCCGTGCGAGCGCAGGAACGAGAAAACGCAACAACCGTACTGCAGGTACAATGAAGCCAAAGTTTATTTGCACAACGTCAGCTGACGGGACCTGCCCACAGAACTCGCTGCTTCGGGGCAAGAACCCCGTGCAATCTTTAACTATCCGTTATATACAATCTATGGCGGCAGGTCCCGTCCCTCCTTTCTTCATCATTTTCATTGGTTCACAGCATCAAATCATTTCCATTATCCAATTAAACATCACATTATTTGGCATCACCCTCTATATGCATTCTTATTTGCTAAACAGCACTACGCAGTATTAATTCTTCATTCCCACAGTATGTTATCTGCCATATGAGCATCATGTACTGAATTTGCAACATTTCTAAGCCGTCCTTCTATGCCAGCAAGGAAGAACAGTCTTATTTGCCCATGCGCGGTTTCTACCAATCAGTAACAATGTAAACAAATACACGCTGGGTGCTAGCTAGGCGAATCACGGCCAGTGTTATCAGGGAAAGGCACATGATGTACTCTAACAAATCACAGCTTGTGCCTGGCGTACCAATCAAAGTGCATTATTCTCGGGAAGGCTACTAGCATGATTTCTGGCAAGCTAACTTGCTATACTAAGGCCTGTGCTTGTGCATCACTCTCCTCTGACCGTACTTCTGCTAAAAGCACCAATTCTGCTATAATATGAAGAGCTGGAGTTGACAGAGGGAGCTCATTCGTGCTCTCTCCAGAATCAAACCTCTGACCTTTCAGTCTTCAGTCCTGCTGACACAAGGGTTCTACCCATTGCACCACTGGGGGCTCTTGTTAAATGTTGCAGGATATGCATCCCACGAAATCCTGGAATTTGTGGTCTAGTGAGTCACACAAACTCTCTGATGAGAACTGTAAACAGCCCTCTTTAAACTCAGGATTTCAAAGGACGGGGCCATGGCAGTTGAAATGGAAGCGTAGCACTATCACTGTTGGACCCTCACCATAATCCCCCCATGTTTGAGGCAAGGCAATTCCCCGATAAAAGCCATTTGTAATTCGTCTGTGTTCTCCCAATGCTTCTTCTGTATTCTGATTTTTCTTCTTACCACAAACACACAATCCATTAAGGAGGGAAAGACAAATAACTGTAAGTCTTTCGCTTATTACTGCTGACTCCCCCAGTCTTCCCAGAAAGTACAGTTGTGCACTTGTGCAAGGGATTAATTGCCCTTTTTGGCACTGGTGTGCATGCTCCCTTTAATTCTTATTTTAAGCAAAGGGTGGGGAGCCTCTTTGAGCCCTGGGGGCTGAACTCAATTTGAGAGAGGTTCTCATGGGCTGCATTCCAGGGCTGGGTGGGGCAAAGGTTGGGACCAAAAAACACCAACATATTTTAGTTTAAAGTCTTCCTGCCAGTATTTAAACCCTAGGAGAGGTGTATCAATCTCTTAGAATAGAAGGGGGCTCACATAAAAGCTAGGAAATCATCAAGCAATGGAGTCATGAGAAACTGGGGAATCAGAAGGTCCAGCCTGAAATACCGTATTTACTTGAAACTAATGCTCACATTTTTTTGGCTAAATTACCATGCCAAAATTAGGGTTCACACGAGATTTGGTTAATACAGTAATCTTAGTGCTGTGCCAAAGCAAAAAAAGGAAGCTGGAGCTTAAATTTGAAGGCTGTCACCTCTAATTTAATTGCCATGTCTCATTGCTATGCAATCCGGAGATTTGTAGTTTGATGAGGCAACAGCATTCTTTGGCAGAGAAGGCCCAAAGACCCTGTAAAACTGCATTGAGCCAGGGCAGTTAAAATGGATTTGTTCTACAGCATAGATGCACCCCAATATTTTCTTTTCAATTGCTGGAAGCTTTAGTGTTTGTTTGTTTTTAAAGAATGAATTCTTAGCAGGCAGCAACTGTAAAACACCTTTTAAAGCCAAATTACAAAGAGTGCACTTTTTGCTGCTGCGCATTACATTCAATAGCAAATACTCTTTTGGTTTAAGGTTTTTGAAAATAGGGGAGTGCATTAGATTTCATGGCGCATTAAACTCGAATAAATACGGGTAATACTTTTGCAATGCTCTGCAGCAATATCAAATTCTTTGCACTGTCCAGTACTATCCAGCACCCTTCTTCTCAAGAAAATCAGTAATTGGGTTTAACCACCAGGTAAACCTCTACAATAGAGGTTGGATGGAAGGGAAGAACAGAGTTGGAGTCCAACAATGTCTGGGTCTCCAAGAGAAATGTAAGGCACAAGACTGTTTTTGGGCCCTGGAGGGGGTGCTTCTCAGAATTAAGGATGTTAAATTCTCTGGATTTTTTTTTCAGAGACGGAACTGTCAAAAAAATCACAAGCTCGCCAAGTCCCAGGCCAGTGTATCTACTGGAACCCACCGCCGCCACCCTTATAGGCCCTGGAGGTTCACACATTGTTCACCCTAAACCCTAAAACAGGTAGGGGTTTGTTTTATAAAGCATGGAGAGAAAACCATTTTAGATTTTGAATTGCATTATCTACTGTGCAGCACAGTATCTGACATTGCATTCCATGGAGGTTAAGTGAATGTCAGTTTTCTTTACGGGCACAGTCTGACTTTTTGAAAAATACAAGCTATTAATTGAGTCTACCCGGAAAGCTAGACTAGGTGATTTGGTGGCCTTTTCCAAGAACAAATATAAATGATTCATTGACGTTGCCTTCATATTTTTGGCTGCTTCCAGGAGGAATCTGAATTCTCGGTGACAGTACTTTTCTTCTCTCTTTCTCTCCTTATGTAACTAAGCATCGGCATACAAAGCAAAACAAGCCAGGGTACTTTGCATACTTTCCTCCTCCTTTAGCTTGCCTGAAAGAGGGCCAAATGCACTCTGCTGACTCAGGGCTGGTGCAGCTGCAGCACATAAGCCACTGTTTGCATGTGCTCCCATTTCAGAGCCCCAGCCCTCTCTGTTTTCCTGCGCTAGGAGGCTTCTGAGCAAGCAAGATGGCGAAAAGGGCTGGTGAATCCTAAAATGGATTGTAGTTTTTTGTGCAATCGCAAAAAGGAAAGGAAGTGCTGTGATGTGAGGGGAAATTTTAAAGACCCATTTGATAAGATGGCATTGTAAGCAAGGCAACACACGCACCTCTTGTTCATGCCCACAATTAGGGTTGCCATTTTTTGATATAAGAAATAAGGGACATTTACGGGATTTTTTACAAAAATAAGGGACACTTCATTAAAAACTTGAAACTCAAACATTAGGTAGAAATAGTTTTATTAACAGAATAAGATAATGATTGAAACTCACAAAAGAAACTGACTTACACCCTCTTAACAGTACATGGTATGTTTCTGCATGCTTTGTCATGCAGAAAAAAACATTATTAGAACTACCTAATTTGCTCCATCTGTATTTAGTACTTGACTTTGCTGACTTTAAAAGTGCACTGTCTAAACATTAAAATAAAATAAATTTTATAAGACAGTACATCTTCATGATTATTATGTCGATAGTTAATGGTATAGTATAGTATGGGATACACAGCATTGTATAGTATTGGGATTCACAGCTAGGCCTAATTTAAGAGTAACTCTCAAGCAAGCAGAAACTATCTTTATCCAACATGATCCAACATTCCCCTTGGGTAACGGTTAATTAGTCTACTGTACTTTGAAAAAGTCCTGTATCGCCTCTTCCTTCCAACGGGGACGCAGGCTGCCCTGTGAGTTGGAATCCCCGGGCAGGCATTGCCGTGGAAACCACAGTACGCACCTTCCTCTGGTCAACCCCGCCCAGTCCTGTCCTGCTAGTCAAAAATAAGGGACAGGGCCTGAAAATAAGAGACACAAATTTTAGGGCCAAAATAAGGGACGTCCCTTAGAATAAGAGACATATGGGAACCCTACCCACAATGTCAAGAGAGCAGCTCAGTCAAAATGTGGGTCAGCTACAGAAAACATTTTCAAAATAAGGGAACCTTGTGCTGTGCATTTGTATCATGTGTATTTTCAGAGTGCTTTTTTGGACAGAGAGGATCCATATGGGAATTTCATTACTTTAGCCAAGGACTTTAGAGCAGTGGTTCTCAGCCTGTGGGTGCCCAGATGTTTTGGCCTTCAACTTCCAGAAATTCTAACAGCTGGTAAACTGAATAGGATTTCTGGGAGTTGTAGGCCAAAACATCTGGGCACCCACAGGTTGAGAACCACTGCTCTAGAGCCTACACCCAATTGCTATTCCCGACTAGAATAGCTCCATTGAATAAGTGGGATTTTTGTTGTTGGTGGCGGTAGTGTTCTTCTGTGCCTTCATGTTGGCTCCAGTTTATGGAAACACTATCCTATAGTTTTCTTGACAAGATGTGTTCAGAGGAGGCTTACTATTGCTTTCCTCTCAGGCTGAGAAATTGTGACCTACCTAAGTTTACCCAAGTTTCCAAGGCTGTGCAGGGATTTAATCCCTGGTCTCTGAATCCCATTCCAACATTCAAAGTACAATACCATGCTGACTGTAAAGTGGAACTTACTAAGAGTGAACTTATCGTTCAATAATTACTCAAATGGGATGTCTCAAATGGGAAAACTAGCAATTGTACTTAAACCCAGCCTCACATCTTTGGCAGCAGCTGTGTAAGAAAAGTTTCAGCAAAGTTCTTGTGTTACTTCCAGGCCAGCATAATCTCTCAGCCATTCCTGGCAGCCAGTTTTATTGAGCGAGCGGTTCTAGAATGCAGCCTATGGATTTAGCAGCAAAAGAGATGTGAGTCTTATTTTGGCTCAGTCTCAACTCAGCAAACTAATGGGCAGGAATGTTTGCTTTTAGAAACTGGTTTCTCATTCTTGCTGCAGATAGAAGAACCTAACTATATATAACCCAAATATTATCGCTGACGTTTCCTGAAGCCAAGGTTATTTTACCTACTTTGGATATATGTTGCCCAGAGTTAATTCAGTTCACAGGCATTCACTGCGTCACTTTATATGTATTAAATAAAGCAGATGCCACGAGAAATATGAGAAACTGATGCTGGCTATAAATCAGACCTATTCTAATATTTCTAATGCCTAAAAATATTGGCACGTGAATGGTCTATTCATGTTAATATACACTTCAGCAGTTCTATTTTTATGATGTTTATCTCACTCTTCCCTGTCTTTACAGTTTTGTGCCTATCTAATTTAAGCTAACATTTGAAGTGCAGATAGACAAAATAGCTTTTTGAAGTGCATCAGTTAAAATTCGATGAAGTTCCAGTGGTTTTAGTTCGAATATAAAACAATAATAGCCCAATTTTCTTTTATCTCTGTCTTGTGACTCCTTTTCTTTTGTCATGATGTTACTCAGTAATGTTTACTAATAGCATAACAGCAATGACTATTGTTAAAATAAAGTATTTATAAATGGTAAATGTGAAATTATATAAGATAGTTATGGTTTCCATGAGGGGAAAATCCAAGATCTCTAGCCAGGCAATTAAGACTAAACAAAATGTTATAAACATGTTCAAGCATTGAAGTTAGCCAAATTTCTTCATCAGGCTAAATAGTTATGACTTAGCTAAAGAAGCAGAAAAGTCCAAAAATGTATCACACGTTGTAGCCATGAAGCCAAATTTGGAGTATTTGGGGTTTATTTGGGTCAGTGCTTCCCAACCCATGGGCCACGGCCCACAGGTGGACCACGAGACGTGCGTCATAAATGGTTTTATTTTACTGTAATGTTATATTGATTGTAGTATTTTTAGTTTATGTTCTATGTAACTGATTATGTTGTTTTTGATTGATTTTATTTGCTGTTGTGTTGTTGGGCTTGGCCTCATGTAAGCCGCCCCGAGTTTCCCCGCTGGGGAGATGGTGGCGAGGTACAAATAAAGTTTATTATTATTAAAGAACATAGAACATAAGAAGAGCCATGCTGAATCGGACCTCAGCCCATCTAGTCCAGCATTCTGTATCACACAGTGGCCCACCAGTTGTACACGGGGATCTCGAGCAGAAGGGAGGGCAAAACCCTGACCTGCTCCCGACCCCCCACAACCAGTACCCAGGGAAATCCTGCCTACCTCAACCAACTCCGAGGTGGCACTTGAATGTCCTTTTCAGTAACTACCGATACACTTGGTTTCCATTAAAGTAAGGTCAGTGGCTCTAGATTATTATATATGGTTTTCTCTGGATGAACAGATGGCAACTACTGGATGGCATGTGTTCTGTATGAGAAACTAAAGCTGATATGGTCTATCCAATGCAATTTTCTGAATCAGCACCACAAATAACCAAACCGAATGTAAAGTTGACCAAAAACGGATTCATAATTGATTTGTTACTAATGTTGGAGAAGGGTCCCTGGTCAAAGTGGTCCCCGGTCAAGTGGTCACTTGCTAAAAAAAGGTTGGGAATCACTGTTTTAAGTGCTAATGTTTCTATAATAATGGGTGTGTGCATATGTACATCTTTCTCTGCTCCAAGCCTGTACAATCCAAACCGCTGATACTTGGCATGGGGATTTTAAGAATGTTAACTTTTCATTGATTGGTTTTTCAAATGAATTAACCAATTCTAAAATAACTAAAATATGCCTCTTCAGTCATTACATGACACACTTTCCCTAACCATCAAAGTAGAAGCACAAGACAGGCAGTCTCTGACTTATAAATATCCTACCTATAAATGACTCCTAGTTAAGAACAGGGGTGAGACACAGGAAGTGAAAGTAATCTACCCCTGGGAAATAAAATTCACCCCTGAAAGAGTTATCATGGGGGAAAGTGTCGCAACTGAACCTTTATTACCAATCCTTGTTTCCACAACACACCATATTTTTAAGTTTCAAAATCCAAATGTCACAGGGACAGAAATTGAAGTGAAATCTTCTGAAAAGGAGCACAAACAGTAAAACAAACACCACAGAGATGTTAACCCCCCTGTGTGTGTGTCTGGAGTTACACTTAAAAATGTACTTGTTCTGACTTGCATACAAATTCAACTTAAGAACAAACCTACAGAGCCTATCTTGTTCCTAACATGAAGACTGCCTGTTATAGATCTAGAAGCTTTCCTTTCTCCACAAGGCCTCTCTACAGCTTCATACTTTGCAAGGCACAATTATTCAAAATCTTTGAGGGAAGAAGAAAGGGGAGCATGAGACAGTAGCACAAGGTGATTGGTAGTCGGCTACCATCTCTTAGGAATGATAAATAAATGTATCTTATGAATTTGTGTCTTTCTGCTCCAAACATAAGATATGCTGAGCGAACACTGAATATTAGCTATCATGATCCTCAATAGTCATTTTTTCTTTATTTTTTTCATCTCCCCCTCCCCATTCTTTGTTTTTACACTGCTTTTAAACCAAAATTTGGAGTTGTTAAAGGAAATCTAGCAAGCTTATAGTGATACAACATGCCAGTAGCTCCCTCTTGTGGCTAAAATACATGCCCAGATTTTAACAATAAGACTGCAGATCTATTTTTGACTTTTCCTTGTGAGACTACATTTCTATTCCAGGAAGAAGTAGGCCCTGGTGTGCTTTCTGAAACATTTTATGTAAGGTGACTGTGCTACTAAGACATCAGTATGCAGACTCTTTGTTAACCTGTACACTTGGCTGAGAAAGTATGGTCCTTCCAAAGCCGCCTAGGCTGAATGCTATACATACCTACCAGGGGTGGGACCCATCTGGGAGCAAATGTATATAGTATTGATTGGGGAGATATGAATCACAGAGCAAAGATTCGGAATTGTGATCTCTTACGTTTGTCCACTCTGCCAAACTGATTCTTAGAATAGCACTTCTTGCAACAGAGAAGACCATGTGTGCAAACCAAATATAGCCTTATATCTGATCCATCGTTACCAGGAAATGAATGTGATATGATGCATCCATTCAAGTTAATATCTGGGACCCACTCCAAAGCTACAATGTTTTGTCTTCCATGTTTCTGTCATCCTATTGCCAGACAAGTGAGGGAACCTTTTGATTTATTTTCCCATTTTCTCTCCTGGTATAAGGATGGCAGGTAGTGAAACATAGCCCCAGGATACTAGCTATCAGAAAGCATGTTTTAACGCATAGACCGGAAGTGTCACTTCCTAATATCACAACCCCTGTTAGCAGGAGTATACTATGGGCAAGAAGATGACATGGAGGTACTTCCCTCCAAAAAGAATTCTGCCCTCCAAATAAAATGTTTCTTCTCTCCCCAAATTTCTAGCATTGCATTAATTTAACACTTCAGTTGAGCTTTTAGAAATAGTGTTTACGCAGGCAAAAACAAGACATGGGGGCATGCAAATATACCAAGGGAATGCAAACACAGCAAATACAGTATGATCTGCATATCCACAGAACTGATATACATATGTTGTTTCACCTACAGTTTTATTTTTTCAGTTACTCACGTAGGGCTTTCTGTATAAACAACACCCTGTTCTTGGTACCTGTGTCACTCATCCAACTGAAAATAATACAGTTTTATATTATTTAGAGTTTCATATATCCTTGTAAAGTCCAGGAATATATCCTCTGTATTAAAGAGTTCTAGGTGTCATCACTTTGCATGTGTCACTCTTTTCAATGCTAGAAATTTGGAGATAGAAGAAACATTTCAGGAGGGCAGAATGTTAATTTGATGGAGCAGTGCATCCTGGTAGCAATACCCCTTGCTATTAGCCATGTTGACTGGAGGATTTTGAAAGCTGTAGTCTAAAAGCAGCTTTTCCAATCACTGCAATATTGATTAATGAGACCAAGGATCTCTCTTAGAAGTGTTGTGTGGAGAACAGCAACATGCCCAAGTGCTCATCTACACAGTACCCAAAACACGACACTTCCTGTGTTAAAAAGTGGGATAGCTACATGATGTTAGCAGCGCTAAATGCACACTGATTCATGTAATGGACAAAAAACATGGGATAATAGGTTCCCCTTTCATCCCGATTCCGGACCCAAAAAATGTGCATGTTCGCATGACTGTCTATCTCTGCACTCACCAAAACACATGATTTCCTTCCCTTCTCCCCTGTGGAGACTGCTCCAGCATATATCCACTTTAAAAATGCCCCAAACTGCTCATCAGCTGATTGGGCTGTGAACCAGACACACAGCTGATTTAAAGGAAGCACGAATGAAGAGCAATTAGAACTCTCTGAAAGTCTTTATTTTAAACTGTATAAGATTAAACAAAGCTTGAATAAAAAATTAGGGGAAATGAGAAAATTAACTCTATTATGTGCTGAACCTCATACGTGTACATGTGAAACTGCTTATATTTATATTAAGCTATTTGCATTTGTGCCTATATGGATCAGTGCATAACAGTTGATTTTCTTTTTTTTAAAAACTTCAGCCAATGGCCCCCATCCACCCTCCTCCTTGTTCTGAGCCAGAGGAAGCCTGTGAGGATGGCAGGGGGGAAAATCCTGGGACCCACAGGGCTGTGTCGGGACTTGCTCTCCTGTCCCGTTTTTTTTTTTGTCCTTCCTCTTAAACCCATCTTTTTGTGCTGTCTGGAAATGCCCTAAATGTTATCATGGAGCCAAGAACAATAGTTCTGTTTTCCTGTGTTTTCCTCAGGGTCACGTCTCGAGTAAATCCACAGTTAGGGAATGAAGACAAGTAATTTCTTTCCTACTTTCTTATTTTGAAAAATAAATGCTGTGCAAAGCATAGCAATACAATACACTAACCATAAATGGCTGCAAGCTGTAAAATGACAGAGAAGGATTATGATTAAAAGCTATCAAGCCTACATTGCAGGGTGTTCCTGATTTTGCTTAAAGATAAGGCAGAATTAGATCTGCACCAAGCCCAGGTTGTAGCTCACCTGGATTCTACTTGTTTATTTTTATTCATTGCTTTTAAGCCCACTGGGGTTCCGAAAGCAATATGTGCATTAAAATATCAGTTTTTAAGTATGTGTGAGAGAGTAAATCACAGTAGCTGTTTCAAGAAAGTATAATATTGGGATCAATAAATAGTGGGTCTTATAAAATATAGTATAATATTTTAATTAGTTAGTTAATTAATGTATACCCCATCTTTCTCCTGGGATGTGATCCAAAGCAACTTAAAGAAGTTTAAAACAAGATCTGTGTGAATATAAAGATCTTCACCCACTGGCAGAAAAAAAAAACAGGAAGGGGGTTAACTGGACTTTCTGTTTCACAGCTTTTGAGCAATCACAGGGAAGGCTTTTCCACATAATCCCAGCAAAGGCTACCTATTCATTTCTGGGCAGAATGCAAAGTTCTGGACATGACTGATAAAGCCCTAAACAACTTGTGCCTTAATTGTCTGAAATACCGATTTCCTGATACAAACATGCCTTGGCATTAATACCATTTCAGGAAGGCTTTCTCTTGGTCCTGCTGAAGTGATTTCAGCTAGGGCCGCAGATAAAGAGATCAGTGCCCAGTGGGCATCCACTAAACCAGATCAGCCAGCACAGAGAACAAGCACTTCAGGTTGAAGGCAAACTACAGAGGTTTATTAAAGTTTGGCCAAAAGGGATGCAAGGACCACCCAACACGCAAAATGTACAAGCATAATTCCATAGAAAAATAAAAAACATTTTATGCAGTTCTGACAGCTATTCAGACTTCCTGCACACCCCCCCCCACCCCGATTGACTGAGAAACTGGGTTGGCTAGGATCCATGCAGAGATTGGCCGGAGGTTTCCCTGACATCACTGGCAGAAGGAGTAGATCCCCATGGTGGGAAGAAGAACAGGCAAATGTTAGAAGGTTTAAAGGTCCAATCCATTGCAGAGATGCCCCTTGGGCACAAAAGTGAAAGGGATGATGAGATGGTTATATAGCTGAGGCCCAAGCTATTTGGCAAATTGCACCTCTCTGCATGAACCTGCCTGGGCCTTGAGATCCCCAGAAGAGCTGTATGGGGTTTTATAGGTCATAACCAGCTCTTTGAATTGTGCCCGAAAACAAACTGGCAGCCAGTGAAGCTGATTGCCCCCTGTAGCCAGTCCCATTTAGTAACCTGGGTGCAACTCTTTGGACCAGCTGAAGTTTCTGATTACTTTTCATAGGCAGTCCCACATAAAACTCATTATAGTAGTCCAACCGGGATATAATTAAGGCATGTACCACCCTGGCCAGATTCAGCATCTCAAGGAACAGGCCCAGTTGGCACACAAGTTTTACATGTGCATAGGCAGTTCCTGGACCTTCTAGGAAGGAATGGAGCCACTGTAAAGCAGAGCCTATGAGTCTAATACCAGCAAGGCAGACCACAACGATAACATGGTTGGGTTTTTTTCAAGAATTTTTTTATTTTAAACAATATAAAAGAGTAAATAATATAAAGGGGGAACAATAAACACATATAGGAAAGTAGGAAAACTTAAGAGAGAGAAAAAGATAAAGGAAAAAATGTTGTGACTTCTATTCCAAACTTGTGTCTTCCATTGATTCATATCTATTTTTATTCAATTTCCCCAAAAATTGTTTCGGTTTTTTTTCTACTATGATCCTTTTCGTAGTCGATCAAGAGGTCCCAATTAGTTATTTTTATTGGTCTACCTTCATTTCTCTTTAATAAGAAAGTTGGTTTATCCATTCTATTTCCATTGTAGTTTAGCACCATTTTATTTCTTTAACCTTATTTAGCCAGTCCTCTATGTCGGGAACGTATACAACGATACCATGGTTGATGGAATAGAAAGCTGCTGAGAGGATCCAGAAAAACTAACAGGGACACACTCCTCCTGTCTAGTTCTCTGCGTACGTTATCTACCAAGGCAACCAAAGCTGTCTCTGTCCCATAACCAGGCCTGAAACCAGACTTAAATGGATCTATGTAATCTGTTTCACCTTCTGACTACTCAAAATAGCTCTGCTGGGTTGTTCTTTGCCGATACAATGGTGGTGGCAAAAATATTTCTTTGCCCCCCTCATTGCTGCAGAGTAGGCTTTCAAATAAGCTCTAGCCCATGCTTGGTCATATTCATTTCAAGCCTTCCATCAACATGGCTCTAGACTCTGTTTCACTCACTTCATCATCACCAACTCCTTGGAAAACCAGGGGGCTGGCTGACTCTACTCTGTAAGAGGGGACACTCTGGTGTGGTTGTGTTCACCACCCTGGCCATTTCCATATGCCAGAGGTCAGCCAGAGCTTGACAGAATTGCCTGCCAAGGTGATAGGAAATCCCAAGAGCCATCAGGAATCTATTCAGATCCATCAGCCTCTTGGGGCAGGCCATCTTAATCAGTTCCCCACCCTTGCAGGGTTTAGAGTCCCAGTGAGTCTAAATCTAACCAGGTAATGATTTATCCATGACAATGGAACTGTTGAGGGTTTCTCCACACCACCATCATCCTATCCCACATGGAAATCAAGGACTAGAGTGTGCCCTGCAGCATGAGTATGCCCTGATGACACTTGGGACAGACCCATGGAGGTCATGAAGTCCTGAGCCACTCCTGATAAGGCAGTTTCAGCATGGGTGTTGAAATCTTCTAGCACTAGTAGTCACTGAGACTTCAATGCCAACCCCGAGACCATCCCAGCTAGCTCAGGAAGGGAGATGATTGAGCAGCATAGTGGATGGTGCCCATTCTCTCCCCCCAAGCACCCAAATAACCCCAAAAATAAAGTTAAGCTGGCCAGGCTGCTATTACATTCTTCCTTGTGCCCTCCTGCCACGAGGAAATGATGCAGCAGGAGTAATATCAAAATTGTTTAACAAGATAGAAATAACAAAAAAGTACTCAGCCATTGATATAAGTATGTAACATGGAAGTCGATATTTTCTTTTTATGCTATTATATTTTCTTTATTTTATTTTCTTCTTTTCCTCCTCACCTCCCCCCTCCTGCAGTCTCCTGGTGCATCATTTCCTCATGTCCTCCTTGCAGGAGGAGGAACATAATGGTGGCCAGATATGTTTAACTTCTCCAATTTTTCAGGGGCTTGTGGGGACAGAGATCTGTACCAAAGCAGACTTTTAAAACCCGCTTTGGCATGGATTTCTGGCCTGTCTGGAAGTGCCCTTAGTTAGTGTTCAGTTTTTTAGTATTGTACTGTAGTTTTAGTCTCAGTTATAGATTTTTCTTTCCTTGTTTAGTTTGTTTTCTTCTTTTTCTCAGAGTTTTTTTTACCAGTACTTTGTGCATCAGATTGTTTAAATTAAGATAAATAATTAGTAAAAAAAATAGCTGATAATAAGACAAGATTCTATTTGAAGTGTGTGTGTGTGTGTGTGTGTGTGTGTGTGTGGTGGGAATCCTTGTTCAAATATTCCACTGTTATTCGTATGTGTATGTATGTGCATAGAATCATTAGACTTGGAAGAGGCCATAAAAGCCATCCATTCCACCCCCCTGTGATTAAGAAATACACAATCAAAGCACTCACAGCAGATGACCAACTGTCCATCTATATATATATAAAGGAACAGTCGTCATGTGAAGACTACCTCAAACAGAGAAACCTTACAACGCAGAAACACAAAACTTGCCAACAGAAATAGGCCTCAAGCAAGGTACGTTTGTAGCAAAGAAACTCCCCCCCAAACCTAAAAGGCCCCCAAAACAACGAGTAACAAAATACCTACCGGTCCCAGCCTCCTCCGGGGGCGGACAAAGACTCTCCCAGCCTCTACATTCTGACAACATGATTGGCTGCCAATAAGGGCGGATTTGCATAACTGCTGTACTGGCCAGCCAACATGAACATTCCGACCCATAACAAACTGTCAGATGAGTGCCACAGCCTCCTCCAACCCTTTCAAATCAGAAGACCATGATGGAGATCAACACCATTCAAGGGGAGCTCTTCTTCCTTTCCCAAAAGATCTCCAGTGGCTTGGAATTCCACATTAATAAGAGGACCATCCAGCAACAATGGGGTTTGCCAACGAGGGTGCTCCAGGCTCTCTATATGCTGGCTCCAAGGGATGGAGGTCATCACCAAGTACCTCCTGATGCCCAGCGCTGGAAGAGCTCCCTCAGATGGCCTGTCCATGAGGAAAGCCTCATTGGACATCGACCAATGGGTGCAAAAGACACAGAGCAGGACATCTTGAAAAAGAGAGGAGCAGAAAGTAAGCTAGACATGAAGATCTTGAGAAAGGTGGCTCAAAAGGATACGGAAAGGATTTTTAACAGTCCCCCAACAGACACTGGACGCACCTGTGAAGATAGAGATCCCCTGGCAGGACAAGCCCTCCCCAAGCTGATCCGTCCTGGCCATGGTACAAGTCAAACCCGAAAGACTGCAGGCAAAGAGCTGAGTCACAAACATAAAACACCCAATTCACTAACAACAATTCCAACCCTTACATACTCAGACTTTCTCGCATCTCCTAAATAGGGCACAGCAACGCGTGCCGGGTACAGCTAGTATATAATAAAACTCAAGGTTATAATAAGGATTTAATCATAGCTATAAATTTTATTTAAGGTGTTCAAATTGCATTCGTCACAGTGTCAAAGCAGAGCTGCAAGCCTCATTTAAAGTTTCTCTTCTTATTTTACACCTTTCTACTATTGGAAATTTTAATCTTCTTAAGGGTGCATACATTTTGAGGAAAAATGCAAAAATAAACATGCCAGAATTATAAACTACTAAGGCTCCACATACATATTTAAAAACTTTGTTGTAATTTCAAGGCCAAAGTATGGGTAGATGTAGGCTGAATGTAGCAGAGACCCACTGCAGTGCAAGAGAAGACGAACTCTCGAAGCAGAGACAGGATTAACTTGTAACCAGATCGGCTGAAATGCCACCCATCCTATCCCACATGCCAGGGAAGATTTCTGAGGCAGCCCTTCTGCCTGCTGTGTTTCATTCTGTCCTCAGCCACAATCATGTCATGCCCATGAGCTCAGCCTTGTAATTGTTCAAATATAGAACAGCTGCAGCTATCCAAGCTTCTGGCCTTGAGAACACTACATCCAAAAGTTTCTCAGTTGTTCGCATCTCAGAGAAAGGTTGTTGATTCTGAGTGCAACAAGACTCTCGAAATGGTTGTCTGTGATCATTTACCCTGCTTTCAAGATGTATGTCTGAAGTTTACACTGGATTTAGAGATTAGAAAGTAGCTTCATGTGTTGTCCTTTTTCTTACGATGACTTCTCAAATTACAGTTTACGGTCAAATTAAACTCTCCCCCATCTTTTAATAGGAAGTTCAAGATGTCCTGGAAGAATTAGCAATAGTACATGCAAGTAAACCGAGAACACACAGGCTGAATAGCTCAGCTGTCCCATGGAAAACAAAGGCATCTTACTATAAGCCACTGATACATATACTGTGGATATAGGTATGTTTTCGGCATACATCCAGATAACTTAATCAAAAGGTGGGAACCACTTGACCCTTCAAAAGGTGCTAAACTACCATTTTCAGCAGAATTTTCTAGCTAACTAATGGTGAGTAATAATGGGAATTGCAGTCCAACATCCGGAAAACAATTCCCATCATTACTTTCATCCCACCTAGAGAAGATCCATTGAATCAACTGCTGAATGCAAAGTCAGCACTGATGTACAACCCACTGATTAATGAGTCAATACTAGTTGGAACTAACATTTGAATGTAAGCCAAAGGTCAGGGAGAGAGAGGAAGAGAGAAGAGTGACTCACTGCTCTTGATAAGGGTTTTCTCTATCCTTATGAAAGACTATTATTTGTCTTATGGAGCTGTATTAAGGGTGGAAGAACTATGCAAGCAGGCAAGGATGTGACACTGTTCTCTGCAGCTGTGCTTTGGCCACTGCCTATGCTTTCATGGCAAGAGAATGAAAAACAGCCCCTGGGAAAGTAGCTTCATGTTTTACCAAGTCAATGAGCGGATCATCTTGCTTTTAGCTCTTCTGGGCTTGGCAACTTGGAAACTATGCTTTGACAGTCTTTCCTGTATGAATATGAACATCCAGTGCAGCAACTCGGGGAGACAGTGGTATAGGGAAGTAATATTAGAGCTTGGAAGCAGTGGTATGCCTAATGTATTTGACACCTGGGGTGGATGATGTCCCCTGAAGTGTTTCAGGGTCCTTCTCCAATGCCTGATATTCCGTGACCCATCACAGGGTGTCCAAACAATGCCCAGATTAAAGCAGAATAAAATGAGATTTTTAAGGTAAGGTCCTGATCTTTGCAGATGCTGGGCCTGTGGGGCTCAATTCACACAGCCATCCTGGTTCCTCCTGAGATTTTTGGCCATGTAGAAGGGCTCTCAGGTTATCATGCTTAGTACACCATTGCTTGGAAGGCAAGTTTGACAAGTAATATTACTACATACAACACAGTACTTTTTTTTAGAGTAATGAGGGTATACAGATATTATTTTTGTAAATAGGGCAAAAGGGGTAACTGTTACTTTTTCTGTATGAAAAATTCAAAATTATTAGTTCTCTTGCTACAGGTACCCAGGGAGACAGCCTCTTCCCTATATAATGCATCAGCATGTAGACACATAAGATACCTAGCTAGATTCTTTTTCTCAGTTTTATAAAGAATACTGTAAAACAATTTAAACTGTGTATATGATGGTTTTAATCATGTCTTCCTTTGGGACACAGGCAACTAAAAGTATGAGAAGCTACTGGGCCTCCAGATATGATGCAGTTCTACTCCTAGGAACCCTCTACCAACATAGCTGATAGTAAGGCATTGTGGGATTTAAAATCTGATATTACTATGTAACACAATTTTTGTTCCTGGATCATAAATATAATTTCCTAATTGGTTATATCATAAAAACATGGAAAAAGTTTATTAAACTGCAAAAACTTCACTTTTGCAGGATATCCTATAGTACATTTTGCTTATAGTTTTTCAATGAATATCTCATCGAGCCTC
The DNA here is from genome assembly GCA_030556195.1 of Anolis apletophallus. Classification (NCBI taxonomy): domain Eukaryota; kingdom Metazoa; phylum Chordata; class Lepidosauria; order Squamata; family Anolidae; genus Anolis; species Anolis apletophallus. The sequence goes on along the minus strand of JARBWK010000001.1, from coordinate 47,547,635 downwards.
AACCAATTTGCCACAGAAGCAAAGTTTCTGGAGTATAACAACTACTTTCAAAGTAAGTACTGCACAATTAAACAGGAAATAACATTTCAAAACAGGAACAAATGTTTTTCTTCAAATTTTGTTACATAGTGTATTTTGAGATATCCAAGAATTCCCCATGCTATCTATAAAACCTGTGTCTATGGTTCTCAAATTAGGTCCTCTTCTCCAGTCTCCAAAAAGGCCAGGAATGCTGCCTTGAAGGATATACATCACAATTTTTCTTCACTTGATAAATTGATGTTTTTATTTGAATAGTATACTCTGTGCAACTGTGACGGATGCTTCATTTATTGTGCTTAGTGACATCACCAGGCACCACTTGCTGTGACATCATCAGTTTTGGCACTGAAATCTCAAGATCTGAGATAGTTTTGATCTGGGAAACCTACCATACCACATATTCTGTTAGATAGGTTAAAAGCCATACAGAATCATAGTAAGTTCCTTGATAGTGGGTACAGGTTAAAAAGAAACCTGGTTTACTCATAAATTGGTTAACCAGTTAAAATTCATGAGTAAACCAGGTTGGGGGGGGGATTAGAACCCCCCCCCCCCGGATATGGCCTTGGTACAGCCATTGGGCTATGAAACTGGCAGAAACTCCCCAGAATTTCAGACTGGATTCTTTCATACTGGTATTCTCTGGTGTTGTCCCATCCAAATATCAACACATTCAATATTGCTTCCAAATTAATATTAGAACAGTGGACTCTGGGTGATACTGTATAGTGATATCTGAGATTGTGTTTTATTGCAATGTTTGACCAACAATATATAATAACATCACTGTAACTGAGGAACCCACATCTGAGGGTTCCTCAGATAACCCATGCCGCAAGAGAATGCTTTCCCTAGGCCTTTTCTAGGTCTTCCAGTGCATACCTCTCTAGAAATCTTTAGGTCCTCCAGCATAATTTATGGTATGCTGGGACTGGTACTGAGGAAATTTAATGTTGTTTGGTTATATGTGCAGCTTCATTCAACCATGATCTGGTCAGGAACATGTCCCCTGTGGATATACAATTTATTGTGAAGATGTGTGACTTGTGAAACACTTCTAGAATGGAAGTAAGACCCCTTTGGGGGAGAAAAAGCAGTGTATAAATATTATAATAATAACATTAATAAAGGGTATATTTAAGGATGTTTGTGTGACATTATTACTACCCAGGGCACTGAACTATTTGTTATCACCTTTGTCTTATAGGCTAGTGCAAATAAAACTTGGCAAATAGTTACAGTGTGCTACAACAGGGCTGTCCAACAGTCCCCTTCCCTCCGGCCCCCTAACTTGTTTTAATAAAATACAAATTAAAAATAAAAATAAAATAAAAAAATACCCACTTCTGGGTTTAGGCAAGCATTGCGAGACTACGCCAGCCACAGACGGGATTTCGAGGGAGGTCAAAATCCCATCTGTGGCTGCGTAGTCTCGAGATAGCTGCCGAAATCTCGGGTCCCGTGGGATTTGCAGCCGGCCTGGGTGCGCGCCTCCTCCCCCCTCGCGGCTGCTTCCAGGCCAGCCCCCATTCCCTCAGAGAGAGGGAGGAGGGGAGTGAGGCAGGAAAAGCCCCTCCTGGCTCCGTCCTCTTCCTGTGGGGGCCCCTCCTCCGCACCCCCTCCCCCTTGTTGTGCTGCCTTCCCCCGCGTGCAGGGCGCAACATGGCTTCCTTTGCGCCTGCCCCCGTGGCTTGTTTTCCCTTCAGGGAGGGAGGGAGCTCTTTGGGCCTCCTCCACCCGCCTCTGGGAAAGGAGGCCCCATCAAGCCCTGCAACGGCATTGAGGTGTTTGGGGTTTTTTTTGGTGTGTCCCAATTTGAGTGTGGATTCAAATAACTCAAAGTTATTAGGAAACATTCCCCCAAATCCACCAGTGTTCCCATTTGGGTATATTGAGTATTCATGCCAAGTTTGGTCCAGATCCATCATTATTTGAGTCCACAGTGCTCTCTGGATGGAGGTGAACTACAACTCCACAACTCAAGGTCAATTGTAAGTAAATTGGAGCCGGGGAGGGGGCGGAGCTGGGGTGGGGGCAGAGCCGGGGGAGGGGGAGGGGGCGGAGGCAGACCCTTCGGCCCCCCAGGTGACCAGTGACCGGAATTCCGGCCCTTGGGCTCGTAGAAGTTGGACAGCCCTGTGCTACAACATGCAGTTTTGAAATATTGGTGACAATTTATGTGCCAGATGACAGTTGGGGAATTATAATGTTACACTTCATGCTGACAGAAATTTTGTGGCAAGATCTACTGGTCTAAGTTAACAGACTTAACTTGTTCACCTCGCTGTGCTTAGCTCCAAGAAAGAAGCAAAGCCTTTCTTTGGACCATGAGGAACACCTTGAGAAAATATTTAGTGATCTGACCATGAGCTTATGAAAATCGTAGGTTGCATTAACTTACTCTAACATTAATCCTTTATTAGATTTAAACACTGCATTTCTGACTACATAGATTTGGCAATCAATTGTTTATATTTGTCACAATCGCCGACTTAGAACTGCCCCTTTAACACACACACGGAGACGTAATAAAGGCTAACTATGTTTATTTAATAAAACAAATCCAAAAATGCAATTCTCTTAAAAAGTTCATAGAATTGAGCAATCAGCACGAAGCTGCAGTTCAGTAAAGCAAGCAAAGTTCCAATAGGTAGATCCAAAGGCAAATAGGCTAAAAAGCTTGGCAAGGCTCCCGGATTCAATCCGGAACGAAGCAAGGGATCCGCACCAATGCGAATCGGAACAAGGCAAGGTCTTGGTCCAAGGCGAGCCAAACTAGGCTCCAGGATTCACTCCGCTTCAACGCCCTTCAGATCAGACGTGGCCGGAGAACTGACGATCAGTTCCCACGGGGCCGTTCTTAATCCCTCGGCCTGGAACCCCGACGATCTAGGGCCCGGCGTCTCCAGTCTCTACTTTCCGAATAGCGACGGTCTAGGGACATATGCCAGCTCCTCCTGCCCTCCTCTATGTCCCTGCGCCTGTTGTGAGAACGGCCCCGCTCTTCCAGCCTAGTATCGCTATCTTCCTGAGAAGCAGCCTCCCCCGGAGTTTCCCAGCCGCTAGCCTCCATCTGCTGCCCGGCCAGCTCTTGGGAACCTCGGCCATCTGGGAATTCATAACTATCTCCGCTATCTGCTTCGCTGCCTCCCATCTCCACCTGGTCCGCTCCTTCCCCGGGAGAATGCTCCCACTCGAGATCCCAGGCTAAGCTCTCTACAGGTGAACTGGGCAAAGGTACGGCTGACCAATCTTGCTCTGGGCCTTCCAACTCATCCTCTGAGTCCCTTCCAGCCTGTGCGGGTCCCACTGCCAACGGGACCCCCGGCGGATCACCCCCCCCCCCAGTGGCTCGAACGAGCCCATGGGTGCTACAATATTAGAGTTGGGAAAATGTGCCTTCCCAAAGGTATTTGAGAGCTCTGGGGCTTCACAGCACCAACCAAGCACCAATATGTAGATGCAGTCAAGGTCCTATGGAGGGCCAATGGGATGCTCTTCTGTATCAGAAGAGCCATTCTTGAATCTCCTGTTTTTCGGCTTCAATTGATGACCTTTGAGCTCTAGTTCTTTCACTCTTCAGGTGTTTGGGGCAAAAACTCACACAAAAGCCTGTAGCCAAGGAGGTGATTTACAGGTTCAACCCCCTCCTTGTGAAAATATTCTGGTTAAAAAAACCTGGTTTACTCATGAATTTTAACTGGTTAACCAAATCCTCATGCTAAGTCTATGAGAAGTAAAAAATTAGAGTTCGTCCATAACTGTAAGCACTATGTCAAACATTTTTTTTATAATTTATTCACACTATCATTACCTACCCTTTCCACCAATTTACATTGCAATAGCAGCAATAGCCGACATAGTGGAAGCGACCGGGTTTTGACATTGCAGATGTTTACTCAATATTTTTTACATGAAGAAGACCCTGCAATCCACTGAAATTGACATCAGAATCAGACTCCCAGGTTAAACTCCATAAGAAAAACTTAAGTTTAAATACAATTTACTATGTTTGCAGGTATATTAAAAAAAAATGATTTTTTTTGTGCTGGCTTTAAAAGTTTATACTCTAGTTTCTCCTAAACTGTCAAGTGTTTTTGAATAACCAGGTACCTGATCAAATGTATTTTATGTAGTTTCTAAAAATGTAATAATGTGTGCGGGGGAGTTCATACATCTTGATTTTTAGATATTCCAATTTAAAGTGAAAATATTTGTATAAGAGATCTTTCAAAATGCTGTATTTCTGGACCCAGTTATAAATTTGAAATTTTATGTATAAAAAAACACCTGAAAGTAGTCATATCACTGCTCTCTTGCTCTTTCCGCTTTCAGAGCTCTCTCTTACATCCGCTTCCTTGCTCCTCCCACTGAGGTATAAAAGGAAGGCATGAAAGCAGGTGTGGATCATTCCAAACACAGCTGTCTTACTGTGCAATTGCCTGGTAGCTGAGTTGCTTTTCTGAGACTTAAAGCCCTGTTAGTTGCTGTTACTGTTTCCTTTCCACCTGACTACAGAAGATGCCTAAACATCTATCAAAGCAACTGAACATTTTTGAGTTCATGGCAAAAAAGAAAAAGCCAAATGTTGAAGACCAAGAAGGCAGCAGGATGAGAACCATTACAGTAGCTCGTACTGATGAAGACCCCAGAACATGCACACCTGGATTACAGGTGAAAACTGAGGAAACTATGGAAACTGGGGTGTCTGCCACTGGTTCATCTAATCCGAGCCCTGTCAAAGAAATCATGGAACAGGAACAAAAACAAGAAGCTGTGTCATTGTAAAACCTTGGACTTTATATGAACAAGACTTTCTGATGACCAAGTGGATGCTCAATTAGTGCAAAATCCATGATCTCCATTGCCAGGATATGTATTTCCTGTGGATAAGAAGAGGCATCTAAGTTTTCAACCCAAAGGGTTCAACAGATTTCCCCAGGCAGAGGATCAGGGTACAAATTCTCCAGTTTTGTGGGCTCAGTTTGAGGCAAGATAAAAGGAATGTGCAACTCCAATTCTCCTACTAGTGCAGCAGCTTGCTACAACTTGCAAGGTTTAATCAGTTTTGTTGTTGCAGCTTACAATGACTTTGCATGAGAATCTACCTAGTTATTAAATTAGGTTCCTCCTTCCTTCTCAGTTGTTGTGATGCTAGGGCTCACCCTCTGTTCTGCACCCACCTTCTAGCTAGAAGCAAATAGTCTAGTTCAGGGCTGTCGAACAGGCGGCCCGGGGGCCGTACACGGCCCCCGAGCCCCTTCCCTACGGCCCCCTAACCCCCTGCAAGACATCAGTTTTTTTAAAAAATAAAATTTTGGGGGAAAAATTCAAAAAATTTTGATCTCGGGGGAGCGGCGCGAGGGACGGGGCCGACACGAGTGAGGAGGAGGCGGAGGGAAGCCACGTCAGATGCCCTAAGGGCGGGACTTCCCCCGCCTGTTCCTCGCTGCGCGGGCAGGGGCCACCACGGGGCCACTCCTCCTCCCTGCACCGCCCCTCCGTCCCTCTCGGCGGCGCCGCTGCGAACTGGATTGGGAGGGCGAGGAAGCCAGGAGGAGAGATTCCCCCTCCAGCGACTGTCCTGCTGCCTTGCCTGGGACGCTTCTCCGCCTGTCCCCGCGCCCTTCCCAAATTGGGAGGACGAGGAGCCAGGAGGGAGAGATTCCCCCAGGCAGCGAGGTCCTCGCTGCCTCAGGGACGTCTTGCTTTCCCCCCGCCTTCCCAAATTGGGAGGACGAGGAGCCAGGAGGAGATTCACAGAGCCTGTTGCTTTCATCTGGAGGTGCTGCACTATTTCCCCCCGCCCCTCTTTGTGTGTGATGGGCGTGTGTGTGTGTGGACACACACACACGCGCGCGCCCCATCAGACACAAAGAGGGGAGGGAGGAAATAGTGCAGCACCTCCAGCCGGGTGTGGGGGAAAGCAACAGGCTCTGCCACAAACACCTGCCTCGCCGAGGTAAAGGGTGTCACTCACGGAGCAGAGTCTCCCATGGGTCTCTGGTCTGCCTCTGCTCCTGACTCCCCCTCTCTTTCCCTCCCTCCTCTCCCCCTCCCCTTCCCCTTCCTCTTCCTCTTGGGATTTCCTGCCTTAATATTCTGGTGTGCCTTCCACACAGCCCTCTATCCCAGAATATCCAGGCAGGAAATTCACAATATCAGCTTTGAACTGGGATATATGGCAGTGTGGACACACATAATCCAGTTCAATGCAGATATTCTGGGATTTCCTGCCTGGATATTCTGGGATAGAGGGCTGTGTGGAAGGGCCCAGAATATCCAGACAAAAATCCCTCATTATCTGTTTTGAACTGGGATATATGGCAGTGTGGACACACATAATCCAGTTCAAAGCAGATATTCTGGGATTTCCTGCCTGGATATTCTGGGATAGAGGGCTGTGTGGAAGGGCCCTGGGTTATCTGAGGCCATATCCACACAGCTGAATAAAATGCCATGTTATCTGCTTTAAAACCAGATTATATGGCAGTGTGGATTTGGATAATCCAGTTCAAAGCAGATATTGTGGGATTTTCTGCCTTAATATTCAGGGATATATGGCTGTGTGGAAGGGCCTGGGTTATCTGAGGCCATATCCACACAGCTGAATAAAATCCCATGTTATCTGCTTTAAACCAGATTATATGGCAGTGTGGATTTGGATAATCCAGTTCAAATATTATGTTATTTATTTATATTTATATCCTCCCCATTTATTCCCTCCTCCCTCCATCTTCCTTTTGTGTTATTATGTTATTTATTTGTATTTTTATCCCTCCCTCATTTATTCCCTCCCACCATCCATCTTCCTTCCTCTCTTTTATTCTTTTATTTTATTATTATTACTGTATAATTGTATTTTAATTGATGTTAAAAATATAATTAAATATAATTAAAAAGGGGGAAGCAATACCAAGTAGTGGAACTCTCTGCCCAGGACTGTGGTGGAGGCACCTTATTTGGAGGCTTTTAAACAGAGGCAAGATGGCCATCTGTCAGGGATGTTTGAATGTGATTTTCCTGCTTCTTGGCAGGGGTTGGACTGGATGGCCCATGAGGTCTCTTCCAACTCTATGATTCTATGAAAACATGTTTAAATCTGAAACACAGCAACATGAGGGGTGGGGGAAGGTGCCTTTGCAATTTATTTTATAATTAATAATGCAACAAGTAATTAGGGGTCGAAGCTGAGGGTGGGGAGGGGGCGGAGCCGGAGGTGTGGGGAGGGGCGGGGAGGGGGCGATGCCGGGGGAGGGGCGTGGGTGTGGAGGGGCTGAGCCGGGGGCTTGGCCCCCCAGGTGATCAGTGACCGGAATTCCGGCCCAAGGTCCAGTAGAAGTTGGACAGCCCTGGTCTAGTTTAAATGTTCCTTTTCGTGTCTATATATGTACATGAGAATGAATAATACTCTCATTTCACCTTGATCTATGAGCATCTCTTTAGCTAAGAGGTCTGCCTTAATTTTGAAACAGGGAAATCTTTCTCTGTGCACGTGTAACTGAATGACAAGCTGTAAGCATATCTAGTTAGTGCTCAGAGCCTGGGATAAGCCTGAACTGATTGATAGGTATCTGTATAACCGAGTAGGTCCTTATTTTGTAGAGGCAGAACATTTGTCGAGAGCCAGCATTGTCTAATGGTTTGGGTGTTGGATTAAGGCCCTGGGTCTCCTATGGATTGAATCCCTAATTGGTAATGAAAACTTGGCGGCTGACACTACTTTTTGAAAATAAAAGTTGTATTGGAAGTGGGTTGTTTTGAGCAGAAAATGAATAAAAGGAGACTTGCTTCACATGTTCCCTGCTTCCAGCTTCTCTCTTCCAAATCACTACTGTTAACCTCCTCCTTGAAAATGCATGATGGCAGAGGAAGTCTGTGGATGGAAGATAATGGTAAGGGAACAAGAGCCACAGTAAGTCAATGGTCGGGGCACAATTTACCAAAACATGCCTTGCCATTAAAACTCTTTAGGTAAACACACTGAAAGACTGTAGGAATATATATAATATAATGTATTCATATAATCAAACCCTTGTAGAGTTAATGAACATACATATTATTGCATTTGCACAACCAAAATTGGTATGAATTGTTACATTAAAGTAAACCTCGCAATAATATGTAAACCAGCAATAATATGTATGTTCATTAACTCTACAAGGGTTTGATTATATGAATACATTATATTATATATATTCCTACAGTCTTTCAGTGTGTTTACCCGTATAGACTCTGCTACAAGTGTGTTTAGAGAGATTAAAACTCTTTAGCCTATACTCCCAACTCATTAAAATATGAAAAAGAGAAGACTTGGGGGGTGTTTACTTGCATGCCAGTATAAAGGCCCATTTTTACACAGAACTACTAATTTTCTTCACTACTTGTTTGTCAGTTTTGGTTCAACATTAATGATTCTGACCTAGAACTTTGACTGAAGGTGTGGCCCTTGATTTCATAATCCTGACTCCATAGGGTTAGTGACCTATTTATGGAATTACTTCCGAAATTCCTGTCTCTCTGACCTAATAATGCCAGCATTCCTTGGGAAGATTGTTGCTGAGACTGGTTGATCTGCTTCAGCCATCTTTTCTTTTAAAAAAATTCAAAAACCTCAGTCACAATAACATAACTTCTTGGTTGATGCTGGAAACATGCTCTTCTGAAGTTGCCATATTTCATCACAACAGAAAGAAAAGGGAATTATTGTGTTGCAATTCTATTTCTGGATACTATCTCATATTCAGCTGGTTTGTGCTGTCTGAGAGATGTATTGTTTCCTACATGTCTTTTTCTCACCTGCTTTGGAAATTAACATTGAGACCTGCACTAGGGAGTTATAGCCCAAGTCAGGGAGCAGCACTTCACCCACCATTGGGGGGGGGGGGGGGTCAGATCCCCTCTCATACGTGGATCAGAGTCTGTCCCTGAAATAAATCAGGGGATGGAGGAATAGCTTCTCCTTCTGACAACCTTGCAACACCATGTGTAATAATATTTTCTCATGTTGAAAAATACCATACCTTTCTAGCTTATGTGCCCCTCTCCCATATTTTAGATCATTTTTGGACAGCATGTGCTTCTGTGTTCAAAGAAGCCAGGAAGGAGGTTTGGGTGGGGCAAAGTATTTTTGTGGAAACTGCTTAGAATTTGGAATGGACAATCAGGAACTTCCCTCAAAAGTCTAGCTTCAGAATTCAGACTGAAGAGCATTTGGAGAGATCTGTGTAAATGTGGTTACCATCAACTGTTCCGTCCTCCAGACGTTTCATATGCATAGCCCCATAGTTTGGTTTAAAAAGGCAGCATTTTTCCTTTTGCATTTTTTACTGGGACTGTTCCAGACACACTGGCACCTTGCCTGTTAATTATTAGCAAGGTTGCAGCCTGGTGCAGAATTTGCCACCTAAAGCTCTGCAAATGTATCTTTTTAGTTGGTGTCCGCCCCTTTTTCTTCCTGGGGATTGGCCTCCATTTTAGAAAGTGTTTTAGTTCCTTTCAGAGAGAGAAGGAAGCCAGATGTGTTTTTGGCCAGCCAGGATTGGCTCCGAAAGGGTCACCGTAAGTACTGGGTGCTTACTGGGTGCTTGCCTGCATGCTAACCTGCATGCTGACCTGCTGATTGCTATTTGCTTGACCATTAGCTGGGGGACTGCTGGAGCCAGATGAGTTTATGGTACCTTGCAGAGACTGGCTTTGCATGCTGTATAGGATAGACATCTGGTTACCAGCCCAGCTTTAGGTCACCTTTTGGACTGAGCTTAGGTTTAGAGGGGGGAAGGAGTGGTTCCTTCTACCAAACACCTAGGACCAGGGTGGGAAATATCGGGTTTCCTGCCATCCAAAAAGAAGCAGTAGGAATCTTTTGAGCATCAACCCAAGGCATTTCCACTCTGTTTTTTTGCAACCATTAAGAAGCTGTGCCAAGTCCTGCAAAGACTTTGTTACTAAATAAACTGTTTGATTTTCAACTTTATTTTGGAGTGTTTTTTGGGTTGCTAGACCACCTCGCTTTTTCAGCAAGCGCTCTGCAGTCCACCAGGTAGAAAGGACAACACATCTGCCAGTTTTAATTTTAAACAGATCTGGTGTGACGGCATATCAACAGTGAATTTACATTTTCTACATCTTTCCTCCTCCTGTGGAAATGCATGGCTATTCCTGGGATTTCACAGATGTTTCAGCTGGGAAAAAGTGTACAGGATAGATTTTTTTGTTGTCAGCTTTGTTATGAGGGATGGATTTAATTGCAGGGTGGAGACGCTTGAGTTACCTTCCCAAAGGGGTGTAACAAGATCAGTTGTATCAGTAGCTGTGTGATGCATGGAAAAATGCGCTACTTCCCATTTCATTTAAATTGCACTTTGAACTTGGATGATATATTTATGATAAAGAATTATGTGTCATACATTTCTTAAAGCCCACTGTTACTCACTTTCCATTATCTCAAAGAGATGATAAAAGTTTAAATCTGGGTCACACCATGGCCTTAGACATTATGCAAGCAAATTTTGGAAATCATCTACCTGGAAAATATTTTAAAAGCCAAGTGTGTAGTGATTTGAGTATTGGGCTAGAAGAGACCAGGGTTTAAATCTTTGCTGGCCATGGGAGCCCACAGGGTAATATTAGGTAAATCACATCCTCTCAGCCTCAGAGGGATGCAAAGGTACCCCCACCTCCAAAAAATATTGCTAAGAAAATTCGATAACAGTTTCCCCATAAGGTTTCCATAGGTTGGAAGCGACTTGAAGAAATGCAACAGCAGTAAAATCCAAACTATTGTTAGATGCAGTAGCCAGTGGTTTTCCAGGGAAATCTCTCTAGCCTCTGCTTAAAGAGCACCAGCAAGGGAGAATCCAGCACACTTTGATGAAGGTTGAATGAAAACGAATTACTCCACTTTCATAACTCCTCAACAGATGGCAGTACTGGTAGGTGTCATGTACTGGCTTGTTCAGTAGACTCTCCTCTACAGTTCCATTTTGGCGGGAACGATTGTGAGTTTCACAAGCAAAAGGTTGATAGTTTGATTCAGGACAATCGTAGTATCACTCAGAGAGAAATTTCAAGCATAATCAGCATTTCACAAGAACGTGTAGGTCACATAATTGATTTGCTTGGCTATTGGAAGATCTGTTCACGATGGGTACCCAGGATGCTGATGCCTGAAGTGAAAGCGCACAGACTTAAAATTTGCCAGGAACTCTTCTCTTGCTACGAGAATGAAGGTGACGCCTTTCTCCATTCAATTGTGACAGGAGACAAAACATGGGTACACCATTACGACCTGGAGACGAAGTGTCAGTTTATGGAATATCGACAAAAAGACTCGCCCCAGGAAAAGAAATTCAAGACACAGTCCTCAGCTGGAAAAATCATGGCAACAGTGTTCTGGGATGCAGATGGTGTTATCCATGTTGATTTCCTTGAACATGGAACAGCAATAAATTCAGAGTGTTACATCACAACACTGCGAACTTTGAAACGACAGCTAACAAGGGTCCAAAAGGAAAAGGGAAATATTTTGCTGCAGCATGACAATGCCAGAGCACGCACTTCACATGCCATCACAGCAGAACTTCAGAGACTGGATCTTACCACCGTATGGCATCCTCCATACAGTCAAGATTTAACACCGCAACAGACTTCCATCTGTTCCCATTCTTTTTTTTCTCAGTTTAATATAACCTTGGCACTTCTATGCTTCTTTAGAATCCAGATTATCAAAACAGATGATCCAGATTATCTGAGTCTACATTGCCATATAATCCAGTTAATATCAAATAATCTGGATTTTATATGGCAGTGTAGAAGGGATTCTTGTCAGTCCAGTGTTTTATCCCATTCTGTCAGAGTCATTTTACGTTTTTATATTTTGCAACTTTTTCCTGTAGTGTTCGTTGTCTCAGTCCGTTTTGTGTCATCAGCAAATTTGCAGCTGTATTAAGATAAGTATTGATTCTAACAGTTACGTTGGCTCCTGAGGTGTTTTGTCTGGCAGATCTCCTGTGTATTCTAAAGACATTTATGACAAGTCAAAATCCAGCAAACAAAAATTTCCCATCACTTCATAAAGACTGAGAAAAATGCACTTGAACACAATAAAGGCAGGAGTGCAGCCAATAATAAAAGAAAAAAAATCTACCTACTCTATTTTTCTTTCATAATTATGCATCGCTGGAGATAATGAAAATCCTTACTATATTTGTTTGCCTTGTTAATTATATTTTAAGTTGTAAGCCATGTTGAATCTCAATTTTGGGGAAAGGGAAGGATATTTAAAAAAAACATAACAATAACAGATGTACAGTTCAGAGGCACCAATTTTAATTACAGTTATCACAGATAGGCCTAGGATTTTCAGGCATTTCTAGAAATTTTTTTTAATACAAATAAACCAAGCTCAGAAAAATAGCTATTCTGTGAGTTAAAAGTGTTAAAAGCCCTGGAATTCCTAGGCTGAGTCCAGCTCTTCTGTGGTTCAGTGCAGCCCTCTGGGAGCTCTTCCAGACAGGCCGTATATCCCAGGATCTGATACCAGGTTTTCTGATTATCCCAGGTTATCTGGCAGTGGGGATTCATATAATCCATCTTAAAGCAGAAAACCTGGGATACGATCCTGGGTCATAGGGCCTGTCTGGAAGGGCCCTGGGACTGACTCTCCAAATACTTTCCCCATCATGACATTACTGTTTTCCCAACTTAAAAAAAATCCATTCCAAAAAGCGAAAATGCTTTGCGATTCCTTGCCGAAGTATTCTCACAAATATATTTTACTTTCCACATTTTCAGTTTAATTGACATTGTTCATTCCTGATGTACTTAAGGCACTCAGTACTGTAGAGATGTAAATTATTTTTATTATGGAACAAAAGATATGTAAAAAAAACCTAACTGGCACCTGTTGGTTAGATAAATGTTTGTGCTGTTTGCTGCAATATGCCTTAAAAATATGGTGCAACATGCTGTCTCCACAAGTCACGTAAGTAATTGAACAAAGTCCATACATCCTTAGATCCTATTACATGCCATCCCACTTCCAGAACTGTGCAAATATGTTTTATGCCTGAGACCTTGATATCACGCTGTACTGCATCTAAAGATGTGCTGTTCTATCCATGAAAAGTAAAAGCCAGTTAGTCGTAAATACTGGGATTTGTAATATGGGAAGAGCTGCTCATTTTGTTGATTACATTACAGATGGGAACCATGTGGTCTATGCGATGCTGAACTGCAACTCCCAGCATTCCTCACAATGGGCTGTATTGGCGGCACTGTCTCTAGGATGGTCAAATAATATTGGAAAAGTGGCATGATGCCCACCCCTACTTTAGCATAACTTTAATCCTTTGCCACTCACACATAGGCAAAGGGAGATATATTTCTAAAGAAGCATTAAAGTCAAAGAGTTGGAAGAGATCTCAAGAGCCATTCACTCCAATGTCCTGTCATAAAGGAGTACATAATCAAAGCACTTCTGACACATAGCCATCCAGGTTCTGTTTGAAAAGCTCCAAAGAAGAAGACTCACCACGCTCTGAGGCAGCATATTTCACTATCAAGTAGTTCTTACTGCCAGGAGGTTTTTCTTAATATGTAGAAGGAATCCATTTTGCTCTGTGTCTCAATCCCTACTGACTTGCTTCCTTGTGACAACGCAACTCTTTATTCTTGTTATGATGCTATTCTTAAATTCTGTTTTGACAAAAGTAAGAACAGTGTTTAATATATTTCTGTTTTAAGAAGTATAATAGAAAATTTAAATGGCATGTTAATTATGAAGAAATTAACCAGTTTAAACCAAGAGAAAAAGAGGCGTGTGTCCAGACTTGCTGCTAAGCTGAGAGCTTTCCTGAAAAAAATCAATTACTTCCAAAAGTTTATTTCACAGTCGTCAATTTGAAATGGATTTTTACAAGGAAGACAGAATCAAATACTCATATGATTCCTCTATAATGGGTGTCTCTTACCCGCATAAAGGATTGTCTCAACTACTCCATTTATTAGTCTCTCTTACATATCGGTCTTTATTTTTTATCTTATCCTTAGTTTTTATCATTGTATCTCGCACATGTGGCCCGCTCATTGTGATTGTGTTTGATTTTCTATTGTATTACTTTGCACTGTTTATTATATTTTACGCTTGATTTATTTTATTTTATTGTGATGTTGCAATATGTTATGTTATTGTATTGTAATGCACTTCTGGGCTTGGCCTCATGCAAGCTGCCCCGAGTCCCCTTTAGGGAGATGGTGGCAGGGTATAAAGAAAGTTTATGATTATTATTATTTTGACTGAACATTGGAAATAATGTCTTGTGAGCAAGAGCTGTTCACCAATGGGATCAATTGCCTAGAAAGGTGGTGGGGTTTCTTTCTCTGAACATCTTTAAAAAGAGACTGGACAGCTACCTGCTGGGGATGCTCTACAGAGGTGACTGAACTCAATAGGCTAAGGCAGCAGTTCCCAAACTTTTTTTGGTCATGGAACCCTTCAGAAGACTCCCCCACCCCCATGGGACCCTAACTCTGTCTCTGATTTTCTTATGGTACCCTAACTCTGTTCCTAAGCATTGTGAACTCACGAAGTTCTTCTTTCATTTATTCCTTTTATCTGAATGCTTTGTATAATGTGGTGGGTTTGGAAATAAAGAGGAAACACTGCGTTGTTGTATGTTTTCTGGGCTACATGGCATACAACAATCTATAAAACCAATGTCTTCCGGTTCAATTCCTCATCCATTTACATTGTCTTAGCCATTCTGTGTTCATATACCTATTTGAGTTTATCTGATCACACTGAAGTTCCAAATGCTTGCTCAAAAAGCCAGGTCTTTCACCTTTTACAAAAGGTCAGGAGGGAGGGGGCCGATCTAATATCCTTGGGCAGGGAATTCCACGGCTGAGGGGCCACCACTGAGAAGGCCCTGTCTCTCGTCGCCACCAAACATGCCTGTGAGACAGGCAGGATCGAGAGCAGGGCCTCCCCAGATGACATTAAGTTCCTGAAAGGTTCATAGGAGGAGATGGGTTCAGATAGATAAACTGGGCCAGAACCGTTTAGGGCTTTATAGGTTAAAGCCAGCACTTTGAATCGTGCCTGGTTGCAAACTGGCAGCCAGTGGAGCTGACGCAACAGTGGAGTTGTATGCTCCCTGAGCGCAGTAACCTGACTGCCACACGCTGGACCATTTGAAGCTTAAGAGCAGTTTTCAAAGGTAACCCCATGTAGAGTGCGTTGCAGTAGTCTATACGGGATGTAACCAGAGCATGGACTACCGTGGCCAAGTCAGACTTCTCAAGGTACGGGCGCAGCTAGCACACAAGCTTTAACTCTGCAAATGCTCCCCTGGTCACCGCTGAAACCTGGGGTTCCATGCTCAGTTTTGGCCTCACTGCTTTGCAATCCTCCACTTTCACAACTATAACCCCCCGCCCCCGAACACTTCTCTTTCAAACCTTTCCCCTCAGAACTGTTAAACTGACGAAAATATGATTAATTTTGTTGTCAGTAGAATTTAAAATATGTTAATTTGATTTTACCCCTATTTTATGGCTGCTTGAAAAATTACTTGAATAAACAGCAGCTACATATGAAAGAAATACTGCTGAATTAAAAAGTCGTTCTGCTAATCCAAATTACTTATAATGTTTGACATGATCATAACTTTTAAACCCTCTGCTCTCTACTAAAGAGCTTTTCTTTTTGAAACCTCCTTGCTATGCACCTTTTCTTGACTCTGCCGCCAGCCCTCTGCTTGTGGTTTCTCATACTACTAAAATGAGACCATAGCTATTTTTAGTATATAAACGTATGCAAGGCACTACAGCTCTCCTTGACAGAATCGATAGAGCTGAATTGTCCCTGTATTTTTATTTGAACTAATGTGAAACTTTAGTAACATAGGGCTTATTGATAATCTGAGCAAATGTTTTAATAATATCCCTGTCCTATCCAAATATTACCTACATGACTCACGCCCTAAATTTGCTGGCTGCCTTCACCTCTGTGGGTTGTTAATAAAAAGGAATAAAGGTGTATACAAGAGAGGGTTGGCCTTTGGGGATCTGCTGCTGGTGGTCTCTCATGGGGGTCGCGGGGACCCTTTGGATAGAGGGGGAGAGGGAATGGTTTCATTTGGTTTTGAGCGGCCATACTTGATATACTACAAATCTCCAGGGTGGGGTACCATGTTCAACAAGTGTAGACTCATACAATGCGGACGGAACTCAACTGAACCGAGTTCCAGGCAGTCCCCAAGTTACGAACAATATAGGTTCTGTAGGTTTGTTCTCAAATTGAATTTGTATGTTAAGTCGGAATAGGTACATTTTAAAAGTGTTCTTCAGCCAAACATATGTATGTTTTAGCTTTGGATAGCAAAAGGAAGGATTATCACCAATGTGGTGTTTGTTTTGCTGCCTGTGCCAGTTTGGAAGACGTAGATTTGTCCAGCTGTGGACAATTCTACATAGGGACCACCAAACACAGCATCCAAACAAGAATAAAAAACATGAAAGGCACAGCAGCCTTATTATTATTATTATTATTTAGCTTCATTTATATTCCGTCCTTCTCACCCCGCAGGGGACTCAGGGCGGATCACAACGCACATATAAAGGCAAACATTCAATGCCATAGACATACAACATATTTCTCTCTTCCGTTCCTCTTGTCTCAGCCTCGTTCTTAACTATGGGTATAACTAGGATGTTTGTAACTTGAGGATTGTCTGTATAGGAGTCTACACTGCCATATAATCCAATTGAGTTAAGGGCACAGTTAAAATGTGTTTAAAAACAGAAAGTTTTATGCCAAATGTCCTTTGACGAGAAGCTGGCCACTTGGAGTGCCTCTGGTGTTGCTGTGAGAAGGCCCTCCATTGTGCATGTGGCAGGGCTCAGGTTGCATCATAATAGGTCAGGGGTAGGGAACCTACGGCTCGGGGGCCAGATGTGGCTCTTTTCATGATTGCATCTGCCTCTCCAGAGCAGCCCAGTTTCCCAGCATGCAGCGGGGAGGTGGGACGCAAATGCGCTGTGACTACCGCTTCCGCACTGCCATCGCCGCCTCTTCCTCGTTCCCCGCTGCTCTCGGGGCCCTGCGCCCTCTCTGCCGGGGATGGCGGAGCCTGGTGGCGGTGCCTCATCCTCGTCTTCCTCTTCGTCCTCCGCCACAGGCCTTGGGGGAGGCGGGCCTGGCTCTGGCGCCGTGGACCCAGCCTCGCTGCCCCCGGAGGAGCCCAGCTCATCGCCCTCATCGTAATAGGTGATCTGTGGTTTGCTCTTCTCCACATGTGCATGCCGTGGACTCCACTTTGTAGCCCCATTTCTTAAGGTTAGCTCTGCATCTAGTGGTGCCAGAGCTCAGCCTGTTCAGTGCCTTCCAGGTCAGCCAGTTTTCTGTGTGCCCAGGAGGGAGTTTCTTATCTAGTCTCAGCCACTGGGTTTCTGCCTGCCGCTTTTGGACTCTCGCTTGCTGAGGTGTTCCTGCGATTATCTCTGTAGATCTTAGGAAGCCGTTTCTTGATCTAAAGTGTTGCATTTAATCCAATACAATGCCTTTAATCTGCATTCTGAAACCGGATTAGAATGCAGATTAACTTCCAATTAGGGTTGCCAACTGTCCCTTATTCCAGTGTTTTTCAACCTTTTTTGAGCCACGGCACATTTTTTAGATTTACAAAATCCTGGGGCCCACCACCAACCAAAATGACACAAAATGACACTCTTAACACAGTAATACATATAGTTAATATGTTTTTAAATGTATTTATACACTCAGTGTGAAACCTGGGCCTGTTTCAATGAACACAACATAGATATCCTGGCAGGAATGGCAGAAAAACACAAACTTCCCACACAGAACTCCCATAACCAAGAGAAATTGCTATAAGAGTTTGGTGGGCATTGACCTTGAGTTTTGGAGTTGTAGTTCACCTATATCCAGAGAGCACTGTGGACTCAAACAATGTTGGATCAGGACCAAACTTGGCATGAATACTCAATATGCCCAAATGTGAACACAGATGGAGTTTGGGGAAAATAAACCTTGACATTTGAGAGTTACAGTTTCTGGGATTTATAGTTAACACGCAATCAAAGAGCATCCTGAACTCTTGCAACAATAGAATTGAACCAAACTTGGCATACTGAACTTTCATTACCAACAGAAAGTACTGAAATGGTTTGCTTGGGAATTGACCTTGAGTTTGGACGTTGTAGTTCACCTACACCCAGAGAGCACTGTTGACTCAAACAATGTTATGTTATGTTGTTGTTTGTTTTCTATCCAGAATCACGATGTTGGAAGGAGGCTCACCACTTTAAGGTCCCTAAAACAGGCATGGGAAAACTTCGGCCTTCTGGGTGCTTTGAACTTCAATTCCCACCATTCCTAACAGCCTGAGGCCCTTTCCTGTTTAAGTGGCTGAGGGGGGGGGGGGAAGCAAAAGGGCCTGAGGCTGCTAGAAATGGTGGGAGTTGGAGTCCAAAACACCTGGAAGGTCCAAGTTTGCCCATGCCAGCTTTCGACAGAGACCTCTTCCTCCCCCTTTGCGCCCTTTCTTCCCCCTCCTGCCGAACACTTACTTTTTCTTCTATACTGCTGCTTCTGCCGCCATTTTGATCCGAGGGGGCAGCGTGAGCGTGTTCAGGAGGGGGGAAGGAGGAAGACGTGACCTGTGCGGGCGCTACTGCGCAGACTCGCCCGAGAGCAGAGCGAGGCTGGGAAGAAGGGAGTCCAAGTGGAGAAGAAAAAGTGTTTGGCAGGAGGGGGAAGAAAGGGCATTGGAGGTTCCAATTTCCCACGGCACACCTGATGATCGCTCACGGCACACTGGTTGGGAAACACTGCCTTATTCTAAGGGGCATCCCTTATTCCGGCCCCAAATTTCGTGTCCCTTATTTTCAGCTCCTGTCCCTTATTTTCAGCTCCTGTATTGACGGGACAGGTGGCACCATGAGGCGAGGCTGGGCCAATACATATACACACATACTTCCATCTTCCTCCTCCTCCATCCTGCTACCCCTTTTGGCTCCTCCCGTTTCCTCTCACCTCCCCGTGCACGGCCGGGAATTGTAGTACAAGGCTGCCTCCTTTTGATTGAGAGGCACGTGCAGCCCTTTTGGGTGGGATTCCATTTCCCAAGAGCCTTTGCTCCCGCAGGGAGGAGAAGGAGGAGGAAAAGGAAGAGGGAGAAGGGGGCCTGCCAGTCTTCATGGCGCCGCTGGTGAGCGGTCTGAGGGAGCTGCTGGTGCGGCTCGGGGAGATGCAGGTCCGCATGGAGTTGCTGATCGTGGAGACCCAGAGCCAGGTCTGCCGTGCCCTTGCCCACATCAACCGTGGGGCCGCCTTCACTATTGACCACTGGGAGAGGAAGGAAGGTGACCCCCTGCCAGCAACACAAATCACAGCCACACCGGGGCTGAGAGGCGGATGGGGGTCTCTGGAGGGCTTTTGAGCTAGACGGGCATCTGTCGGGAGGGCTTGGGTTGTGCCTTCTTGCAGAATGGCCCAAGTAGATGATATTGCCCTGAATGCATGCGAAAGGAGGATTCTGTTAGGCACCAGTCTAAAGATCAGTCAACAGTGTGATGCCGCAGCTGAAAAAGCCAAGGCTGCATCAAAAGGAGTGTAGTTATTTATTTATTTCAGGATTTTTACCCCGCTCTTCTCAACCCCAAAGGGGGGACTCAGAGCGGCTTACAGTAAGGCACAATTCGATGCCCACACAGTAACAATATAAAACCCCAGAACCATTCAACAATTAAAATACATTAAAATACAATTACATTAGCATCATACCCATTCATTCCAGATTAAAACAATGTTCTGTCCGTAAAAGCATTGGCTCTATTCATCCACTTTCCAGTAAAATCCCATCTAAAATGCTGCCTTGTGCTGGTGTGCAAACGCCTGGTCCCACAGCCAGGATTTTACTTTTTTCCAGAATGCCAGGAGGGATGAGGTGGATCGTACATCGATAGGGAGCGCATTCCACAGGCGGGGAGCCCCCACCGAGAAGGCCCTCTCCCTCGCCCCCACCAGCCGCATTTGAGAAGTAGGAGGGAGCGAGAGCAGGGCCTCCCCGGATGATCTTAGATTACGAGGTGGGACGTAGCGGCTGATGCGTTTGGACAAGTAAGCTGGGCCAGAACCGTATAGAGCTCTAAAGGTCTAAACCAGCACTTTGAATTGAGCTCGGAATTGGACAGGCAGCCAGTGGAGCTGACCCAACAGGGGGGTGGTATGCTCCCTGTAGTATGTAGCTCCGGTTAGTAATCTGGCTGCTGCCCGCTGGACTAATTGCAATTTCCGAGCTGTCTTCAAAGGCAGCCCCACGTAGAGTGTGTTGCAGTAATCTATTTGGGATGTGACCAGAGCGTGGACGACCGTAGCCAGATCAGACTTCCCAAGGTTTCATGTAGATGTTAAATAACATCGGGGACAGAACTGAACCCCGAGGGACTCCACAAGACAACGGTTAGAGTTGCCTAATACAGTGTTTCCCAACCTTTTTTGAGCCACGGCACACTTTTAACATTAAAAAAATCCAGGGGCACACCACCAACCAAAATGACACTCTAACACAGTAAAGAACAGCTGGGGGATGGTGGCCTGCTGGGAGCAGCTGCAGGGAGTGCCAAAGCCGGGGGATGAGCCAGGCCGCGCCATGCCCCCTCCCCCGGCTTCAGCTCTCCCACAGCTTCTCCAGCCTTGAGGGGGCAGTGCCAAGCCAGCGGTGGCAGCGCCAGCACAATGCTGGCTTGGCTGTCCCCTCAAGGCTGGAGCTGTGGGAGAGCTGAAGCCGGAGGAGGGGCCGGAGCCAGGCCACGCTATGCCCCGCCCCCTCCCCAGCTTCAGCTCTCCCACAGCTTCTCCAGCCTTGAGGGGGCAGTGCCAAGCCAGGGGTGGCAGCGCCAGCACAATGCTGGCTTGGCACTGTCCCCTCAAGGCTGGAGCTGTGGGAGAGCTGAAGCCGGAGGAGGGGGCGGAGCCAGGCCACGCTATGCCCCGCCCCCTCCCCAGCTTCAGCTCTCCCACAGCTTCTCCAGCCTTGAGGGTGTAGCGGGTACCTGGAGTCCCAGAACTCCCAAGGCAAATACCTTTGTGCCTGGCTGCTGTTACTTAGCGAGCGCTTGTAAAGCAGAATTGGTGCCTTTAGCAGAAGTACAGTCAGAAGAGAGTGATGCACAAGCATAGTACTTAGTATAGCGGAGTAGCTTGCCAAAAATCATGCTAAATGCCATTACGAGAATAATGCACTTTGATTGGTAGGTCAGGCACACGTTATTTGTGAAAGTACATCATGTGCCTTTCCTGATAATACCGGCCTTGATTGGTCCAGCTAGTTCCAACGTGCGTTTGTTTACATTGTATCTGATTGGTAGAGACTGCGCATGAGTAGATGAAGCCGTTTCTCCCAATTGGCACTGAGGGACGTTTTAGAGATGTTGCAAATTCAGGTACAGGACGCTCATGCAGCAGATAACACACTGTGGGAATGAAGAATTAATAACTGCGTAGTGCTGTTTAACAAATGGGAACGCAAGTAGAATGAACTGCCAAATAATGTGATATGTAATTGGATAATAGAAATGTGTTGATGATGTGTTGAGTGATGTGGTAATCATGTGAACCAATGAAGAATGATGAAGACGGGACCTGCCGCCATAGAGTGTATATAAGGGTTAGTAAGAGAATGTTGAGGGCTCTTGCCCTGAGGCAGCTCGTTCTGTGGGCAGGTCCCATCAGCTGACGTGCAATAAATCTTTGGCTTCATTTTTAATGCAATACGGTTGTTGCGTCTTTTCTTGTTCCTGAGCCCGCACGTCCCCGCAACCTGGGAGTAAAAAGGTAAAACCTAGGGAGTTTTGGGACTCCAGATTTGCTGCTTTACTTGGACGGATGATGCGGCAATTTTACTGCTGTTCAATGAAACCAGCCTTTATTTGCATGACATCAGCTGATGGGTCTGGCTCCATGCAGAACGACGCCGCTGGGAGACAGAACCCCGATCATTTCCAGCACACAGGTTTTATACAAGCAATGGTGGCTATTTCCAGTCCCACCCTTCTTCATGCCTTGGCATTGGCTGGCATTCATGAAACCACATTTTTATCCAATTAAACAAAGCATTCTTTAGCATTACACTCCTATTTGCTAAAAAGACGTTGCGCAGTGTTAATTCCCATCTCCTTTCTATGTTATCTGCTCTAAGTGCAGAATGTACCTGAATTGTTACATTACTACCGGAAACCTGCCAAGTGGAAGCTTTCATTTGCCATGCGCGTGTTCTGGCCAAGTGTTAACTTTGTAAACAAATGCAGCATGGTAACTATTAAACCAATCAGGGCCGTTTTATCTAAGAAGCACATGATGTTCCCTGGGCTAATCACAGCCTGTGCTTGTGTACCAATCAGAGTAGATTATTCTCGTCATTGTTGCTGGCAAGCTACCCCACTACTCTAAGCCTTTGCTGAGCAGCACTTTCTCCTGACATTACTTCTCTTAAAGCATCAATTTCTCCTTTAAGGGGGCAGTGGCAAGCCAGCGGTGGCAGCGCCAGCACAATGCTGGCTTGGCACTGTCCCCTCAAGGCTGGAGCTGTGGGAGAGCTGAAGCCGGAGGAGGGGGCGGAGCCAGGCCACGCTATGCCCCGCCCCCTCCCCGGCTTCAGCTCTCCCACTGCTTCTCCAGCCTTGAGGGGGCAGTGCCAAGCCAGCGGTGGCAGCGCCAGCACAATGCTGGCTTGGCACTGCCCCCTCAAGGCTGGAGAAGCTGTGGGAGAGCAAAAGCCAGGGGAGGGGGTGGAGCCAGGCTGTGCCGTGCCCCGCCCCTCCCCACAGCTTCAGCTCTCCCACAGCTTCTCCAGCCTTGAGGGGACAGTGCGAGCGAGGGGCGGGGGTTATGGCCCCCGTCCCCGCTCTCTGCCATGACTCCCGCCCCTCGCTCGCTGAAGCCGCGCGGAGGAGCATGAGCGGTGGACGGGCTTCAGTGGGCGGGGCTCCTCCGCCACGCAGCTTGTGAGTGAGGAACGGGAGTCGTGGCGGATTGGGGGTTGGCTGGGGATGTAGCAGCAAATCTGGAGTACAGCCCCTACAGGGAAACGGCCGGAGGAGGCGGCGCCCCAGCCCCTTCTTCTTTTTCTTCACTGCTGCGCGGCCTTTCCTCCTCCCTCCCCAAGCAGCAGGAGGGGGGAAGGAAGGGGGGCGGAAAGCTTTTCTCGCGGCACACCTGATGATGGCTCGCGGCGCACTAGTGTGCCATGGCACACTGGTTGAGAAACACTGGCGTAACGTTTGATTTTCAAGTTTTTTTAAAGGGTTTTATTGTTTAAAATAGACAATATACATAAAAAACATACAGAAAGGGTGCTTGCACTTCATGGCCTCGGGTAACGGGTACGGGGGGGGGGGTGGGGGAGGGTCAACATCAAGGGTAACATACACGTCATCTCATTCCTACTAACAGCACAATTACAAAGACAACATTCCAACACGACTACATAGACACATGGGATGACTTCTCCCACGGCTTCGGATTAGCATTTGTTTCCTGAGCTCGCCAACATTAGCAACTGTTAGTTCACAGAGAGTAAGATAAGGCTCCTTTACATATAATATCCATCTTATACGTTTTATATCCAGTACCCTCTCAAGCCTTCCTTCCTCTTTTCTTGTACATAGGAGATAAAGGGTGTCCATGTTTCCTTGAAGGGCTCCGTCGCCCCTTGCCTCAGTAGGTATGTCAGTGTTTCATTTTCAGCTACATCTAGGAGCTTCTCTATAACCTCGTCCTTGTCTGGGGTACTAGCCGAAAATTATGAGAAAGTTTCTCAATTGATAATTGATTTATTAGTTATGAAATGGTGTTAACAATTAATCCCAATATGAAGTACATAAATATTATTAATTAATTAATGGTGGTAATAGATCTCCACCAAGATGAATATTAAATCAATAATGGAGTTTTAGAATTAACATATTATATATTTGTATTCTTTATACACTAGTCAAACCAATATGAGACAAGTATTCAATTTTGAATAAGAACAATTAAATAGATTAAATAAACAAAAATGAATTGTATTCGATTTGAATAACAACGATTAAATTAGATTAATTTAATTGGAATAGTAAAATTTAAACTAGTCAAAATTAAATAAAAATATGAGACGATTCCTAGCTGTCGCACTTGCGGGAAAAAGGATCTGGTGGCAGCCCCTCCCACTGGCTATATATGCTCGAGGGGATGTGGGCGGGGCTACAATTTAAAGTGATATTAACTTTTTTTAAAGATTCTGAACTGTCTGCGCATGGCGCAGGAATTACCATAGGTGCTATTCACAGCTGACCACGAAAAGAAATCTCGGTAACAGTACCATGTTCAACAAGTGTAGACTCATACAATGCGGACGGAACTCAACTGAACCGAGTTCCAGGCAGTCCCCAAGTTACGAACACTCTAGGTTCTGTAGGTGTGTTCTCAAATTGAATTTGTATGTTAAGTCGGAATAGGTACATTTTAAAAGTGTTCTTCAGCCAAACATATGTATGTTTTAGCTTTGGATAGCAAAAGGAAGGATTATCACCAATGTGGTGTTTGTTTTGCTGCCTGTGCCAGTTTGGAAGACGTAGATTTGTCCAGCTGTGGACAATTCTACATAGGGACCACCAAACACAGCATCCAAACAAGAATAAAAAACATGAAAGGCACAGCAGCCTTATTATTATTATTATTTAGCTTCATTTATATTCCGTCCTTCTCACCCCGCAGGGGACTCAGGGCGGATCACAATGCACATATAAAGGCAAACATTCAATGCCTAGACTTACAACATATTTCTCTCTTCCGTTCCTCTTGTCTCAGCCTCGTTCTTAACTATGAGTATAACTAGGATGTTTGTAACTTGAGGATTGTCTGTATAGGATTCTACACTGCCATATAATCCAATTGAGTTAAGGGCACAGTTAAAATGTGTTTAAAAACAGAAAGTTTGATTCCGCTTTATTGAAAAGCTTCAGTGTTGGAAGGTCCACATGGCGATGGGTCGGGCGAAGATGGCGGCAGGATGGGCACTCTAGGGCTCCCTGGAGTGTCACCTGTTTTCCTGGCTGGAGGGTGATTTGCGCCCCCCTCCTCGTGGACAGAAGCGTCCGAAGAGCGCGCCGGGCGGACGGGTCCGGCGGCCCCAAGGATCTCCCCCTCCTCAAGAGGGAGAGGTTGAGCGGGCCCGGACCGCCGCCATTGCGGCGAGCGAGCTGGGAAGCGGGAAGCGGGTGGTGACCCGCACTTACTGCCAGCCCAGTCCGGCCTCCCCTCCCCTCCCCCCCACCTTAAGCAGAGGGCAGGAGGTGAAGAAGAGACGAAACAGAAGGAGGCCGTGAGTACGGGGAACAGCGGCCCGTGCGGCATCGGGGAGGCGCCATTGGAGACAGAGGGGAGGCGCGCGGACGAGCAGCGAGGATCCCAACCGCCCCACGGAAGCCCCCACACCCAGGGGATCGAGCCCCCACCACCAGCGACACACAGGCCCAACAAGCAGGCCGCACAGAGGGGAGCCAATCATCCCTGGCAAAGGCAGAGGGAACGGGAGGAAAGAGCGACAGGGCGCCAAAATGGCGGATGAGCTCTCACAGTCCTAGGAGCAGGGAAGAAGAAGAGCTTTTTGGCGGGAGCGCCATCTTGGGAGAGGGAAAAGGACATTTTTCCAATAGTAAAACGGAATAGCACAACTGACAATAGAACTATGTCGGCACTGCATGAACGGACCTCAAGAGCAAAAGAGCGGAGGATAATGCAAGAAGAGGGACCAGAGGAGGAAGGAATAACTTTGAGGGACATCCTTGCAGAACTACGAAAAATAGGGGAAGCTCAAGACGGATACCTACGGAAGATGGATGCCATAATGTCTCGGCAAGAAAAGCAAATGGGAACGATCCGGGAGCACTCCCACCTGCAAGAACAAAACCAACCGAAGAGCGTTCCCCACAATGCCAGAGCTGCTGACCCTCTATGATGATGGAAAAGACGCACCCCAGGGCAAGGGGGAAAACGCAACAATACATGAAGGCAGAGAGAAGAGAGGGAAGGAGAATACAAAACCGCAAGAAATACCAGAAGAAAGAGGACCTCACTTCAAAAATAGTGAGGAAGTTTCACTGGAAGTTGCAAGAACGGCTTCAAAGGGCCCTAAAACCCCTGCCCCCCCAAAAAAGAGAAGAGGGGAAACCAAGGGGCCGCTGCAACACCCAAAAGCCCTATCCCGGATACAGATAAGAACGAAAACAAAAAGATTGGGACGCAGCCCAATAGGAAGAGAAGCTGGAGGAGAACAACCCAGCAAGGAAGAAAGAAAACCTACAGAAAAATTGCCCCTACTCTCTAGAGGTGTATTTTTAGGCCTACGAGATGTGGCATCCTGGGGATGGATATAAAAGGCCTCGAATCTCCTAAAGAGAACGGTTAGAAAGGAAGCCGAGGAAAACAAAAGGTACAGTTCAGCTACACTAAAAGACAAGGAACGGACAATGGACACCAAACACTGGAAAGATTTTGTAGGCTAAGGAAAAGAGTTTTTTTTAAAAAGGACAAAAACTAAAAACAACAGATTGCTTTTATACCAAGAGGGTTATGAAGACCCGTCTCTTGAAAAAGAAGGAAAAAGAGCCTAAAAAGAAGACTTGTAAAAAGAAATGTCCAGCTTAACAAGGAGAGAGACTGTAAGAGAAAAACAAGAAGCACCCGTGAACAAGGAACGTAGAAGAAAACAAGTTACCCCTATCCCTATCTTTTCTCAGCATCCTTACCCATTACTATCCTTCCCAGATCCCGGACCAAACCCCCTCCTTCACCGCCCCTAACCCTTACCCCTTTCTACCCCCTCATCCCCTGTTACCACCCCCCCACACACACACCCCCCCCCCCCACGCCCCCCACCCCCCTCCCCATCACCACTCTCAGCCTCTCCTTTCTCTATCTTTCCTACTGTCCTTTACCTGAAATTGTTCCCCCACTTTTACTGTTTATGGAAAAACCTAATAAATATATATATTTTTTTAAAAACAGAAAGTTTTATGCCAAATGTCCTTTGACGAGAAGCTGGCCACTTGGAGTGCCTCTGGTGTTGCTGTGAGAAGGCCCTCCAATGTGCATATGGCAGGGCTCAGGTTGCATCATAATAGGTCAGGGATAGGGAACCTCAAGGCTCGGGGGCCAGATGTGGCTCTTTTCATGATTGCATCTGGCTCTCCAGAGCAGCCCAGTTTCCCAGCATGCAGCGGGGAGGTGGGACGCAAATGTGCTGTGACTACCGCTTCCGCACGGCCATCGCCGCCTCTTCCTCATTCCCCGCTGCTCTCGGGGCCCTGCGCCCTCTCTGCCGGGGATGGCGGAGCCTGGTGGCGGTGCCTCATCCTCGTCTTCCTCTTCGTCCTCCGCCACAGGCCTTGGGGGAGGCGGGCCTGGCTCTGGCGCCGTGGACCCAGCCTTGCTGCCCCCGAAGGAGCCCAGCTCATCGCCCTCATCGTAATAGGTGATCTGTGGTTTGCTCTTCTCCACATGTGCATGCCGTGGACTCCACTTTGTAGCCCCATTTCTTAAGGTTAGCTCTGCATCTAGTGGTGCCAGAGCTCAGCCTGTTCAGTGCCTTCCAGGTCACCCAGTTTTCTGTGTGCCCAGGAGGGAGTTTCTTATCTAGTCTCAGCCACTGGGTTTCTGCCTGCCGCTTTTGGACTCTCGCTTGCTGAGGTGTTCCTGCGATTATCTCTGTAGATCTTAGGAAGCCGTTTCTTGATCTAAAGTGTTGCATTTAATCCAATACAATGCCTTTAATCTGCATTCTGAAACCGGATTAGAATGCAGATTAACTTCCAATTAGGGTTTCCAACTGTCCCTTATTCCAGTGTTTTTCAACCTTTTTTGAGCCACGGCACATTTTTTAGATTTACAAAATCCTGGGGCCCACCACCAACCAAAATGACACAAAATGACACTCTAACACAGTAATACATATAGTTAACATGTTTTTAAATGTATTTATACACTCAGTGTGAAACCTGGGCCTGTTTCGATGAACACAACATAGATATCCTGGCAGGAATGGCAGAAAGACACAAACTTCCCACACAGAACTCCCATAACCAAGAGAAATTGCTATAAGAGTTTGGTGGGCATTGACCTTGAGTTTTGGAGTTGTAGTTCACCTATATCCAGAGAGCACTGTGGACTCAAACAATGTTGGATCAGGACCAAACTTGGCATGAATACTCAATATGCCCAAATGTGAACACAGATGGAGTTTGGGGAAAATAAACCTTGACATTTGAGAGTTACAATTTCTGGGATTTATAGTTAATACGCAATCAAAGAGCATCCTGAACTCTTGCAACAATAGAATTGAACCAAACTTGGCATACTGAACTCTCATTACCAACAGAAAGTACTGAAATGGTTTGCTTGGGAATTGACCTTGAGTTTGGAAGTTGTAGTTCACCTACACCCAGAGAGCACTGATGACTCAAACAATGTTATGTTATGTTGTTGTTTGTTTTCTATCCAGAATCACGATGTTGGAAGGAGGCTCACCACTTTAAGGTCCCTAAAACAGGCATGGGAAAACTGCCTTCTGGGTGCTTTGAACTAATTCCCACCATTCCTAACAGCCTGAGGCTCTTTCCTGTTTAAGTGGCTGAGGGGGGGAAAAGGAAAGGGCCTGAGGCTGCTAGGAATGGTGGGGATTGGAGTACAAAACACCTGGAAGGTCCAAGTTTGCCCATGCCAGCTTTCGACAGAGACCTCTTCCTCCCCCTTTGCGCCCTTTCTTCCCCCTCCTGCCGAACACTTACTTTTTCTTCTATACTGCCGCTTCTGCCGCCATTTTGATCCGAGGGGGCAGCGTGAGCGTGTTAAGGAGGGGGGAAGGAGGAAGATGTGACCTGTGCGGGCGCTACTGCGCAGACTCACCCCAGAGCAGAGCGAGGCTGGGAAGAAGGGAGTCCGAGTGGAGAAGAAAAAGTGTTTGGCAGGAGGGGGAAGAAAGGGCATTGGAGGTTCCAATTTCCCACGGCACACCTGATGATCGCTCACGGCACACTGGTTGGGAAACACTGCCTTATTCTAAAGGGCGTCCCTTATTCCGGCCCCAAATTTCGTGTCCCTTATTTTCAGCTCCTGTCCCTTATTTTCAGCTCCTGTATTGACGGGACAGGTGGCACCATGAGGCGAGGCTGGGCCAATACATATACACACATACTTCCATCTTCCTCCTCCTCCATCCTGCTACCCCTTTTGGCTCCTCCCGTTTCCTCTCACCTCCCCGTGCACGGCCGGGAATTGTAGTGCAAGGCTGCCTCCTCTTGATTGAGAGGCACGGGATTTGGGCGGGATTCCATTTCCCAAGAGCCTTTGCTCCCGCAGGGAGGAGAAGGAGGAGGAAAAGGAAGAGGGAGAAGGGGGCCTGCCAGTCTTCATGGCGCCGCTGGTGAGCGGTCTGAGGGAGCTGATGGTGCGGCTCGGGGAGATGCAGGTCCGCATGGAGTTGCTGATCGTGGAGACCCAGAGCCAGGTCTGCCGTGCCCTTGCCCACATCAACCGTGGGGCCGCCTTCACTATTGACCGCTGGGAGAGGAAGGAAGGTGACCCCCGTGCCAGCAACACAAATCACAGCCACACCGGGGCTGAGAGGCGGATGGGGGTCTCTGGAGGGCTTTTGAGCTAGACGGGCATCTGTCGGGAGGGCTTGGGTTGTGCCTTCTTGCAGAATGGCCCAAGTAGATGATATTGCCCTGAATGCATGCGAAAGGAGGATTCTGTTAGACACCAGTCTAAAGATCAGTCAACAGTGTGATGCCGCAGCTGAAAAAGCCAAGGCTGCATCAAAAGGAGTGTAGTTATTTATTTCAGGATTTTACCCCGCTCTTCTCAACCCCCAAGGGGGGACTCAGAGCGGCTTACAGTAAGGCACAATTCGATGCCCACACAGTAACAATATAAAACCCCAGAACCATTCAACAATTAAAATACATTAAAATACAATTACATTAGCATCATAAGCATTCATTCCAGATTAAAACAATGTTCTGTCCGTAAAAGCATTGGCCTGATGCATCCACTTCCCAGTAAAATCCCATCTAAAATGCTGCCTTGTGCTGGTGTGCACTCGCCGGGTCCCACAGCCAGGATTTTACTTTTTTTTCTGAATGCCAGGAGGGATGAGGTGGATCGTACATCGATGGGGGAGCGCATTCCACAGGCGGGAGCCCCCACCGAGAAGGCCCTCTCCCTCGTCACCACCAGCCGCATTTGAGAAGTAGGAGGGAGCGAGAGCAGGGCCTCCCCGGATGATCTTAGATTACGAGGTGGGACGTAGCGGCTGATGCGTTTGGACAAGTAAGCTGGGCCAGAACCGTATAGAGCTCTAAAGGTCAAAACCAGCACTTTGAATTGAGCTCGAATTGGACAGGCAGCCAGTGGAGCTGACCCAACAGGGGGTGGTATGCTCCTGTATGTAGCTCGGTTAGTAATCTGGCTGCCGCCCGCTGGACTAATTGCAATTTCCGAGCTGTCTTCAAAGGCAGCCCCACGTAGAGTGTGTTGCAGTAATCTATTTGGGATGTGACCAGAGCGTGGACGACCGTAGCCAGATCAGACTTCCCAAGGTTTCATGTAGATGTTAAATAACATCGGGGACAGAACTGAACCCTGAGGGACTCCACAAGACAACGGTTAGAGTTGCCTAATGCAGTGTTTCCCAACCTTTTTTGAGCCGCGGCACACTTTTAACATTAAAAAAATCCAGGGGCACACCACTAACCAAAATGACACTCTAACACAGTAAAGAACGGCTGGGGGATGGTGGCCTGCTGGGAGCAGCTGCAGGGAGTGCCAAAGCCGGGGGATGAGCCAGGCCGCGCCATGCCCCCTCCCCCGGCTTCAGCTCTCCCACAGCTTCTCCAGCCTTGAGGGGGCAGTGCCAAGCCAGCGGTGGCAGCGCCAGCACAAAGCTGGCTTGGCACTGTCCCCTCAAGGCTGGAGCTGTGGGAGAGCTGAAGCCGGAGGAGGGGGCGGAGCCAGGCCACGCTATGCCCTGCCCCCTCGCCAGCTTCAGCTCTCCCACAGCTTTTCCAGCCTTGAGGGGGCAGTGCCAAGCCAGCGGTGGCAGCGCCAGCACAATGCTGGCTTGGCACTGTCCCCTCAAGGCTGGAGCTGTGGGAGAGCTGAAGCCGCAGGAGGGGGGGGAGCCAGGCCACGCAATGCCCAGCCCCTCCCCAGCTTCAGCTCTCCTACAGCTTCTCCAGCCTTGAGGGGCCGTGCCAAGCCAGCGGTGGCAGCGTCAGCACAATGCTGGCTTGGCACTGTCCCCTCAAGGCTGGAGAAGCTGTGGGAGAGCAAAAGCCAGGGGAGGGGGTGGAGCCAGGCTGTGCCGTGCCCCGCCCCTCCCCGCAGCTTCAGCTCTCCCACAGCTTCTCCAGCCTTGAGGGGACAGTGCGAGCGAGGGGCGGGAGTCATGGCCCCCGTCCCCGCTCTCTGCCATGACTCCCGCCCCTTGCTCGCTGAAGTCGCGGGGAGGAGCATGAGTGGTGGACGGGCTTCAGTGGGCGGGGCTCCTCCGCCACGCAGCTTCAGCGAGTGAGGAACGGGAGTCGTGGTGTAGCGGTATCTGGAGTCCCAGAACTCCCAAGGCAATACCTTTTGTCTTCAGCTGCTTGTTTCTAGTGAACGCAAGGACGGATGACGCGACAATTTTACTGCGATTCAGGAAACCAGCTTTATTTGCATGACATCAGCTGATGGGCCTGCCCTCTTTGCGGAACGATGCCGCTGGAAGACAGAACCCCGATCTTTCTCAGTAAACAGATTTTATACAAACAATGGCGACAATATTTCAGCCCCTCCCTTCTTCATGCATTGTTACTGGCTAGCATTCATGAACCCATATTACTCTGCCCAATTAAACAAAGCATTCTTAGCATCTCAATCCTATTTGCTGACAAACGTTGCGCAGTGTAAATTTCCACCTTTCTTCTATGTTATCTGCCCTACGTGCAGACTGTACTTGAATCGATACATTTGCTACTGAGTTCCCACTGGAAGCCTGCCAAGTGGAAACCTCATTTGCCATGCGCATCTCCTAACCCAATTGCTAACTTTGTAAACAAACGCACATGGTGACTGCTAAGCCAATCAAGACTGCTTTTTATCTAGAGGCACATGATGTTCTCTGGGCTAATCACAGCCTGTGCTTGTGTGGACCAATCAGAGTGGATTATTCTCGTACTGTAGCTGGCAAGCTGACTCCCCTATTCAGAGCCTATGCTAAGCAGCACTTTCTCCTGGCGTTTCTTCTGTTAAAGCATCAATTTCCCCTTTAGTGGCGGATTGGAGGTTGGCTGGGGAAACGGCCGGAGGAGGCGGCGCCCCAGCCCCTTCTTTTTCTTCACTGCTGCGCGGCCTTTCCTCCTCCCTCCCCAAGCAGCAGGAGGGGGAAGGAAGGGGGGCGGAAAGCTTTTCTCGCGGCACACCTGATGATGGCTCGCGGCGCACTAGTGTGCCATGGCACACTGGTTGAGAAACACTGGCGTAACGTTTGATTTTCAAGTTTTTATGGTGTCCCTTAATTTTGCGGAAAACCCTGTGTCTTTAGGTAAATGTCCCTTATTTCTTATATCAAAAAGTGGCAACCCTACTCCCAGTGGGGTTTTGATTGGCAGGAGGGTTGGAGCCTGAAGAAGGAGCACATTGGAAGGGAATGTCAGAGGTATCGTAATTAGCCCAGGGAAGCCGTGAAGGCGATGACATGGCGTCAGGGCCTAGTTTTTTAGCTTTGTGGTGTTCTGGGAAGCGTCCCTGCCCTAAATCACATGACCCGACGCTCTCATGACTCAACCATGGAAGGCGCCGCCAACGGGGAGTGTGTGTGTGTGTGTGTGTGTGCGCGCGCACCCACCCACTCCTCCTCCTCCTGCGCGCGCCACAACGTTCGCCTCTTGTGAAAAAAAAACCTGTCCGTCATGATTGGCAGCGCGCGCGGGAAAGGCGGTTGGGCTGCCCTCGCGCCCTCCTTCGATCCTCCCTCCTCCCTTTTTAATTTTTTCTTTTTTTTAGTTGAGGCCCAAAAAGAATGAACCCGGCCGGGAGAATCCAGTAGGCGGACGCCTCCCCCCTTTCCACCGCGCTGATTGGCTCCTTCCACCCTTTTCGTCAGCGGGCCACGCGGAAGCAGCCGCGGCCTGCGATTGGCTCCGCCGCCGCCTTTGGGGGAGGGGGGGGTAAGGGAGAGCCGTGCGCAAAGAGGCGAGGGAGGGTGCGCGAGGGGTCGTGTGCAAACCGCGTGTGGCGCAGCCAGCAGGGACTCAACGGCAGCGGGCGGAAAGAAGAAGGAAATATATATATACTTATATATATATATATACACACACACACACAAGGCCCGAATCAAGCCTTGCGTTCGTTGTCTCCCGCGTGAAGGGAAGGAGAAGAAGCGCGAGGGGAAAAAGAAAAGGCCCCGTTTCGAGGCGACGTCAGAACCGCCAAGGCCTGAGGAAGGTAAGCGGCCTGTGAGGAGCGGGAAGCGAGGGCCGGGGAGAGAGAAAGGGGGGGGGGGGTGCCTGGCTAGGCCTACTGCGCGGGAATTGAGGGGACTGTGACGACGATAACGGCGAGCTTTGCCGCCTCGTGAGCATTCAGAGGCCTCTCAGCCGAGGCCCGTTTCCAAGAGAGGGGGGTCCGCGGTAGTGAGGCCTTCTCCACGCTCGGAGGGAGAAGAAGCGCCCCCTCCTTCCCTCGTGAACCCTTTTGGCCGCGCTTGTGTTGGGTGAGGGCGACGGTGAGTGGAGTTTCGTACAGGCCCAGCGCGCATGCGTCGAAGGAGAGTCATTTCACCTCCCCCCCTCCTTTCCGCCTTGAAAGCCCGCGAGTCGCGTGTCTTGAGCGGCGCTGGGAGGGGAGGCCGCCCCAGATGGGGTGGGCTTCTCTAGACCCATAGGGCCCCTCTCGCCTTCCCCACGTGTCTCCGCAGAGGCCCCCGTCTCTCCACGCAGTTCGGGGGGCAGCCTCAAACCGCCGCGGCCAGGCCACACGCTCCCACGAAAGCGCGCGAAAGGAGGCCCCATGACGTGCGCCAGGGCTCTGTGGTTCGTGCAATCGCCATCCGGGCCTCAAAACAGGCCGCAGAATGTACTGCCGAAATAAGAAGGGATACCGCTTCCTTCAATAACAGTTCGAAGCAGCATTTCGGGATTGGCGTTCCGAGATCAGCTTCGGGTTGCCGGATGGCTGCGTTTCGCAAGAGTGAAGAATCACAAGAGACCTAGAATCATAAGGGTTGGAAGAGACCAAGTGCCATCCAGCCCCATCCCCTTTTGCCATGCAAGAAAACATCATCAAAGCACTCCCAACAGATAGCTATCAGCCTCTGTTTAGAACAGGCCTGGGCAAACTTCGGCCCTCCAGGTGTTTTGGACTCCAACTCCCACAATTCCTAACAGCCGGTAGGCTGTTAGGGATTGTGGGAGTTGGAGTCCAAAACACCTGGAGGGCCGAAGTTTGCCCAGGCCTAGTTTAGAACCTCAACCTTTCTGCTGGCAGAAAGGGATAGATACCAATAGGGACACATTTCATTTGGATGTTTGAACTTGACACTGTGTTTCCCATCTTCCATATGTTTTGGATTTCGGCTCCCAGAATTACTGGCTAGTTAGCAGGGGCTAGTTAGCAGGGGCTTCTGGGAGTTGGGAATCCAACACAGCTGGAAGACCAAAGTAGAGGACAATGGGGGGGGGGGGGTGTTAATAGACAAGGAGTGTGAGGAATGCAAAATTGCATATGTTTGAGTCCCCCCAGGGGTGAGAAAGGAAGTATATGAATACTGTAAATTATTTATTTATTTATTTACCGTATTTGTATACCGCCTTTCTCAGCCTTTCAGCGACTCAAAGTGGTTTACAGGCAGCAAGTAATACACATAATATCAAAATGCACATAAAAACATTAAATACAATATTAAACCACAACAGAAACAATAAGCAACAGCCAGGAGACAGGTGTTTTTAAATCTCTTCCTCAGTCCCCTTCCTCCTCTTAGCTGGCTTGGCTTAAATAAATAAATAAGGGGGGTGTTAATAGACAAGAAGTGTGAGGAATGTAAAATTGTTTATGTGGTTGTGTGTTTAGTATGCATACGTTTGAGCCCCCCCCCAGGGGTGAGAAAGGCGGTATATAAATACTGGAAATAAATAAATGCATTTGGTTTAGATTTAGTTCGGTGAAATGCCATAGTGGCTAGCCAGCTGCTTAGTCTGTTTTGTCTTAATCATTTTTTCTTCTGAAAACTAGTTTCAAAAAAGGAAAGGGGTAGATTCCAACAGGTAGTCGCAGTAATGTTTGGCTTGATCAGAGCCTCCCTTTAAATAAAAAAGCACAAGATCTGTGATTTAAGACTTTAATAGATTCAGTGCTTTCGAGAATTTGGAATGGTACAACTGAGGGCCAGCCAAGAACTTTACAGAACACTCATTTCAGGAGATGAGGGCTTTTAAAATGAGTAGTCTAAGAAATGCTTGTGAGTTTGTAGCATGCTGTAATCAATAATAATGGATGTCCAAAAGAGAAGTAGGCCAATGTAATGTTGTATAGCTGCTTGGAGCCTCTCATAATATGCAGTTAATAGCCTGCACTGATCTTTGGTTAAAAATACTGAATACAAAATACCCTATTGAATCTTGACTGAAGGGCCTTTTTGTTTTGTGTTGACTAATAAAAATAAGTGTGTGTATATTCTGTGGTAATTCCTGAAATTAAGACAAATACATGTCCAGTTATTATATTATATACATGGAACAAGTACACAATAACTGGAGGATAGCTGAAGTGAGTGGAAAGTGCCAGGAACAGGGGAGGCTGTAGGAAAGGACTCTGGTCTTTGCATTTTTTAAAGAAAGGCAAGAGCATCCCACCTCTCAGTTGTCAATTGACTAAAGATATGTTTTGGGAGGTGAAAGGGGGACTACAGTAGGTGAGCACCTTCAATCTGTGACAGAATTGTATGATGTTGATGGTTGAAGGCAAATATAAGTCCTGTTTCTTGCATAATAAACTTCCAGTGATCTTCTCCATTAAAATGATAAAGTATTATGTTGCAGGCAGTGGTCAGTGACTAGATAACAGTGGTTATTTGAAGTTCACTGTGTATCCGCATAGTAAAATGTAAATACAAATGTTTGCCTACAAATTTAGAAGATTACATTGGACTAAAGCAGGATTTATTACTTCCAGTTATGAATCCACACAATCTTCCCAGGTGTCCTAGTAACCTTTGGAAAAAATACAGTGCTTCCTAGATGGATCGTGTCTATAGTTCTGTGGTAGTAATGTAGCAGCAAATGCTCTCAGACAATTCACAATTATATTTGGGTACCATCAACTAAACACATGGAACTTAAGTAATAAATAGCTTAGCATTTCAGATCTTACTACTTCCACCTAGATTTGGTTTAGATCTTTTTAATTGTAGATTTAACTTGACACAATAGTTAACAATTTGTATAAAATCGACTGTATTCCATGTAGGAAAAATATTGCTTGTACTTCAGTAGGCATACAGTGGGACCTTGGTATCCACTGGGGGCTGGTTCTAGGACCCCACCATGCCCTTATGGCAAAATCAAGGTTTGCTTTTTGGTTTGTTGTGTTGTGTGTTTGTTTTGTTTTTTTAAAAAAAATCTACTTTCAATCTGCTGATAGTTTAATTTGTGGATCTGGAGGTTGCACTGTTCATAGAACTCTTGTATGAAGCTTTAATATACCCATGTCAATGTAATTCTGTCAGATACTATATTTTGCTGTATCCTCATGCATTTGGGAAAGGGAATTTGAGGAGGTACAAATGCATTTGCCTTGATGTGAGTAATCCCGAACTCTTCAGTGGCCTTCACATTCTGAGATGTCTGTGTAGCTGATTTTTAAAAAAATGTAGATGCTAACAACATTCACTGTAATCATCTCCATCTAGTATGGAGATGATTGTCTGTAAAATGGGCATGAGATGTCAAAGAGTTGACAAGCTCCTAGTGTGGGCAAGATATAAAGTGAGACCAACCACTTTAACAGATTTTAATTCCTTTGACACCATTGGTGGAAAACCAAATGGTTCCCTTGATCCACAGCTGTTTTAAGTGTTAGCACATCCAGCTCCCTAACTGGCAGGTGCTTAAACTTTTCAGGCTGACAGTGTAAATACTTTCCTAGCATCTCAACTGTCCTAATTTTGTACAAAGGACTGTGTGGAGTGGTCTGGGCAAGAGATTATTAGTACTGTATGTAACTGTTCTGGAAATAAATGGCCAGGAATATAGTAAGCAGCACAGCTACGCC
Organism: Anolis apletophallus; assembly: GCA_030556195.1. NCBI lineage: Eukaryota > Metazoa > Chordata > Lepidosauria > Squamata > Anolidae > Anolis > Anolis apletophallus. The sequence continues at coordinate 47,510,215 of JARBWK010000001.1, read as the reverse complement.
ATAGTTACATGAGCTTCATAACAGTACTGAATATGTGAATCTGATTTTAAAATATTGTATCCATGTTATACATTTACATGAGAAAATGTGAGATTAAATAGGATTTTACTATAGCTGAGTGGATCTCAAGAGAAATGGAAGAAATTGGGTAAAGAGACATAAGAACCTAAGGTTTATGGGAAATAAATGAGGAAAGTGCAGATGTGGAATGTTTAGTTCTCCAGATGGTTTTGGAGAACCACACATTTTGGGGTGCATTTCACATGCTGGGTAGGGCTTTTGGGAGTTGCAATCAAACAACACCTGAAATACTTCCTGTTCCCCATCTCTGATGTACAGGGATAGGAGCCTGATAAGATTACTGGATGATTTAGGAATCATAAAGAAGGGAGATGTGGTGGGGCCAGTAGGACAGGGAAGAGAAGCTACTGGGAAGCTTTTGTGAATCTTGATTATCCTGTTTCTATACACCCTTGCAGCCGAGCACCTAACAAATGGGGAAGTCTGCAATCCAGACTTCTAGTAAGAATGAACCAGGCCACATAAGCAGCCTTTTCTGTGCTGTATACATAACTCTCTAGTTACTTAATTTTTAAAAAAACAACAATGTAGCACAGAGATAATCATTACCAGTATTTGGTTCTTCTGAATATTTAGCACCTCTTACTTTTGTCAGCTGATCCGTAGTAGCAGTAGTAAGATCTTAGCTGCAACAGTTGAGAAGTCTGAAAATGCATATGCCTAAAGCTTCCTGTTTTGAGTAATTGTTTAGAGAAGATATACAGCTGGATTCATCAACCATTTTTAAGACTGAAAGTATGTAAATCATTTGAACAAGAGTGTTGCACCTTTGCTACTGAGATTTCAGATTTTCTGATAAACAATACACAGCTTTGCTCTTCCAAAATGGCTTGAGTTTTAGATAGAGAACTGTATCTGCTAGGATTTAAGAGTATCACAGAGTTTGTAGATCACCAGCTGCAGAAGTGCAAACCTGAATCAGAATAGATTTAAGCATGCATGGGTGATGTAATTCATTTGGTCTATCTGTCCTTGAGATATGTATCAGATTTCTGATCAGTTTTGTCCACATGTAAAACAAGACAGTGATACACTTAGATTTAAACAATTATTATATGTAATAGGGCCTCTGACTTTTGCAGCAAAATATGTATGTGTGTGATGGGAGGTGCTTTAAGAAGAGAAAATCACTTGGGCGTAGGCACATTGCATGCACAGGAAGAATTTAAGATCTCAAACTTCTATGCTTTTTTAAAAGTAGGTGCTCACTTCTACTATGTATATATAAGTGCTTGATTTCAGTGTAGATTAATATAGTCCTTGTTGCTGCATGTTCTACACAGTAAGCCTAAGATGCACTTCTCAGTTCCGTGGACAATAATTGATAGATTAAAGGGTTTATTTGGTAACTGTGAGACATGCCAAAGATAATATAATAAATCTAACATCTTTGAACAGAGATTTTTTCTTCTCTGAAATGTGAGACTGGAATGTATTGTTCAAACTCCCACAGTCCTACTAGCATGTGTTATATTTGTCAATGAAAATATTCTGAAAACTGAATGAAAGGATGAGTAAAATCTTGTGAATGATAGGAGGGGTACATTGGGTATGCTCCAGCCCAATGGAGATCACACCTATGTTCCTAAAATTCAGTGTTAATTGAAATGGTGTTATGATGCAGATGATCACACAATGTTCTCCATAGAGAACACTTATGACATTGAAGGGAAGAAACGATCATAGGCTATCAGTATTTTTGCAGGAATAGCAGTGGTAGGAGAGGACAGTTAGCTGTGGAGGTGTTGAGATACAATGATAGGGGCACTTACGATGTGGGGGATGATGAATCAGAGGGCAAAGTGGCAGATGTTTTAATGCTTTTTAGCACTTGTGCCATTTGTTGTGTCACTGGCCACTTTAGCAATGGAACCTACATGAGTGGCAAATTAGCTGCCGGTTTTGAGAAAGGATAGAAAGAAAGAAAGGGTGGGGCAAGCTTTCAATCTGGTTTTAACAGCTCCAGTAGACACTTAATGGCTATTTTTCCCTATCTGATAACTGCAGAGAACTTGCTGTAACTGTAATCTCTTACCTTCCATATATGGATGGGCCTTTGTTAAGAGTGGAATTGTAGATAACTAATTCATAGAAATTAAAGCAAAATAAGTCCTAATGGCAGAAACAGAAATCCAAATGCAGTCAACAGGTTGACACTGCCTAACTTGTAAACATTTTTACATGAATACTCCTGTGCATGGTTTTAATCATTGTTTTTCTCACATATAGGAAACCTAACTGCAGTGATGAGCAGTAACGAGTGCTTCAAATGTGGCCGTACTGGCCATTGGGCTCGGGAGTGCCCTACTGGAATGGGCCGTGGCCGTGGAATGCGAAGCCGTGGCAGAGGTAACTTCTCACCATTTCCAATAATTTTCTGTTAAAGTTTATTAAATTGTATATTCCTTTAATTCTCTTCCTATGTACAGCACTACTGAATGAGAAGAAATTTTGTCTACTATATTTTGGTCCCATTTTATGGCATTAAAACTCGATTTCTTAAAGAGCTCTGTATTTCTCAATAGGCTTCCAGTTTATGTCTTCATCCCTCCCGGACATTTGTTACCGCTGTGGTGAATCTGGTCATCTTGCCAAGGATTGTGATCTTCAGGAGGATGGTAAATATTAATAAAGTTTTGAAACTATAGATGAGAATGAAATTGATACTGAATTGTGAAATGCACCTACATTACATACATATTCTGTAATGATTACAAGGTTTTATAGTCTTGTTTTGTTTCCTTTTTCTTATTGTGGAAGCCTGCTATAACTGCGGTAGAGGTGGCCATATTGCTAAGGACTGCAAGGAGCCCAGGAGAGAGCGAGAGCAGTGCTGCTACAACTGTGGTAAACCTGGCCACCTGGCTCGTGATTGTGACCATGCAGATGAGCAAAAGTGCTATTCTTGTGGGGAATTTGGACACATTCAAAAGGACTGCACCAAAGTGAAATGCTATAGGTAAAAGCTTGGCTTAATGCATTTGGCAGTTAGTTCCATTATGATAACTCAAGTTTTACACATCAATTTCTCCTATGTTATAGTGAGTTGTCTCTGCCAATGTTTCATTACATTATTTTGAGGAGTTTTTCAGACCAGTTTAGTGATCCTTGTACCTTTAGTAGTTGTTAGTAGTTGTAGTTCCAGAGTTCATGTGTTGTACTATAGATTTCAATATGTGCATGGCCTGCAAGCAGCACAGGACAGATTTATTCTGTAACTGGCAGTCTGTAGAATCCCAAATACTCAGCTTGTCCATACATTTCAAGTGGGGCTAAAGTTTTGTTTTGTCTGATTTTAGGTGTGGTGAAACTGGCCATGTAGCCATCAACTGCAGCAAGACTAGTGAAGTCAACTGCTATCGTTGTGGCGAGTCAGGACACCTTGCACGGGAATGCACAATTGAGGCTACAGCTTAACTGTTATCCTTTGTCGCCCCTCCTTTTTCTGATTGATGGTTGTATTATTTTTCTCTAAATCCTCTTCACTGGCCAAAGGTTGGCAGATAGAGGCTATTCCCGGGCCAGTGAGCTTTACTTGCCGTGTAAAAGGAGGAAAGGGGTGGAAAAATCGACTTTCTGCATTTAACTACAAAAAAATGTTTATGTTTAGTTTGGTAGAGGTGTTATGTATAATGCTTTGTTAAAGAACCCCCTTTCCGTGCCACTGGTGAATAGGGATGGATAAGTGGAAAGAGTTAAGCCAGACCAGTAAAGCCTTCCTGGGTCCCATGGAAGTGATGATCATATGCAGGAGGAAAACAAACTGGAAGTGTCTGACACTTCCACCATAACTAATTTTATTACAATAATGGCCTTGGATTGTCTGACCTCAGTAAAAGTTATAACACCAAGTATCTGTATCAGGCCTTACCTAGAGCATATAGCTATGTAGGATGAACAGTACAATGCACATGCCTGTTAATGGCCATGAGTGAGGAAGAAATTGAGAATTGAAGTAACAGTAATACAATAAATGAATGTCTAATAAGAGATCACAAGGTAATGGGAAACATTAAATATTTCAAACTAAATCAAACCCAGAACATCAATGCTTCCAGCAAAGAAATGCATTTTCACAGAAATCAAGATGTTATTTTTGTATACTATATCACTTAGAAAACTGTTGAGTTTCATTTGCTTGTAATCAGTTTTTAAAGTCAGATGGTAAAAGCAATTGAAGTCCTAGAATATAGAAATGTAATTTTAAACTATCAATAAAGCTGGAGGAGGAAGGGGAGTTTGGCTGAAGTTCTTTGTTTGAGGTTTATTTTTCAAGTACATAATGCAAAACAACCAAGAAGGCAAATATGGAAGAATAAAAGCTGAACATTGACTATTGTACCACAAATGTATTATACAAAATTAATTCCTGTATCATTTAAACTGTAGACTTGTCAAATACATCACTTCAGCAGCAGTATTTGCATTTGTTTTTCTCTGTATAGATTTCACAACTTGCAGTATTATACTTAAGGAAGCTTTTGATTTTTCTTAAGACACTGCCAACTAAGCTAGAGACCAGATTTCTGAGAAATATTACATTAAATAGATAAGATACATTTGCTAATTTTAAATCTTGTAGTCTTCTCCATGGTGGAATCAGAAAAAATACTGGAGTCATGGAAAAAGTGGGTAGGGTGGGGCCTGTTTGGAAAGCACCATTCCTTCAAATAATCACTGGGGTCCAACAAGGGAGCAGCAATTGGGTACGTTCATTGAAAGGCTCTCTCTCTCTCTAGTCTTTGATAGTAGGGTAGTTTAAATTAAAAAAACCCTGCTTGCCACTTTAAAGTTCTTCAGATTAGCCAAAATTCTTTTAACAGATTCATTTGATAAACTATGTGATGTGTGAATAAGAAATACATCCTGAATTTTCCACTTCATTGGATGATACCAGTTACTCTTTTGGGAGATGAGAAGACTATCATTCTTTACTTCAACCCATACATTATTTCATCCACTGACCATACCCTCAAATAATCTTGTTTCCAGGGAGCCTCAATAATTTTGTCGTCCCTGTCTCTCCAGCTAACAGATCAACTGTTCCAAAATCGTGGAAGGCTTTCAGTACAAAACTGGAAAGTATTAGGATAAATTCACTGAAATAATTGAGACCTGTAGTGACATGTACTATTAGGGAATGGCCTAAAAGTTTCCAGTAAGAGGCTTGTGGTTTTAATTACTATCATAATACCGAGGCATGAATGAAAGCAGTCATTCAGATTGGACGATTATCAAATTAGAAACAGATTTTAATTCTTGCCTCCATGGTGAAAATCTATGACTATGCAACACAATACTAGCTAGTTGAAGAAAACGTGAACCACCTGCCACTCAAATACACTCTAATACAACATGACAATAAATCCATCTTTTGACAGCTTCCATTTTGCTGCTTCTGGATAGGATGGTAATAGGATAGCAAACATAGAAGCAAGAAAACTGCAGAGTTTCAGAAGCAGGTGAAGGGAACAGATTTATTATGCTGAAAAACAATTTTAAGACTATAAATTGATGGAGTCAAAAGAGCAGCAATTTTATGATTCAGCCTCTGATGCCATGCCTATGGTTTGACACAACATCAATCCTGCAAGGGAAGAATTAGCAAGTTATATGTTGTTACATGCAGTACCTATGCAAACTGGTATAAATGGAAGTTTACAATTTATATTGTAAAACAGTGTTTTTCAACCTTTTTTGAGCCGCAGCACATTTTTTACATATACAAAATCCTGGGGCACACCACCAACCAAAATGACACTAACACAGTAATAAATATAGTCAATATGTTTTTAAATGTATTTATACACTGTGAAACCTGGGCCTGTTTCGATGAACACAACATATATATATGACTTGCTGTCACATACTTATACATGGCTATCGTGTCTTCTCTCAGCCTTCTCTTCAGGCTAAACATGCCCAGCTCTTCAAGCCGCTCCTCATAGGGCTTGTTCTCCAGACCCTTGTGAAATTTCACCGAGTGAAACTTGCTTCCAGTTAACTATGGATTTCGTGAAGCTGTTATAAACAGTTCATTTGGGGGGGGGGGGAGGCAACTCCCGAAAAGTCCAGTAAAATAGTAAAAAAACACACATTTCCAAGCAAAGAGGCTCAATTTATTTCTTGGAAACCTGTGAATGCTTCAGCCTCCCGATGCTCCCAGGTTTGCTCACTGCCCAATTCACCGACGTGGAGCTTCCGGCTTTGTTCTCGCAAGAAATCCAAGCCAACGCTAAAACGCCGACTCAATCACTGCTGCCCAGTGCTCTGCTTTTGCGGAGGGAGGCAGCGAAAGAGACCTCACAGATCTATGAAACTTACCGGGAGGCCGAAGCAGCCCTGAGTGGGAGCTGGAGCCATGTGGAGTTGAGGCTCCTGAAGGCTTCCTCAAGGCGGGCCTGGCACTGGCATTTGGTGGAGCCCTTCCTTTGCCTCGGGGAGGATCTTTGGGGAGGGAAATAGGGAGAAAGCTGCTGGAGGGGGAAGAGTGCCAATTTCCCACGGCACACCTGATGATCGCTCACGGCACACTGGGAAACACTGTTCTAAAGCATTACATTTTATTTACAATGCAGCATAGTGAGGAGAGTCCTGCAAGCATAACAATGGGATAACTAAGGAAATCAACTGAGTTATGAATTAAAATGAAAATTTACTAGTAGAAATGGTCAGTTTATTTTTTTTAAAAAGTATTTGAAATCTAAATTTTATTATTCATACTTCATCACAATCATGTTATTAGAGTGACCGCAGTGTTCCGAAATGGGATTTTTGATAATCCATAGATTTGTTCTCTGAAAGATCAAAGAAGAGTGGGGTAAAATGGGCATCTTTTAAAAGCGTTTATTATGTTTAAAATATGGTGTGTATATAGCACATAAAATATAAATACCACTTTGAAACAAAGCAACACCCTCAAGATAAAGGTAATACAAAAATCCGGATCATCCATGTCACCATATTTTTTATTTTGACTTCTGATTATGAAAGTTAATGAAGAAAGGTGACGAAGAGCGTAATTGAAATGTTGTGGAGACTTCAACAGATGGCTAATAAATCAACCCGACCTCTTTCCTAGAAGCCAAAATCACATTACAGGTATTGTGCTTGGCCATGAAATGTCAAGATTTATTTAGAAATATATAATGCTTGAAGTAGGGGGCAGCAAGAAAAGAAGAAGACATTACCGTTGGATAGAATCTTGTCCTTGGGTTCTAACTTTTTCTAGGAATAGAAAGGAAAAGATGGACAGGGCCACCCACTTCCTTGACAGTACCACATACTGATGTGTAACTCAAGTGGTCCAGTATGGCATCTGAAACCACTAGCTTGTGGGAACTGAATGCAGAGTTCTGCAGTGAACACTTTCATGGCTCAGCGATGAAGTAAGAGGCCAAGGAAGAATTTAATATAGGGATGGGAACTGGGATGACTCAGATGCTATGTTCCTTACATCTTTGTGGGCAGTTTCCTGACCCCTATACAGGCAGTCCCCAAGTTACAAACATCCAACTTACAAATTGTTCATAGTTAAGAACAGAGGTGAGACAACATGAAGTGGGAGAAATCTATCCCTTGGAAGGGAAATTCACCCCTGAAAGAGTTATGGGGAAAAGGTGTTTCCACTGGAGCTTTCTCACCGATCCTTATTTCCATCACAAGCCACATTTTTCAAAATCCAATTATCACAGAGACAGAAAGTGGGGTGAACGGGCACAGGCAGCAAAACAAAAAACACTACAAAGGTGTTAATCCTTCCCTATGCTATCAAAAGCTTATAGATGGATAGAGATAGGCTTAAAATGTACATATTCCAATTTATAGACTAATTCAACTCAACTTAAGAGCAAACCTATATAACCTATCTTCGTAACTTGGGGACTGTCTGTACCTGGAAGAAAAGTCCCCAAGATAGCAAATAACATCCCCATAACCTTGGGTGTATGTGAATTTTACTAAATGTTTCTTGTCCGTCCCACATACTCAAGTTATTTTTAATTGACCCAAACGAAGTATTTTCAAAAAGAAATTAGCTGTGGACAACTGGCATGGTCTAAACCTCTGGCCAAAAAATAAACCCCAAGATGATTTCTTTTGGAGGGGAAATCACGCTGCCTTAAGACTTCTGATGACCAGGTTTGCCATTTGGGACACAAAAAATATGTGGGAATAATCTGGTTCCTTGAGGGATGCCCCCCCCCCCCCCCTAACAGTTGCCATTGTTCTGACACTAATGCGTATTCATCTCTAAATAAATATCAAACTTCTTGAAGAAGAGTTTTTAAGCAATAATAAATGTTATCCTTCAGGCTTGTTGAAAGTTATTTTGCCTAACAACAAAGTTCAAGATTCAATGTACAGTCCTGCTAGACCAGCATGCTGTTACCTAAAACAAGTTTTTCTTGATGTTTGTGAAATGGTTTCCCCAGATACAGATGGTATGCTAAATGTCATGATAAATGCTTCCTGCTCAGTTCTAACTGATGTTAAAACAATGAACTTCATAGCAGTTGAAACACAAAATATGTTCTCTATCATTATTTATCTCTTAGTAAATAAAAAGTAATATCTAAACTTACTCATATCCTTGACTAGCTATACCCGCCACATGTTGCTATGGCCAACCTTCCCTCCCTCTCCTTTCCTTTCTTTCATTCTCTCCTTCCTTCCCTTCCTCCCCCTCCCTTTTCTTTCTCTTCCTCTTTCTCCTCTTTCTTCCTTCTCTACATATTCCTGGACTGCAACTCCCAGCAGTCATCCTGATCAATCTACCTACCTACCTCTATCTAATCTCTCTATCTGGAGGATTGCTGGGAGTTGCAGTCCAGGAATAGGAAATTGGAAATATGCAGGGATTGGGATGCGCTCAAAGAAATCCAAGAAGAAGAAAGCTTGCAGCTTGGAAGCATTGCATTTGGATCATCCTCCTCTCCTAAAAGGCATAAGAACATAAGAAGAGCCATGCTGAATCGGGCCTCAGCCCATCTAGTCCAGCATTCTGTGTCACACAGTGGCCCACTAGTTGTACACAGGGATCTCTAGCAGAAAGTGTGTTTGCTGTCTGTAGTCCGGGAGAGTCATTTTGTTTTGTCTGCAGTCATTTTGTGCATGCACTGTAGCACCTTTTTTGCTTTTTAAGTCCCTTCTGTGTTTTTCTGAGTAATGGCCACTCGTAGGCCTGATAGGTGTATTGTGTCCAAATTTGGTGTCAATTCATCCAGTGGTTTTTGAGTTATGTTAATCCCACAAACAAACATAATAATGAATAATAATAAAGTTTATACCCCACCACCATCTCCCCAATGGGGACTCGGGGCGGCTCACATGAGGCCAAGCCCTTTTAAAATACAATACAACACAATAAAATGCAAAATACAAAACAAAATACATCAGAAATACTTTAAAAATACAGTTACAATAACAAATGGAATAATACAGGAAATTTACACACAAAAACCGAATAAGATGGGGAGACCAAGTGGACAAGATAAATGATAAAACCATGGGTGACATAGGAGTAGGAGATAGCAAATGAGGGGGCCCAAGAAAATGAGATAATGGGGACAGACGCAGTTTAGTATGGAGGGAAAGTACATCATAGGGGGCAATATAGATGGAGCAACAACTGAAGGGGATGGTCACTCTTCAAAGGCACAATGGAAAAGCCAGGTCTTTAGATTTTTCTTAGAGTCTGCTAAGGAGGGGGGCATACCTAATCTCACCAGGTAGTGAGCTCCAAAGATGAGGAGCCACAGCAGAGAAGGCTCTCTCCCTTTTCTCTAATCTTGCTTGTGACAATGGGAGAGACGAGAGGAGAGCCTCCCCAGAGGTTCGAAGAGGTCGTGCAGATTGGTGGCAGGAGATGTGGTCACGAAGGTAGATGGGTCCCAAACCATTCAGGGCTTTATAGGTGATGACCAAAACCTTGAATTGGGACCGGAAGATGAACGGCAGCCAATGGAGCTCCTTAAACGGGTGTTGACCGCTCCCTGTAATTCACCTGTTATTAATCTGGCTGCTGCACATTGGACCAATTAAAGTTTCTGGTCCGTCTTCAAGGGAAGCCCCACGTAGAGTGCATTGCAATAATCCAATCTAGATTAGAGGTAACTAAGGCATGGGCCACTGTGGTCAAGTCAGACTTCACGAGGTATGGTCGCAGCTGGCACATGAGTTTTAATTGTGCAAAAGCCGTTCCAGCCAGTGCTGACACCTTTTGTTTTACACTTTATTTATATTCCGCCCTTCTCACCCCAAAGGGGACTCAGAGCGGATTACAATACACATACAACCAATCTTTGCTGTTTTTGCATTTGACATACAAGACATACAACATACAACGTGCAGTAGGAGGATCTTCCAGCCACAGTTCCTTCTAATTTTTTTCCCCACCGGGTGCTATTGCTCCACAGGGGGGTGCTGTTGCTTCATCTTCCTATGACGAAGAGCTTGCCAAACGGGCTTCCACCTTCCGGTAGTCAGTCCTCTCCCGCAAGCGGTTCCCAATTTCTCTACTCACAGCTAGGCTTGTTTTCGACTGTTTGGGTAAACAGGGGCAAGGCTCACAGATGGCTGCCCAAGCCAGCTCGGGGTCTCGAACCTGTAATGTTCAGTTGATAAGATCTTCTCACAGCTGTTGTTACCACTGTGCTAAACCTCCGGCCCTGTGCAACAAGTGTCAGCGCTGAGTCTAAAAAGACCCCCAAGCTGTGGATCTGTGTCTTCAGGGGGAGGGCAACTCCATCAAGCACAGATTGCCACCCAATACCCCGGTCGGACATACGACTAACCTGGAGGACCTCTTGTCTTATCGGGATTGATCTTCAGCCTGTTCGTCCTCATCCAGATCATCACAGCGGACAGGCACTGGTTCAGCACCCGAGGGGCTTCCTTGGATTCTGGTGGAAAATAGTGGAGTTAGGTGTCATCTGCATAGAAATGGCACCGAGCTCCAAAACTCCGGAAGACCTCTCCCAGCGGTTTCATGTAGATATTAAAAAGCATGGGAGGCAGAATGGAACCTTGCGGGACCGCACAGGTCAATGGCCAGGGGTCCAAGCAGGTGTCTCCCAGCTTCACCATCTGAGAACCACCCTCCAGAAAGGACCGGAGCCACAGCCAAACCGTGCCCCCAAGACCTATCCCAGAGAGTCGGCCCAGGAGGATACCATTATCGCGATGTCCAAGAGAACCAGCAGTCACACTCCCCCTGTCCAGCTCCCTGTGGAGGTCATCCACCAAGGCGATCAAAGCCGTCTCGGTACTGTGTCCAGGCCTGAAACCAGACTGCGATCGATCTAGAAAATCAGTGTCATCTAGGAACCCTTGGAGCTGCGAGGTGACCACCCGCTCCAGCACCTTGCCCCAAAAAGGAAGGTTGGAGATTGGTCTGTAGTTATTTAGCACAGAAGGGTCAAGGGAGGTCTTTTTTAATAGTGGTTTTACTACTGCCTGTTTTAAGCAGGACGGGAATTTCCTTTGGCCCAACGAAGCATTTACAATAGAAACAAACCAATCCAGCAACCCGTCTAGCAAGTTTGACTAGCCAAGAGGAACAAGGGAACACTACATTTTTATTTATATAGATTAAATGGTTAAATATACTTTCTAGTTGGTCATGATAAATTGGAAATATCAGCTCAAACCTAACATGTTTAGGATGACAGGCTGTCCAGAACGTTCAGTTGACAAGAAGTTGTAGGTTACGCCTAGTTTTCAGCTAGGTGTTATGGCATTTGCTCCATCCATCAGCCTACAAATGGTTCTCAAGTGTTTGCAAATGTCCATGTTGCAAACCTACCATATATGTCAGTTCACACTGACAGTATAGTATTTGAACTGTATGGCTTCTGCTTGACTAATGGTTGGGGGTCAGATTATTTCTGAAAGCTCAACACAATTTTGTTTTATGCTTCAAAGAGAGTGTAGATTATTTGTAGAAAGATCCCTGTCCTTGGGGAAAAGCACAGAATCATTAACACTTACCTGATACTTTAGGGTATGGAGTACTGTCAATTGCTTAAAAAAGGAAACCCGGGTTATTTTTGCTTGCAAATATATTTCGGCGGCTGAAAAACAAGTACAGTAACACACTACACACCACTTAAACATGTGATAAAATAATTTTACTAGCATTCAAAACTGAATCAATGAGAAGTCTGCTTCTGTAAACAAGCCTTGGGACCGCACATATGCACACAAGCAGTCCCAGGCGAGCTTCATACGTGAGAAGAGCTGGGGAAAAATGGATCCTGTGCCAAAATCATTGATTTACCTGTAATTTCTACTGTAGTCTGTGCTTGGATGCTATAGCCAATATGGTGTACTGGTTTGAGCACTGGACAACAACTTGAAATCAGGATTTGAATCCCAAGGCAAGTTACACTCTTAGTCTTAGACAAAAGCAACCAAACACAGCCACCCCAAACAAATTGTGCCAAGAAACCCCCATTATAGGCTCATCTTAAGGGTGTCACAAATCAGAAACGTGAAGACACACAACGAGAAACTGATGTTGTCAGGTTTGTCTTCCTGCATTGTAAGGTAAGAAGTGGATTGCGGAAGGCAAGCAAGACACTGCATGGAAAACTGGTAGTATATTAATGATAAAAGATAATGTACACCCATATGTATGCATGTATCTTCAAGTCACCTGTCAATTTCCTTAGGCAAGGTAAGTTTTGCAAGATTTTTCATCTGAAATATAGCCTATAGCACCAGGTATTTGCTGGTGGTCTCCCATATCCAAGTATTAACCAATTGTATTCTTGTCTTCCAAGATCAGACAGGATTTGGTGCCTTTGGGGTATTGGGTCGCCCTAAGCAGTAAGGAATAATTAAGTTAGATATCATAAATTGTTCCTAATACAATTATATTGGTTATTAATCTGATTCATGCCTCCCACCTGGTGATGAGAAGCCAGTAATAACAAAGTAGAGTCACAATGTCTATGAGAACAGTCCTTATACAAACAATAATATTGCTGGAAATCCTTGTGGCGATAGTATCTTAGGAGTAGGGTAGGTGTTTACCTTTGTAACTGTGGGGCAAAGTGCTGTGAGTTATTTTGGGATTGCCACAGGTATCAGAGCATGTTTGGTTTTCTTTATCATTTAAAGAAAAAGCAGAGGGGCTACAGCTTAAAGCCATGCTCTTAAAATTGTTTCTGTTTCGATGCAAAAATATACCCTCCGTCTAATGCTAGTTACAGGTAATACAGCAATAGCTGTTTCTGCATAAACATATTGTTTTATGTTTGGGGTGCAATAGGACTGAAGAAGAGATGGAAAAGGTATGCCCCACAGTCCTCATGTGATCCCTGGAACATTTTTGGGATACTTGGAGGCTCATTAAAAAACTTTTCCCAAATGGATGTGAAAGCCATCTAGGATAATTTTATATGCATACGCATAAGAAGTCTTTATTGAATAAATGACCCTGAAGAAACAAAAATATGATCTCCCCCGAGAGTGTTGGGGCTATTAAAGGGACAAAAAAGGGAGACATGAGACAGTGGTGCTAAAGTATATTGCAATAAAGCAAAAATAATCTGGTGGTATCTCTCATCTGTCATAATTAGTACGCCCATTGGAGCTTTGCGATGATACAGTAGATTCTCCATTAACCACCACTCATGGGGATTCACAGATGCAGGTTAAATGTGCTTGCTGGTTGATTGAGAGTTGCTTTTAAAATAGACCTAGCTAATACTATTGGCTTGATACTAATACTGTGTTGGCTTGATACTAATATTGAAATACAGTAATTAAAAGCAAATTAAGACAATGTAATATACATCGAAGAAGCCAAGGGTGGCGACAGCCGACAGGGAGCTCTTGTGTGGGCTGGTCCATGAGGTCACAAAGAGTCAGAAATTACTGACCAAATAAACGATTCCTTTGAATTTTTTGCTGCTTTTGATTGCTCGGGAATTGATTGGCTAAATAAAAATTTACTGTACAGTGTTTATTTAATGGTATTTGATCATCCCCACAAATCAAACAAGGGCCTGTAAAGAGACCGTTGTTAGCCAAGCAAAAAGTTAAAGCTGTTGATTTGTTTTAGAGGTATAGGGTTAACTGAAAAGTAAGCTGCCAGATCCACATCTTTTACTGGAGGGAGAACAGAGAAGGTTAAATGCTTTAAATGTCAGGATGACAGGACTCCAAAGAGCAGCTGAACTGTCACTTCGTAATTTATAGTAAGCAAACACCTGGCCCTGGAAGAGAAAGGTTTTCGATTTATGTAGGAGGAACAAATCCATCGGGTTAAATTCTGATCAGAAAGAAAAGGTACAAAATCCTGATTGCTTACGTTCATAATTGTCTATTGTCTACCAATTTATTTATTGTTCATTTTAAACCACTCTAATGGGAGAATGGAATACAACAACAGATAAAAGCCACAGATTTTGATATAAAACACAATGGGAGAATGCATCTACACTGTGGAATTAATGCAGTTTGACTCCACTTTACCTGCTATGATTCAATGAACAGGAATTGTAGGTTTACAAGGCCTTTAGTTTGGGGGTGATCTTGGACTCATTGCTGAGCCTGGAACCCCAGGTCTCGGCGGTGGCCGGGAGAGCTTTTGCACAGTTAAAGCTTGTGCGCCAGTCAGACCTTGGGAAGTCTGACTTGGCCACAGTAGCCCATGCTCTGGTTACATCCCGAATAGACTACTGCAACGCTCTCTATGTGGGGTTGCCTCTGAAGACTGCTCGGAAGCTGCAATTAGTCCAACGCTCGGCAGCCAGGTTACTATTTATTTATTTATTTATTTATTAGTCAATTTTATATTCCGCTCCTCCCAGCAGGCTCGGGGCGGATCACAACAAGGATAAAATGCACAATACAAATGTACAGCGAAATTCGATAAAAACAATAAAAACACAGTCATAATCCATAGCCAACTGATTACAGGTCGTCGATCTTAAGATTCGAATATTGGTGAGCCTCTTCGTTCGAATCAGCCGAAGGCTGTTCTAAAGAGGACAGTCTTACAGGCTCTTCGAAAAGGACCAAGTTCATGTATTGCCCGGACATGATTGGGTAGCGAATTCCAAGTCATGGGAGCCACAAATGAAAAGGCCCATTGTCTTGTGCTGGACAAGTGGCAGGAACGGGTGATGGAACAACCAACAGGTTCTGCTCTTCCGAGCGCAGTGGTCTCGGGGAACGTGCGGGGTAAGGCGGTCCCTTAGGTACTCAGGCCCTAGACCGTGCAAGGCCTTGAAGGTTAACACCAACACCTTGAAGGCAATCCGGTACTCAATGGGAAGCCAGTGCAGTTGCCGTAGAATAGGTGTAATATGCTCCCTCACTGGTGCTCCCACCAGCAAGCGAGCAGCGGCATTCTGCACCAGCTTGAGTTTCCGGATTGTCGACAGGGGAAAGCCCACGTAGAGGGCGTTATAGTAGTCCAGCCTCGAGATGACCGTCGCCTGGATCACCGTGGCCAGGTCGTCCCTGGACAGGTAGGGTGCCAGTCGCCTAGCCTGGCGAAGATGGTAGAAGGCCGTTTTGCTGACCATGGCGACCTGAGTCTCCATGGTCAGCAAAGGGTCCAATTGGACGCCTAAACTCTTTACAAGGGATGACGGGCTGAGCTGCTCGCCATCCAGGGTAGGCAACCGGCACTCATCCAGCCCAGGGCGACCGGGCCACAAGATTTCCGTCTTCGACGGATTCACCTTCAGCCGGCTGGCACGCAGCCAACCAGTCACGGCTTCAAGGCATAGATGGAAACAATCGGGTACGGTATCCTGCCTGCCGTCCATTCTCAGCAGAAGCTGGGTGTCATCCGCATACTGATAACACTCCAGACCAAAGTCGCGAACCAGCTGTGCCAGGGGGCGCATATAAAATGTTGAATAATAAGGGTGAGAGGATGGCCCCCTGGGGGACCCCGCAACTTAATGGGAGTCTCCCGGAGACCTCCTCTCCCCTCTCCACACGTTGTCCCCGGTCCCGGAGGAAGGAGGCCACCCCCACCCTACTAACAGGAGCGGGGTACAGGGAGCATACAACCCCCTTGCTGCGCCAGCTCCACTGGCTGCCAATTAGTTTCCGAGCACAATTCAAAATGCTGGTTTTAATAATAAATAATAATAATACCCTTTATTTATATTCCGCACTTCTCACCCCGAAGGGGACTCAGTGCGGATTACAGAACACATACAGCAGACAATTCCTGCTGATTTTTGGACATACAAGACATACATAACATACACAGGAAAATCTTTCTGGACTGAGCAATGTTGTTTTTTATATACTTCCAACCGGGTGTTGTTGTTATGTTCGTCACTGGGTGCTGCCGCTCCATTTCGTCACAAGGGAGGACTGATGTTCCAATGGAGAGCCTGCCAGCCAGCCGAATACACTTCCGGTATTTGTCTTCAATATTTCTTGAAGTTAAAAAGTCCTTTAAAATACTTCCCCTGCTTATGCAGTACCTAAATTTTCTACTTGCAGCAAGCTGCTTTTGACTGCTTGGGTCAACAGGGGCAGGCTTACAGCTGACTTGCCCAGGTCAGCCCGGGATTCAAATTTGTCATGTTCGGATCTTTATAGCTACCGTTTACAGCTGCTGTTTTAACCGCTATGCTCATCTCCCGGCCTACAAAAACCTACAAAACCCTATACGGTTCTGGCCCTGTTTACCTGTCCGAACGGATTCTCCCCTACGAACCATCAAGAACATTAAGATCCTCCGGAGAGGCCCTGCTCTCGATCCCACCTTCTTCACAAGTGCGGCTGGTGGGGATGAGGGACAGGGCCTTCTCTGTGGTGGCCCCTCGGCTGTGGAACTCTCTCCCAAGCGATGTTAGCTCTGCCCCCTCCCTTTTGTCCTTCAGGAGGCGGGTGAAGACAAAGGTTTGGATGTGGAACAAAGCTTCCCCAGAATAGGCTTGTGACTGATTATAGTATGAACTAGCTGTACCCGACACGCGTTGCTGTGCCCTTTTTAGGAGATGCGAGAAAGTCCAATCATCCATGGTGTGCCCTCCTCTAAACTGCAGTTGGATGGAGTGTGGGTCATGGGGGGCATGGTGTGCCAAGTTGGGTCTTTATCGGTCTTTATAAAACGGAATGTGTGTATGTGTGTATGCGGAGGGCGGAAGGGCGGATATGTGGCAGCTATTTGCATAAAGTCCTTTGATTGGACAGCCTCGCCACTCCAAAATTCTAAGGCACCAGACAGAGGGCATTGATAGCCACTGATTAGCCAGCAACCCAGAATCCAGGCCTCTACATTCAAACAACAGGATTTCTTCCCACTGAGGGGAAAAAAAAGCCAGCATCCCAGAATCCAGGCCTCTACATTCAAACAACAGGATTTCTTCCCACTGAGGGGAAAAAATGCACCATCAACATTCCTCCCACTTGGCTCTGTGAAAACAAAATGGATTCCTGTATTCTCCTCCCCTCAGCTTTTAGAAAACGGCTGCCTGCCATGCACCCTTTTAAAGTTACCAATAGCAGGCCATAACATTACAGGCCCCAAAATAGAGTTTAGGGCAGGATGGCCGACGAATGATGGGATTTGCATCCCAATTCACTTCCCAGAAAACATTGTAGCCCCTACAAATCCCCTTCTCCCAGATAGGCCCAAAAGAGGCATCCATCTTCCCTCTTCAACACAGTGTCAGAGAAAGGCAGCTTCTGACAGGATCTTTAGAACAGGCACTGTCACTCTACAAGGTAAGGCCCTACTTCACTCAAAAGACACAAGAGAAAACAATAAATACCTTTCTAATGCCTTTAATGCTTATATAAATAATTTTGGCCCAAAGCCCCCTCACCCAGCCTCATTGGACCTTACTGCTAATTCCATGCAGGCCTTTTCCATTTTTTTACTCCTTTCTGTTTTACACCGGTATACTTTCACAGGCCAGGGCGGATATGTGGCAGCCACTTTCACAGGCCAGGGCGGATATGTGGCAGCCACTTTCACAGGCCAGGGCGGATATGTGGCAACCACTTTCACAGGCCACAGCGACCAGCGCGGGTGATGGACCTGCACCAAACTTGGTACACATAGCCCCTATGACATGACCCACGTATTATGGGATTTGTAGTACTTTCCAAGACTTTGGTTCCCACAGACCACTGAGGCCACCAAAAAGGACTAATACAGACCACACTCAGCACACACAGCCCCCATGACCCACTCTACGTCCTGGTGCAGTTCGGAGGAGGGTGGGCCATGGATGATGGGACTTGAAGTGCCTCTACTCACTTCCAAAGTCCGCTGCAACCCTCATCCAATCACTGATCGAGACCAAACTTGCCATACATAACCCCCATGACTGCCTTCACGTCCTGGTGAGGTTTGGGGGAGGACTGACAATGGATGATGGGATTTGTAGTACTTTTACACCCCTCTGTTCCCACAGACCACTGTGGCCCCCAACAACCACCGAGAAAGTCCACACTTGGCACACAGAGCCCCAGTGACCCACTCTACATCCTACTGAAGTTTGGAGGGGGACAGAACATGGATGATGGGACTTGCAGTACCTTCCCTCACTTCCCAATCCTGCTACAAACCTAATCCAATGACTGATCAACACCAAATCTGGCACACAGAGCCCTCATGACCCACTCTACAGCCTGGTGCAGTTTACTGTGAGACGGACCACGGATGATGGGACTTGAAGTACCTTCACTCACTTCCGAAAAAGAATGCACCCCCCATCCATTCCACAATACCGACCAACCTTAGCACCCAGAGCCCCCCTGACCCAACCTACAGCCAACCACCCTTTGGGGGGGGGGGGAAACGGGACACACAGAGATGATGGGACTTGCACTACGTTCAGTAATTTCATGATACCACTGCAACTCCCAATTATGATGGATCAAGACCAAACTTGGCACACAGAGCCCCCATGACCCACTCTACATCCTGCTGCGCTTCTCAAATAACCCGGGCAGGGCCGGGTCCCCAAGCTAGTTTTAAATAAATAATACTAAACAAGCCTTCTCTGCCAAGGGGGGGCCCAGTGTCCCATCAAACTACAAGTCCTGGGACTTGTAGGGCAGTTAAAGTGGTCTCAAATTGCATTAATTCCACAGTGTATGTAGACTAAATATGGGCGAATTTGGGCCTTCCTTGCAGGGGTTTTGGGCTCCAACTTCCACCCATCCTGACAGACTCAGGCCCCTTCCTTTTCCCCCTCAGCCGCTTAAGCGGCTGAGGGGGAAAAGGAAAGGGCCTGAGTCTGTCAGGATGGGTGGAAGTTGGAGCCCAAAACCCCTGCAGGGAAGGCCCAAATTCGCCCATGCCTGGTGTAGACACTCCCTGGTCTCTTTTCCTCCCTTTAAATAACAAGGCCTCGACGCTCATCCGCCTCCCTCCCTCCCTTCCACGCTGACGTCATCCCAACACAATTCCAGCCCCTGGAAGAGGGGAGCCAAATGGGAACCGGAAGTTGGGCACAAACGAGCGCGAAAAGTCTCACGCTTCGATTTCCGCCCGCGCGGCTTGTAGGAGGCTTACTTCCGGGGTGTAGGGTACTGCAGGGCAAACGTTTCCGGCTCGGCGTCGTTTCTTCAGAGCGTCGTGTTCCGCGGAGCCTGTCGCCATGGTGAGTCAAGGCCGAAAGAAGGGATCATAACCAGAGTGGGATTTTCATGGCCGGAATCACTGGGTTACTGTGGGTTTTCTGGCCATGTTCCACAGGAGGTCTGTTGGAAGCTAGGCAAGGGAGGTTTTTATATATCCCACCATTCAGCAATCAGCCAGGCTGTGAAGCTGCAAGGCCATTAAATGCTAATAACAGTTGTCCAGTTGCTGCATTCAAGCAGACAAGAGTTCCTTCTCCCACCCTGGACCTTCCACAGGTATTTAAACCCAATTTTCCTAGCTTCCAACAGAACTCACAACCTCTGAGGATGCCTGCCATAGATGTGGGCGAAACGTCAGGAGAGAATGCTTCTGGAACATGGCCATACAGCCCAGAAAACTCACAGCAACCTTAAAAAGGACTATTCAGGGCTTGGACTGTATAAGATTCAACTATTACTTAATTGGGTTGCTGTGAGTTTTCCAAGCTGTATGGCCATGTTCCCAGAAGCATTCTCTCTGACGTTACTGCAATCTGGGCAGACATCCTCAGAGGTTGTGAGGTCTATTAGAAACTAGGCAAGGAAGGTTTATATATCTGTGGCATAATGTCCAGGTTGGGAGAAAGAACTCTTGTCCGCTTGAGGCAAGTGTGAATGTTGTAATTGGCCAACTTGATTAGTCTTGAATGGCCTTGTAGCTTTAAAGCCTGGCTGATTGCTGCCTGGGGGATATATAAACCTCACTTGTCTAGTTTCTAATACAGTGTTTCCCAACCAGTGTGCCGTGGCACGCTAGTGTGCCGTGAGCTATCATAAGAACATCAGAAGAGCCATGCTGAATCGGGCCTCAGCCCATCTAGTCCAGCGTTCTGTGTCACACAGTGGCCCACTAGTTGTACACAGGGATCTCTAGCAGAAAGGAGGGCAAAACCCTCACCTGCTCCCGACCCCCCACAACCAGTACCCGGGGAAAATCCTGCCTTCCTCAACCAACTCCGAGGTGGCACTTGAATGTCCATTTCAGTAGCTACTGATTCCCTTGGTATCCATGAATCTGTCTAATCCTGCCTTGAAGCTGTCCAGGCTGACAGCTGTCACAACCTCCTCTGGAAGTGAGTTCCATAACCCCATGACCCTCTGGGTGAAGAAATATTTCCCTTTATTAGTCCTAACTTTCCTACCTTGGAGCTTTAGGGAGTGCCCCCTAGTCCTGGTGTTGTGTGACAGAGAAAATATTTTTTCTCTATTCACCTTTTCTATCCCATGCATGATTTTATACACTTCGATCAAGTCACCTCTTAAACGCCGTCTTTCAAGGCTGAAAAGACCAAGGCGTTGCAACCTGATTTCATAAGGGAGCTGCTCCATCCCTTGGATCATATTTGTTGCCCTTCTTTGTACCTTTTCCAGTTCCGTTATATCCTTCTTGAGGTGTGGTGACCAGAATTGTACACAGTACTCCAGATGTGGCCTCACCATAGATTTGTAGAGAGGCAATACAACATTTGCCGACCTATTTTCGATTCCTTTCCAAGGGATGTTCCACCTGATGTGCCATGTTCCCATGGCACATCAGGTGTGCCATGGGAAATTGGCACTCTCCCCCTCCTAGCAGCCCCCTCACATAGTTCTTTTTACTAGTTTACTGGATTTTTTGAGAGTCCCGTCCCCCAAGGAACTGTTTATAACAGCTTCATGACATCCATAGTTAACTGGAAGCAAGTTTCACTCAGGGGGAAATTTCACAAAGGTCTGGAAAACAAGCTCTATGAGGAGCAGCTTGAAGAGCTGGGCATGTTTAGCCTGAAGAAGAGAAGGCTGAGAGAAGACATGATAGCCATGTATAAGTATATGAGAGGAAGTCATATATATGTTGTGTTCATCGAAACAGGGCCAGGTTTCCCACTGAGTGTATAAATACATGTAAAACATATTAACTATATGTATTACTGTATTAGAGTGTAATTTTGTGTCATTTTGATTGGTGGTGTGCCCCAGGATGTTGCAAATGTAAAAAATGTGCCGCGGCTCAAAAAAGGTTGAAAAACACTGTTCTAATAGACCTCACAACCTCTGAGGATGCCTGCTATAGATGTGGGCGAAACGTCAGGAGAGAATGCTTCTGGAACATGGCCATACAGTCCAGAAAACTCACAGCAACCTTAAAAAGGACTATTCAGGGCTTGGACTGTATAAGATTCAACTATTACTTAATTGGGTTGCTGTGAGTTTTCCAAGCTGTATGGCCATGTTCCCAGAAGCATTCTCTCCTGACGTTTCGCCTGCATCTATGGCAGACATCCTCAGAGGTTGTGAGGTCTATTAGAAACTAGGCAAGGAAGGTTTATATATCTGTGGCATAATGTCCAGGTTGGGAGAAAGAACTCTTGTCCGCTTGAGGCAAGTGTGAATGTTGTAATTGGCCAACTTGATTAGTCTTGAATGGCCTTGTAGCTTTAAAGCCTGGCTGATTGCTGCCTGGGGGATATATAAACCTCACTTGTCTAGTTTCTAATACAGTGTTTCCCAACCAGTGTGCCGAGGCACGCTAGTGTGCCGTGAGCGATCATCAGGTGTGCCGTGGGAAATTGGCACTCTCCCCCCTCCTAGCAGCCCCCTCACAGGTTTCCAAGATTTGTTTCTTTTTTCTTTTTACTATTTTACTGGATTTTTCGAGAGTTGCCTCCCCCCTTTCCCAAGGAACTGTTTATAACAGCTTCATGACATCCATAGTTAACTGGAAGCAAGTTTCACTCAGGGTGAAATTTCACAAGGGTCTGGAGAACAAGCTCTATGAGGAGCGGCTTGAAGAGCTGGGCATGTTTAGCCTAAAGAAGAGAAGGCTGAGAGAAGACATGATAGCCATGTAGAAATATGTGAGAGGAAGTCATATATATGTTGTGCGCATCTAAACAGGCCCAGGTTTCACACTGAGTGTATAAATACATGTAAAAACATATTAACTATATGTATTACTGTGTTAGAGTGTCATTTTGTGTCATTTTGATTGGTGGTGTGCCCCAGGATGTTGAAAATGTAAAAAATGTGCCGCGGCTCAAAAAAGGTTGAAAAACACTGTTCTAATAGACCTCACAACCTCTGAGGATGCCTGCCATAGATGTGGGTGAAATGTCAGGAGAGAATGCTTCTGGAACATGGACATACAGCCCAGAAAACTCACAGCAACCTAAAAAAGGGCTTGGACACAAACTGTATAAGATTCAGCTATTACTTAATTGGGTTGCTGTGAGTTTTCTGGGCTGTATGGCCATGTTCCAGAAGCATTCTCTCCTGACGTTTCACCCACATCTATGGCAGGCATCCTCAGAGGCTGTGAGGTCTATTAGAAACTAGGCAAGGGAGGTTTATAAATCTGTGGAATGGAATAATGTCTAGGGTGGGAGAAAGAACTCTTTGTCTATTTGAGGCAAGTGTGAATGTTGCAATTAGCCACCTTGATTAGCATTGAATGGCCTTGCAGCTTCAAAGACTAGCTGCTCCTTGCCTGGGAATCCTCTGTTGGGAGTTTTTTCTCTCACCTTGGACAGATATTATACACACACACACACACACACACATATACAGTATATATCTCATGTGTTCAGTTTCTAACATACCTCACAACCTCTGAGGATGCCTGCCATAGATGTGGGCGAAACGTCAGGAGAGAATGCTTCTGAAACATGGCCATACCACCCAGAAAACTCACAGCAACCCAATGATTCCAGCCATGAAAGCCTTTGACAATACAACAGTTTAGCTGCACATACTGTAGACAGGAAGGAGAAGTCATAATGGAAAGAATAAAGAAGAAAGAATTGGAATTATAAATGCAATAAAAGAAGATTTGGAAGTCACAGATTCCCTTCCCTTTCCCTGAGTCCCTCAATTTATCCTACCCAATACACTTTCCCCCATTTCCCTTTCCCAAGAGGTTCCTTACCTTTCCCTCCCTATAACTCTTAGATAGAATGTTTTATTGTTTGTATGTATAAAAAACTTTGCAAATAAAAAGTATATATGTATATAAAAGATGTGGGCAAAACGTCAGGAGAGAATGCTTCTGGAACATGGCCATACTGCCCGGAAAACTCACAGCAACCCAATTAAGTAATAGTTGAATCTTATACAGTTCGTGTCCAAGCCCTGAATAGTCCTTTTTTTTAGGTTGCTGTGAGTTTACTGTGCTGTATGGCCATGTTCTAGAAGCATTCTCTCCTGATATTGCTCCCACATCTATAGCAGGCAACCTCAGAGGTTGTGAGGTCTGTTGGAGAAAGGACATTCCACAAATATATAAACCCCACTTATTTTATTTATTTATTTATTTACATCATTTATATTCCGTCCTTCTCACCCTGCAGGGGACTCAGGGCAGATCACAATGCACATATACAGGCAAACATTCAATGCCATAGACACACAACATATATAGACAGACAACGAGCTACACAATTGGTCGAGAGCTCACCCCGACCCGGGCAGATCTTATTTATTTATTTATTTCATTAGGCTTCTGTGCCGCCACTCCCGGTGGGCTCGGGGCGGCTCACAGCACAATGAACAAGATAAAAACAACAATGCAAGATACACAATAGCACAATAAACATTAGCATAATAAAACATTAAAAACATTTAAAATAACAATATACAGTGCATAGCGACCTAATCAGGCTGGGTTACATAGGGGGTGCGACCCAAGGCCTATGTCTGGAAGGCCAGCTTGAAAAGGTGGGTCTTGCACGCCCGCCCGAATGGAAGCAGGTCGTGGATGGCACGTGTGTCTGCCGGGACTCCTATCCAGCTGCACCACATTCCCAGCACTAGTTTCTAACAGACTTCACAACCTCAGAGCATACTTGCCATAGATGTGGGAGTAACGTCAGGAGAGAATGTTTCTGGAACATGGCCATAAAGCCCAGAAAATTCACAGCCACCCAATAATATAGGCTGTGACCTTAAACATATGTTTTTCCACATTTAGTTATATTTTTGTGTGCTAAATATGTGCTACTCACTTTAAATTATAACAGATATTCTAATAAAACAATTTCCATGTAAAACCCTGAATTTTAATTGAATAGAATATCTAAATCAAACCTCCTAAAATCATAACAGGATAATGGAAAATGTTCTAAAACTTTTTGTCCCATGTTGCTTTTTGCTCTTTGTTGTTTTAGCTTTAGTAACTGTATCATTGCAACAAAGTTCTCTTCGTATCCAGAAAATGTGTTCATAAATTACTGTCATCCAGCAAAATTCAAAAGAAAATTGCTTGCTTTAAAACATTTAACATGTTACAATTACCTTGTTAGATTATCTGTTCCCAGATCTATACATACCCTCCCCCAACATAATTCACATAGTTATAAAGCTCTGTCATGCCCATTACTTCTTATTCTAATTTCATCCATTACATATAATTATTGCAGTATAGCGTAATATATTTCCTAATTGTTTATCCACAAGATCGAACACTAACATTTAGGAAACACGGTATGAACACCAAGCACAAAGTTGCTGCACACAATTAACATCCTACGGAACCTTACTAGCAGTGCATGCGGTGCAGACCCAAAATTAATAAGAACATCAGCTCTGGCCTTGTCTTACTCAACTGCTGAATATGCCTGCCCCTTCTGGCATCAAACTGTCCACGTGAAGCAGGTGAATATAGACATGTGAATGAGACATGTGATATAGGATGTCTCAAACCAACACCTGTTGATAGACTCTACAAGCTAGCTGGCATTGCCTCCGCAATGTGTGATTGGAAGTTGCTGCTAACTGTGAAAGAAATAAGGTTGAACACTTTGAAAGCTATCCACTGCATGGCTATCAGCCTCATCCCAGTTTACTCAAATTAAGGAAAAGCTTCATGAGATCCACTACTCCTCTTAATATTCCCCCAGCAACAGCAAGAGTGTCCCTCTAGGCAGCAAAATCAGGAAATCCCAATTGGATGGCCCCTCACAAGGGTCTGCCTCCAGGGGCAAACCAAGAATGGGCAACTTAGAAGACCCTGAACAGACTCAGATGTGAAGTGGGCCGATCAAAAGACCACCTGGCAAAATGGCAATACATAGAAGAATCCTGTGTGACTGTGGAGCAGAACAAACAACTCAGCACCTGTATGCTTGCCCACAATGCCCTGTCTCATGAACAGAGGAAGAATTGTCTAAAGCTACAGACAATGTGGTCGTTGTTGCCTGTTTTTGGTCTAAAATTATTTCGCTGCTTGTGCCCCCTCTATTTTATCGGTTTTATACTTATTTATGCAATGCTTTTTGAATAAATATCCACAATGTTTCTTTGATGTTTGGTTTGAATTCAACATTGCAGACAGTTCCTGAGTTACAAACATCTAACTTACGAACAACTCATAGTTAAGAACCGGGGTGAGACAACAGGAAATGAGAGAAATCTACCTCTAGGAAGGAAAATCCACTCCTGGAATTGTTATCACGGGGAAAAGGTGTCTCAACTGAAGCTTTCTCACCAATCCTTGTTTCCACAGCAAGCCATTCATTTTCAAAATCCAATTCTCACAGGGACAAAAAGTGTGGTGATATATTCTGAGCAGAGACGCAGGCAGCAAAACAAACATCACAGGGGTGTTAAACCTTTCCTATGCTATCCAAAGTTTTTACACACACACACACACACACATGGCTAGAGTTATACTTAAAACTCTAAGTATAACTTAGAATTCCGACTTACATGCACATTCAACTATAAAAGCAAACCTACAGAACCTATATTTTTCATAGCTTTGGAACTGTCTGTTCTTTTGCATGTGAAGCTAATAAATGGCTTCCATGCATTATCAAATAGACATTTTATTTCTCCCTTCGCTAATCTTAATTTATAGGTTAAATTTTCCGATAGGACTATAGCCCGTATCCTGTTTAACCAATTCTTTATAGATAAATTCTCTGTATTTTTCTGGGTTCTGACAATTTTGTGTCTTGCAGCACAAGAGATTTGCATTTACCAAATCCTTATTCTTACTTACTTTCAAATATAACAAAAACAGTGGGACTTAATTTGGAAAACCCAAGCGTATAAATCAATTTAAGCACAACTGAGAGAAAATACTTTGAAAATTATGCATAAATGGTACTGTTATCTACTTAAACTACATAGAATTAATAATAAAACCCCAAAATTATGTTGGAGAAAATGTAGAGAAATAGGGGATTGGAGCCACATGTGGCTAACATGCCTAAAAGTATAGAGATTCTGGGATGAAGATAAAACAGATAAAGCAAATAGGGGAAACAACATATTGGGGGGGGGGGGCTCTACTAAAAATCCAAATGGGACTCAGAGCAATTGGTTTAAATTACAGGAAAGGAGATTCCACCTGAACATTTGAAAGAACTTCCTGACTGCAAGAGCTCTTCAGCAGTGCAACTCCCTGCCTCTGAGTATAGTGGAGGCTCCTTCTTGGAGACTTTTAAGCAGAGGCTGGATGGCCATCTGTCGGGGTGCTTTCATTGTGGTTTTCCAGCAGGGCAAGGGTTGGACGAGATGTGTAGTCTCTTCCAACTCTATGATTCTATGAAATGCACATCACAGTTATAACTTTAAAAGGCGCAAAATATATTATGCTATCACTGGTACTGCAATCCCAATCCATGAACATAGTTATTCTCAACAATCTATCACTGGTCTTTGGCATGGCATTTTGCTTTACTGCTTCTCTGGTACACAGGTATATGATACTATGATACTATTGCTGCTTATGCTCTGGGTCCTGCTCCCAAGACCACAAGGGAGCAGTATTCAGCCACTCATGATCTCTTACTTGCAGTATTGCTGCAGTTCACTGGGCCTCCAATATATTACATTCCTAGGATTTAAAAACATGTTCTGTATGCTGGGCTGAACTTTATCCCTCATCATTTCTATTTATCATGTGTTTTGGTGGAGTACTGAATATGATGAAAATTAAAATCATTTAACTCGCTTCTGTGGTGTTGGTTCAGCTTGCTGTTAAGTTTGAAGGGGTGTCTTTTAGGAATTTATAGCATTTAAAGCTGATAATACTTTGAACCATCAAAAGCATAATAAATTTCAGAAGGTGTGTTACATGTTGGACTGTTTATGTTCAGTTCATAAACTCTGTGTAAACATCCAATGTAATAGGTAGCCAAATGTTCAATAAAAATAAAGATAAACTTAGATTGTATATAAATGTTTCACATATAGTTAAATGCATTCCTCAGGAAAGTTATTTTAGTGTATTCTGATATGGTGTTCAAGCTGTCAGATACGTATGTGCCTTTTAACCTTCCCAGCTGTAAAATACACTGATTCAAAAATATTCACATTGCAATCTATAGGCATTTTTTTTTAAAAAAATCGTTCTCTTTTCTATTTCTTTAGGCTCGAAATGCGGAAAAAGCCATGTAAGTACCATATGAATCTTGGATTTCTGTCAGAATAGGTTGTCTGCCTTTTTAACAGATTAACTAACTACCTGCTGTTTTTAATCCACACAAAGGAGCTCTTTTTATTATTAAAATGTCTATATTTTTCTATATATTCATTTCTGCCTCTTCTTACTACAGTCATTATATTTTGTGCACAGAGCGTGACATGCAGCTGTAGTTTGCTGAAACTGATTATCTTAATCTCTTCTTGTGCCTCCATAGCTAAGTGTCAAAGCTATGTGATACCTTATGATTATTATAGTTGCAGGTTTTTGGCAAGAGTGTGTCCATTTCAATACACAGAACACTCAACATTTTAGCTGAGACCGAGTTGCTCTGAGTTCTCTATAAAGTCAACCACAGAAACTAATGTTGAATTAAATGTTCTTCCTTGTAGGACGGCCTTGGCCAGATTTCGCCAGGCTCAGCTGGAAGAAGGAAAAGTTAAGGTAACTACCGCAATGTGTTTATTTGGAAGTTGCACAAGACACTTTGGAAATATATATATATTTAAATGTTTTCCCTAGAATTAAGCTGAAGTGTCTCTTGCCTCATCATTTATTTTTACAATACAGAGCCACAAACTGTATAATAATGGTAAAAGAAAGGAGTTATGAATCTAGGAGCTGTATGCATTCTTGTGTCTTTTGTGTTTGTAAGGTGCCGTAATCTAGAAAAGGCTTAATCTGAAATAAGTTTGAATGAGTTGAATAGCTGGTGCACAAATTTAGAAGCACTGTAAATGATATAAATGGACTGATGTTGAAAATGATACTGAGAAGATGATGATAGAAATGGCGTTACAATCATTTTGTTGACTCTTTTTATGTGACCACACACATAGGAGCCTTTTGCCTACATATGCAGTTTCTTTGCTCTTCCCTTCATGGAAAGCAACAGTCATATTCAAAACATCTGGTCTTCTGTACATGTTTCAACTTCTGAGGGGGGAAGTTACATGGAACAGCTTCTACTACTGCAGAGTTAGACACAATTTCTTAAAGCAAAATTTTAGAAGGCCAAAGTCATGTGTCTCTATATTAAGAACATTCTTCTAAACATTTGAGCACGGAGATAGTTGCCTTTTATTAAAGCTATTTGATTTAATCATATGCTCTTGTATGCTGTCTTCCATGATTATACAAATAAAACTGGAAGAAAGTCTCGTTACTGCTTTGGTCATTGTCTTATTGGAGAATCAATCATTGAGCATTTTTATTCTTGGAACAACTTGAGTTTTGCACATGATGACCATGCTGTACTACTTCTGGGCAGACATGTGATTCCTCATTACAGCTTGGATGCATCAAAGTTAGCTTGTAAGAACATGAGAAAAGCCATGCAGGATCAGTCCAGAGGCCTATTTAGTCCTGTATTCAGTTCACACAGAGAACAACCATATTCCTGTGAGGAGCCCAGAAGCAAGACATGAGAGCAATAGCTTTCTCTCATCTCTCCTTCATGTGTCCCAGCAGTTGATATACAGAAGTATCCTGCCTCCAATGCCAAAAAGACTATAAATCCACCGTGGCAAGTAGCAACTGATAACCCCATACACATTTGCCCAGTCTCCTTTTAAGGTTGTTCAGTTGACAATACCATATATTGTTATAGTGAATCCACAGTGTAAACACTATAAGACAATATTGCTGTTAATTTTGTTTTTATGAGGGCTTTTAAGATTTTCTAGGTATTCAGTATAGGTTGCCTTGGATACATATCCAGCCTGAGTGAATATAAGTTGCATATGAAGGGAGAGAGATAGTATCACCTTTCTTTCTTTCAAACAGGAGCGAAGGCCCTTCCTTGCATCAGAATGTAATGAGCTGCCTAAAGCTGAGAAATGGAGGCGACAGGTATTTGCTGTTTGATCTGCTGTGGCAAATTCTAAATAATATTTGAAATATGTAAATCAATGTTTGCTAGGATAGTTTTAGCTTCTGTTCAGTAGTATTTTTTTAAAGTAATGTTCATGTGTCTTGTGACCCTGATATATTATGGGAAAGTTTCTGAATTGTTGAAGTAGTAGTAGTAATAATTATTATTAATAATAATAATAATTATTATTTGTATCCTGCCTTTCTCCCACAAAAGGACCCAAAGCTACAACATATTAAAAACAATACAAGTCCAGCAATCAGCATATATAACACACTAGCTGTACCTGGCACGCGTTGCTGTGCCCTATTTAGGTGATGCGAGAAAGTCTGAGTATGTAAGGGTTGGAATTGATGTGACTTATGGTGTTGAAGTGAATTGGGTGTTTTATGTTTGTGCCTCAGCTCTTTGCCTGCAGTCCTTCGGGTTTGACTTGTACCATGGCCAGGACGGATCAGCTTGGGGAGGGCTTGTCCTGCCAGGGGATCTCTATCTTCACAGGTGCGTCCAGTGTCTGTTGGGGGACTGTTAAAAATCCTTTCCGTATCCTTTTTAGCCACCTTTCTTAAGATCTTCATGTCTAGCTTACTTTCTGCTCCTCTCTTTTTCAAGATGTCCTGCTCTGTGTCTTTTCCCTCATTGGTCGATGTCCGAGGAGGCTTTCCTCATGGACAGGCCATCTGAGGGAGCTCTTGCAGCGCTGGGCATCAGAAGGTACTTGGTGATGACCTCCATCCCTTGGAGCCAGCATATAGAGGGGGTGGAGCACCCTCCTTGGCAAACCCCATTGTTGCTGGATGGTCCTCTTATTAATGTGAAATTCCAAGCCACTGGAGATCTTTTGGGAAAGGAAGAAGAGCTCCCCTTGAATGGTGTTGATCTCCATCATGGGCTTCTGATTTGAAAGTGTTGGAGGAGGCTCTGGCTGACAGTTTGTTATGGGTCGGAATGTTCATGTTGGCTGGCCAGTACAGCAGTTATGCAAATCCGCCCTTATTGGCAGCCAATCATGTTGTCAGAATGTAGAGGCTGGGGGACTCTTTGGCAGCCCCGAGGATGCTGGGAAATGTAGGTTTTTTTACTCGTTGTTTTGGGGGGCCTTTTATGTTTTGGGGGGAAGTTTCTTTGCTACAAACGTACCTTGCTTGAGGCCTATTTCTGTTGGCAAGTATATATATAGATAAAACCATCTGTATACGAAAACATAAATAGCATTTAAAACCAAATACAGTATTGTACTGTCTCGTCGGATCATATTGCACTTCGCTCAGCTCGATAAAAGTTGACCTTCCTATCCCTCAGACTATATTTCATCTCTGAAGGCTTGCTTAAACAGGAAGGGGTTGAGCTGTTTTTTAAAAGAATGACAAGGAAGGAGCTGTTTTAGTTTCCTTGGGGAGGGAGTTCCAAAGAGTTGGGACATCCACTAAAAAGGCTCTCTCTTGTGGCCATCAGCTGCATTTGAGATGGTGGTGGCAGCGAGAGTAGGGCCTCTCCTGATGATCTTCGTGATTGGACAGGTTGGTATGAGGAGATGAGAAAGATACTTTTTAAGTCCAAATTAAAAGAGCAGAGCATGAAGACCAAGGAAGCATTTACT
This sequence comes from Anolis apletophallus, assembly GCA_030556195.1. NCBI lineage: Eukaryota > Metazoa > Chordata > Lepidosauria > Squamata > Anolidae > Anolis > Anolis apletophallus. The sequence goes on along the minus strand of JARBWK010000001.1, from coordinate 47,478,640 downwards.
TTGAAAGGTATATCGAAACCAAAACACTTCAGTCTATATTAAACTGCTGAATTAATTTGTAAACAAAGAAGAAATTAAAATTTTGTCATTAAGATGGGTCTACAGTTTCTGTCTATCCAGTGATGCTGTTACCTAAAGACATTAAACTGGCAGGGGAAAATCAGAAATATAGGCATTCTTTGAAATGAAAACAATTTAGATTTCAGTTTGGTGTGGCATATTATAATAGAAGCCCCTGGTGGCTCAGTGGGTTAACCTGCTGAGCTGCTGAACTTGCATACCAAAAGGTTGGCAGTTTGAATCTGAGGAGTGGGTGAGTGCCTGCTGGTAGCCTCAGTTTCTCCCAACCTAGAAAACATGCAAATATGAGTCGATCAATAGGTACCACTCCGGTGGGAAGGTAATGGCGCTCCAAGCAGTCATGCTGGCCACATGACATTGGAGGTGTCTGTGGACAACACCGGCTCTTTGGCTTAGAAATGGAGATGAGCACTAACCTCCAGAGTCAGACATGACTGGACTTAATGTCAGGGGAAAACCGTTAACTTTAGCTTTACTATTGTAATATAAAACATTGATTTTCTTCTCTATGTTTGTAGAGAAGAAAATGCTTGTGTTTTCAAATCAAAATGTTTCTAACTCTCCGAATGGTATAAAGTCCTTCCCAGGAAATATATGAATGAAATTTCTTTCATAGCCCTAGTATGTCTGTACTTTTTAAATGGCTTGATCCCAAGTAGAGTATAAGGGTCAGACTGAAATGGTGGGAATCCATTGATTCATATGGCAATGGGGATATTTATTTATTTATTGTTTCGATTTCTTAGTCGCCCCCTCCCGATTGGCTCGGGGTGACTCACACATAGTTAAAAACACAATAAAAACACAACAATGGACATAGTAGATAACTTTAAAAGACAGCAGAATGCCAGGAGTAGCATTCATGGTTAAAACCAAATAGTAACGTACACTAGCTGCATATTGCTGATAAGATGGTAGGATTCCTGCCTCCTTGCCTATGTCAAGAGTAGTAGTGTTGCATTTCATATTATTTATCATGACCGCCATGTGCCAGGAAATTTTTTGATGCATGGCATAAGGCAGAGTTACATAGCTTGTAACATTGGCATCTCTGTTTGTGGCCCCTGAAGCTTGAGGGAACACAGGAACATCCTAGCCTTTCCCTGTCTTGTGAGATCTCTGTAAGACACAATCTCATTGAAGATTGTGTGGGATTAGGCCTTCTCTGGTGAATTTTATAGGAGTGGTAGATTATTATGAAAGGTTAAGCTGTAAGTTATGCAACAAATTCTGTTGTAGAACAGGTATTAACAAGTAGCACACACACTCAATAGCATTTTTTCTGGGCTAAAACGTATAGGATATGAATTAGAACATGGTGGAGATACTCTTTATTAAAAGATGACAGAGCAGAACATTTAAGATATTAACGTGGGATCTATCTTCTTTCATTTGATTAGGGAGAATGATTTTTGCCAACTTGTCTCTCCATCTATAGCTCTCTTCATATTCTACACCATAACACACACCATTCCTAAAGCAGTCGCAACTCTGATGAGCAGGTTTTCAAGGAAGGCAGGAATGATTGCAAAGGAGAGAAGGAAGTGGGAAACCCTTGTTCCTTTAATTTCTTCCTCTTAGCTATCATAATTATTTAACAGAGTGGACTGGGTTTTAACAAAAATTAATATGATCCTATGATACACTACTAAAATAGTTACTCTGGTCATTGAAAGTAAAAACATTTTATAATGCATCTCTCACTCTCTCTTTCTCAAGATTATTGGTGAAATATCCAAGAAGGTAGCACAAATTCAAAATGGTGAGTTCTCAGTAAGAGGAAATACCAATATTTTTAAACATAAAGAATGTGCTTTAGATGCTTAAGGCTGTGCTTTATTTTTCTCTTGCCTCCTCACTGATGAAGGAACTGTTGCTGTAGAGCACCTAGAATTAAGCTGCTGATGGAAAGGGGTGCTAGATTCTTTGATTAGCTGTCATCCTGGTAGTAAAAGCTTATTTTTAAAAAACCATGCACTAATCGTGGATCTCATAATGTGAAGACTTTTTGCTGCTGCTGTGCTTCAATTTAAGGCATATTCAAGTGTTCAATAATTGTTTTCAATCAACATGTGAGAAGTTGGAGCACAGAAGTTCTGTGATATTCCATCATTTCTGCTATGTGGAGGAGTAACGGTATGAGGTAGAAGGCCTCCGTAAACCATGGAAACGCTTCATATAGTTTGAAACCTGATTTTCCAGGGTTCCATATCATGTGGCATTCTTACATAGATACAGGAAGTCTTTGGGTCAGAAAGCTATACTTTGTGCAGAGGGTGGAAAACAGCTAGCACCTCTCTTTGCATGTTTAGTTAATATCTAAAGTAGGCTATGGTTGGGGGGGGGGGTGTCTTTGATTTCTCCGCAGAATGCATTAAAATGCATCTCTCAACATCAACCTAAGTAGCTTTTACCTAGAAGCAGAGAGATACTGTAGGATTTCAGAACTGGGCATGTTGTTTTTAAAAATCTTAAATCTTTTCCCCTTTCTTCCTTAAACTAGCTGGTTTAGGTGAATTCAGAATCCGTGACTTGAATGATGAAATTAACAAACTCCTAAGAGAGAAGGGACATTGGGAAGTCCGAATAAAGGAGTTGGGAGGACCTGATTATGCAGTAAGTTTGCAACAATAATCACAGAAAAGTACAGATGGGACTGTTGTAAATGGCTAGTGAACTAAATCTTGAGGGTTGCATAAATGGTTGCCCATATATGTAGAGTATTATAACAGTGACCGTCATATGGTCAGCAGTTCATATGAATATTCTTTGTAAAATTGGACTGATTTTGACCATGCTATTGGGGTTACACACTGCCCTAGTCTTGTAATGTTTTGAGTGCAGATTGTGGCTGGAATCCTTTTGGTGACATATATAATTGGCATAATTTTGTTAAAATAGTGGAGACAGACAGATGACAGAGATAGCTGTCCTGCCATCTCCGAAGCTGCTCTGGAGCCAGCAAGACAGCTTTCCCATCTGACAGAGATGGTTTCTGCTGTTGTTTCTTCTTGCCACATCACTTGCTTCCATTTTATCCCTCTGCTACACTTCTGCTCATAGCTATTCCAAACAACAAGATTACAGCCTCTATTGAGTAATGGCTTATAACTATGGGCTTACTCTTTTTTTCCTTATTTTTGAAGAGAGTGGGTCCCAAAATGCTTGATCATGAAGGAAAAGAAGTTCCAGGAAACAGAGGCTACAAATACTTTGGAGCTGCTAAAGACTTACCTGGTGTCCGAGAGCTTTTTGAAAAAGAACGTAAGTGCCCGAGTGTGTGCATATGAATAAATGCAATTCAATAAGAATTTATCTAGATAAAACTTGCATTTTCTTCCTAGTTCTAACGAGATGTCATATTCGTGGTTTTTCTCCCATGTAATACAGAGCACAGAAAAGAAATATATATATATATATATATATATATATATATATATCTTCATTTTTTCAATGTGCAGTCAGCCCTCCATGTCCATGGATTCTGTACCTATAGACTCAACCATCCATGGCTAGGAAATATTCCTCTCCCCTCTTCTTAAAAAATCCAAAAAGCAAACCTTTATTTTGCCATTTGTACAAAGGACCATTGTATGTAATGGGACTTGAACATCAATGGATTTTGGAATTTAGGGGGTCCTGGAAGGAAACTAGTAAATACTGAATGCCAAGTATAAACAAGTATAATGTCATTTATCAATATTAAGTACATAGTGTCTTAATCTCATGTTCAGAACTATCTTCAGTGAGTACATTATACATTCTTATCCCATCTGATAGTGGAAGCAGTATACATGCCAAGTTTTTCTTTTCTAGAGAAAAATGTATGAATATGAAAATGAAACTCAGGAGTTACTTGTGTATTTGGCAGAAGAGGAAAATAGACACATAGTCTATGGATTCCCTTCCACAGGCTGTGACTACTAAATTCTAGGAGACTAGCATTTAGTAGCATCCACGCTTCATTTTGATAATTTTGGTTTATTCCTTTAGCTCTCCCTCCTCCAAGGAAGACACGAGCTGAACTAATGAAAGCTATTGATGCAGAATACTATGGATACAGAGATGAGGACGATGGTGTTCTCGAGCCATTGGAACAGGAACATGAAAGGAAAGGTATATAGAAGTTAACTCTAAGCCATTTCTTTGCTTTAATACAGGAGTACCAAACTTCTTACTTGTGATATAAATATAAAGAAGAAAACAGGTTAGTTGTTTTCAAAGGTTCTTGTTCTTTAATATTGGATATTGCTTCCACATGATGTTGGCCAGAATATCCTTATATATGATGTCAACCAGGCATGAGGCATTTTCTGTTTTTGATTGATGCCATTCATTAGGCACCCTAGCAGTTCTTTTTATTTTTTTTAATTTTTTAAAATATTCTTTATTTGGGTTTGCAATTTAAAAGACATAAAACATAAAAGACAGTTGGACCTAACATGCATAGACAAAAGACTGCCCCCCCTCCCCGAGACCCTGCCCTCCCTCCCTGGGCCAAGGCGCGAGACCCCTTTCCACCTCCCTTAGGATGGGCAACCTCATCCGTTTTGTTTAGAACAATCACCGTGACGGTTATTAAATATCCGTCCCGACACTCAAAGAGAGTACAATGGCGTTGAGTGGCTCTAGTTTCGTCTTACATCATGGTCCATTCTTTTTTACAGTCTTTCAAATAGTCTGTGATTAGGGACCAATCCGTCCTCTTAATCCTATTATCCTGGTCCATAGCCTGCGTTAGGCAGTCCATTTTCATTATCTCATGGATTTTAGTTTTCCAATCTTCCAACGATGGCAGATCCTCGCACTTCCACCGTTTCGCCAGGCAGAGTCTCGCCGCTGTGGAGCAGTATACAAACAACTTTTCTTTATTATAGTCCAAATCCTCCTCCCGCCCCGTCATTCCTAAAAGAAAAGCTTCAGGACTACATCTTAATTTTAGCTTCAGGGCCACCTGGAGTTCTTTGTGTACCAGCTTCCAAAAGCTACCTACTTTCTCGCACCCCCACCATTGATGGAAGAAGTTTCCCTCCTCGGTTTTACATTTCCAACATTTGTTGGAATAATTTTTGTTGTACCTGGCTATCTTCCTTGGTGTTAGGTACCATCTATGTACCATTTTTAGTATGTTCTCCTTAAGTTCGTACGCATACGTGTACTTAAGGTGAACATTCCAAATTCTTTCCTAGTTTTTTAACGGGATTTGGTGGCCTATATTTCTCGCCCACTTTAGCATGCATTCCTTTATTTGTTCTTCTTGAGTTTGCCACTCCAGAATTCTTCTATACAACATACTAATCTTTTTCTGTTTTCTCACCATCACCTGGTCCCAGAAATTTGGTTTTGTCTCGAAATCCCTCACTTTATCCTTCAGGAAGATGCTCTTAATCTGGGCATAGTGGTACCAATTAACATCTTTATCCATCTCTTGGACTTCGGCGAAGCCCCTCAGTGTCCATTCTCCCTCCCTCTTCTTCAGTAATGACGCATACCTTAGCCAGTTCTTTTTACCATACTGTCTCCGGTAGAACGCTTCTAGCGGAGAGACCCAGAGGGGAGTCTTCCTGTATAGTCTGTCTTTGTATTTGAGCCAAACCCTTAAAACCCCCCTCCTGATGGCATGGTCTGTAAATTCCTTTTCTATCTTTGTCTTATCGTATTGCATGTAGCCATGCCAGCCCACTCGAAGCTCGTGACCCTCTAAGGTCAGGAGTCTTTTGTCCTCTAGAGTGGCCCACTCGCAAGCCCAATCTAGAGCCGAGGCCTCATAGTAACTTTTGGGGTCTGGAACACTCAGGCCCCCTCTGGAGCTCTCGTCAATCATGTTTGTACATTTAATCCTTGCTTTTTTTCCTCTCCAGATGTAATTTGCAAGGTCCCTTTTCCAAATAGCAGTTCTGATTGCTTTTGCTCTGTTGTGAGCCATGCAACACAGAAATCTGTATAATAGCCGGTAAGACCATTTGTGTATTTTGCCCTGTGTTTTCCATTATGGAAGTCAGTGGCTAAGCATAAATCTTTCCTTTTGCATGCTACCTGATCTCTCCCTAGGTTTTAAATGCCAGGGTTGAACCTCAAACCTTTTGCTTGCAAAGCATTTATTCCATTACTGATTACATCCTCTTCCTACAAACCAAATTTCTGCTGAGATTTATTGGCCTGAAACTTTTTTTTGGAAATAAATTAAAATATCACCCATGCTTACACTTAATAAACTAAGTAAGCACCAATATCTTAGAGCAAAGGCTTTAACTTCTGTGCCATAGGCTATGATATTTGCAAAACTGAATACATATTTCTGGTTTTGCTTTTTTAAATGTGTGCAAACTCCTTTTTGTATAAGATCAGATTTTGATATTATACCTGGTTTTTTGAGCAGTTCAGAAAATGTATGATAATTTGCCAGTGTACTTGTCTGAGTCTGCGTCTCTGACAATATTTTATGCTGCTGGGGATCACATGGGCTTCTAGGAAATTAGTTTATGTCTTTTAGAAATGAGAATTAGATGAGTTATGCCGAGGAAATAAATAAGCTGCTGCTATTGATTATATCAAAACATGTAAGTCAGTTAATACTGTACCTTTAAAGAGTTTTGTTCTTGTCATCTGTCCAGAACTTTTAATTCATGTAGGCCTCTTCAATTTTGCCTATTAAGTTCAGAAAATTGATTGCATCGTTCGTAAATGGTCACACTAGTAATTAGTTTGTAACTAGATCCTGTTCAAAACAATTTATCCAGTCATTTTACTGGCGGGCTGCATTACATGGTGCATGGGATCTGCAGGATGTGCCTAATGAGATTTGAGTTAGCGGACTTTTTGTCCTCAGAGACCTAATTTAGGTGAAAAGGTTGATAAATCACTAATTTGTAAGGGCTTCCTGGGTCATGATTTCTTATACATTTGTATAAAACATATCCCTGTACTGGCCAACACTAGACTGGTATATCGGCGGGTTTTGAAAGCACCTTCTAAATAGCCCAGGTAAATTAATCATTTTTTTCCTGACAAGCTGAAGCATGGTCACTGCTTTTCCACATGTTTGTTCCCAACACACCAAAGGTTTTTGATATAGGCCGTGATCGCAGACCATGATTATATCAGACTTCCTTCGTGTCCTAGGAAGATGTCCTGGAGTCAAGAGTCACCCAGTTGTGAACCTCTTTTCAATCTTTGTTTAGTTTTGTTATGTAGGACTAGGTCTAATCTTATATATTTCCGCTGTGTTTATTTTATTTAAGCCTCTGTTTCTCAAAAGACAATTCAAACAGCCTGAATTTAGGCATATTTATTCTATTGATCCCAATGGCTCTTGCTTCCAGGTTAAATTGGATTGGATTGTGGTACCTCTATTGCTAATTGGGGTATATAAAGATGACAGGCATTTGTATTGGGACAGATGGCAGCTCAAGACAGTGTTTCTAATGTTGCTTCATATTTTTCCCTTTTTATCTTGACTTAGGTTTTGAAATAATAGAGCATAGTTTATTTATTTAGAAAGAAAAAATTCCCAAAGCCAGATCAATTTCCTGGACAAAAAAGTGATGGGTAGTGCAGATATTAAATATACATATATCTTAAGTGCAGAAGGGACTGTATGTGTGTCCATGGTGCATTAAAATGAACAACGTTCCTTTATCTTACATACAAAGATGACTGGATTAAAAATAAATCAGGAAAATAATGCTTCTAAAGAGAATACCAACAAGTAGCCACCTTTAAAAGATTATTTCCTGTTTTTACTATTGCTGCACTACTTGAATTTGTTAAATTTAGTTTTTCTATATATGTAAGAGGGAGGTTGCATTGTCCAAATACCAGAACTGATGTTTAAAGAGGGAAGGAACTCTCTAAGATATTAAGAATACCATTCAATGAGATAAAGAAACAATTTGAAAAGATTGTATTTGTATCTCAGCATGACTGACTTCAGGTTGAAGAAAGCGACGGAACCTCTATTGTTCATATTCAGTTAAAATGTATCTTTAAAGATCTACGCTCCTAATCGTTAAGAGTTATAATTCTGTTGGAACACTTTGCTGGTATAATTATGCCAGTGTAGAAGATCCCAGCAGGAGTAAGGAGGCTGAGGGTGCAGGGGCCATAAAGGAACAGTAAAATTGCAAAAGTATGTGCTTGGGGCCAGCAGGATGTCTGATGTCTTTTGCCTCCAATGTGTGATGCTGGGAAAAAAGGGAAATGAATAATATTTAATCCTATTTTTCCTATGAGGATATTTTGGATGGTAGGGTTACAGCTTCACAATACATTGAGATCTTCATGTCCTCTGTTTTTCTGTTTAACCCTCAAATAAAATGGGCTTTGTATAAGAGGGGCCGTGGTGGCACAATGGGTTAAACCATTGAACTGCAGAACTTGCTAACCGGAAGTTTGGCAGTTCAGATCTGCAGGATGGAGTTAGCTCCTGCTGTTAGCCCCAGCTCCTGCCAACCTAGCAGTTTGAAAACATGCAAATGTGGGTAGATCAATAGATACTGCCGCAACAGGAAGGTAAACGTCTCTCCATGCAGTCATGCTGGCCACATGACCTAGGAGGTGTCTACGGATAACACAGGCTTAGAAATAGAGATGAACACCACCCCCAGAGCTGGGGGTGCAGGGGAAGCCTTTACCTTTATCTGTGTATCTGTGTTTCATTGTTTCCAGGCATTGAATGTTTGCCTTGTGTCTGTATATGTTGGAACCCGCCCTGAGTCCCCTTGGGGAGATCGGATGGAATACAAAAAATGTATTATTATTATTATGAAGGTAATGGCATCTGTCATTAAGAAATGAGAGAATTGTTGACAAGTCACAGAAAATAGCACATTTAACAAGATTCAGATCCCAACTAGGAGTCCTGTGCAAGTGGCCCCTTGCAGTTCATTATTGAGTTTCGTTGTTTTGAAAATTGTTCCTTGTGAAATCTAAATTTACCACGTTTTCTGGACACTTCACAATCTGTTAAGTGGACTCCAGCCTACAGAAGATATCTTTTGTTTTATATACGTTGCCTTGTATAGTCGCAGGTACTTATTGTTTGTTCATCGATTCACACAGCTGGAAGGTAACAACTTCATCTAAACTTCAGAAATTATTCCAGCAATAACCCAGTATATTTAACTCATCTTAAATAAAAAACAAAGATAATCATTTTAAAGCTAAGTCACTGGGCACACACAAATATAATCAAGCAATAAAGAGTCAGACATTTATGAATAGAGGTCACAGTTCATAACCTTGTGCAGTTGTTTAAGTAGCACTAAAGGTGAAATATTAATAATGTTTCCTTTTGAGAACTTAGCATAGCACTTGTTATCAGTGTAATCATGTTATGGTTAAATGCTGTCAACTCAACTTTGACTTACTGTGACCCTATGAATGAGAGACCTCCAAAATTGCTCAGTCATCAACTGCCCTGATCAGGTCTTGGAGACTCAAGGCCATAGCTTCAATCTACTTGTAATGTGGACTTGCTCTTTTTTTCTATTGTCTTTGACCTTTCAAAGCATTATTGTTTTTCCTATTGAGTCATCTTGACTTCTCAGGAGAGTTCAGGCTTCCCATGCTCTAGAGCAGTGTTTCCCAACCGGTGTGCCGCGGCACGCTAGTTTGCCATGAGCGATCATCAGGTGTGCCGTGGGAAATTGCTTTCCCCTCCTCGCAGCTCTTTCTCCCTCTTTCCCACTCCAAAGATCCTCCCCGAGGAAAAGGAAGGGCTCCGCTGAATGCCAGGGCCAAAGCCGGAAGCTCCACGTCATGAGGAAGCCTCCAGGAGCCTTGACTCACCATGGCTCCAGCTCCCGCTCAGGGCTGCTTCAGCCTCCCGATGCTCCCAGGTTTGCTCACTGCCCAATTCACTGACGTGGAGCTTCCGGCTTTGGCTGTTCTCGTATAGACTACTCATTCACAGGTTTCCAAGAAACAAATTGAGCCTCTCCACTAGGACATGTTTGTTGGTTTTTTTTACTATTTTACTGGATTTTTTTAGAGTCGTCCCCCCCCCCCCCCGGGAAATGTTTATAACACCTTCACCTTCAAGACATTCATAGTTAACTGGAAGTAAGTTTCACTCAGGGTGAAATTTCACAAGGGTCTGGAGAACAAGCCCTATGAGGAGTGGCTTGAAGATCTGGGCATGTTTAGCCTGAAGAAGAAAAGGCTGAAAGAAGACATGATAGCCATGTATAAGTATGTGAGAGAAAGTCATATATATGTTGTGTTCATCGAAACAGGCCCAGGTTTCACACTGAGTGTATAAATACATTTTAAAACATATTAACTATATGTATTACTGTGTTAGAGTGTCATTTTGTGTCATTTTGGTTGATGGTGTGTCCCAGGATTTTGTAAATGTAAAAATGTGCCGCGGCTCAAAAAAGGTTGAAAACACTGCTCTAGAGACTATTGTATTTGGTTTTTTTAGCTGTCCATGATATAAAAGCCAAAGAAGTGTTAGCAAAAAGGGTTACCTGAAGAAAGCAAAGCAATATGTTTACGCAACTTGGATCAAAATGTATGCTCAGTAACATTGTACTAAATAACCAGCCAAATTGCTGGTGATTAACTGAGAGAGTGAATGTAATATAATCAAATTTCCTGATTGGATTGAGTTGCAGAATTTGATCATTCATAGCTTAGTGATCATCCTCCAAAAATACAATCTAACAAATAAGTGAAAACACATTTTTAAAACCCCATAAATTGCACATTTAAAAATCCTCGGTTTGTCTCTTATTTTTTGCTTTTATATAAAAATGGCTGATATGTTGGAGCAGATTTTTCAGCATTTGTCTTGGATCAAGCAGCTTTCTCTTGAAATCCTCACTGCAATGGACCTATTCTCTTTAGCCTTAAAGGTGGCTCTTGATTTAGAGCTGTGCATTACCTAGAGCTTTTTGTAGGGTTATTATAAGGTTTTCCAACTGTATTCTTCAGGATGCCGTCTATATTATTATTATATTTATTTATACTCTGCTTTATCTCTCCTGCAGGAGACTCAAAGTGGCTTAACATAAAAGCATCAACGTACAATTTAAAATATAGTAATATGCAAACATTAAAACAGAATTAAATATAAAGAGTCTTTAAAAAATCCCAGTTAAAACCATTAAAACATATTCAAAGTTAAACACCAGAGTCTTCTGTAGACATAATATATTGTTCCCATGAGAAGCAGTAAGAACATATATCCAAGAGATGTCAACATTGTAACTTCTCGATCCTTTCTGTCGTTTGATCCAAGCCCTTCAGAAGATCTAGTTTTCATTCTGGTTCAAATATAATTAAAAATATATAGCTGAAAACCTACACATCAGGTTTTAGGAACTTAGATTATTTGACACAGTTCTTAAAAACGGTTATTTTTTTCTGCTCCAGTTATTGCAGAAGCAATAGAGAACTGGAAAATAGAAAAAGAGGCACGACTTGCAAGAGGTGACAAGGAAGAAGAAGAGGAAGAAGTAAACATATATGCAGTCAATGATGATGAGGTACAGTATTTTTCAGTTTATGCTAGTGCCATACCTAGAACTTCTGCCAATAATAGTATAATGTGAATGTTAAAGATTTCACTAATAGTGAAATATAGAGTTATATATCTCCTTGCACACTTTGATAGTGCTAGATATTCCAATGTTTTCACATAAGTCATAGATGGGGGAAGCAAATGATTCATTGGGAATTGTAGAACTACAGCTCCCATCCTTACCATTGTCTATGTTAGACTTTTCATCTAACAATGTCTGAGAGTCAATACTTTCTTCACTTTTAATACACACGATGTATACCATTTTATTCTCTCTCTTATGCCTTCACAACTCAGATATTTGGGGTGGGGAGGTAAGGATTCCCACTCCTTGAGCACTCTTTGAGTATTGGTTTGCCTTTAAAACAAGATGGAGCCTTTTTCTTGCTATTTTGTTATTTTTCCCTGTGTGTTTGCACTTCCAAGTCATCTGCCAACTTATGGCAACCCCATGAATTTCATAGGGTTTATTTAGGCAAGGAATACTCAGAGGTGGTTTTGACAGTTCCTGCAACATCTATCCTTATTCAAAATATGGAGACATAAAACCAGAAGTGAATTGCTGTCTAATTCAGTTTTGGTTTTTTGTTGCAGAGATCTTTGACCTCTGGAGCTTGCCTGCTCCTCTTAAAAGGGAACAGTTTGGCCACCAAATAAGAATCATACTTCTTACATTGGGGTGAATTAGTGATACATGTTTTCTTTCCTGTTGTAGCTACCCCATGTTCCAATTCTGGTTTTTTAAATAGCATGTGTGTCTTGCTTTTTAGTGGGCTATATCTAACTTCATCTTGCTTTATGTTCTATGAAATTGTTGGACTCAACAAAGCTCTTGCCTGAATGTACTCCATGCTTTGCAGATAAACTAGAAATGCGAATATTGAATGAGGGAAATATTTCATGTGTGACAGAATTGTGTACCAATTTGTTAGACTGCAAGAAGAGCCCTGGGTGAAACTGCAGGAGTTTTGTAGACATGCTGTGCATTGTTTAATCGTATGTTTTGTATGAATTTGGAAAGTAAATGAAAGCATTGTGCTTCAGACATGTGATATGTCTGGATCCGCACAACAATTCTTACAATTCTGTACTTTTTAGCAAAGTTTCTGTATTTATAAGTATTTAGGTCATAACTATTAATAAGCTGTCCCATTGGGTATATCATGCAGCCATGAACTTGTGAAAAATTTACCCTGATGATCCTTCACCTCTGTAGTTTTGTGAAATATACTCACGTTAAATGTTTATGTACTTTATGTACTGGTTCACTGCTTTTCTTGCAGTTGCTCGGACGTCAGTGATAAGGTCCCCATATGTCATAAAGTTCTTCCTAGAAAGGAATGTCATCAAGCTTGCTTTCAAAATGGAGGTGGCATGTCCTGTACAGTAACATAGGAGTGTATGCGACCATGTTACTTGCTTTTTGTGTGATTCACTTGTATTGAAGCAAGCATGGCAATGAATCAATATGTTCTGAATGTCTTGCAGTCTGATGAAGAGAATGGAAAGGAAAAAGAAGGTGAAGATAGCCAGCAGAAATTTATTGCTCATGTCCCAGTGCCATCACAACAGGAGGTAAGAAATAAACTAAAAACAAAAGTTACTGCCCAGTTTCCAGAGCTGCTTTATTCTGATGTGTCAAAACAGGAAGCTTATGTTAAAGGTATCAGATTTATTGCAGGGTGTACACTTTAGGCTAGAGCAGGCATGGGCAAATTTTGACCCTCCAGATGTTTGGACTCCAAATCCCATAATTCCTAACATGCTCAGGCCCCTTCTTTTTCTCCCTCAGCCACTTAAGAGGCTGAAGGGAAAAAGAAAGGGCCTGAATCCAAAACACCCGGAGGGCTAAAATTTGCCCATGCTTGGGCTAGAACCTTCAGTTGCAGATTTATTATTAATAATAAAAATAATTTTTAAAAAACCTTTATTTATACCCTGCCACCATCTCAAGGATCTCAAGGATCTTGCCACTGCAAGATCCTTGTAGAAGCGAGGCCTACCACATGCATCCTAGACCCCTGCCCATCCTGGCTGATCAAAGAAGCCAGAGGGGGTTTGGCAGAGTGGGTGAAGGTGGTGGTTAATGCCTCCTTACAGGAGGGCAAAATTCCAGCCAGCTTAAAGCAAGCGGTTATAAAACTGCAAATCACAGGAAGGCACCTTTTTCCATATGTGGTGGACCTGTCCTAAGACGAAAGAATTTTGGCTAATGATTCACGAAGAATGTAAGCAAATTTTAAAAATAGACCTTCCAAGAAGACCGGAATTTTATTTACTAGGATTAATGGATGATGAGATATTTGAGAGTGAGAACCTACAAAAACGTTTTGTGTTCCTCACCACCGCGGCATGGATAGCTTTCGCAAAACTTTGGAAACAAGACCTCCTCCCTACAAAAGAACAATGGTTAGAGAAATTGGTTGAGATCAAGGGAATGGATGAACTAACATACTGGCTACGCCAGAATAATGGTAAAGGGAATACGATGACAGATTGGACTTTGGTTAATGATTATCTAAAACTAATGAAAATAGATTGAAGCATTCTGTCAAAAAACCAAATGAAAAATAAAAGTAAGAGCACTTTAGGATGCCCAATATCGAAGAAATAACATAACAATGTAACAAGATATAGTATGGAACTAGAATGGAAGTCAATATACACTCCTTACCCCCTCCCCTTCCGTTTCCCCTTTGTGTTCGTGTATGGTGATTTTTTGTTATGTATTGTTTATGAAATTTGAAAATTTAATAAAAAGTATTTATAAAAAAATAAAACCGCTGTTGAAAAAACCATCACTGGACCCCACTCAATTAGTGAACTATCGGCCAGTTTCCAATCTCCTCTATTTGGGCAAAGTCATGGAACATGTGGTGGCTTCGCAACTCCAGGGGTTCTTGGTAGACACTGATTATCTTGATCCGGCACAGTCTGACTTTAGGCCGGGACATGGTACTGAAACAGCCTTGGTCGCCTTGGTAGATGATCTACGCCGGGAACTCGACAAGGGGAGTGTGTCCCTGTTGGTTCTGCTCTACCTCTCAGCGGCTTTCAATACCGTTGACCACGGTATCCTTCTGGGTCGCCTTGCAGAAATGGGGCTTGGGGGTTGTGCTTTGCAGTGGCTCCAATCCTTCCTGAAGGGTCGTACCCAGAAGGTGTCATTGGGTGACACCTGTTCGGCTCCGCAACCGTTGTCTTGTGGAGACCCTCAGGGTTGTCCCCGATGTTATTTAACATCTACATGAAACCGCTGGGAGAGATCATTCGGAGTTTCGGAGTAAGGTGTTATCTGTACGCAGATGACGTCCAGATCTGTCACTCCTTTCCACCTGTCACCAAGGAGGCTGTCCAGACTTTGAACCAGTGCTTGGCTGCTGTGTCGGACTGGATGAGGGCTAGCAAATTGAGACTTAATCCAGACAAGACAGAGGTCCTCCTGGTCAGGCAAAAGGCCGAACAGGGCATAGGGTTACAGCCTGTGTTGGATGGGGTTACACTCCCCCTGAAGACGCAGGTTCGCAGCTTGGGAGTGATCCTGGACTCATCGCTGAGCCTGGAACCCCAGGTCTCGGCGGTGGCCAGGGGAGCTTTTGCACAGTTAAGACTCGTGCGCCAGCTGCGCCCGTACCTTGGGAAGTCTGATCTGGCTACAGTCGTCCACGCTCTGGTCACATCCCGAATAGATTACTGCAATTCACTCTATGTGGGGCTGCCTTTGAAGACAGTTCAGAAACTGCAACTAGTCTAACGGGCGGCAGCCAGATTACTAACTGGAGCTACATACAGGGAGCATACCACCCCCTGTTGTGTCAGCTCCACTGGCTGCCTGTCCAATTCCGAGCTCAATTCAAAGTGCTGGTTTTGACCTTTAAAGCTCTATACGGTTCTGGCCCAGCTTACTTGTCCGAACGCATCAGCCGCTACATCCCACCTCGTAATTTAAGATCATCCGGGAGGCCCTGCTCTCGCTCCCGCCTACTTCTCAAACGCGGTTGGTGGGGACGAGAGAGGGCCTTCTTGGTGGTGGCTCCCCATCTGTGGAACGCACTCCCAATTGATATACGTTTGCACACTAGCACGATGCAGCACTTTAGATTGGATTGTAATGGCAAGCTGGTGGACATGGCTCAATGCTTCTATTATGGACGGAATACTGTTTTTAACTTATGTGAATGTATATGATGTATTTTAATGCTAATTGTATTTTAATGTATTTTAATTCTGACTGGTTTTGGTTTTCTATTATATGTATACTGTGTTTTTGGCATCGAATTGTTGCCGTTGTTAGGCCGCTCTGAGTCCCCCCTCGGGGGTTGAGAAGAGCGGGGTAGAAATGGTGGAAAATAAATAAATCTCCCCGAAGGGACTCGGAGAAGCTTACTTGAGGCCAAGCCCATCAAATACAACAATGAATCAGCAAAACAAGGAAGCAAAAAATATGAATAATATAACTAAACATAAAGCAATAACACAGAAGAGATTTTAAAACACTGTGACAAGGCCAAATGTAGTAAATTAATTTTTTTAAAAAAACAATGGGCGTGTACAGAGTAGGGTATGTCTAGACATTGGGTTATAGAGAATGTAGGGAGATCAATCCAACAGGTAAATAAAGTGCTTCTGATGACATTTTGTAGGGAATTGGTCAGAGCAGGGCATTGTTTCCTTTATTCAGGGAAGGCACACTGGAACAGCCACGTTTTCAGGCTCCTCCTAAAGACTGCCAATGTGGGGGCTTGTCTGATATCCTTGGGGAGTGAGTTCCAGAATCAGGGGGCAACTATGGAGAAGGCCCTCTCCCTCCTCCCCATCATTCGCACCTGCGAAGGGGGCAGGAGCAAGAGCAGGGCCTCTCCAGATGATTGACGAGATTGTGTGGGTTCGTAAAACAGAAATGCGGTCATGCAGGTAGGCAGGTCCCAAACCATTCAGGGCTTTGTAGGTAAGAACCTGCACCTTGAATTGGGACCGGAAGATGAACGGCAGCCAATGGAGCTTCTTAAACAGGGGGGTTGACCGCTTCCTGTAAATCGCTCCAGTTAGTAATATGGCTGCTGCTCGTTGGATCAATTGAAACTTCCAAGCCATCTTCAAGGGCAGCCCCACGTAGAGTGCAATGCAGTAATCCAATCTGGGGGTGACTAAGGTGTGGACCACATGGCCAGATCCGACTTCATGAGGTACTGGTACACGAGTTTTAGTTGTGCGAAGGCCCTCCCAGCCACCCCCGACCCCTGGGCTTCAAGCGTTAGCGATGAGTCTAGGAGGACACCCAAGCTGTGGACCTGTGCCTTCAGGGGGAGTGCAACCCGGTCGAGCACAGGTTGCCACCCTATACCCCGATCCGGCTTGTTCACTTGGCTTGTGAACAAACACATGTTTGTTCAAAGCCAAATTTGTTTCAAAAAGAGAAAATGGGAGGCAAATGTCTTCTGGCCACAAAGTGGAATTTGATTTTGGAAAAACTGTTGAGGGTTGCATTCCAAGATGTAGCAAAAATACCAGCCTATGTTAGCTTATAAGTGACAAAACTCTAGGAGAGATACTCCAGAATGTAAGAATGTAGGAAAAAGTCAATAAAAACCCTGGGGCACCATGAAGGGTGTGTCACAGGTGAAAGATAATAGTCATCTGGGGAGCCCTAAAACCAGGAAACTAAAAGGTTCAGATTTGGCCGTAGGGCCTGGTGCTCCCTGCTCTTGTTGTGAGCAATGAAACCTGACTGACATGTATGCTTCAGCCAAGTAAGGATAAGAAATCACTGTCAAATGATTTGAAGACTAGAAAGCACTTGACAACAGCTGCTAAAGCTACTACTAAAGAACTGAAGCAGAAAAAGAGCTAAAGCGAATGTTTATTGTGTATCTGAACTGAAACTGCAATTCCAAAAAAAACTGCTTTCAGTGCATTTTCAAAGTTACCCAGTACTCTGGCAATTGGAAGTTCCATTTCTGGTTTGTAGCAAATTGATGTTTGCTGTTGGGAACACAAGTTACAGTTTCCCACTAACCAGAATTGAATATCTAGTGTGAAAGCAGGCAGAGGGATGCATACAAGCCGAAGGCGATGATCTCATTCTCAGAATGCCAACATATGGCTCACACATAGTTATCCTTAACAATTATTTAGCATCATGAGGGCAAACCTTACGTTTGTATACCTCCTTGAGCACTGCAGCCACATGGAAGAGATCAAAAGCTTCCATTTAAATCAGTGGTTCCCAAACTTTTTTGGCCTACCGCCCCCTTTCCAAATTTTTTTTTACTCACCGCCCCCCTAGAAATTATTATTTTTTAAATTTAATAGTAATTAAACAGAAATATGTATGTATTAATGCAGTGGTTCTCAACCTTTCTAATGCCGTGAGCCCTAAATAAGGTTCCTCATGTTGTGGTGACCCCCAACCATATTTTTGTTGCTACTTCATAAATAATTTTGCTACTCTTACGAATTCTAATGCAACTATCTAATATGCAGGATGTATTTTCATTGTTACAAATTGAACATAATTAAAGCATACTGATTAATCAACAATATGTTTGGGGGAATATGAACAACGGATGATGGGATTTGCAGTACCTTCAATCGATTCAGCTCTGACTTCCACAGACCACTGGGACCCCCACAATGTACAGAACTGAACCAAACTTGGCACAGAGAACCCACATGACCAACAGAAAATACTGGGGGTGGGTGGGTTTGGGAGGAATTGGCAGTGATTTAGGGGAGATGTATTTCACCTACATCCAGAGAAAACTGAGAACCCAAACGACTATGGATCTGGACCAAACTTGGCACGAATACTCAATATGCCCAAATTTGAACACTGGTGGAGTTTTGAGAAAATAGCCCTTCTCATTTGGGAGTTGTAGTTACTGGGATTTATGGTTTACCTACAATCAAAGAGCATTTTGAATTCCATCAACAATGGAATTGAGCCAGATTTGGCACACAGAACCCCCATGACCAACAGAAAATACTGGAGGGGTTTGGAATGAATTGCCTCCGCCGGGGAATGCCGCACTTTCTTCCATGGCGGTGGGGAGGCTCCTCTGGAGGACGTGGAGGCCTTTGCACTGCAGCCTTTGCACTGCACTGTGCATGGGGGTCAAAGCAAAGGGGGCGGGGCCAAAGAAGAGGGCTGCGCGACCCCTCCTAAATGGCCAATTGTTCACCGCCCCCTTAAAGGGGTTCACCGCCCCCAAATTCCCCTGAGCCTCCCAGCGCCCCCTTGGATCGCCTCACCACCCCCTGGGGGGTGGTACTGCCCACTTTGAGAATCAGTGATTTAGTTTAACCACCGCTTGATTTATCTTAGCTATGATTTGTTCATACAAGCATGCTTCATAGTTTGTGTGTTTCACAGAAACTATAATTAAGATCAAATGGCCTACTACATGTAGTCCAACTGCACCCACCAGTATTCCTCACCATTGGTTATTTGGCAGTGGTCGCTGGGACTTACAGTCTTCAAACATGCGGAAAGTCTCATCCTTGTCACCACTGATTAAAATGAACCTATATCTTTGAAATAGAGCATGACTAGCTGGGGTTAATAAAGTATGGAACTCGAAGCTTCCAAATCTCTATTTCCCCTTCAACTGGGTAAAGACTGAGGATCAGCTCTTGCTCAGCCATTGTATCTGAACACATATATTTTGTAGATACTTATGAATTACTGTGTATCTTGAATGTTGAGGATCAAGTTAACTATTTTATTTCAGTTCAGAATATTTACAAAGAGGACTGACACATCCCATCACTTCAAACATGTGTTTGTTCATAAGCCAAGTTTGTTCCTGACAATGTCTAATAATTAATTTATTGGTTTTGGGAAATTGTGACAATGCTGTGCTGAACAAAAAGGCAGTAACTTGAAAAAAATAGTAATATCAGGACATCAGCAGTAATTTTTGACACCTTGTTAGAGTAGATAGTTCATTCTTTGCCATTTCTGATAGTAGATCAAGAAACAAATAGAGTTTCAGCATTTCTCATAATCCTATGTTCTTTATGTCCAGATCGAGGAAGCTCTGGTCCGAAGGAAGAAGATGGAACTGCTTCAGAAATACGCCAGCGAAGCTCTTATGGCTCAAAGCGAAGAGGCTAAAAGACTTCTTGGGTTGTAGTATATCTTGGGTTACTTTGGTTTGTATAATCCATCCTAAGTCAATAAATGAGAGTCTGAGGACCTCATCACACTAGAGAATGGATCCACTTTAAATCCGGTTGCTCCCTTCTGCAGAATTCTGGGGTTTGTAGTTTAGGGAGGAGCCTTTTACAGCCTCACTAAACTACAAACCCCAGAACTCTGCAGGAGGCAGCAACCAGATTTAAAGTGGATTCATTCTCTAGTGCAGGCCTGGGCAAACTTCGGCCCTCCAGGTGTTTTGGACTTCAACTCCCACAATTCCTAACAGCCTACCGGCTGTTAGGAATTGTGGGAGTTGAAGTCCAAAACACCTGGAGGGCCGAAGTTTGCCCAGGCCTGCTCTAGTGTGATGAAGTAGCGAGAGAAGCTTCTTAAAGTACTTTGGCAACACAGGAATGGTATACCTTTGCAAATGGTGAACAAGAAGGGTTATTTTTCTTCCTAAGCATATATTACTATCCTAATCCATGACTTGGTCTCCTGTTTTTAGTTTCCGTACCTAACTAATTCATAGTGACTGGCCGGTTTGTCTTTAAGCCCTCTTTCTCTCATTGCTTCCCCTTTTGTGCAATTTCTGTCATATAGCAATGTCTACAGTGTATGCCTTCTGCTAAATTAGAAAGTAAAAGTTTCACATACTCCTTCCGTCAGTCATGTTTTAGCTCAGGGCTGTCAATTGGCGGCCCTGGGGCCGGATCCGGCCCCCAGCCTGTTGGACACGGCCCCCGCTATGCCCCCAGCCGCCATTTTAAATTTTTTTAAAAAAATTCTAAATTTTTTTTTAAAAAATGGCGGCCGGGGGGGGGGAGGGGGAGGCGGGGCAGGGAGGAAGAGAGCTAGCTCCTCCTCCCTGCACCGCCCCTCCATCCCTCTCTCCGCGCCGAAAGGAGGAGGAGTAGGCGGCGCCAAGGGCAGTGCGTCACGCCAGGCCTGTGACGCTGCCCGCGCCGCCGCTCTGCCCTTTTTCGCGGCTCCCGCCCCTAGGAAGGGGCGCCGCAAAGGAGGAGTAGGCGGCCCCAAGGGCAGCGCGTCACGCCAGGCCTGTGACGCGCGCTGCCCTTGCGCCGCCGTCTGCTGCCCTTTTTCGGCGGCTTTAGGAGGGGCGGCCTGGGCTGGGGGCGGGGCCTGGGGCGGGGCCTGGGGCGGGGCCGAGCGGCCCCCGAGGCCCTGGACCCGGTAGAAGTTGGACAGCCCTGTTTTAGCTGAAGCCTTGTTTAACCCTGTCTCCTCCTTAAACATTCGGAAGGGAATTGGAAGGCAATTGTTATAGCTGTGCGTCTTTGCAAAAACCCAAAATGCCCTGTATTACTGAAGTACTTTTTAAGTATTATTCTCTGTATATGTCAATGATGATTTGGTTGGATTTGTGAATGCTGGATATTTCAGCAAGTAATATTGTAAATACTGAGGTAGGGTTGCTTTTGTAATATCATCTGAATTTTCAGTAAAACCTTTTTATGTAAATGTATTGGTTCGTGGTATTTTTCTTTAGGCAATTTGTCAAAAAGATTTCCGCTTCCTCAGCTTCCTGTATTACATGAATGGCAGGAGTAAGGGAAGAAAGAGTCCTATGGAGTTGAACATGTAAAAATGCACTTTGTACTTAATAGCAGCAAGAAGAGAAAGAGAATTATTTTGCGGAGAAAGCTAGCCCACATTTTCTGGGCTATTTCCCATATTAGTCTGATTCATAAACAAGACATGTATTTTGCATGCCGTAACCTAGTTTTCTGGTGTTGCTTAACCCAAGCGCAAACAAGCTTAAGCAAGTTATGCAGCGACTAGTAAAAGTTCCCTGCTGATTGTAACAGAGAACAGAGATGTAATTTATTTACTATTTATTTATTTCCCGTCACTTCTCAATCCCCTAAGGGGATCTCGGGATGGCTTACAATGAGCCCCGTTACGAGGCTATTACCTAACAATTACAATAATAAAATCACAAATTGAACATAAATCATAATTAAAACAATACACAAGTCATCATCAAAACAGGAAAACAGTCTCGTCAGTCATATCGTCATTCCAGTGCTGCTTACATCTATTGTCCAAAAGCCTGGTCCCAAAACCGTGCCTTTAATTTCTTTCGAAAAGCCAGGAGGGAGGTGGTGGCCAATCTTACCTCAGTTGGGAGGTAAGCACATAACATTTGTAAATCTATGTATATAATAAAAGTCAGTGTTTGTGGGTGGTGGCATGGTGGTGCGATATGTGCCAATTTCGAAAATTATTTGCATAAAGGGCTCTGATTGGCCAGCCTCAGAACCCCAGACAGACAGGGGATTGGCAGCCAATGAAATGGAATTTGCATAAAGGACTCCGATTGGCCAACCACATTCCAACATTCTAAGGTGACTCAGAGGGAAAAGGCCTCAGGCAGTCAGCCACTGTGGCACACAGCAATGACGGATCAGGAACACACTTGGCAATCAAGGGACCAATGGCCCACTTCACAACCAGGTGTGGTTTAGGGCAGGATGGGCCACGAATGATGGGATTTGCAGTACCTTCACATCATTCACTTCCCAAACAACACTGGAGCCCCTATAAATCAGAGAACCAGGCCCAAAATTGACAGCAAGGCTTCCTTAACTTGATTTTGCTGACTAGGCCTCAGCTCATGGGATACTATTAGGATTCCTCAACTTGATTTTCCTGACTAGGCCCCAACAATGACAGAACAAGACCAAACTTGGCACACAGACCCCCCAAGATGCACCCTACATCCTGGTGCAGTTTGAGGAAGGATGGACCATGGATGATGGGACTTGCAGTACTTTAATTCACTTCCTTAGAGCACTGTGGCCCACACCAATGATGAATCAGGACCAAACTTGGCACACAGAGGCCCAATGGCCCACTTTACAAACCTGCTGCGGTTTACGGCAGGATGGCTCACAAATGATGGGATTTGCAGTACCTTCACCCAATTAATTTCCCACAGAACATTGCAGCCCCTACAAATCACAGACCAGGCCCAAACTTGGCACACAGAGTACCCATGAACCACTCTACATCCTCGTGCAGTTTTGAGTGGAACGGACCACGGATGATGGGAGTTGAAGTACCTTCTCACCTGACTCACCTTCTGAGACTGCTGCCCCCTACCCACTCATCCAATGACTGATCAAGAGTACCACAACCCCCTTCCACAGAATGATCACACAGAGCCCCCATGACCCACTCTACATTCTGGTGCTGTTTGGAGGGGGATGGACCATGGCCAATGGGACTCGCAGTACCTTCACTAAGTTCCTGAGACCACTGCAAGCCACATAAACATCTAATAGGAACCAACCTTGCCACGCAATGCCTTCCTCAAATAACCCGGGCACCGCCTGGTCCTCAGCTAGTAGGAAATAAAATCAGCCTTTGTGCCAACTCAACAAACAAATGGAAAGCAGTCATAACATGCAATGCAATTAATTTGTTGGATAGAATTGAAACAAAAGCAAGAAGTGGATAAGAGAGAAGAGAAGGTTGAGAGGAGACATGATAGCCAAGTATAAACATGTGAAAGGGTGTCAAGGATGAGGGAGTAGGCTTGTTTTCTCCTGCCCTTGAAACTAGGACTTGGAGCAATGGGCAGTAAGCTAGGCTCAACCGTCAGCTGCTCAATCCGACTCCGTCGGCAATGATCTATTGCTGCGGGCGATCAATTAACCAGCTGTGCTACAGCCCGGCCCATGCACATTGGAGACTGAGGGTGCGTCTACACTGTGGAATTAATGCAGTTTGACCCCACTTGAACTGCCACGGCTGGACACTATGGAATCACAGTAGTTTTGCAAGGACCTTTAGCCTTTCTCTGCCAGGGAGTGCAGGTGCCTCACCAAACTACAACTCCTAGGATTCCCTAGCATTGAACCCTGGCAGTATAAGTGGCGTCGATCTGCTTTAATTTAGTGTAAATCAGGCATGGGTCAACTTGGGCCCTCCTTCCAGGTGTTTTGGACTTCGGCTCCCACCATTCCTAACAGCCTCAGGCCCTTTCCAGGAAGGGGCCTGAGGCTTTTAGGAATGGTGGGAGTTGAAGTTCAAAACACTTGGGAGAGCCCAAGTTGGCCCATGCATGATCTATCTTGACCTAATTTGCATGTGGTGTCTGATTGGCCAGCTTTAACATTCTTAAGTGGCAGAGGGGGGAAGGAAAGGGCCTGAGGCTGTTAGGAATGGTGGGAGTCGAAATTCAAAAGACTTGGAGAGCCCAAGTTGGCCCATGCATGATCTATCTTGACCTAATTTGCATGTGGTGTCTGATTGGCCAGCCTCAACATTCTTAAGTGGCAGAGGGGGGAAAGGAAAGGGCCTGAGGCTGTTAGGAATGGTGGGCGTCGAAGTCCAAAACACTTGGAGGGAAGGCCCAAGTTGGCCCATGCCTGGTGTAATTGGTGGATTCCGGGAAGAGGCCTTCAGGAGGGGGCGCCCCTCTTGCGCAAAGGGCGGAGGCGGGGGTTGCCAAGGAGCAGCTCGCACGAGAGAGCGAATGTGTGCGGGGCGGCAATGCCCGGCAGGTCCCGCCCACCGGAGGGAGCGTCACCAAGTGGGTGGGCCCAGGCAGGGCTTAGGAGAAGCCGGCAGCGGCCGGGGCGGCTGCTTCCAAGAAGGGGCCCGCCATGCGGTCCCTGCTGCTGCCGCGCCTCGGGAGGGCGCTCCGGTGGGGCGCACGGAAGCCAAGGCTCTGCAGTAGCAGCAGCAGCAGCGCCGCCGCTTCAGGGAAGGATGGAGATGCCGGAGCCGCCGCGCAGGTGAGGAGGGCAGGAGGGATAGAGGGAGGGATGGGGCTTGCAGGTCTGTCTCCCTCTCTCTTTCTCTCCGACCGGTCCCGCTCCCAAGAGGCGGAGCAGCGCAAACTCGGGAGAAGTTTCCCTGCGCCTGGATAGGTCGAGTTCTGTCCTTTCTTCTTTCCTGTCTCCCTTCCTTCCTTCCTTCCTTCCTTCCTTCCTTCCTTCCTTCCTTCCTTCCTTCCTTCCTTTCCCCCCTCTATTTCCTTTTCTTCTTTTATTTCCCCACACTTTCTTTCTCTTTCTACTTTTCTTCTCTCACACTTTCTCTCTCTCTTCTTTCTTTCTTTCTTTCTTTCATGCTTTCTTCTCTTTCCCACGTTCTTTCCCTCTTTCTTTCTCTCACACCTTTCTTTCCTTCCTCTCCCTCTTTCCTTTCCCCCCTCACACTTTCCTTCCTCCCCTCTATCTTCTTCCTTCCTTTCTGCTTTCTCTCACGTTCTTCTCTTTCCCTCACACCTAAATTTCTTTCCTTCCTTTCACCCTCCTTCTTCCTTTCCTCTCTCTCCCACGTTCTTTTCCTCTTTCTCTCACACCTACTTTCTTTCTTTCCTTCCTCTCCCTCATTCTTTTTTCCCCTCACACTTTCCTTCCCTCTCTTCTTCCTTCCTTTCTTCTTTCTCTCACATTCTCCTTCTCTTTCTTTCTCTCACACCTACTTTCTTTACTTCCTCTCCCTTTCCTTTTTCCCCTTCACACTTTCCTTCCTCCCCTCTCTTCTTCCTTCCTTTCTTCTTTCTCTCACGTTCTTCTCTTTCTTTCTCTCACATCTACATTTCTTTCCTTCCTTTCACCCTCTTTCTTCCTTCTCTCTCCCACGTTCTTTTGCACCAACCTTTCTTTCCTTCCTCCCCCTCATGCTTTTCTTTCCCTCACACTTTCCTTCCTCTCCCTCTTGCTCCTTACTTTTATTCTTCTCTCTCCCAGGTCCTTTCCCTTCTTCCTTCTTTCCCTCACACTCACTTTTATTTTCTTCCTCTTCCTCTTTCCACTTTCTACTTTTCTTCCCTTACACTTTCCTTCCTTCCTCTCCCTCTTCCTTTTCTACACTCACATTTTCCTTCCTCTCTCCCTCTTATTTCTTTCTTCTCTCTCCCACGTCCTTTCCCTCTTTCTTTCCCTCACACTCCCCCTTTCCTCTTTTCTTCCTCACACTTTCCTTCCTCTCCCCCTCTTCTTTCTTTCTTCTCCCCACACCTACCTATCTTCTTTCCTTCCTCTCTTTCACTTTTTCTTCTTTTATTCCCCTACACTTTCTTTCTGTCTGCCTGACTTTCTTTTCTCTTCCTCTTTCTTTCCCTCACACTTCATTCCTTGCTCTCCCTCCTTCCCTCTTTCTTTCCTTCTTTCTTTAACTTTATATTTCCTTCCTTCCTCTTCCTTTTTCCCCTCACACTTTCCTTCCTCTATCTCTCCCCCTCTTCTTTACTTCCTTCCTTCACACCTTTCCTTCCTTCCTTCCTTCCTTCCTTCCTTCCTTCCTTCCTTCCTTCCTTCCTTCCTTCCTTCCTTCCTTCCTCTCTTTCCCTCTTTCTTTTCTTCCTCCACAGTTTCTTTCTTTCTGTCTTTCTGTCTTTTCCCTCTCCTTCTTTCTTACCCTCACACTTCTTTTCCTCTTTCTTTCATTCTTTCTTTAACCTCATATTTTGTTCCTTTCTTTTTTTCCTCCTCCTACTGTTTTCCCCCCACTCATGCCTTTCCTTCCTACCTATCCTTCCTTACTCTCCCACCCTCTTTCTTTCCTTTTCTCTCTCTCCTAACTCTTTCTTTCTTTCTTTCTTTCTTTCTTTCTTTAGAAGAGATGAGTGGGAGAAGGGTCTCACAGTGCTGTGCTCAAAGTATACTCCCCACTTGTTTCGATCAGTGTATTTGTATTTTTCCTCAGCTCCCTGGGAATGCTAGCCATTAAATTCAGGCTGAAGTAGGAGCTTTCAGGCCCTCTCCCTAGTGCATCCCAGGTGGCGAGAGATTGAAACAAATAGGAGCCGTGCTGTGTTGCTGTGCACAGTGTGCGCCTTCCAGTGAATGTCACAGGGAGTTCTTAGGCAAGGAATACCCAGAAGTGGTTTTGCAGTTGACATTCAGTGCAGCGGGCCCTTAGTTTCTGATGTGGTTTAGTCCCAGGACTCTCGTGGATGCTGAATTCCGTGGATGCTCAAGTCTCGGTATAGAATAATATTTTCCCGTCCATAAAATAAGAAAACCAGAGGTTGCTTCTTGGGGTTTTGGTTTAGGGGCGAGGATATTTTCAAGCCATAGATGGTGGAATCCATAGATGCAGAATTGGAGGATATGAAGGACTGACTGTACATTTCCTGTATTTGCAAGACTAGTACATATAGCTTCATTTATACACTCCCAAAAACAGTAATCTCCAGGCATTTTCTAAATCCTCCACAATTTTGTGATACTCTTGGGCCCGAAATCCTCCATTTCAATACACTTCCGCAGAGTTTTCCGGACATTTCATGTCGGTGACGTGCTTTTTAGAATTAGTGTATTTTTTCAATTCTAATAAGCACTTTTTTCTATATAAACATCTCTAAAAATGGGGCACACCATAGAGCAGGGGTGGGCAACTATTTTTTCCAAGGGGCCACATGAGAGCCAAAAAATATTATGGAGGGCCGCACCTAAAGGCGGAACTACATGCTAATCTACATAATTTATTTATTTATTCACTTACTATATTTACCATATACTGTATTACACATCATTAATATTAACATTAATATATCAAGAAATATTCATACATTAGTATTAATATCATAATTATATTATAGTATATATATAGACATTATAATATATTGAAATTATAATATATAATATAACATTATATTATATTATTTATTATATTATTTTATTATTATAATAAAATTATTATACAATAATAATAAAAACCACTAAAATAAAATAATGCTTCCTTGTAGTCCCCTTCTCTGGAGAGTTTTATGCAGAGGCCAGGCAGGGGAGGCAAGCCAGGGACTCTTAGGAGGGCCAGATAGAATCGTCCAAAGGGCCGCATCCGGCCCCCGGGCCGCAGTTTGCCCACCCCTGCCATAGAGTCACAGGTGTATGGTGGTGGGTGGTGGAGGAGGAACTGAGATTAGGGTGAGCTTTACAATCAGTGCCATTTTACAATTAAAGAAATATAGGATACATAATTTTGCGACACAAGCATTCAGTTTTACTCACAAACTGGACGTTAAACCAACCCCTTATAAGAGACATAAATACATACGTCAATTGCAGTAACAAAATGTATGGGGACAGAACATATCGCATGAAAGCTTTAATTTATATTTAAAAAATACTGTATTTCATCACATAATAGTCACTGTTTTTTGGGTGCTAATTTTTTTATTTTTGTTTTCTTCACATAATAGTTGTCATATTGTATAGCGTACAGCTCCTGGGATTGATTGTTGGTCCCATCCAGGTACTAACGAGGACTGACTGTGTAGCTTCCAAAGTCAAGGCAGAATCCAGTTCTTGGCTTTTCTTCGCGAACGAAGGTTCAGGAAGGACTCATCCCACGCTTTCTACAAGCGCTTTGATGACTAAGAAGGCCAATCAGAGATAGGCAAGTCCGGTTGCAGAAAGCACAGCAGAAAGTCTCCTTGGGTGATGTTGTTTCCAAGTTGTGATTTTTTTCTCCGTTGTCGATTCTCTTTGAGACACGTTCAGCGTGACTTCCCGCCAGTACTTTAGAGCTATATCTGGAGAAAACCACACAGCAGTAAGGCAGCATAGGAAGGTTGGGGAAGTTTCTTCTCAGTTTCCTCAAGCAGGTACTCAGCTGAGCAGGTTACTAAGGTTGCATCTACACTGTAGAATTAATGCAGTTTGACACCACTGTACCTGCCATGGACTCAGTGGTGTGGAATCTGGAGAGTTGCATTTTGGTGAGGCACAAGCATTCTGGCAGAGAAGGCTCAATACCTTGTAAAGCTACAATTCCCACGGTTCCATAGCATTGAACCATGGCAGTTAAAGTGGTGTCAAACTATTTTTTCCACAGTGTAGATCAGGGGTGCTCACACTTTCTCAGCATGCAAGCTACTTATAAAGCAACCAAGTCAAAATGATCTACCTACCCACTACTCAGAGAGCCATAAAAGCAAAATATTTGGAAATTTATTTGAGTGAGAGCTATATAACATATTTTAAGACTGAATTCAACTAAATGTGAGTATAATAAGCCCCTGAATTTATTCATAATAATGATGATGGTGATATTCATTCAGCCTCTGCTACTACTACTAATAATAGTAACAACAACAATAGGTTCCTAGAGTAGAAGGAGACCTCCAAGGGCCATCCAGTCCAACCTCCTTCTGCCATAAGGGAAAAACACAATCAAAGCATTCCTCACAGATGGCCATTCAGCCTCTGATAATAATAACAGTAATAACAGTGGGTTCCTAGAATAGGAGGAGACCTCCAAGGGCCATCCAGTCCAACCTCCTTCTGCACCTGGGCAGCGTCGGGAGCCTGCGGGGTGGGACTGAGCCTTCCGCTCTGCCTGCGATCTACTAGGACGCCCTACGCGATCTACCAGTAGATTGTGATCTACCTAATGAGCACCCCTGGTGTAGATGCACCATAAGTGTTAGCAGGGATGCCCTTGAGATACAGTGATTTTCATCCATAACTAGCCCTTACCATGAGGGAGATAAATAAAGGTGGCTGTCTCAGTTATCAAAGCTAAGATATCACAAGTAGGCAGTAAATTGTTGCTGCTGTTATTGTTCTACAGTACGAGTCCCCATATCTGTGGGACCAATACTCACAATTTCATTCATCCATGCCTGACAAAATGTGTTCTCTAGACAGTTTCTTGGTCTTCCAGCATGACTATGGTATTTTTGAGCTGAAGCCTTTAGTTTCAGTTTGTTATTATGCATGGTTTTCTGTATCCATGCAAACTCTGTGAACATATCCCCTGTGAATATGGGGTCTTACTGTCTGCCATTTTAAAAACTATCAGGGATGTTCACCTTGACTTGGTGTGTGTGTATGTAGGAGCGGGTGTTTGCTGCTCTGTCTTAGGCAACATAATATCTTTGGTTGGCTGTGGTCCTTCTGTTCTGCCCAGGGGATGCGGCTGTATTTATAGTGTTTGAGTATTTTTTTCTTGCATACTGGCTGTACAGTGAAAAAATGAAGCAAAATCACTTACTGGTATTTGGAGGCTACTATTTATTTCATTTATTTCATTTATTTCTAACCCGCCCTTCTCTGCCCCCAAAGTGGGAGTCAGGGCGGCTAACAAAAAGGCAACAATTCGATGCCACATACACAGGAAACAGAACAACAACACATCATAAAATACTACAAAACAGATTAAAACAATCAAATATCAATAATTAACCACATGATCCCAGTTCCGCACTCACAGGCTGTCAAAAACCAAATCCACAGTCCACCTCAGCAATCCTGTCATTATTCAATTGTCCGTCCACTGCCCCACATCAACCAAACGCCCGGTCCCAAAGCCACGTTTTTAACTTTTTTCTAAAGGAAAGGAGGGAAGAAGTTGACCTTATTTCACTGGGGAGCGAGTTCCACAGGTGAGGGGCCACCACGGAGAAGGTATTATTTATCGTATAAGAAGCGAACCAAGGGTACAGTTGTGATGTATTTTAAAAACACATAGTTTAGACATTATATTAAATGTCCTTTGACCGGTAGCTGGCCACTTGGAGTGACCCTGGTGTTGCTATAAGGAGGTCCTCCATTGTGCATGTGGCAGAGCTCACACTGCATTGTAATAGGTGGTCTTTGATTTGCTCTTATTTATTTCTTTATTTTAAAAAAATTATACCCAGACCTTCTCACCTCTATAGAGAGACTCAGACCGGCTTACAGCAAAATTCAATGCTATACAAATTAAAAACCTGTTACAACAATATATTTAAAACATAGAGCACCAAAATACATACATATAAATCTTCTCCACATTCGCATGTCGTGGACTCTACTTTGTGGCCCCATTTCTTAAGATTGGCTCTGCATCTTGTGGTGCCAGAGCACAGTCTGCACCTTAAGTGCCTTCCAAGTCACCCAGTCTTTTGTGTGCCCAGGGCTAAGTCTATCGCCCTCTGAGGCCTTGGCAACCTGACCCCCTGGATAAACCACCACAGCAGCTGAGGTACAACGGGTTTTATTGAGAATAGGTAAATATAGGAAAGAGGTTGAAGGCAATCCTTATAGTGCCTTCAACTAGCAACCAAGCAGGAATCAGCAAGGGTACATGCTCCACAGCAAAAGGAGCACAAGCGGGAACTCAAGCCGGATGCAAAGAGTCTCTGGAAATCCCAGCCGAAGCAAATGAGGCTGGGACGCGTTGATTAAAAGGCAAAGAGTCCAATAGGTAAAAGAGTCTTTCAGGATCAAACACTGGATCTCAATGACGAACAGGAACAAGGCAACACTGGAACAAGTCAGCCCGAAGCAGGCTGGCTGGCAAGGCTTGATGGAAGGCCTGATTGGCCTAATCCGCAGGATCCTCTCCCAAACGCATTGTTGGTACATGACAACGGCATAGGGGTCTCCAGGGCAGTTATAGTATTCCCAAGTTGCATCGCACGTCAAAAGCTAAGATTGATGATCCCTTGAATGTTTTGTGAACTCAATACTCTTGGAATGCGGTGCTCGTTAGCAAGTGCCATCTGGGCCGGGGAGTCAGGCTTTCTACTCCCGCGGCCCGTTTCCTTTATCAAGGAGGCGAGATGGTACGGCCTTGAGAAGTCTATGTTATGCTTGCATCCCTAGACTTCTCACAGGAAAGGCACGGGAGGCCCAAGCAGGGTTTGAGAGCAAAGCAAGCTGGTTTAAAAGTTTTACTCTGGTTACCTTGGCTGGAACGTCGCTCAAGCGAAAGTGACGCCTGAGGCCCTTGAGGTGTGACAAAGTCTCTCATTCGGTATCAGCCATGGCTTGAGGTTTTGGGTTTTAGCCTGCCACTTTTGGACTCTCACTTGCTGAGGTGTTCCTGCAAGTATCTCTGCAGGTATTAGAAAACTATTTCTTGATTTAAGGCATTAGCATTCTGGTTGATATCTGAACAGAGGATGGGCCAGAGATGTCACTGCTTTGGTAATTATTGGCTGCTACTTCCCGGAAGCTACGAATGCTTGAGACCAAGCCGCTTAGTAAAATCTCTGAGTAAGGATATGTTGGGTTGTACATTGTTGATGTGTGCCTTCAAGACTGTTCTAACTTAGGGTCACCAAGTCAGATTTGCCAAGATTTTCACAGAGGCGGTTGCCTTTGCTTTCTTCTGAGATGGAGAGAGTGTGACATACCCAAGGTCACCCAATGGGTTTCCATCGTGAACCGAGACTTGAACTCTTGTTTCTAGAGTTCTTCTTGCCCAACGCTCAAACTACTACCCCAAAATGTCCAGAAGCCAGAATTTTATGTCTGAGTAGCATTACTTTTTTCATATGAAGTAGGTTTCAACCTCATTAGATTATTATTGTCCTGTATTTGCCTCCTACGCTGAATAAAGACCCGCTGGCAACTCAGGGTGGGGCCTCCCCCAGCTCTACCTTGTGATTATATTATGCATACAGAATAAATGTTCTTCCACTGAACTGCAACCTTTCATCAAGGGCCCTTTCTTTGTCCTGAATGACAAGGAAAATTAATACCCATGATATGTAGGACATACTATTAAATATCACATGCACAACCATAGGCTGCTTGACCTAATTATCATTTTTATAATACCTGACCTGAAAAGCAACACATTTTGTCCCCGTTTGTTGCTTTATGTTAGATAAGCAAGGAATCTGTTTGCTAGGGGGTATAGGGTTCAGATTTATTTTTTTTAAATGACTATTTTAATATAATTTCATTACACTTAAGTATTAAGTATTCTTTTTACCTAGTGAAGACAAATAATTTTACTTAAAAGATTAAATAAAAATGAATTACTTTCTGTTGTAAGTGCCTGCTTCCTTTGCATTAGTGCTGAGTTGAACAAGTTCTTCTTGTTGCTGTCTTGAAGGCAAACATTTATGGACTGATATATAGCTTTATGCCAGTCTTCAGCTACTCATGTTTAAAGTTTAAGAAATGCAGTGATGACACTGGCAACCCAGTTGAACTAGTGAAATTTCTGGTCTCATTTGGTGTAATTTCTTTAAAGTAGGCAGTGGGATTTATGTAGGGCAGTGGCTCCCAACCTTTTTTTGACCAGGGACCACTATCCAACATTAGTGGCAAAAGGGTTATGAATCAGTTTTTGGTCAACTTTACATTCAGTTTGGTTATTTGGGGTGCTGATTCAGAAAATTGTATTGGATAGACCACATCAGCTCTAGTTTCCAATACAGAACATATATCATCCAGTAGTCACCGTCTGCTCGCCCACAGAAAACCATATTTAATAAGCCTCAGCACTATAAGAGGGTTTCATGAGACCAGTCGCTCTAGTTGCAATGGTGTAGTAATAGTAAGGCTACGGTCCATAGTTTAGTTCTTGCGGACCACCCAGTGTTTGAAAATCAAGTCTGACACTAATGAAATAGGCAGAAATAATATTTAGAAAAGAATTAAAACTCTACGAACTACTGAAGGTGGAAGCTGTCACTAACAGCTAAGCAAAAGACAGAAAAGGAGAATATTCAATCTGAAAATTTGCTACCAAAAAAATAGGAACAAGAAAATAAAGCTTCTGACAACATTTATTTATTTATTTATTTATTTATTTATTTATTTATTTATTTATTTAGTATATTTCTGTCCCGCCCTTCTCCCCACAAGGGGGACTCAGAGCGGCCTCACATGAGCATCAGAAGATGCTAACAACATAAATAACATAAAAATTAAATTTACAATTAAATCATTTTAAAACATTGTACAACATCATCAGTAAATTTAACAATGAATTAACATGCCAGTAGAACCAAACCAAGCCAGGAGAATCCATATCGCAAAACCCAGATTTCTTTTTTCTATTGCCGCTGGCCCCTAATCAAACACCTGGCCCCAGAGCCAGTCTTTCAGTTGTCTTCTAAAGGACAGGAGGGAGGTGGCCAACAATAACCTAAATCTAAGTCATATGTAGCTATAATATTAACCTAGTTTCTTGATGAAACAGAAAAAGGGCTTTCATATGCAATGGGGTGAGAATGTTATGATTTGAAAAAGTTTTCAATATAATTTCCATCCCTTTTTGCTTTCAAGACATAACATAATGGTAATTCTGATGGCAGAGGTTGACCTGCAAAAGATTGGCTGTCCTTGTTTGTTCCCTACTGAGAAAACACAATCTTGATGCTGGATGCCTTTGTATGGAATGGGAATCCAAGATAAACATACAGCTCATGAACATTTCAGCCTTACTCTAAACATACAAAGTAAATCTTTGCGAACACAGTGGGACGTGCTTCAGGATAAGCAGAATAGGATTGCGTTGTCAGTGTCTTTCAAACAACTTATTGATTTAAATCTTGTATGTATCTCCTCTCAGCCCACCGAGGTCGTCAAGGCAGTTATCCTCCCTTTAATTCAGATGTCTTCAGTATCATGCATGGCTTTGCTTCTGTGAGGAATGCTGGTTTCACAAGTGTTGCAACACAGGCGAAAAGAAACCTGCCTTAATCTGAGTCAGCCCACTGATCCATGTTGCTCAGTATTGTTAACGCTGATGGGTAGATACCAGGCAGGAGTCTTCACATTAAAGGAAAGAAGCAGAAGGAACTGGAAACATCTAGTCGATGAGATGTAGAAGAGAGGAAAATGTCGAAGGCTTTCATGGCCAGAATCATTAGGTCAGTGTTTCCCAACCTTTTTTGAGCCGCGGCACACTTTTAACATTAAAAAAATCCGGGGGCACACCACCAACCAAAATGACACAAAATGACACTCTAACACAGTAAAGAACGGCTGGGGGGATGGTGGCATGCTGGGAGCAGCTGCTGGGAGTGCCGAAGCCGGGAGAGGGGGAGCATGAGCGGTGGATGGGCTTCAGTGGGCAGGGCTTCTCCACGCAGCTTCAGCGAGCGAGGGGCGGGAGTCATGGCGGATTGGAGACTGGCTGGGGAAATGGCCGAAGGAGGCGGCTCCCCGGCCCCTTCTTTTTCTTCGCCACTGCCCGGCCCTTCCTCCTCCTCCCCCAAACAGCAGAAGTTCGGCAGAAGGGGGGGAGGAAGGGGGGCAGAGAGCTTTTTTCGCGGCACAGCAGGAGGTCCGTCACGGCACACTAGTGTGCCACGGCACACTGGTTGAGAAAGACTGCATTAGGTTGTTGTGAGCGTTCTGGGCTGTATGGCCATGTTCCAGAGGCATTCCCTCCTGACGTTTCACCTCCATCTATGGCAGACATCCCCAGAGGTTGCAAAGTCTCTCGGAAATTAGGAAAATGGGATTTATATATCTGTGGAATGTCCAGGGTGGGGGAAAGAACTCTTGTCTGTTGGAGGAAGGTGTGAATGTTTCAATTGGCCACATTGGTTCGCATTTAATGGTCTAGCAGTTTCAAGGTGGGGCTTCTTACTGCCTGGAGGAATCCTTTGTTGCGAGGTGATTAGCTGTCCCTAATTGTTTCTTGTCTGGAGTTCCCCTGTTTTTGAGTATTGTTTTTTATTTACTGTTATTGTTTTAGAGGGTTTTTTTAAAAAAAAAATACTGGTATCCTGATTTTGTTCATTTTCATGGTTTCTTCCTTTTTGTTGAAATGTCCACATGCTTGTGGACTTCAATGGATTCTCTGTGTAGCCTGACATGGTAGTTGTTGGATTAGTCCAGTATATAGGTAAAGGTAAAGGTTTTCCCCTGACATTCAGTCCAGTTGTGTCTGACTTTGGGGGTTGGTGCGCATCTCCATTTTTAAGCTGAAGAGCCAGAGTTGTCCGTAGACACCTCCAAGGTCATGTGACCGGCATGACTGCATGGGGCGCCGTTACCTTCCCATCAGAGCAGTACCTATTGATTATTCATGCATGTTTTCGAACTGCTAGGTTGGCAGAAGATGGGCTGACAACAGAAGTTCATGCTGCTGCCTGGATTCAAACCTACGACCTTTCAGTCAACAAACTCAGCAGCTCAGCAGTATAACCCACTGCGCCACCAGAACATAAGAACATAAGAAGAGCCATGCTGAATCGGACCTCAGCCCATCTAGTCCAGCATTCTGTATCACACAGTGGCCCACCAGTTGTACACGGGGATCTCGAGCAGAAGGGAGGGCAAAACCCTGACCTGCTCCCGACCCCCACAACCAGTGCCCGGGGAAATCCTGCCTGCCTCCATCAACACAGAGGTGGCACTTGAATGTCCTTTTCAGTAACTACCGATACACTTGGTATCCATGAATCTGTCTAATCCTGCCTTGAAGCTGTCCAGGCTGACCGCTGTCACAACCTCCTCTGGAAGTGAGTTCCATAACCCAATGACCCTCTGGGTGAAGAAATATTTCCCTTTATTAGTCCTAATTTTCCTACCTTGGAGCTTCAGGGAGTGCCCTCTAGTCCTAGTGTTTTGTGACAAAGAAAATAATTTTTCTTTATTCACCTTTTCTATCCCATGCATGATTTTATACACTTCGATCAAGTCACCTCTTAAACGCCGTCTTTCAAGGCTGAAAAGATTAAGGCGTTGCAACCTGATTTCATAAGGGAGCCGCTCCATCCCTTGGATCATTCTTGTTGCCCTTTTCTGTACCTTTTCCAGTTCCGTTATATCCTTCTTGAGGTGCGGAGACCAGAATTGTACACAGTACTCCAAATGTGGCCTTACCATAGATTTGTAGAGAGGTAATACGACGTTTGCTGACCTATTTTCGATTCCCTTCCTGATCATGCCAAGCATAGAATTTGCTTTTTTCACTGCTGCAGCGCACTGGGTTGACATCTTCATTGAGCTGTCCACCAAAACCCCAAGATCCCTTTCCTGGTTTGTCTCGGAAAGCTTTGACCCCATCAATTGGTAGGTGTAGTTGGGGTTCTTTGCCCCGATGTGCATGACTTTACACTTGTTTAGGTTAAAATGCATTTGCCACTTTGTTGCCCATTCACTCAATTTCGAGAGATCTTTCTGGAGCTCTTTACAATCAGTTTCATTTTTAACTACCCTGAACAATTTAGTGTCGTCTGCAAACTTTGCTACCTCAGAATTCACTCCTACATCCAGATCATTAATGAATAAATTAAAAAGTAACGGACCCAAAACTGAGCCCTGTTCCAGTATATGTAAACCCCATTTTCCTAATTTCCAAGAGACTTTGCAACCACTGGGGATGTCTGCCATAGATGCAGGTGAAATGCCAGGAGAGAATGCTTCTGGGAACATGGCCATACAGCCTGGAAAACTCACAACAACCCAGTCTCTGGATATATTTTAAGCTGTTTAATTTGGACTAATATGAGGAATAAATACACCCCAATTACTTGTCAGTAGAGCTACATGGAAATTCTCAATATTTCAAGTGTAGGTGGGTTGCAATTTATGTCAGGATAAATTGCGACAAATGTAAATGGGAGCAGACAGTTCCACAGCAAGCCATTGAAGTTCAAACGATATGTTCCAAAGCAGCTGAAGTAGACACATTTCATTCAACCCACCATCAGTTTTAAAACACAGAATGTCACATTTAGGTCTTCCAGGCTAAAGAAATATGTATGTTATACAATATAATATTGATAATATTATAATGTAATACAATATAATAATATGAATAATAATACAATATAATAATTATATATTTCATATTACATGTAATATTACAGTATACTGGTGTAGTACAATATGGGAATGTATGTTGCTAATATTGTGCTATGCTAATATTATAATGTGTTGTATTTACATATAACTTGTAAGCATTGGTGAGCACCCTCTGGGTTCGTCCACATAACCAATTACAGATCCACCTAATCATAGTTTTGCCTAGCCCAACAGTCTTCTGGTACCACTTGAGAACATCTATTATTTACTTATTAAGATCTTGGGGTCCTTATGGATAACAAGTTAAAGATGAGCCAACAATGTGATGCGGCAGGAAAAAAAGCCAACGGGATTTTGGCCTGCATCAATAGGAGTATAGTGTCTAAGTCCAGGGAAGTCATGCTACCCTTCTATTCTGCCTTGGTTAGACCACACCTGGAATATTGTGTCCAATTCTGGGCACCACAATTGAAGAGAGATATTGACAAGCTGGAATGTGTCCAGAGGAGGGCGACTAAAATGATCAAAGGTCTGGGGAACAAGCCCTATGAGGAGTGGCTTAAAGAGCTGGGCATGTTTAACCTGAAGAAGAGAAGGCTGAGAGGAGACAAGATAGCTATGTATAAATATGTGAGGGGAGGCCATAGGGAGGAGGGAGCAAGCTTGTTTTCTGCTGCCCTTGAGACTAGGACGCAGAACAATGGCTTCAAACTACAAGAAAGGAGATTCCATCTGAACATTAGGAAGAACTTCCTGATTGTGAAAGTTGTTCAGCAGTGGAACTCTCTGCCCTGGAGTATGGTGGATGCTCCTTCTTTGGAAGCTTTTAAACAGAGACTGGATGGCCATCTGTTGGGGTGCTTTGAATGCAGATTTCCTGCTTCTTGGCAGGGGTTTGGACTGGATGGCCCATGAGGTCTCTTCCAACTCTATGATTCTAAGGCAGGAGTGGGCAATTACCGGCCCTCCAGGTGTTTTGGACTTCAACTCCCAGAAACCCTAACAGCTGGTAAACTGGCTAGGATTTCTGGGAGTTAAAGTCCATAACACCTGGAGGACCGGTAATTGCCCAGCCCTGTTCTAAGGGGTCATGGCTGGGTGACTTGGCTTTGACAGTTGGTTTCTAGAGGAGCAGACAGACTGGGAGCAACTGGTAAGAGCTCTGTTCTTCTACTGTCCCTTCTCCTGCAAGCTTCCCAAGTGGAGCAAGCACAGCAGCAGATACAGGAGTCGGATGTCTTTTCTTGGGCCCTCTCCCAGTAGGCTTGCCAAGGGAAGAAAGCAGACTCCAGTTGCCGACTTAAAAGTTGGTGTCTTCATCCTTCTCATGCCCCCTGCTAAGCAGAACAA
Organism: Anolis apletophallus; assembly: GCA_030556195.1. Classification (NCBI taxonomy): domain Eukaryota; kingdom Metazoa; phylum Chordata; class Lepidosauria; order Squamata; family Anolidae; genus Anolis; species Anolis apletophallus. Next base: position 47,440,065 of record JARBWK010000001.1, on the reverse strand, counting down.
GGAAATAACTTCCCCCAAACAAGCAAAATTTGCATATCTTCCTCTCCTCATGTTTCCCTTCTAAGCAAACAGAAGACCCCCCCCCCCCCCCAGCAACATCAAGATTTCACGTGTTTTCTCTTCTTCCTCCAATCTGGGCAGGTAAAAAGAAACCAATGCAGCCACCACTTGTACTTTTTGGGCAAGTATGCTCTCCGTGAGGCAGATGTAGCTGCTTGCTTCTCATCTGACTGATGTACCGTAGTCAAATAGATAAGTGCTGGACCGCACAGTTCAGCACGCATTCATTTCCCACACACCCCAAAGCTATTCATTCTGCATAGGAAAATTAGAATGGTTGAAGAAGCTTCCAAATTTTAATGCTTATAATGTCTAATTTCAGTGACACTATCTGATTTCAGTGCTGTCTAAATCCAGTGATACTATCTCATTGATTTTGCCATTTCAATAATGAAAACCAGCCTGCCTAGTAAGCATCTAGATTTGTTAAATGTTGCAGATTCTGTCTAGATCTATAAGATACTGGCTGATCATGTTTGCAGATATTGTGTGATACTGATAGATATCAGGAGAATTCTTGCTATTATGTGGTTGAAAGTACAGCCTTATCTAAAGAAGAATGGCATCCACTTATTACAACTACCAATCAGGGAGTGGAGAATTATATGTTACTGTTTCTACTTCAACAGATTCCTTTGAAATTGGGCCGTTTAGAAAAAGTAAGTTTGAAGATGGTTTTTGGGTGTAGAAAAAGATAGGCAATGTTTGGTTTTGACAGATGTTAGACATTAGACAAGTAATGCAGTTTGACATTTTTTTCCTCAACTTCTTTCACTTATTTTTTTTCTCGCTGGGACTGGATCTTGTTGACCAATTTACCCATTTGTAATGTATAGCTCAGAAAAGTTATTCCTGCCACTTTAGATCAAGAGAAACACATATTGTGCATTCCCCTAATGATTGGGTAACATGTACAGTATATAGGGGTTTTTTAAGACCTTATCTTTGCTTATAGTTGTCATTAGAGACAACTATAAGCAAAGATAAGGTCTAAACAAGGTAAAAGATAAAGTCTAAAAAGTGTTTACATTTCATTATTTTATGTACATTGCACTAGTTGTCATTTTGGTACTTTAAATGCAGAAATATAAATTCAGTTAAATGGATATAATTTGAAGGGAGATGTTGACAAGCTGGAAGGTGTCCAGCGGAGGGTGACTAAAATGATCAAAGGTCTGGAGAACAAGCCCTATGAGGAGCAGTTTAAAGAGCTGAGCATGTTTAGCCTGCAGAAGAGAAAGCTGAAAGGAGACATGATGAGAGCCATGTATAAATATGTGAGGGTAAGCCATAGGGAGAAGGGAGCAGGCTTGTTTTCTGCTGCCCTGGAGACCAGGTCGCTGAACAATGGCTTCAAACTACAGAAAATGAGATTCCACCTGAACATGAGGAAGAACTTCCTGACTGTGAGAGCTGTTCAGCAGCGGAACTCTCTGCCCCAGAATGTGGTGGAGGCTCATTCTTTGGATGTTTTTAAACAGAGTCTGGATGGCCATCTGTTGGTGGTGCTTTGAATGTGATTTTATTCCTCCTTGGCAGGGGGTTGGACTGGATGGCCCACAAGGTCTCTTCCAACTCTAGGATTCTATGATTGTAATTTACTTGTTCTAGTGTACAGAGAGATCTGGGACTTAGATCTATTGCTACACCACTGATAACCATCCAATTTGAAATGAGGAAGATGAAACTGTCCACAACACGATACTGTACACATGTTGCCGAAATCAGTGCTTCTCAGACTTCCTGTTGTGTGGAAAATCAGCATCCCCAGGCCACCACAAGTGTGCCAGAAACTGGAGCCATATTCATGCCTTTTTGACTACTGGGTGTTGTTTCTGGAAATGTGCCACGGACTAGCAGTTGATGGCTTGTGGACAGGCACCGGTCCAGGGATCATTGCTTTGAGCAGCACCAGCCTAAATATGTTGCCTTTTGTAGGTGTGGTCTCAACTGCTGTAATTTTCTATCACTGTAGACCTTAAGTGAACATTGAAAGCCCTTAGTGTGTTAAGCTACCTATTAACAGAATCTCTTACACACATGATGGCCCTTGGGAATCTTTCGATCTTATTTTTTAATTAAATACAGTAAAAACTTGCAAGTAACTGGAAAATATTAAGTGACTACACTTACGCAAATATTAGTTTTGGTTTTTCCTCCTTCCTTGGTTGGGTCTCAGTTTAAAAGCATACATAAATACACAATGTATTAAAACTTTACAAGAGCTGGAAGCAGTCCAGCCTTTTTAACTGATACTTTCTTTCTTTTGTGTCACACTTCAGGGATAACATGAACTTTTGTGCTGCTTCAGTAAAATATAACTAGGGGCAACATACAGTGCATATGATTTTGCTTGTGCTAGCATTTGTTCTGTGGATGTGACATAAACATTATTGACAATTATGGTATTGATATTGACGAGCTGGAATGCGTCCAGAGGAGGGCGAATAAAATGATCAAGGGTCTGGAGAACAAGCCCTATGAGGAGCGGCTTAAAGAGCTGGGCATGTTTATTATTATTTATTTATTTATTATTCGGTTTTATATTCCGCTCCTCCCTGCAGGCTGGGGGCGGATTACAGATACGAAACATACAATAAAAACATACAACAAAAACATACAATAAAAACATAATACATAACCATGATAATACAGGACTACGATTCTTTGACTAAGGCAAAGCGCACCGATTGCATTCGGATTTAACCAAACGCTAGCCTAAAAAGGGCCGTCTTACATTCCCTTCGAAAAGGGAGAAGTTCAGAGACCGCTCGAATATGGTCAGGGAGCGAATTCCAGAGTACTGGAGCTGCAGCAGAGAAAGCTCGCTGTCTCGTACTGGACAAATGGCAGGAGCGGGACGATGGAACAACCAACAAGTTTTGCTCTTCCGAGCGCAGTGATCTCGGGGGAACATACGGGGTAAGGCGGTCCCTCAGGTACACAGGCCCTAAAGGTTAAAACCAACACCTTGAAGGCAATTCGGTACTCAATAGGAAGCCAGTGCAGTTGCCGAAGGATGGGAGTGATGTGCTCCCTCACCGGTGCTCCCACCAGCAAGCGAGCAGCGGCATTCTGCACCAGCTTGAGTTTCCGGATTGTCGACAAGGGAAGGCCCACGTAGAGGGCGTTACAGTAGTCCAGCCTCGAGATGAAGAAGTTCATGTTATCCCTCGTTTAGCCTGAAGAAGAGAAGGCTGAGAGGAGACATGATAGCAATGCATAAATATGTGAGAGGAAGTCATAGGGAGGAGGGAGCAAGCTTGTTTTCTGCTGCCCTTGAGACTAGGACGCGGAACGATGGCTTCAAACTACAAGAAAGGAGATTCCATCTGAACATTAGGAAGAACTTCCTGACTGTACAAGCTGTTCAGCAGTGGAACTCACTGCCCTGGAGTGTGGTGGAGGCTCCTTCTTTGGAAGCTTTTTAACAGAGGCTGGATGGCCATCTATCAGGGGTGCTTTGAATGCAATTTTCCTGCATCTTGGCAGGGGGTTGGACTGGATGGCCCATGAAGTCTCTTCCAACTCTAGGATTCTATGATCAACCCTTAGCAGTAAGCAAAGTTCTGAAAATATTATTTTACGCTTTGAGATTCTTAATGAGGCTTTGAGATTCCTCTTGGGCCAGATTCCATGTACTCAAGAGACAGGAGGGGCAATTGCCCGTGTAAAGCTGTGAAGTAATATCTGTTGGCATGTTTCAAACATCAACATGCTCTCTTGCCAAAGTCTTTCAAAACGCTCAAATGCTAATTAGAAGGCTGCTTTGATCAAATATTTCCAGTGAAGTTTTAATATGCAGGCTGCTTACCAGTGTTTTTACTTGTCTAGTTTTGCTGAAATTTGAGGATTGTGTCATCTTAAGGTATTTGTGGTGAGAACAATCTGTTTATATTTCCAGAGAAGTTTGGCTTAATTTTTTTCCATTTTGAATATACCATTCTTAGTAAACAGAACCTAAATCCACAAGATCTGGCTAATTCCGATGCTGGTTGCCTACGTCTCCAGAGAAAAATTAATCCAACCTCCAATCTTGTCTTTTATAAGACATTTTAAAGTGGGTTAAACTGTATGAGTGTCATAGAAATATGTATTCCCTATACTTTAAAAAAATGAATTATTACAATCACCAGCCAAAAGAGATTTGAGAGACCGCAATCCCTTTGAATTTAGCTGCTTAGGATGCAGTTACAATACAATCCTATGCACGGTAAATTCCATTGGGATTTGTTGTCTAGTAAATTGGCGTTGTATTCCCACCTTCCAAGCTCTCTGGCATTCGACTTCATCAGGACAGCCACCTAACATCTGCCTGAGAAAGGAGACATTTGAGTTCTTTGGTTTAGGCAGCTAACAGCCAACCCAGTTCATATTTTCAGAGGCATCCACACTCAAGCGGAACTGTATCCTGTTCCATAAGTTCTGGTTTGCCAAGGAACAAAGGAGAGGTGGAGCAGATGGGCTGGACAGAAAACGAATAGCTTTTAACACTTTCTCCTCCATGATCACTTCAGAGAATATATGTATGCAATGCAAATCTTCTTTAGAAGGGCTTTTCTGGTTGCTTTATTGTCCTGTTTTCCTTGAGATTTCCCTATATCATTCTTAAGGAAAAGGGAGGTTATCATTGTATTGTCGAAGGCATTCATGACCAGAATCACTGGGTTGTTGTAAGTTTTTTGAGCTGTATTGCCATGTTCTAGAAGCATTCTCTCCTGACGTTTCACCTGGAGACCTCACAACCTCTGAGGATGATTACTATGGATGCAAGTGTAACATCAGGAGAGAATGCTTCTGGAACATACAGCCCAAAAATTTTACAATAACCCAGAGGTTATTGTCCAACATTGTCTGTTTCTATTGTTGTTGTTGTTGTTGTTATTCTGACACCAAAACACAGTATGTCACAGCAAACAAGATATATATGCTGGATTTTGTATCACAAAATCACAAATCGAACACTTCCCAAGCGTCTAGGACTGTGTGATGTATTTTCAGATGATGCACGCAGATTCAAGTAAGGTGGCCCTTTGCAGTTGATAGATTGTGATTTTATCCATGTTTAATGTTTCCAAATGCCGCCTGAGATATTTTAGCACGGCACCCAGTTTGCTGATTGCCACTGTGACCACCTTACTGTATTGGTTTATGCCAGAGCCTTTGCAGTTCAATTTTGAAGTTGTTGTTGTTATTATTATTATTATGGTAAAGGTTTCCCCTGACATTAAGTCTACTCGTGTCCGACTCTAGGGGGTGATGCTTGTTTCCATTTCAGTGCTGAAGAGCCACCATTGTCCTTAGGCACTGCCAAGGTCATGAGACCACATGACTGCACATAGCGCTGTTACTTTCCTACATAAGCGGTACCTATAGATCTACTCATATTTGCATGTTTTCTAACTGTTAGGTTGACAGAAGTTGGGCCTAACAGCGAGAGCTCACTCCACTTCCCGGATTCGAACTGCCAGCCTTTTGGTCACCAAGTTCAGCAGCTCAGTGATTAACCCACTGCGCCACCAGGGGTCCATTATTATTATTATTAATATTGTATTCATTTATACCCCGCTTTGTGTCCCCCAGAGGAGACTCAAAACGGCTTAACATAAACCATTTGCATACAATTTAAAACATACAAATATACAAACATTAAAACAGAATTAAATATAAACAGTATTAAAAATTCCAGAGTTAAAAACCATTAAAACATATTCAAAGTTCAATACCACAGCACCCCCTGAATTGATCTTAAACACCTGCATCCTTAAAAGCCTGTCTGAATAAAATGGTTTCTACAAGGAAACTCCAAAGAAGGGTGATATATCTGAGCCAAACGTGTTCTTTCTGATGTTTCAGTTTGCACATTGTAGGGGACCAGGGTTCAAATGTCCACTCAGTGAGTAACCTTGGGCAGGCCAATCTTGCCAGGAAAACCCCATGATCATTTCACATAAGTGAGAAATAACTTGAAGGCACCCAGGACCACCAACAACATCTCTTATGCACCTCTGAGTGTGCAATCAGTGGAGTGTGTACTATCCATTCCCAAAGAATTGTAACCAGAGCTTGGAAGAGTCTTTTGTTTGGACTATACCCCTCAGAATACTTGACATGCAGAGCAATTGGTGGATTCCAGGAGTTATTGTCTGAAAAAGTAACTATTTTAAAAGTGCTGTTTAGATTTGAGGGAATCTATACTAGACAAAGAAGGCTCCAGTGGCGCAGTGGGTTAAACCTCTGAGCTGCTGAACTTGTTGACCAAAAGGTTGGTGGTTTGAATCCGGGGAGCGGGGTGAGCTCCCACTGTTCACTTAACAATGGGTTAACCGTTTAGAATACTAAAAAAACAACTGACATACAAGTTATAGTGTCATAAATGTATGTATATAGCAAGTAATAGTAGCTATATGTAGCAGTTAGGACAATCAGTTATATTCCCCTGAGGATGGAACGCATCGTTCTCCTATACTATTGATGATTACTGAGATTGATTATTTATCGTGAGGACATCGATTGACACTTACAAGAGCCCTGTTGATGAATTTTCAAAATGGCCCGGAAAGCCTGGCACTGGTATAGCGCTTTTGCCATCGGTACCTGTGTTCGCCCTTATCCAGCCTCATTTAGCGGCTTTTCTTCTAGTGGCGCCAATTCGCCCACTAAAGCAGCGTTGATTCGGATATTCAACGCAAGTAACTCCTGAACATTTTCTCCTATTAAGGAATGAATTTATTTGCGTCTTCGACCATTAACTCTACATTTTGAACTGTTGAGCTTATTATTTGACCATCACGGTTCCTTCTAATATGAATGTATGGACAATTTGAGTAAATGTTTGTTTTGATATAGCCTACTATGTGCTAAATGAATTGTCACAGTGTATATAACTGATTGTCCTAACTGCTACGTATAGCTACTATTACTCCCACTGTTCACCCCAGCTTCTGCCAACCTAGCAATACATAAGTAGATTAATAGGTACCACTTTGGCAGAAAGGTGACAGTGCTCCACGCAGACACGGCCTTGAAGGTGTTGCCGGACAATGCCGGCTCTTTGGCTTAGAAATGGAGATGAGCACCACCCCTTAGAGTCGGACACAACTAAGGGAAACCTTTACTATACTAGACAAGGTGAGACAATTGACCCCATTAACATGAACTTCAAGTGATGAATGTTTGCAAAGTACAATATTGAAGCAAGTACATGCTTGAAATTTGTGTAGGTTGCTTTCCTTAAGTCTCAGTGTTGGGTGCTTTCTTAGTCATGTAATCCATTGGTGGAAAATCAGCAGATTGACCTAAATACTTGTTTTTGTTAATTTCTTGCCAACTGTGTCTATTCAAACAGTACAAATTGGCTTTAGAAGGAATAAAACATTATTTGAGTGCATGCCGAGATGAAGCAAAGGTTACATAATTAATTAATGGGGAAATATTTATAGCTCATACAGCATTTAAAAGCATCCCAGAGTGTGGGGCCCTGTTATTAAGACCCCAGCAGTACTCTGTATGGAACTTTATCTGGTATAGATCTTTTCCAGTGTTGAAATGTGTCTTGATGCATGTGTAACCGACATCCTTTAGTTTCAGATATTATTGTCAAACATTAATCATTATGGCATGTAAGCCTTTTGGATTTTTAATAGTTGAGAGTTCCAGTAGAACTATGTATTTTGGTGGTTAATAAAAAGTATTAGACTTGGACCAGTTCAAATCTCCACTCCCCTATAAAAGTTCAATGTATCTCTGTCAGTCTTATATGACCTCAGCATGACTGATCTCATAAGACAACTGGGAGAATGACATAGGATAACCTCACATTTGCTATTTTTAAGTCTTTGGAGCCAATATAGTGCTCCAAAGCTTCTTGCAGGTTTTTATTTTCCAAATGTCTGGGACTGCATTTCTCGTCATCTCTAGCCAGAATGCCCATTGAATACTCTGGGAGTTGGAGAGGATTGTGATCAGATTGGGGAGACCTCGTTTAAAGTCTTGGATTAGGACCAGTGTGGTGGTGTGAGGTTCAGATTGTACATAGCCATGACTCTCCCTGAGTGAATTGCTGTTTGACAGGATTGTTACAAGTACAGTAGAGCCTTGCTTATCCAATCTTCACTCATCCAACATTCTGTATTATCCAACACAGTCTGCCTCCTGCCTGGATCCACAGCTGTTTCGATAAATTGTGATGTTTTGGTACTAAATTCGTAAATACAGTAATTACTACATAATGTACTGAACTGATTTTTCTGTTAATTTGTTAACATGATGTTTTGGTGCTTAATTTGTAAAATCATAACGTAATTTGACGTTTAATGAGCTTTTCCTTAACCCCTCCTTATTATCCAACCTTTTCACTTATCCAACGTTTATGTTGGATAAGCGAGACTCTACTGTATTAAAAAGGGGAAGGAGCTCTTTGGAAGAAAGGCAAGTGTCTACCTTACATAAAGCAAAAGAATAATGCTATGAGTGTAAGTTTTAGTAGAAATGAACTGATGGTGAGATAATAAACACTTGCTTTCTCATTCCTGACTTCAGCTCAACACACAACAACCTACCTTTGGCTTCCTGTTTGACATCGATGGAGTATTGGTTCGAGGGAAGACGCCAATTCCTGCTGCAAGAAAAGCCTTTCAAAAACTTCTTAACTCTCAGGGAGAATTTTTGGTGCCTGTAGTCTTTGTCACTAATGCAGGAAACTGTCTTCGTCAGAAGAAAGCAGACCAGCTGTCCCATATCCTTGGTGTGCCCGTGAGTAACTTCAGCATCTTCTGACAGTGTTTGGATTTTATTCCACCACAATAAAGGAATATTTTGTATGTGTGTGTGTGTGTGTGTGTGTGTGTGTGTATATATATATAGCTAGTCTATTTTATATTTTGTATCGCATTCATCAAGGCAGTCTCCTTAACCCTTTCTTACAGTTCTCTTTTCACAAGTACCTTTCCAAGACCTTTTAAGAATTTCTCATTTAAAAGGTATTCATCAACTATTTACTACCTACATGATTTCATGACTAATTTTGTATAGTTCTATATAAGAGAGAGAGAGAGAGAGAGAGAGAGAGAGAGAGAGAGATCACAGATTAGCAAAGGCATATAGTGCGTTTGGAAGGCTTCACAAAAGAGTCTGGAGCAACAAGCACCTGAGGCAGAGCACCAAAATCAGTGTGTACAGAGCTATCGTACTGTCTATTCTCCTCTATGGGTCTGAAACATGGGTCACCTATCGCCAACACCTACTCCTTGAACGCTTTCATCAGCGCTGTCTTCGCACAATCCTAAATATACACTGGACCGACTATGTGACTAATGTTGCTGTCCTTGAGCAAGCAGGGATCACCAGCATTGAGGCCATGCCATTGAGAACACAGCTGTGCTGGGCAGGGCACGTCTCTAGGATGGAGGACCACCGCCTCCCAAAGATACTACTCTATGGTGAACTTGCCACGGGTCAGCGCAAGAGAGGCGTCCCCAAAAAGAGATATGAGGACTCCCTGAAACAACATCTCAGGCTCGGCCAGATTAATCACCAACAATGGTCCACCCTGGCCTCACATTGGGAGGCATGGAGACGCACAATCCACAATGCTGCGGCCTCTTTCGAGAAGACACGCCGAATGGGTCTCGAAGAGAAACGACAATGCAGAAAGAACCGCAACTTGGAAACAACATCACCCAAAGAGACTTTTTGCTGTGCTTTCTGCAACTGAACTTGCCTATCTCAGATTGGCCTTTTTAGTCATCAACGCACTTGTAAAAAGCGTGGGAGGAGTCCTTCCTAAGAATCTTCGTTCGCAAAGTAATGCCGAGATATAAGAATGCTAACCCCTTTAAAAGTAAGATTTCTGTGTCCTCAGTACTGTGTTGGATGTCATATTAATATTTGCTGATATGGTTTGAGGCTTAGGCCCCTTCTGCACTGCCCTATATCCCAGGATCTGGTCCAAGATTATCTTCTTATCCCTATCCCAGATTATATTATATTATTTACTCTATTTATACGCCACCTTTCTCTACCCTGAAAGGGACTCTGCTTACATAGAGGCAATTATTAAATGCCTTAAAACACAGTTCCAAAGAATTAAAATTAAATTTGATTAAAATTAAAAACATTTTAAACATTTAAAATATTACATTCCATATTATATGGCAGTAGAGACACATATTATCGAGTTCCATGTAGATAATCTGGGATCTGATCCTGGGATATAGGGCAATGTAGATCCAGCCTTAGTTGTAGGGGGATGGAGAATGAGAACTGACACAAACTCAAATGCATCCGTTGTCTGCTTTGGAAAAACAAATCCTTAGAATTACCTTCATGAAGAAGGTTGACTAGGTTAAAATAAAATATATAAATGATTACAGCTCTTCTTTTTCCCCTCTCTACTAGATTTCCCAAGACCAAGTCATGATGTCCCACAGTCCTTTGCGAATGTTCAGGCGTTACCATGACAAATGTGTTCTCGTATCAGGTCAAGGACCACTTCTTGATATTGCTAAGCAGTATCCTTTCAAAAATAGTGGTCTCATTAAGCACAGAGCTCAGAAAAGTTGGGAGGCCAAGATCCCAAGAGATAATGTTTCCAAGCTCTAGTAATTCGGGAGAGATTTGGGATTTGTGCAGAATTCCGGTAGGTTTGGATTATTTCATTCTGTATTAGGTCAACCTGAAGGACACAAAAAGATGTGCAAGCTGTCAAGATCTCCAGACCACTTGAGAAAGTAGTTTATTCTATATTTGAAACAAAATGTGTCTGTGTGCAAGGTCCTGTCAAACTCAGTGCCTACATTGACAAGTTTCTGGTCCCAATTCAAAGTGCAGATCATTACCTACAAAGTCCTACAGTTTTCAGGTACTTCCTATCTTCATAACTGCATCTCCCCCTATGAACCAGCATGGGCTCTAAGATCTGCAGGGGAGGCGTCCTCTCGGTCCCACCTCCGTCTCAAGTGCAGTTGGTAGGGACGATGGAGAGGGCCTTCTCAATGGTGACCCCTCGGATTTGGAACGCCCTCCCCAGAGAAATTAGGCTAGCCTCCACACACCAATGTTTTCGGAAAAACTTGAAATCATAGCTTTTTAGGTAGGACTTCAAACAGGGTTAACATTAGTTTATACCTGAGGACCATGTTCGTATTTGACTCGGGCACTTAATGTGACTGAAATTAATACGACTATTTTATCCACAGCTATTGCCACATTTTATTGAGTATTTTAATTAATAGGGGTTTTAATGCTATTTTAAGTACATCTGTTTTATGCTATCGACATTGTTATTGTTCACAATTGTTATATGTTTTACTGTGTTTGTGTGATGTGTTTAACTGTATTTGTAAATTCCACTGCACTACCATGTGCTTTGTAAGCCACCCTGAGTCCCTTTTGGGAGATGGTGGTGGGATATAAATAAAGTTGTTGCTGTTGCTGTTGTTGTTGTTGTTGTTACGTATTCACTTGAGGTTCCGGTAGATGATGTGATGAATTTAGAGGGGGGGGGGGCTTACTGAAATTGGAGCCAAGGTAGACCACAAAAAACAAAAAACGATCATCCATTTTCGAAAGCTTAAAATTTCTGAATTTTTTACTTAGTTTTCATCTTGCTTAATGGCTGTGCTTTGTGGAAAGTGAGATGGGGAGTTTTAAAAAAGTATGCATGTTTCCTCCAAAATTGTTGGTTTGGAAGACTCTTGTCCGCCTACCTTCGTGACCGTATCTCCCTTCATGAATCGGCCCGATCCCTTCGATCTTTAGGGGAGGCTCTCCTCTCACCCCTGCCATCAATCCCGCCTCGTGGGAACAAGGGAGAGAGCCTTTTCTCAGTGACCCCCCATCTATGGAATGCACTGCCTGGTGACATTAGGCGAGCCCCTACTCTGGAGAGTTTCAAGAAGAATCTTAAGACCTGGTTCTTCCACTGTGCCTTTAGAGATTAATTACATAGTCTCCTACCATCAATATATACGTTGAGTGTACAACTTCTCCCTTTATGAATATCCTTTTTTGACCTCTTTTTGTAAGAGTTCTCGCCCTCACAAATAATGTGCCTCACTGCTATCTCACTCCCCCCCCCCCATTTTATCCTATTTTAATCTGTACATGCGGCCTGCTCAGTGTCCCGTGTCATATATGGTTTATTTTAATTTTATATTGGTTGTAGTACTTTGTAGTTCATGTTTTATGTAATTGATTATGTTGTTTTGATTGTGTTGTGTTGTTGTGTTGATGGGCTTGGCCTCATGTAAGCTGCCTCGAGTCCTCATTGGGGAGATTGTTGCACCTCAGAACTTGGACAGCCCCTCTTAGATCACACACACACACAGGCAGATGCAATAAATGTACTTTTATTTAGAATAATGATAAAGAATAATCCAAAGAAGTAAGAATAAAGCAATCAAAAATAGTCCAATAAAGTTCTGTGGATGCAAGTCCAAACGGCTTAAATCCCAAGGAAAGCAAAGTTCTAAAACAAGGCAAACCGCTCCGGCGGTCAAACGTGATACTTGAGGCAAACCGCAATGCCGGTCAAGATGAACTTGAGTCCGAACCGCTCCGGCGGTCGGCTTGAACTAGGAGACTTGACTGTGAGACTTGATCAAGCTGAACATGGCTTCAGGTCTGACCAGAAGCCCGGGAGCACACTAATAAGGAAGCTAGTCTCGATGAGCCCATCTCACCCCCTTCCTTAGATTCCACGATTTCCTAGAATCTCTGATGTTTGCCCTTCTATCAAACACCGGCCCGTTAGCAGGCCCAGCTGCACCACTATCAGTGTGAGAAACAGGAAACTCCTCCGGAATGCTCATCTGGGAAGGGAGTAAAAACTCTCTTTTGGGAACCAAGGCCACCGGGCCTCTCATAGTCTGATATAGAATCATCTTCCATGGAATCCTCAGTAAACTCATCTGCAGTCCCATATCCCTCTCATCATCCCATTGCAAACTCTCGTTTGGAGACCCATACCCATCTGGCCATTCGTCATCTCCAAACTGCCCCTGATCAGCTTGGACCCCCAGTGCCTGACTCTGACCACTGGGCTGACCAGGCTGGAACACCACAGAGATGGTGTTAGGGTACAAATAAAGATTATTATTATTATTATTATTATTATTATTATTGTGGGCACTTATCTTTGGTTGAGTGCAAGAATACAACAAAATGCATTCTTTTACCATGCAGCTTTAAATAATGTTCCTATACATATTTTTTGAAACCAGTAGGACCTGTTGCTCATTACATTTTTCAGGACCAAGTATAAGTAGCCAAAGAGTTAATATGAACTTGTTTTAACAGACATTTTGTTACTCAGGAAAAAATGACACCAGCTTCCAAATGTACGGGCCACAGTGAGCAAAGAAAAGTGGTGCTTAAATATTATTCAAGGCCAGAGTTGTTTCCTACTGTTATTTTACATGTTTGTCAAAGGGTGGTAAAGTTTTAACTCAAGATTATTTCAGTCAAATCACATATATTGCTTATGATGTTTTGGCCAGGTAAAATTGTGCATTTCTATAGAATACAGATTGTTATCCATAACTAGCAACATCAATTAGTCTTGGATTTTTTCACCCCATTACAATTGACAAACTACGAGAAACGTATCCGTTATTGGATATGGTGGACCATGACAGAAGACCTAAAGTGTTGGTAAGTATATGTGTTATTTTTCAATGTCCTCTCATGAAAGTGGTCTGTTCTGTGATTGAAACAATAAAACACAGTTACATGGATACTACAACACAAATGTTGTAGTGTATATATAAATAAGCAAAAAAATGGCATTTTTCTGTGGTTTCTGATGATGAACAGGGTTTATACTTTCCTCACTTGGAATCCAGTTTAGCTGTGATATTCTTGCTATCAGTTATTTTAACTCAGAGTTTCCCTGCTCTTATGGGCCATGGGCTTTGTATTTTAATAGGTGACAATTGCTGTGAGATTATTGAGATTGCTATCTGCTCACATGGAAGTTCGTTGTCATTCTCACAGATTAAATTTCTCCTCTTCATCTCCCATTTCTGCCCTCACCACTACAACACTGAGGAAAAAATACACAAGACTCACAACAGCTTGTTTGCCACAGAGCCATGTGGCAAATTCAACACACCAGTGCCAACTATCCTCTCAGCTACGCTGCTTTTTTTCAGGGCTCACAATCTCCATAATCCATGGCCAGTTGTAGGTGTTTCCCATACTAGGCTACCTTCTTACCCTCCTCCTGTTGTGCTTCAGCAGACAGCAGATGCCCAAAGATAATGCCCCATCACCAAGTATCAAGCTGTGCCCCTCATTCTTTCCTCTCCCATTATGTGCCTAGTTTATGAAATTATAGGAAATGAGGCCACACGTGTCATGAGTTCACCAGGTTATTGAGCCAACATCACAGTATTTTCTTTGTATTAACAGTATGGATTTTGCCTCCCACTGCCACCACAAAATCAGATATATTCATTGAGCTTTTGCCCTTACAAACTTCCAAGATTATTCATTGTCAGATCATATCTGATCTGTGTTTATATGAAGTTAGGCTGTTTTGGCCCATGTGTTTTAAATTTACTAGTTGTTTAATGGAGTTTCATTTGCAGTTGCATTGGAGACTTTCCTCCCAGTGGAAATAGCAATTTGATGATTTTGTGGGAATAGGGAGAGAATCCTGTCTGCTGATAAAAGACAAATGAATGAAAAACGCCAGTCATACCAAGGGTAGCTGTATTCAACTTAACTTGGCATTTGGCCCTAAAATTAGTCTATTGCTGAAATGATCTTATTGTGTCTCGGATTTAAGGTACGCTACTAGCTTAAGTGCCAAAAACATATTTGTTGTGTAGACTAAAGAAAGGCACATTTAATTGTCTTTTGTCTTACCTTGCCTGCATCATTTATAAGATTGTACAGTTTGTCCTTAAGTTTACTCAGTATTGACTGATCTTCGAAGAGATTAGGCAGCTGCTGAGAGAACAGGGCACAAACACCAGGAAACGTTTCCAAGAACCAGCAGTTCAATTCAGCTTAACTCTATCAGTAGGAAGGGTCTAAGGTGGATCAAATCTTATCCCTCTAAAATGTTCATTGTTTTTGCATTTTGTGGATGCCGTTGTATTTATTTTGTGAAAGGACTGTTTTTTGTTTCCCTTCTGTTTCCTGAGTGCATTTGGAATTGTAGATTTTAAATGGTATTGAAATGCTTTTAATGTAAGCTGCTTTGAGTGTACTTGTGCAGAGAAAAAGCAGGGTATAAATAAACATAATAATAATATGTTCTCTCTTCCCCTGTGCTGAAGTATGGCTGGTGAATTTTAAAGAAAGGCAAGAAAACAAAGTTATTTGGAGTTTTTGTAAGATATTCTGGCTTGTTTGGAACATGCTCCGGTAGGCATACTAAGTGTAATTTGATGGAAGTTTGCTTTGTGTAGTACAGAGGTGCCCACACTTTTTCAGCATGCGAGCTACTTTTAAAACAACCAAGTCAAAAAGATCTACCTTCTGCGCGGCGCTCCTTCTGCGGGGCATTGCGGGAACGATGGAGCGCCTTTCGCGGGGCATTGCAGGAACGAGGGAGCGCTTTCCATGGGGCATTGCAGGAATGAGGGAGCGCATTCTGCGGGGCATTGCAGGAACGAGGGAGCGCTTTCCGCGGGGCATTGCAGGAACGAGGGATGTTGCGAGAACAAGGGAGAGTGAGGCGGGAGCCTTCGGATGCCCTGCCTCGCGCTCCACCCTGCCTCTCGTCCGGAAGCAACCGTGCAGCCTCCGCTGGAAGGCGCTCCCTTGTTCCCGCAATGTTGCGCAGATGGAGCACCGCGCGGATGGTGCATGCATGCGGAAGTTGCGCCGCACACAGGGCAGAAGCACCCCATCTGGCTGCGATTGACCTCCTTTGTATCCCCAATCAACTGGTCGATCATGATTGACTTCGTGGGCAGCCCTGGTGTAGTATAACTGCTTTCTCAATGGTGGTGTGCAAATTGTGGAAATTTACTGCGAAGAGGATTTTTTGTAGTCAATAACTAATATACAGGCAATTCCCCAAGTTACAAACATCCAACTTACATACAGCTCAAAGTTAAGAACAAGGGTGAGACAACAGGAAGTGAGAAAAATCTACCCCTACAAAAGGGAAATTCACTCCTGAAAGAGTTATCATGGGGAAAAGGTGTGTCCACTCTAATCCTTGTTTCCACAACAAGCCAGAAAGTGAGGTGAAATCTTCTGAACAGGGGCAAAGACAGCAAAACAAACACTACAGGGGTGTTCATCCTTCCTTGTGCTATCCAAAGCTTGCATAGATAGATAGATAGATAGATAGATAGATAGATAGATAGATAGATAGATAGATAGGGCGGGCTCGGGTTACACTTAAAATGTACTTGTTCTGACTGACATACAAATTCAGCTTAAGAACAAACCTACAGAACCTATCTTGTTCATAACTTGGGGAATGCCTGTATTTGGAATTTTTGAATGCATGAATACATACACTGTAGAGAAGATATTAAATTAAATGCAGGAAGACTATATTTTTACTATTAATTTCCACACCTTGTTATGCAAACGGTTAAATACTGAAGCTGGATTATGTAGAAATACCCAGAGCCTAATGGTAAAATAAAGTAGATAAGATTATGTACTCTGGCTGAACTAGAGATTTGAAACTTGTCTGAGGATATTCTAGCCCTTAAAAATATAGTAGTGACATATCTGAGTGAGTGAAGCAAGGTTCGCAAGAATACAGACTCGTGTAAAGCTGCTTTTCCCCCCCTTTGCAGCATCCGTCTGCAGTTGAGCTTCCCAAGATCGAGGGTCAGTATGTTTTATATTCCAATTATGTTCTAACTTATTCTTACAAAAAGTAGAATGGATTATGGCAATTGTTTAAAAATAGTGTGTTGTTATATGTTTATAAATCAGGTTTATGACCATTATGTGCAGAGTACATTCTTTGTTTAGTACAAGTTATTTCACTTGTAAACCAAATAACTTGTAAACCAAATTATTTATTTATTTATTATTTAAAACTTTTATATCCCAATCTTCTTTACCTCCGTAGAGGGACTCAGACCAGAGTCTTTTGAGCCAGCTCCACTGGCTGCTGGTTTACTACCGAGCACAAATCAAAGTGCTGGCTTTAGCCTATAAAGCCCTAAACGGTTCTCTTTATGAGCCAGCTAGAGCATTAAGATCGTCTGAGGAGGTGCTGCTCTCAGTCCTACCACCTTCACTGGCACAACTGGTGGAGACAAGAGTCAGGGCTTTCTCGGTATTGGCACCTCAGTGGTGGAACTCCCTCCCCAGTGAGATCAGATCAGCCCCCTCGCCCAGTTTATCCGGTCAAACACCTTTTCGGCATCTACGAATAAAAAAGCTGCCTTTTTATTTGGGTTAGATCTGAAATATTCTAGGGCATCAAGAATTATCCTAATTATTTATGCTATGTTTTAAGTACTTAGGAAACATAGCTTTTAAAGCATGCATTTGGAGAGTGAGATGAAGCAGCCATGATAAGTTCGGAATTGGTGCAATGCCCAATGTGCTATGTTTTATATTGCGTATGTTTGATGTTTTATAGTGTGTTGGTTTTAATCTATTGCTACATGCTATTTTAGTTATGTGTTGTATTTTACATTTTGCGAGACATTGAAGTTTGCCATTTACTTTGTTGTGAACCGCTTTGAGTCCCCCACAGAGGTAGAGAAAAGCAATAAATAAATAAATAAATAAATAAATAGGTTAGTATCAAAAGTATAAGCCTTTCAAAGCCTGTGCAACATAAGATTTGACTACTAAGGTGACTATTTCAGCAACCATTTTAATTTCTGAAGAAGAGCACCATTTAACAGTAGCATAAATATAATGTTATTGTGAACCATAGGTCCCCCCCCACTGGAATTATTCAAGGTTCTGTAAACTAGATATATTACATTGTGATATACAGAAAAAAAAATCATAAACCTCATGTGTGTGTGTATTTGTGTGTGTCTTGCAGCAATTATTTTGTTTGGTGAGCCAGTGAGATGGGAAACGAACTTGCAGTTGATAATAGATGTGCTTTTGACAAGTGGCTATCCTGGAAATCCATATCCTCAGGGAACAAACACCCACATTCCTGTATTGGCTTGTAATATGGATCTGATGTGGGCAGCCGAAGCCCTGTCTCCAAGGTAGGACACAAATTTCGAATTGTGAGTGCTAAAGTCCCTGATGTTTTGAGCATATGATCAGTCTTCTGGATCAGAAGGGGGCTGGAAACTTCATTCTGCTGTGTCTCGGTTGCCAGCTGAAGAGCTGCTCCATCACTCAGAACAGCTGCTGGTTCATAACAACAACAACAACAACGTTTATTTATATCCTGCCCCTTCTCCCCAGGGGACTCGGCGCGGCCTACAACTTGGATAATACAAGAAGTGCAATACAATAAAGTTCATAAAGTGGAAATAAACAAATAATAACACATCCAATCAATATATAACACAAAACACAGCACAATCAAATAACAAAACCAGCAATAAAATTCTGAACATTTGATTAAAACAGGCGTTCTTTTGAGCTAATAGGGCTTTGTCTAGTTCCACATTTATAACAAAGTAGGCAATGTGGTATCTTGACATACAAATTTTGACAAATGAATGACCCATTTGATCTTTTCATATGTGATTTTTTTTTTTACTGTAGTTGATTCTCATTGACAAAACCTTCTATATATTTTAGGTTTGGACATGGGACATTTATGGTTTGTCTGGAAAATATTTACAAAAAGATCACTGGCAAGGAGCTGAAATATGAAGCTTTGATGGGAAAGCCTAGTGCACTGACGTATCACTATGCAGAACACTTGATCAGAACACAAGCAGCAGCAAAACATTGGAAGAAACCTATTAAAAAACTCTATGCAATTGGGTAAGAGATTTTTCAGCAGAGCATTCCTATTGTAGATGGAATTTGTAAAAAAAAAAAAGTAAGCCAAAGTTTACTGCCATCTCATTTCCCATTCACTTAAAAGAAAAGAGATATTTCAAGTTAAGCATTGTTACAGGATTAAAGGAGGATATGGTACAGAAATGTAAGGAATATTGTAATCATTAACTTAAAAGTGAACAGGTAGTCGATTAAAACTTGCAGATACTTTTGAATCAAGCTATATACAAAGGTAAGCCCCCATTTACAGATCCTGCTCATAAGTGGTTATTAATAGTAAGTTTCTGGCAAACAAACTAGTCCAATGTGGGCTAGGCAAAACTATGGTTAGGTGGATCTGTAATTGGTTATATGGATGAACCCAGAGGCTGCTCACCAATGCTTCCTCTTCATCCTGGAAAGAAGTGACATGCGGAATGAACCATGTTTGGTTCAGTTCAATTGTTAGTGGAGCTCAGAATGCTCTTTGATGCCTGGTGAACTATAAATCCACACAACTGCAATTCCCATATGTCAGGGTCTATTTTCCCCAAACTCCAGTATTTTCTGTTGCTCATGGGAGTTGTGTATGCCAAATTTGATTCAATTCAATTGTTGGTGGATCTCTGAATGCTCTTTTATTGCAAGTGAACTATAAATCCATACAACTGCAACTCTCAAATATCAGGTTCTATATTCCCCAAACTCCACCAGTGTTCAGATTTGGGCATATTGAGTATTTGTGCCAAGATCCATAGTCGTTTGGGTTCACAGTTCTCTCCATATATAAGTGAGCTATATCTCCTGGAAATCAGTCAGTTTTTCCTAACTTGCTCCAGTATTTTATGTTGGTCATGGGGGTTCTGTGTGCCAGGTTTGCTCCAGGTCTGTAATTCATTTGGGGGTGTCTCTGTGGTCTGTGGAAGTCAGAGCTGAATCTGATGAAGGTACTGGCAATCCCATTATTGGTTGTCCATACTCCTCCAAACATACTGTTTTTGTGATTAATCACTATGCTTTAAGTATGTTCAATCTGTAATAATAAAAATATATTCTGCATATCTGATATTTACATTACTATTCATAACAGTAGCAGTTACGAAATAGCAACAAAGATATGGTTGGGGGTCCCCACAACATGAGGAACTTTTTATGTAAGGGTCACGGCAATAGAAACGTTGAGAACCACTGACTTAGATGAAGGGTTAGAAAGCATGATCATCAAGTTTGCAGATGACATCAAATTGGTAAGGATAGCCAATACTCCAGAGGACAGGAGCAGAATTCAAAACTATCTTAACAAATTAGAGAGATGGGCCAAAACTAACAAAATGAAGTTCAACGGGGACCAATGCAAGATACTCCACAGGCAGAAAAAGTAAATGCAAATATACAAAATGGGGGACGTGTGGATCGAGAGCAGTACATGTGAAAAAGATCTTGGGGTCCTTGAGGACAACAAGATAAACATGAGCCAACAATGTGATGCGGCAGCAAAAAAAGCCAATGAGATTTTGGCCTGCATCAATAGGAGCATAGTGTCTAGCTCCAGGGAAATCATGCTACCCCTCTATTCTGCCTTGGTCAGACAACATCTGGAATACTGTGTCCAATTCTGGGCACCACAATTGAAGAGAGATATTGAAAGCTGGAATGTGTCCAGAGGAGGGCGACTAAAATGGTCAAGTGTCTGGAGGACAAGCCCTATGAGGATTGGCTTAAAGAGCTGGGCATGTTTAGCCTGAAGAAGAAAATGTTGAGAAGAGACATGATGGCCATGTATAAATATGTGATGGGACGTCATAGGGAGGAGGGAGGAAGCTTGTTTTCCTGCTGCCCTGGAGACTAGGACGCAGAAAAATGGCTTCAAACTACAAGAAAGGAGTTTCCATCTGAACATTAGGAAGAACTTCCTGACTGTGAGAGCCGTTCAACAGTGGAAAAAAGAGGGAGGGAAGGAAGGATAGAATGGTGAGAGAGAGGAGGACCTGACAAGAGCCTGAGTGGCCATATCCGGACCCCTGTCCTGGGTTTGCCCATGCCTGAGTTAGCGTGTTGTGTTGCTTTTATAATTACTTGGTTCACTCCTGTAATAAGAATATAAACATGCCTCTCAAAATAAATGTAGAGGTCCTAAGATGCCAGATTCTTTGATTTTTCAAAGTTTTGGCATCTTGCTGATATGTGTTTGAAAAATCCAGCTTGTTATGAAGTGCTAACAGTTGTGAACTTATAATATGTACACACACTTCAATACTGTGATATTGCACACTTTTTATATCAGATCTATTCATGAATCTTTCCAAAGAACATGCAATAATTCCATGAAGTAGGTTGAGGTTTTTTTCTCTAAAAGTACAAAGAAAAGTGTTTACACTTTGTTGGATTTTTTGTTCCACTGAGTTGTGATCAAGAAAAATATATTTACCTAAAGAATGCAGATATGCATGTCGCAAGTTCATATACATTGTACATGAAACAAGTGTGTGAACATAGAACATTATAAAACAAAAATGTCACTGTCTGAACCACTCGTGTGGACAATTTTGGAGTATTTGAGGTACTGGAATTCCAGAGAAAGGATGCTCAGACTTGTAAACCAAATCAAAAATTGAAATAGCGAACTGTTTTAACCTGATCTCTTTAACAAAAGCTGTATCCATACATCTCCCATTATATTAATCCCAATGTAACTCTCTTGACTTTCTAGGGATAACTTAATGACAGATATTTATGGTGCTAACCTTTACAACCGCTACCTTGAAGAGAACAGCTCCAGAAGAGGCTCCAAGGCCCGTGTCCAGGCCCAAGCAGCTGGAGGCACAAGGTCCACCACAGTCTCTCAGGAAGAACTGGACAACAGCTGGGAGAGTGAATTGGCATCTGCTTTGGCCACGAGCTGCCACTCTGTCCTTGTTTGCACTGGGGTTTACAACCCTCACACAGAAGTCCCCTCTGACACAAGGGAGAGCATCACTGAGACTGTGTTTCATGGGCACAGAGATTTCAGATTTGATCCAGCTTTAGTAGAACCAAACCACATTGTGCCAGATGTTGATGCTGCTGTTGACTTAATCTTCCAACTGGAGAACTTTGCACCAAATGAAAATTGCAGGACTTCTTAATGGTTAT
Organism: Anolis apletophallus; assembly: GCA_030556195.1. Taxonomy (NCBI): domain Eukaryota; kingdom Metazoa; phylum Chordata; class Lepidosauria; order Squamata; family Anolidae; genus Anolis; species Anolis apletophallus. The sequence goes on along the minus strand of JARBWK010000001.1, from coordinate 47,417,976 downwards.
ACTTCTTTCTCTTTTGAAAAAAAAGTGGGGGCACTTAATAAGAATTCACTAACATGTTTTTGTTTATATGTGTTAACTCTTCTAATGTATCACTCCTATTTGTTCTAATAGCACTTCTTTTGAAATGTTAGTTTGTGTCACTGATTTTACCGTAGTTGTCAGTGCTGCAATATGAGTTTTAATTTCTATCTGAGTGTTAACTTCCCTGCTTAGCCCAAAAACTTGAACATACTCTTTTGAATGTTGAGGAGGAACATCTCATGCATTGAAGAAGAAATATAGTAAATAAAATCCTTGGCTTCAGTACAATATATTTACAGGATAACATTACTAAAAAGCCCCTGAAGGTATGCCATGTAGCCATGCTATGCTTTATGGTAAGCAGATGGGCTGGGCGATCATTGCATATATTAGCAGTGATGTTGTCATTTCATGTCTGCCAGATGTTTCTCTGAACCTGTCTGCCTGCCATAAAGGAGGCTTTGCAGTTGTGGAAGTAGGAAGGGAATGCCAAGCTCTGTGGCACCACAAATAGGAGAGATTCTCCTGCATAAAGGAAATACGTATTCTTGAAGGGTCATGTCGTGTTCCCTTCCTCTACGTCTCTTGTTGGTATTTCCATCCATAATGCCCTTGGTCTTGTGCTCTTCCTGTGGAAAGAGTACTCTACAGGTGTATTGTGAAAAACATTTTCGTCCCTTTATTATTGAATTCACTTGAGTGAGTTTGTAACTACTGAAAGATGCAGCAAAGGTGCAAACTATCAGGCATAAATATATGCAAATGCTGTTAAATGAAATTGTATTCAAGCCTCACTCATGTTAAATGACTTCCTCGTAGAAGGACTCCCAACTGACTTTGCCCTTTGTCTGCCTGGCTTACTAGCTTAGCCTTAGTTACACTGATGTTTTATTATTAATCATGCTAGTGCACTGTGGCAGAATGCCAAACAGCTGCTTTGGCCTCTGGTTTTAACTTTAAACTCCAAACCATATGGCTGTACTATACATTTGCTTAAATATATACTAGTGAAGTTCCCTTTCCCACTGTTAGTTATTAAGATAATGTATCTCAGTGATGTGCTTAAATAACTTATTTCATGCCATGCCTGCTTTTGAAATGTTTTAACTCAAACAAATTTGTCTAGTAAAGTATTTTCTTTTAAAAAATGAATAGAGCCTTAATCTGTGTGCTTTTCATCTCTTAAACCTTCATTGTTGATTTTTAGACAGAGGTTAGATAGCCATCTCTCAGTTATGCGTTAACAATGGATTTCTGCATAGCCAGCATATTGAAAAGGACTTCAGGGGACATCCAGCCCAATCCTGTGATGCTACATGAATGTTAGTTAACATTACTCGCCACATTTGCAAACATTAGATTAGTACAGAAGGATGCCAATGATCTCTTGTATCTAGTAAATTCTGATGTAGACCTTCAATTTTTTTGCAGTATTAGTAGTAGTCACTTTTTTCTTTAAAGATAAAATATCAGTCATGTTGGTATATTTGTGCACTTGAAAACATACACCTATTTCTGGTGTATGTTTTCCATTATCAGCTGCGTTAACTCTGTTTCTAGACCTAATAGAAGATATTAGTTCTTACGTGGAAACTTTACTGTATATGTTTTGTCCTATGCAAAGTTGTCTTTGGAAGAACTGAGATAGGATCTACAATACAATAAGATGTTGGGGTAGAAGAAAAAATAGAAGCCCCTCCAGTATTTTGAAATAGGGTGTGAGAAAATGAGACTAACAACAGTGGTCTCACCATGTTAAAATAGACAAATTACAGGCAGTCCCCAAGTTATGAACAAGATAGGTTATGTAAGTTTTCTCTTAAGTTGAATTTGCATGTAAGTTGGAACAGGTACATTTTTAGTGTAATTCTTGCCAAATTTTAGTTTTGGATAGCAAAGAGAAGGGTTAAAACCCATGTGGTGTTTGTTTTGCTGCCTTTGCCCCTGTTCAGAAAATTTTACCTCACTTTCTGTCCCTGTGATCACTGAACTTTGAAAAAAATGGCTTGTTGTGGAAACAAGGATTGGTGAGGAAGCTTCAAGTGAAGACACCTTTCCCCCCCATGATATTTTTCCAGGAGTGAACTTCCCTTCCTAGGGGTAGATTTCTCTCACTTCCTGTTGTCTTACCCCCGTTCTTAACTACTGTACTGTATGTAAAATGTAAAATGCAGTAACTAGATTCCTCTAGGAAGAGATGCATCTTGGGTGGGGGAGATTATTTGGTGTCTAAAATTCATGACTAAAAGAAAAGGTAACTGATGAACCGTGATGGTTGTGTATCACCATGAATAAATCACACATATGCAATGTAATCGCCAAATGCTCATTTTAATTATACACAGTACAACAGATTTGCTACAGTTTTGCTAAAATTTACAAAAAAGGTTTCATGGTTTTTAAAAATAAACTTTTTTCTTATAAATTCATAAATAGGTGACAGTAAATTGTCAAAATCGACTACTGTACGCAAACTTTGTTCCCTTGTTATCTTGCATTCCACCTCACCTGGTGAACACCATGGTAAGGAAAAGCAAGATAGTTGCCGGTGATCAGAAAGGTGGGCTCTGTGAATCATCCCAGAAGCTTTGATTACGACAAGCAATAAAACTGCAGAACACTTCAGTAACACCGGAGTTCTTCAAACCTTTTGGTCCTTTTGGAATGATGTGAGCAAATTCAATATGAATCAGAGTTTTCTCCCCAAGTATGCGAGCCAGCCTTCTCTTACATGGCGAGTGGAAGCTCTATGTCCCTGGGACATTAGGGTTTTTCTTTCTTTTTTAACCACCTGATATCAAGCGAGGCACTATTACAGAGTAGGAAATGTCACTGACAATACAGAGCACATGAGGAACCTCCAGAGACTAAGTATTTATCACTAGGAGTTGTAACTAAAAGTAGCTTCCCCACTCAAAAAATAGGGCTAGTACTCTATCAGATTCCACTCTGTGCCAAAACCACACACAAAATACCTGAATCTATAGTTGTGTTTTGCTTTCTGTAGGCTCTACCACCAAGCGGCATGAGATCCAGACTAAAATCTAAGACTCAAGACTAAAATTAAGATCAATGGAATAATATGCTCATACCTGCACATAAGTCACACTTGGGTCAGTGTGTCCTTATATCTTTTCCCCAAAAATGGGGCAGTTACTGCAAAAGGGGACAACATTTTCAACAGGCAAACAGGAAGGGAAGAAGTCAGACATCATAGTCCTGAGCTGAACATCAGAAGCACTGATAGGCAATATAACAGCCAAGCCAGAAATGCTAGTTGTACTGACCATCGTGCATCCAAGAATTGGTTCTCATGTTTAAAAAATATATCATGCAATCTCAAGAAACCTTTATCTTAATGACATTACTTTTAGCAGAATGCTGTCCGTTGCAAATAATCACATTTATTTTAATTATGCCATTAAGCTACTGTCCTAATGTACAGACATACGTTCCCACTACATCAGTGAGTCTTACTATCAAGCACATATACACTCGTTTGCAGCTTTAGGCACTGCTAATTTTCTCCTGATTAGGGCCAGTATATTTCCCTATTGTGTTCCGGTACTGTAAGACTATTAAACTGTTTTTGCAAAAGACAGGCAAAAACCAAAGCAGGAAGCCTATGCCTGTTTCACCAACGCCTTTCATATCCAAAATGCAAGTTCTTGTTTTATAAAATCTTGCTCCTTATCGGATAGGGAATTCCGGTTACATTACAAAAAAAGGAGTGGCACCCCCTACAACCTATCCAGATTAAACAGGTTGTTCAGTAAGATGAAAAATACCACAATGAGACAGGCATCTCACTGCACTGCAGTGAAGATAAAATACAGCTTTCACGAGTATATACATGGAGAATGCACCATACTACAGGAGAGCACCATGAAGTGCAGGTGGTTCCCAATTTAGTAAAATAATGTATGCATGAAAGTCTGGTCTTCTACATGGAGATCCCTCTTGCAAGATTTGTGTAAGGAGGGTTCTCAAAGAAAGAAACACTGCTCACTAACAGCACAAAGAATCTAAAAACCTAAAAAAGGCATCAAAGCAGATTGTTCTCAAATGTCTGAGAACCACTTAGAGGAAGAAAAAAACTTCCCTAGTGTTTCTTACCGCAATACAAACAAAAGGCCCTTGACAGACAATTATCTATATATTAAGGGCATGCATGTGAATCACTCATACATTTTTATTTTCTCAAAATGCAATATATACAGTGCTTCTAAGGAGAACTATATGAGCACTGTATATATTAGAATACCAAATCATTACAGATTGTCTCAGTATTTACTCTGTAACTTACTTTATGAGCTATACAAATTAATGTGGATTCTGAACTGTATTTAAGTGAGGCAGGGATTCTAATCCTAAACATATGTTTGTAGAAGTCCCATGATTTCAGTGGAACTTACCCGCTGGTGCTCTAGTTTGAAAGAAAGACAAAATGTACGGCATCTATATTTAGATTTAATTCCTTACATTTCTTCCCTCTTCAAATCCTGACAGTTCAAGGAATTCATTAAAGTGTTTATATTGTTTGCTTTTTTATATTATTGGAAAAGTTAGGAATAACAGTGCAGATCAACAGCAGCACCGCAGGAAAGGCAAAACAAAAAAAGAGTCAGAAGAGAAAGAAAGGAAAACTGAGGAACAGGGGCAACCAGCAGATTGGGAATCTAGTATGACAGAGGATTATGACAGCACTTTCCACAACCCTTCAGGTCCCCTCAGATTTACGTTTCTCAGTTTCACATAGGAAAAATAGAAAAAGAGAAATGAAAAGTTTTTCTGTCAAACTCATGCTTTATGGAATGTACAGAGTCACCCTCAAGATTCACTCAGAATCTGCTATATGTCTATTAACGTGGTTGGTTTTTGTTTCCATTTATATTCTATTCTTATTGTCACAGAAATAGCTAGGTGTGCAAGTCTACCAACTTCCAGCATTGTCTCCTTTATTTTGTAAAATATTAAAGGGAAGGCACTGTATTAATATACATGAACAAGTATTTGCATAGACAGCATTAAATGAACTTTGCCAAAAGTTTCCTAAGGCAGCTATCTTAAAAAACCCGTCTGGAAAAATACTATTTATTTGGACAATCACTATGGGCGATCAGTCTCAGGAGCTGCATTTTGCCTGCTGTGGAGCAAAAACTGGATTTTAGCCTATAAAGCCATTAAGGAAATAGCTTAGACAATTTACATCATACAGCCAATAATGGAAATTACTACATGGTTTAAGGCTGAGAACTATCTACTACAAACAAAGCACTTTTTTTAAAAAAGGAAGAGTTCAGATAGGAAATCAATTTCTAATATTTATGCCAGAACTGTCTTACTTCATTACTAATTTATTGTGCTCACTGCACACTTATACTACTGGACTGCCAAATTATTTTAGACACAAATACAACCCAATCTTGAGCCAATTTGTACTTTTTTTTGCAACTGTGCTGCAAAACATAGTATAATATACAGTATATCTTATAAACAGTGCTTAAATATTAATGTTATTCAACAAGAAACAATGTATATACCACAAATTATTGCTTTCTAAGATAGAATGGTGGAATACTTGAAGCGCTCATTCGTTTAGATAAACAGCTGCTGACAGTATAAATGATCTCTTATCCAGTATAATCATCTGATTATTGTGTGTTCTATAACTTCCCACTGATAATTCCAAAGTTGGTTTATGGGTCTAATTCTGTACTAGATTAATTCTGGTGAAGCCAATAGTTTTCTTGGTTTATAATATATGTGTTGGGTTTTTATTTGGGTTTTTTTTTTTGGGGGGGCTAGAAGGTATCTTTGGTTTGGTAAAATGTTGTGTCCTGATCTAACAATAAAAAGAATGTTGATAATGTAAAGTTTCATAATAACTTGATTTAGGCAAAGAAACAATGTCTCTACAATGTGTGACTGAACTATACAGATTGTATGTACTGTGGTTGCCAGCCAATACTTATGAACACGATCTGACCAATCAGGTGTATACTTCATGAGACAACAAATATCTACAAACAACTTCTATACTATAAATCCATCAATGTTGCCTATCCATTAAGGCTGGAGTGAACAAAGCAACTATTTTTATATACCCCACTTTTTCTCTCCACAAGGAGACTCAAAGTATAGCCCTCGAGACTGTTTTCCACCATAAGGTCCCCGTATCAACACTAGCCAGGGAGGCAAAAAAAGAGAAAAAAATAGCCAATTGTTATCCTGTATTGGCCATTCTGGGTGTCAACATAATGAGGGGGGGTGTAAGAGGGCAGAAATGGTGTGAGTAGTTTTCCAGGGCTGGGGAAGGGACCAGATGAACCATCCATCTCCATTCTACAATAGGCACCTATGGAATTTTTTTTCTACAATATGAATGAAATATCTATTTTGCTTTAAAAAGGACAAGGTGCTTAATTTATTTTTACTGACAATGGGCTCTCTAAACCTGCCCTTGACAAGATCTCATTTTAGAAGCAAATCCCAGTCTGCCTGGGGATACAGACTCAGACTCTACAGCACTGTCTTCTATAGAGGATGTCTACAGGGGCTGCCTGGCACAAGACAACTGTATACTCTTTAAAGAAAACTATTATGGCTCCATCCTCATATCTACTTAACCCAAAATGATCACAGGCATAATGGCATTGGTGCCTCACACAGCAGAAGAGCCGGACAGCCCTCGATTCAGTTTTCTATTCGTCCACAGAGAGTGCTTAGTTAACTGCTGGGAAATCAGCATATTTACTGTCTGGATCCAACAGTGCTGGAGAATCTTGGAATAACATACTATTTATGAGCAAAACCTCTCAGTCACGCATCACCCTGCATTTTGTGAGACTCATTCCAATAACTATGTTAAGGCCCTTGTATTTGTTCATATCTACAAACACTTGAAATTAAAGCCACTCTTTTGACATTACAAATAAGAATGCAATAAACAAAGCCCAATTTGGGTACTTCTTTGATAAAAAAAAAGTTAGAATATGCTAAATCATACAGTCATGAAATACGGTGTAAAAATCAAAATACATAGCAATTTTTCGTGTTTTGTGTAGAATAAATCTGATGAACCATACAGTATTTTTAAAAAAGAACTCTGACATCTTATTATCATGATTGTCTGTTTTGTGCTAATGGAAATCATCATGAATATTTCCAACAACAATAATTTGGATGAATGCTGCTCTTCTCAATCTGTATTTTCTTAACATTTTTCTGACATGATCAAGTTTTTTGTTCTGAAATATAGATATTTTAGGGACCTTAACTAATTCCTAAAAAACTAGTTTTAAAACATTACAGACACACTGTTAATTCATCATATCTCAGTATTAAGGTGCTCCAAAAAGGAATCTGATTGTTGCTAATATTTGCACTTCAGAACTGCAGGGATATATTTAAACTGACATAAAATTAACCAAGAATATTCAAATTAAATATTCTGAATTTAAATAGTGATGCAGTTTTTGATTAACAGATTGTAGATTTTGTAGCAAAACTAAAAGTTCTTTCATCAGCAGGGAGGAGAGAAACCACGTGCAACTCAATTGCACAAAAGGAATAAATGTCCAAATCATATAAAAGGAGTAATGTCCAAATCATAAAATGTTGCCTGCATTTGAAGCAAAATTATTATGAAAGGAAGCAGTTATGTGATTTGTAGCGAGTTCATGCCATGGGCGGTTGGTCATTCTAGAAAATTCATCAGATATGAATTCCATGTAACAACACACATAGTAATAAATATTTTTACATAATACTGGCTGAGAGAAATCTCAGAAGATGCAAATTCTGTGGTATCTGAAAGTATACAGAGATCCAAGGGAGTCAAAATAACATCCTATGTATAAAAAAGAAAGAAAAATGCTCCGACAACATTATTATTCATCAGCATGTGCAATACGACTAACCTTCGATTATTTTAGGTATTTTATAATAATTTAAAAAGTAGATTGCTAAGAAAACAGTAGTCAAAATATATCCTTTCTTCTAATGGCATTGAATGTACATTTCGAAATTAATATACTAGAGGACTAAAAATCGACAACAAATTCTATTCAAAAGGTACAAAATAGAGGATTAACATATCTATCTTAATATTGCAATCTTAAACCTTTTGTTTGAAAATGAGCATTTACTTCCAATAATATTCCACTGAAATCAGTGAGTCCAACATCCAATGACTATGATAAGTTTCTTCCGGTGGAAATCAAGGTAAATTATTGATTCTTACATCACGTAGATGTACAGTACTGCTCACGATGGTTTCTCTAGTTGTCTGAAAAACACCAAAAGGGGGGGGGGGGGGAAATCTGTGCAAGCCTATCCTCTCCCTTCACATAGGCTGTAATTTCAGTGTCTAGGGAAACCTAACTTCTATGGAAGTTCCTCAGTTTGGACAAATGCTAGTTGCTTTCTCCTATGTGAAAATGACTCAAGTATTTTCTTATCTGAAACATTCATTCAGAAAAAAACAGTGTAGCCCTGTTTGGTTTCTAATACTTGGTGGAATATTGAGAGCTTAACGAGGCCTTGCTCAGTTAAAAGCGGAAGTGTTATTTCACTGAGGAGATCCCACACAGAAGAATTTTCAACTGACAATGCAGCATTTACCTGTCAGTGCCCTTTTTGTACAGAAAGATCTCAGCAAGTTCTCTCTGTGCATGCAACTCATTTTCAAATGGCTCTGCTTCCTGTTAGGAGAACCTGACAGACACTACCGCATTTAAACTGCCACGGACGTCTAGCTTTACATAACACTCCTTTCAGAATTAAGAACAACCCACAAACATTAATATCTAACCCACGGATGCACTGGGCTGCCAGAAAGTTGACACCAGATTCAGAAAGTAGCAGCTGGAGAACAGGGAAGGGAAGGTACACTTTAGATTCCAGTCACAATGAAAGAGATATTTCATAAACTGTATCAGCAACCACATCCCCATCCTTCTACTACATCCTTGCTGTCAAGTTTGATGCTGTCTGTGTTTGGCTCACTGAACATTGGGCCTCCGTGCCTCATCATGAGCTCTGTTGCCATCTTTACAAAAGCCTCCTCCACATTGCTGGAGTCCTTCGCAGATGTCTCTATGGCACAGGTGATATCATAGCGTTCAGCCAGACTCTGAGCCTCCTCTAGCTGAACCTCCCGAAGGTCACTTAGGTCAGACTTGTTTCCTGGCAGGAGAAAGTGGAATTGTTGACAGATTAACAATTTTTTAAACATGTAACTTCTGAGGTCAGTGTTCAACAAGAAGAGTCTAAGGGAAAAAAGAGACAATAGCAGGGTCGCATGGAGAGCAGTAGGGCCCCAAAGGTGAAGCATATAGCAGGTTGGAGATGAGATGCCACTGTTATCTTGGAGGTGAGAAAGAGCAGAAGAAAGTGGAAGTTGAGAGAAAGTCTGTGGAAGAAGGATGAAGAAATCTGAGCCACTGCATATTATAAGCTTCGCCCTCTGGGTTCTGAATTGATATACAAATCACATCCTGGATTCAAAATATCTGCATAATTGTATTCTAATGATAACAAAGCACACATCTTCAACACCGAAATTCTATGTCATAATAGTTCTGTGCATTCCATAGATCTTACAGTCCTGTAACAATTGGTCTTAATCTAGATTTTAAAGTATGAAGACTAACAAATTTGATTTGAGTAACCTTTTATGTTGGATCTGATGAAGTGGGCTGCTAGATAAACCTTTCTAGTATTTAAGGTGCCACGAGAATCACTGTTGTCTTTGCTGCAGCATTCACAATATGCATACAGCAGGTATGGGCAAACTTCGGACCTCCAGGTATTTTGGATTTTAACTCCCAGAAATCCTAGCCAGTTTACTGGCTGATAGGAATTTTGGGAGTTGAACCCAAATACACCTGGAGAGCCAAAGTTTGCCCATGCTTAGAATACAGTCTCCCATCCTTAACTTTTTTTCTCATTTATTTCAGGAACTAATATTCTCATCGTCGTCATGAAAACCTTTTTTCATACTCTGCCTTTTCCCCAAAATTTGGACTCAAGGCAGGTGAGAGAATGACAATAAATATGTACAAGTTTTCCACTTCCAACCACAGTAAAAATACTTGATACTGAGTTACTTACTTGACTAAATGGACAGTACAGTCTACCACTGCAACTATATCTAACAAATGCTAGTTGCTTTGTCCTATGTGAAAATGACTCAAGTATTTCTTACCTGAAACACTCATTCAGAAAAAACAGTGTAGCCCATGTTATTTAAAAGCTTGACAAGTCTACTGGAATTGAACATATTTACATAATTTTTAACTACCATATCCCATGGTGAGAGATTAAGGCACAGTAATGGAATCACAGTGCTGGAAGCAACCACAATGACCATTCAGTTCAACTTCTTGCCAGTCAGGAATACACAACAAAACCAATTCCCAAAGATCACCACCCACAGTGTGTTTTTAAATACAAATTTTGGAAAAGACATGGACAGCTACAATAATCTCAACCAACTACTAGAAGTAAAAAACTGGATGGCCTTAATTAAGTTATTCCCCGAGGGGGGACTCAGGGTGGCTTACAAGGCACAACTAGATGCTGGCAACAAAACACAATATAAACATTAATACATCAAGATTAAAAACATTAACATTAAAACATTAGCTAACAGTCCATTTAAAATTATATCTATACAAAGCACATTCAAACAATCAATCAATGGCGGGACCTACCCGACAGGGCTGTCATGAGATCAAACAGGAAGAAAGAAAACTATGAGCTCACTAAAGGAAAGGCAAGAAATCAAGGTAACTGGTACTTTAAAAAAAAGACACATTGTGAATTTTGATAATTCCTATTAGTGACCAGGACAGCAATTTAATCTGCTATAAAAATAAGTATGAAACATTTATTCATCACCAAGATGTATTGGAAACAAAAATATAACTCTGTTTGATCACCTACTATTAAGAGAACCAGCAACAAGCTGGTGTAGTGGTTTGAGTGATGGGTTAGGGACTCTGGGAGATCTCTACTCAGCCATGGAAATCCACTGGGTGACTTTGAGGAAGACAAACTCGCTGAGTCTTACATAAGGGTAATAGAAAATTTTCTCTGAATGAACCATGGCAAGAAAACACTAGGATAGTCAGCTTACACTTGTACTAAGTAAAAAAAAGATGAAGGCACACAACAATTATTTGCTAGTGTTTCTGAAATTATTTCTATTATAATTTCTACTTCCAATGCATTGAAATAATCTACCACACTCACCAATAAGCAACTGTACTATATTGGAGCCTGCATATTTCCTCACATCCTCGATCCAGCGAGGAATAGACTGGAAAGAGCTCCTCTTGCTGATGTCATAGGCCAGGATAGCTCCATTGGCGCTTCGGTAATAACTCTGAGTAATGGTCCGAAACCTTTCCTGACCAGCTGTGTCCCAGATCTGCAACTAAAAAAATCAAAAAGAAGATGAACTCTTTACCTGTACCTTTTGGGTTTTTTAAAATTTGTGTTTTGTTTTGTCTTGTTTGTTTTTTACTGTGGATGACAAGCACAAGACAGGTTCATTTTGAATTTAGACTTCCAAAAATGAAAATTCATTCAAAGGAAAATACAAGTGTATTTTTGTTGCTGTTTAATATGTTCTTCAAAAGATTACTGTACTTTTGTACCTTGGGACCCCCTTGGGACCCCATTTCAAGCCTAACACACCCAGGATTTAAAAAAAACTGGAAAAAAATTACTTTTTTGCTGTAGAATACTAATTACTACTTTGAAACACCCAAGGGCTATCTTACCACTGCAACTATATAGATGCTGAAACATATTTGTTCTAATATGAAAAATAAACTGTTTAATAATTTGAAAGCATTCTAAACAGAAAAACAATGTTACAAGCAATGAAATTTAACCAAAAAAAAAGGATACAAACTCGGTTAGCTTCAAATACTACAGTATGTCTAATGAGAAAACGTAGAAATCTTGCCCCTTCCATATTATTTCACGTAACACATGCAGTTGTGATTTTTAAAGGGCGACTAAAGGAAGGAAGAAAAGATACACTATAAAATATGCTACATGAAAACTACAAAAAAAATTCCAATTAATATAGTATATTTGTTTAGGTTTATAAATTAGTATTTCCCCAAGGTCCAATTTCAAGCAATGCTAATGCTCAAGTCTACACTGGAATGATCCTGATGGGACAATTTTTGTACTTGAGAATTAGTGCTAGGTCCCTGTAGTTTGCTCTCATAAAATCTCTGCATCAACATTTGCAATTAATTTCATATGAACACCCCAGCAGATATCTAAACTCTTAAAGGTATTGCCATAGGTTTTTTGTACTTGTTGTATGCTCTCAATTCAGCTTCAATTCCTGGTAACCTGGTGAATGAGAGACCTCTGCAATTAGGACTATGACTTTCTGGAAGTCTTCTTTTGTTCCATTATCATTATTATATTTCCCAAACACTTATATTTTCAATGTGTTGTTGAAGGCTTTCATGGACGGAATCACTGGGTTGTTGTGTGTTTTCTGGGCTGTATGGCCATGTTCCAGAACCATTCTCTCCTGACATTTCACCTGCATCTATGGCAGGCATTCTCAGAGGTTGTGAGGTCTCTTGGAAACTATAAAAATGGGGGTTACATATCTGTGGGATGTCCAGGGTGGGAGAAAAAACTCTTGTCTGTTTGAGGTAGGTGTGAATGTAGCAATTGGCCACCTTGATTATCATTTAATGACCTAGCAGTTTTAAAGGTCTGGCTGCTTCCTGCCAGGGGAGGAAGCAATTTCTTCCTTTCTGTTGAAATTGTCCACATGCTTGTGGATTTCAATTGCTTCTTTTGTGTGATCTGACATGGTAGTTGTTAAGAGTGGTTCAGTATTTCTGTGTTCTCAAATAATATGCTATGTCCAGGTTGGTTCATCAAGTGCTCTGCTATGGCTGACTTCTCTGGTCTGCAGTGTCTTTCACGTTCCTTGATTCGTGTTTGGGCAATGCTGTGTTTGGTGGTCTCTATGTAGAATTGTCCACAGTTGCATAGTCTATGGTAGACTCCTGCAGAGGTGAGACGATCCCTCTTGTCCTTTGCTAAATGTAGCATTTGTTGGATTTTCTTAGTAGGCCTGTAGATAGTTTGTAGATTGTGTTTCTTCTTCAGCTTCCCTATGCGGTCAGTGATTCCCTTGACATATGATAAGAACACTTTTGCTCTTGGGGGGATCTTTGTCTTTACTCTCGTGGCTTGTTCTCAAGTCTTGCAGCTCTTCTGATGTCTATCGTGGAGTATCCATTGGCCTGTAGAGCCCATTTTAGGGGGTTCAGTTCACAGTTACAGATTCACTTCACAGATTCTTTTTGCATGGCCTGCCAGGGTTTTAACTGTGCTTCTTTTTTGACTTGGTTGATGGTTAGAGTTTTTATGTAGATATCTATCAGTGTGTGTAGGTTTTCTGTAAACTGTAAATTATGATCAAAAAGATGGAGTAGCTACGGGGAGCCCTCTCAGCCCAGTCATAGCAAATCTCTCAATGGAATACTTTGAAAAACACGCAGTTGAAACAGCAACAAAAAAGCCCACTCTATAGTTCCGATATGTGGATGACACCATCAACATTTGCACCCATGGAGAAGCAGAACTAAAAAAAGTTCCTGGACTACCTCAACAGCACCCACCCAATCATCCAATTCACCATGGAAAAAGAAAATGAAGGAAAACTGCCATTTCTACATGTTCTAGTCATCCTCAAACTTAATCAACAATTGGGCCACACAGTTTACAGAAAACCTACACATGTGGATAGTTCAGGAGAGAATGCTTCTGGAACATGGCCATAGCAATATTCTTTAGAGTTTATTTTAAACTTCAATGTTTTTCTTTAGCTTTAGTCTATTTTTTAAATTAACTAGCTGACCCGTGCACGCGCTGCTGTGCCATAGTCTGTGGATAACCCCTTCTACCCACATGGTGTGAAAGCACAATCAAAGGACTCTTGACAGATGGCCATTTTGCCTCTTGTTGATAACATTAAGAGACCTTTAGCAGTTTGCTCAGGATGAGTTGGGATTTGTATCTTCCTTCTGTTGTATTGTAGTCCTGTCCCACTGTATTCCCAGGTCTGGGACAACAAAGTGAATGTTTGTATGTATGTGGATATGTGCCAGCTTTCCAATTGGTTGCCACTGTGAGATTATGTGCATAACGCCTCTGATTGGCCAGTACCACCAACATTCCGACAGCCAGAGGGGGTGGCTCCCAGCCTCTACATTCTAACTGAGGGAGTATTTGCATAATGCCTGTAATTGGCCAGCACCACCAACATTCCGACACTCTAAACTGCCAGAGGGGGGGGGGTCGGATGGGGGATCATGGGAGTTGTAGTCCAATTGGTTTTTTGTATTTTTGGTCATGTTGTTTAATTTTTATTTTATTTTTTTGGGTGGTAAACATACTTTGTGGGTTTTTGTGTGTATGTGGGCTGATTTGGTATGTCTGCCTTGTGTGGTTTTGCTGTCTATAGGCTACTTAGGATGACAGCTTTCTTTTTATATATATAGATGGTTGACAATCTGTGCTACAATTTGCTCTTGGAATTTATAAAACCAGCTTGTTGTGCTGCAGTTATTACGCTGTTTAAACATATGGAAATATACCGATATAGAAACAATCACTACCACACTTCTTTGCACATGATGTTGCATTAGAAATGCGAGATCCTCTGGATGACCTCACTAGAAGGGCAGGAGATTGAGATGAACATGCTGAAAGGGGTTTAAAATCTAACTGGTACTGTTGGAATGACAGGGGATTGAGGGGTGATAGACTGAGAGGAAGAACGGTGTGAATGTAGAAGGTTGTTATAAAGTATATATTTTAAAATAGGGGACCTCAAACTTTTGAAGCAGAGGACCAATTCATGGTCCCTCAGACTGTTGGAGGGCCAGACTATAGTTTGAAAAAACCATGGTTTACATAACCCTTCACTGTGTTATTGAGAATTATGCTTTACTTGTGTTTTACTTAACTATATAAATGGAACAATTTTATTAACTTCCTTGTGGTTTTCTTCTTTTCAACATTTATGCTTGACAGGATTTTGATGTATTTCTGACAATAACAAAGGGGGGTTTCCACATGCACAGCCCTCGTCAAAAAGGCCTTTTGAGGTGCTACGTTATCCAGACTCAGGTATACGGGAAAGTTCTCTGATATACTAGAAATGTCTTTCACACAATACTTCAGAAAACATGAAAACAAGAACCTGACAAAGTTCCTTTTCAGCTTTTCTCACAGCTATGTGACTGAAGATCCTAGATCAAATTTTACATCACACCCTATTCACCACACTCTGCAAATGGGTCCTTCAAGCAATATTATCTGCATGCCCTGCAGCCAAACTTTTAAATAACGTAAAAGGAATTGTAGAAGTTACTCAGTCTACAAAGTTATTAATAATGCTTTCCACACTTGCCCTACGTACTGAAATGTTACCTCTATCCTGCAGCTCTAATACAACCTATGAGAATTCATCCTGCAGGTTTAATGCAGCCTCTGAAAATTCACAATTTAGCTGTAAACTTCTCTCAAATGGCCCTCTCACTTCCTTCAAAAGATAATATATTTGATTCCCTCTTTCTATTCACTAATTGCACCACAAGGAAATGTATTATCTCAAATTGATGAGGGCTGACAATGGAATTATTTTTGTCAGGGGTTGAAGAGGGACAACCCTTTCATCCTTTGCTGTGAAAATCCACCTCCCTAAACTGACTCCCTGTATTCAGCCTTTTAGAAAATCTCAGGTGGTAAAAATAGCTTTTTAAAGCCTATATTGCACAACATGGGGATTGTATGTTGGGGGGAGGATAGTTCCTGATGGAGACAGAAGTACTAATATTACTCTCTCTGGTGCTGTCAGCTCCTGTTGAACTTCCCATCCACTGCCTTTTTGAAAAACCACCATTATTGATAACAAAGCTTTTTTAAAAACCTGCACTGTAGTGTGGGGGAGCAGTGTGCTTGAAAGAGAAGAGAGAAGGATGGATATGAAGATTTATGTCTGAGTACATGCCCACTATGTGATGACCTGGTTCCCTGCCATTCCCTTACTTGAATCTATATGACAGAATAGTCACTATTCAGCTTAATGGTGAACTTAAAGCAGTAAAGGTGTCTACTAAGAGGTATGTTCAAGAAGCCTACTATGCCTTATTTTACCTGAGTATTCCTTATCTGAAATGCTTGAATCCAGAAGTGTTTTCAATTTGGATTTTTTTCTTTTGAATTACTTGTATTTGCATATATATATACAGAATGAGATATCTTGGAGATGAGACCCAAGTCCAAATACAAAATTCATTTTGTGTTTCAATTAGCCTGCAGATCATTTTATACAGTTATAAATAATTTTATGAATGAAACTACCTTTATTTTATGTGTACTTCAGATTTTGAAACTCCAGATAAGGAATGTTCAATTTATAATCTACTGCCTTTTACAACTAAATATATGGCCATTATGTATCCCTTATACTGGTACAGCAGGCAGTATTTATTACAGAATACAAACTTCAAGTGTGTGGTGCAGAGAGCAGAAAACTCATAACATGGTGAAGTCATTGCCTGTTTAGCAATGGTTTTACAAGGGATTATAAGAAGTCACACAGATAACACATCTGCCACATTTTATCTTCTAGCAGCATGTTGTCAAAATCTTGCGTATGAGAAACTTTTCAAGCAAGACACTGGACACCACTAAGGTGAAACTGTTTCTGAATTTCATAATCCACCCAGAAATAGCTGTAATCCTGGGTTATTCTACTAGTGTGATCTAAATGGAATCTGTGTACATCTATTTTTTTCTACAGTTGATGAAGGTCATTGCCAATCATAGGCCATTTATTTTTATTTTCTGCCACGTATAAGGAAGCTTCTTTAGTTTTTTAGCTGGAGTTGCTTTAGTTGGCAGAAACACCTGGTACTAGGTGGAGTCCCAGGAAGGAAATGACTTGTAATCTATTTGTATAAACTCAGCTGTACACTCAGAAGCAAAAAAACTCTGGCAACCGAAGAGAAAAAGAAGGAAAAATTACATACATGAAGGGCATAAGCAGCAAACAGTAATACAAATCCAACTTTTAGTTGTTAATTAAATTAAATATCTTCTAATACATTACATACCCATGGGAAGAAACACCAGTTCATTTCTTATACTTACTGTATTTTTGTTGTCTATGCATTGGTTGACACAGAATATGCCATCTTAAATTATTTGCTATCCTAAACTTAGCATATATTAATAAGAGGTAAAGTAGAACTGTATGTAATATTTATTTGGTATTGTAAATTTATGTGGCTTATATTGAAGACCACACCTGTTGTAGTTGGAACAACACTGTCTCCATCCAGGTTACTCTTTTTATCTCTGACATACTATAACTTGGATGACAATACTACCAGTTAATGTGAACAGTCTACCTGAATACTATTTAGTTAATATATGTATATATATATCCCACCTTTCTTCCAATTTATACATTTATTTATATCCTTCCTTTTTTACAAACAGTGGTGTGAGTGAACATTACTATGAAAAGGGAATTTTTAATTTGTCCAAGCAGGATCTTTAGGTCTGCTCCAGCTGTGTGTGTTTACCATTATATTCTTGGTTTATGAAACTTATGCAAACTCACAGAAAGCTGTCCTAGTGTTCTGGTCATAACACCTGGTCTCAAGCAAAACAATAGTACAGAAACACAGAAGCAAGCCTACAGAATGAAAATCTTATGATACTGCAAAGAAGAAGAAGAAATTGTCCATTCCTACTAGCACCTGTTTCTTTTTGACCTGTTCTCATGATATATTCACAAACCAGTTTCTGAACTTGGGGGGAATGTCAAGGGTTGATTCTGTGGGGACACCACCCAAGAAAGAAAAGGAAAACAAAACAAAATAATTGGGGTGTATATAACATGTTCTTCTGAAAACAGATAAGATTTCATTCTCCTTTTATCATACAGAGTCCAAGATATCTAGCCATCCAAAACAAATACACAATTTCTCTTATTTTTTAAAAAGGCCATTAGGCATATAGAAATGGAAATCAATTACAGGCCATAGCAAATGACTAATGCTCGTATCAG
Organism: Anolis apletophallus; assembly: GCA_030556195.1. Taxonomy (NCBI): domain Eukaryota; kingdom Metazoa; phylum Chordata; class Lepidosauria; order Squamata; family Anolidae; genus Anolis; species Anolis apletophallus. The sequence goes on along the minus strand of JARBWK010000001.1, from coordinate 47,399,813 downwards.
TTGACACAACCACAGAGCAGTCCATATCAAAGTATAGTGACCCCTCCACAAATTCACAAAAGTCAAATCTTCAAATGTGGACTGACTCACTGTACAATTCTTAATTGCATACATTGAAAATGCAAGTATAATCTTATTTTCTGGGTAATTCAGGGAATCAATGTCTGGAATATTTTAGTCATAAGAGTATTATAAATATAACCCAGGATCTTTGGGAGTCATGGTTAAAAGAAATTCAACTGGATCAAGAATTAGGCACAGGCAGCTGGCTGGGCAAAAAAATTATCTTAAATGAGCTCCCAACAACCGTAATGACTCTGGCATTTCAAAACTGTGACCGATAGGGTAAAGGGATGCTCTTAAATGGGGAAAATGTGGTACAGGGGGAATTTCACAAGATCAAATGACTATGCCATTTATCAGTGAAAAACAAATATTGGGGCCAGTTCATTTTTCTTTTAACAACACAGCCCAAGAAAAGATATATTCTTGGTGTATTGGTTTTTATGCCTGGGTTCTTTGGGGTGCTGATTCAGAACTCTGTATTGGATAGCTTGCATCAATTCTAGTTTCTTGGGTATGGTTATCATGATTTTCTATGTGTGAACAGATGGTGACAAGTAGATGGCATATGTTCTGTGTCTCAAAAACTAGAGCTGACAGGAGAAAACTAGTACCATTTTTGGAATTAGAAGGTCAAATATACCCAAAAACAAGGCTTACATTTGAGTCACCAAAATGTGTGTTCAATATTTATTTCTACTGCACTGTGAATGGGATCATGAGTTGAGATTACTTTGCTTGAACAGCTTGGGTTCAAATCCTGCTATGAACTTTCTCTACACAACAGTGAATAAGAATGACTCTAAGGTAATGAGCTCAGCATTTGCTTCTGGAAAAACAACATTGTTTTCCTACTTGTTTCATTTCCAAGTTGTGATGTGGAAAAATTGTCTATTTATTTTCCTAGTACTTTGAACAGTTTTCTAGGCCACTTTGGAAAGCTATATCAGATGACAAAGCAGTTGCACAACAAACTCCATTGCAAACATTTTTTTCCAGGAATCTGTTCAGCACTATTGGAAGCAGTTTTCCCAATCAGTTTAGAAAATCCTATTATAATGCTGAGATAATTTCATACAAAACCAAGTGTGTTTTAGCCTCTCTTTATTTATCATTATTTATCTGCATTTGGCCAAATACATGTTAATACAGGACAGGTAGTATTGTGTGTATTAATGGCAAGTACAGCGGAAATGCAGTGAGATGTTTTAATTAGCAAACAGCCATCACTTTCAGTATCTTAGTATGAAAGACAGGATAATATAGTGCTTGCTATGAAACCTAATATTGTACCATCAGGGACATATAAGTAGTCTATAGAGCTAGTTGCCCACTACTTCTATATGTTAAGTGTCTCTAGAAAAGAATGAAACACTGATTTGTAGATCTCTCGGCATTACTTCGCGAACGAAGATTCAGGAAGGACTCATCCCACGCTTTTTACAAGCGCGTTGATGACTAAAAAGGCCAATCTGAGATAGGCAAGTTCGGTTGCAGAAAGCGCAGCAGAAAGTCTCCTTGGGTGATGTTTTTTCCAAGTTGCGGTTCTTTCTGCGTTGTCGTTTCTCTTCGAGACCCATTCGGCGTGTCTTCTCGAAAGAGGCCGCAGCATTGTGGATAGTGCTTCTCCATGCCTCCCGATGTGAGGCCAGGGTGGACCATTGTTGGTGATCAATCTGGCCAAGCCTGAGATGTTGTTTCAGGGAGTCCTTATATCTCTTTTGGGGGGCGCCTCTCTTGCGCTGACCCGTGGCGAGTTCACCCTAGAGTAGTATCTTTGGGAGGCGGTGGTCCTCCATCCTAGAGATGTGCCCTGCCCAGCGCAGCTGTGTTCTCAATAGCATGGCCTCAATGCTGGTGATCCCTGCTTGCTCAAGGACAGCAACATTCGTCACATAGTCGGTCCAGTGTATATTTAGGATTGTGCGAAGACAGCGCTGATGAAAGCGCTCGAGGAGTCGTAGGTGTTGGCGATAGGTGACCCATGTTTTCAGACCCATAGAGGAGAATGGACAGTATGATAGCTCTGTACACACTGATTTTGGTGCTTTGTCTCAGGTGCTTGTTGCTCCAGACTCTTTTGTGAAGCCTTCCGAATGCACTATATGCCTTTGCTAATCTGTGATCTATCTCTTTGTCAATCTTGGCGTCTGAAGAGATGATGCTTCCCAGGTAGGTGAACTGCTGAACGGACTTAAGCGCAGATGTGCCTATGCTGACGTGAGGATGGTGGTGTTCTTCCTGTGGTGCGGGCTGGTAGAGGACTTCTGTTTTCTTCAGGCTGACTTCCAGCCCAAACAGCTCTGCAGCTGTTGCAAAGCAGGATGTGAGGCGCTGCAGGGCTGCTTCTGAATGGGCGACAAGGGCAGCATCGTCAGCAAAAAGTAGCTCACGGACTAGATAGTTTAGAGTCTTAGTGCGAGCCCTCAGACGGCTTAAGTTGAACAAGCTACCATCAGTACGATAGCGTATATATATGCCGTTCTTCTTCTTCTGATTTGTAGATAGGCACTGTGTTAACTCGCTTTCAAAATGCTAGGTGTGTTTTTTTTTGCAAAAAGGAATTCATTTACTTGAGTAAGCTTTTAGAGTTCATATCATGTCCTGCATAAATGTACAAGTTCAGCACACAAGAATGCCATGCATGCAAGGAAATGTTGCACATACAGGAGCTTACATGTAACTAATGTATAATGCCATTAGTGTGAAAGTGAGTGCAGAAGCTGAGAGCAGCAAACAAAAGTCGTTTGGAGCTCCCAGGGAGAAATGGATTCACCTTTCCTGGTGTAAATGCAAGTTCTTCTTGTTAACAGTACTCAATAGATACACAATACAGATTAGGAAAAAAGTCTATAAATATTTATATACTGTATATCACACAGAGATTGAAAAACGAGTTAGCTGGACGACAACAGAAAGTTCTGATTATTGGATCACTCAGTAGTATGAAAGTAAGCCCTGCTATTACAGTGATCTGATTGGTTAGTGATCTGTTCCTTTAAAGTTGTTGCGCCTTTTTGGGAGCCTAATTTGAAGGAAGTCTGAAAGATCCTCCAGCAAGTTGTTCCTGTACAATCAACCTTTGGAGGCTTGAGGGCAGGTGGAGGGACATAGCTCTAGTTTGGAACAGCAAGTTCTGTAATGTTTAGCACATAGGATCGGAAACACTGGTTTCTAGATCACATCTTCTCCTATGAAACCACATGAGCCCTGAGGTCCTCTGGAGAGGCCCTGCTTTCGATCCTGCCATCGTCTCAAGTGTGATTGGTGGGAACGAGAGAGAGGGCCTTTTCAGTGGTAGCCCCACGACTCTGGAACTCCCTTTCCTAAAGAGGTTAGAACAGTTCCCTCCTTGTTTTCATTTAAGAACCAAGTAAAAACCTTCCTATGGAGAATGGTGATATTGCAAATACCAGATTCATTTGTGCAATGCATACATTTTCATGAACTTCCGGCAATGGACTTGACTATGGCCTAGGAACGAGTATCAGATGAGTTTTGGTTTTTTTGGTGCACCATTCTAGGAGACACTGCAATACCAGGTTGATGCATGGAGTGGACAACACAAGCTCCTGTTCTAGCTCCTATTTCCAAAAACCCATTTAATATATAGTTCTCAAATGGAGAACATGCAAATGAGATTTTAAAAAACTTTATTGAATGTTTAAACTGTGTCGTGTTAAATGTATTGTCAAAAGGCTTTCATGGCTGGAATCACTGGGTTGTTGTAGGTTTTTTGGGCTATATGGCCATGTTCTAGAAGCATTCTCTCCTGACGTTTCGCCTGCATCTATGGTAAGCATCCTCAGAGGCTGTGGGTCGTGTTACCTATTTATGTCGTCGCCAGTTTTTAAATTTTATATTAAATATGTCTGTGGTGTGATGATTATGCTTATTTTTAATGATCTGTAATGTTTTCCGTTACATGTTTGTTCGCTGCTTTGAGTCCCCATTGGGAGTTTTGGCACCAGCACTCTTCGGCAGGGAAAGCTTGTAAAAGACTTTGTGGAAATACATAAACCACGATTCCATGGAATTGAGCGTTGGCAGTTTAAAGTCTTTATAGGTTGTACGGTTTTTGTATCATATGCTAAATGTTTTAATGTGGCCGGCTATGTGGCGCAGCTGGCTGGGGGTCAGCTGCATAAGATCTCTACTGACCTTCTGGTCATGAGTTCAAGGCCTGCCCGGGTCGGGGTGAGCTCTCGACCAATTGTGTAGTTCGTTGTCCATCTATATATATTGTATGTCTATGGCAGAGGTGCTCATTAGGTAGCCCGGGAGCTACTAGTAGATCTTCGGCCCTCTTCCAGGTGATCTTCGGGCCTCACCAGCCAGATGGGGCACTCCAGCCATGCGCGCACGCACCCGCTCCTGCTGCTGGCTTCTACTCTTGCGGTGCTTCTTTTGCCTGCGGGGCATTGCAGGAAGAAGGAAGCACGAGGCGGAGCCTCTGGAGGGAGTGCCCTGCCTCTCTCTCATCCAGAAGCAGCTGTGCGGCCTCCGTTGCCGGCAAGACAGGCAGGGCGGAGCGCTCTCTCTGGATGCCCCGCCTCGTGCTTTCTCCTTCCTGCAATGCCCCGCAGGCGGAAGAAGCGCTGCGTGGGTGGAAAACAGCAGCAGGAGCACACGCGGTGGCAAGAGCGCATGGCGGCGGGAGCGCACGGCGGCAGGGGTAGGTAGATCTTTTGGACTTTGTTGCTTTAAGAGTAGCTCGCATGCTGAAAAAGTGTCGCAACCACACAGCTATATTTTGGATCTCAGTTTGAGACTGTATTGTTCCATACGAACTTGTGTATTGGGGAAATTGGCAAAGGGACTGACATTGCCATATAGGCATGCATTTCTGTTACATTGTATCCCCTCCCCAGCCTATTCCCCACACCTGTATAACTCCAAAACTGTTTTCCACTGTGTTTATGTTTGATTCAATGTTGCGAAGCAACACCATTCCAGTCAATGTCCACTAAGGTGCAAATTACTTCTGCTGCCCAAAGGCCTGGTCCCAAAACCACATTTTAAATTTTTTTCTGAAAGCCAGGAGGGATAGGGTCAATCTTATCTTGTTTGGGAGAGCGTTCCATAGGCGGGGGGCCACAGCCGAGAAGGCCCTGTCTCTCATCCCCGCTGACCGCATGTGCGATGTTGGCGAGAGCAAGAGCAGGGCCTCCCCAGATGATCGTAGGCTGCAAGATGGGACATAGAGGCAGTTGCGTTCGGACAAGTAAGCTGGGCCAGAACGGTATATAACTGATTGTCCTAACTGCTACATATAGCTACTATTACTTGCTATATACATAAATTTATGACACTATAACTTGTATGTCAGTTGTTTTTTAGTATTCTAAACGGTTAACCCATTGTTTAAGTGAACAGTGGGAGCTCACCCCGCTCCCCGGATTCGAACCACCAACCTTTTGGTCAGCAGCTCAGCAGTTTAACCCACTGCGCCACTGGAGCCTTCTTTGTCTAGTATAGATTCCCTCAAATCTAAACAGCACTTTTAAAATAGTTACTTTTTCAGACAATAACTCCTGGAATCCACCAATTGCTCTGCATGTCAAGTATTCTGAGGGGTATAGTCCAAACAAAAGACTCTCCCAAGCTCTGGTTACAATTCTTTGGGAATGGATAGTACACACTCCACTGATTGCACACTCAGAGGGTCGGGGTGAGCTCTCGACCAATTGGATAGCTCGTTGTCCGTCTATACCAGTGGTTCTCAACCTTCCTAAAGCCATGACCCCTTAATACAGTTCCTCATGTTGTGGTGACCCCCATGCTATAAAATTATTTTTGTTGCTACTTCGCAACTGTAATTTTGCTACTGTTATGAATTGTAATGTAAATATCTGATATGCAGGATGTATTTTCATTCACTGGACCAAATTTGGCACAAATAAGCTCAAATCGGAATACTGGTGGGGTTGAGGGGGATTGATTTTGTCATTTGGGAGTTGCAGTTGCTGGGATTTATAGTTCACCTACAATCGAAGAGCATTCTAAACTCGGCCAACGATGGAATTGAACCAAACTTGGCACACCGAACTCCCATGACTGACAGAAAATACTGGAAATGTTTGGTGGGCATTGACCTTGAGTTTGGATTTGTAGTTCACCTACACCCAGAGAGCGCTGTGGACTCAAACAATGATGGATCTGGACCAAACTTTAATGAGGAAGTACTCCATCAAAGGAGTCAGTGTCACAATGCATGGTGAACAATGGATAGTGGAGTTTGGGGAAAATACAACTTGACATTTGGGAGTTGTACTGGCTGGGATTTATGGTTCACTTACAATCAAAGAGCATTCTGAACCCCACCAATGATAGAATTGGTCCAAACTTCCCACATAACCCCACATGACCAACAGACAATACTGCGTTTTCTGATAGTCTTTGGTGACCCCTCTGACACCCCCTTGCGACCCCTCCAGGGGTCCCGACCCCCAGGTTGAGAAACACTGGTCTATACAGTATATGTTGTATATCTATGGCACTGAATGTTTGACTGTATATGCGCGTTGTGATCCGCCCCGAGTCCCCTGCGGGGTGAGAAGGGCGGAATATAAATGATGTAAATAAATAGAATTTTTATAATTGTTTTAAATTGTATTTTATAAGTGTTAAGGCATCGAATTGTTCCTGACTGTGAGTCGCCTTCGGGCTGAGAAAGGCAGTACACAAATGTGGTAAATAAATAAGTAAATAAAGTGGTATCAAACTGCGTTGCATCTAGGGAGTAGATTAACTACTGGCACTATTACTAGTGATATCAATGTTCTATACTCAGAGCATTGTGCCATGGAAGTTACAAGTGGGGGCAAACTACACTGATTCTTCAGTGTAGGCAAACTTGGGCCTTTCTGGGTGTTTGGGACTCCAACTCCCACCATTCCTAACAGCCTCAGGCCCTTTCCTTTTCCCCCTCAGCCGCTTAAGCGGCTGAGGGGGAAAAGGAAAGGGCCTGAGGCTGTTAGGAATGGTGGGAGTTGGAGTCCCAAACACCTAGAGGGCCCAAGCTTGCCCAGGCCTGGTTTAGACACTTTGCCTTTACCCCCTTCTCTTCTCTCAGGGGGGCATCTACACTGCTGAATCAATTGAGTTTGGCACCGCTTTAAGTGCCACCTCACACACACACACACAGACCTTGACCCGCTTGCCCTGGATCTCGAGGCTCTTCATGGTGAAGTCCACGCCGATGGTGTTGCCCTGGCGCTCGGCGAAGGCCCCGGTCTTGAAGCGCTGCACCAGGCACGTCTTGCCCACGCTGGCGTCGCCGATCAGGACCAGCTTGAAGAGGAAGTCGTAGCCTTCCTCCGGGTCCGGCCCGGAGGAAAAAGGCGACGCCGCTGACGGCGACGAGACGAGGAGGAGGAGGCCGAGGGGAGGCCCGGCATCACGGCGGCGAGGGAGGGAGGCCTAGCTCGCGCGCCTCCAACCGCCGCCTCAGCAGCAGCTGCATCTTCCCCGGCCGGGCCGGACCGTGGGGGGGAGAGTGCGCATGCGCAAACCCTCCCTCGCGCGCACCTTCCCTCGCGCCTCCGACCGTGGGGGGGGGAGAGTGCGCATGCGCAAACCCTCCCTCGCGCACACCTTCCCTCGCGCCTCCGACCGTGGGGGGGAGAGTGCGCATGCGCAAACCCTCCCTCGCGCGCACCTTCCCTCGCGCCTCCGACCGTGGGGGGGAGAGGGCGCATGCGCAAACCCTCCCGCGCGCGCACCGTCCCTCGCGCCTCCGACCGTGGGGGAGAGTGCGCATGCGCAAACCCTCCCTCGCGCACCACCTTCCCTCGCGCCTCCGACCGTGGGGGAGAGTGCGCATGCGCAAACCCCCTCGCGCACACCTTCCTCGCGCCTCCGACCGTGGGGGGAGGGCGCATGCGCAAACCTCCCCTCGCGCGCACCTTCCTCGCGCCTCCGACCGTGGGGGAGGCAGTGCGCATGCGCAAACCTCCCTCGCGCACACCTTCCCTCGCGCCTCCGACCGTGGGGGAGAGTGCGCATGCGCAAACCCTCCCCTCGCGCACCTTCCTCGCGCCTCCGACCGTGGGGGAGAGGCGCATGCGCAAACCCTCCCGCGCACACCTTCCTCGCGCCCCGACCGTGGGGGAGAGTGCGCATGCGCAAACCCTCCCTCGCGCGCACCTTCCCTCGCGCCTCCGACCGTGGGGGAGAGTGCGCATGCGCAAACCCCTCCCTCGCGCACCTTCCCTCGCGCCTCCTACCGTGGGGGGGAGAGTGCGCATGCGCAAACCCTCCCTCGCGCGCACCTTCCCTCGCGCCTCCCTTCTTCCCTCCCTCGCGCGCTCTGAGGAAGGAAGCGTCGCCTGAGGTAGACTTGGGACTGCGAGGCAGAGTACGCATGCGCAAAGCCTCCCTCGCGCGCACCTTCCCTCGCGCCTCAACTTCTTCCCTCCCTCGCGCGCTCTGAGGAAGGAAGCGTCGCCTGAGGTAGACTTGGGACCGCGCGGCAGAGTCCGCATGCGCAAAGCCTCCCTCGCGCGCACCTTGCCTCGCGGCTCCCTTCCTGCCTCCCTCCCTCCCTCGCGCGCTCTGAGGAGGGAAGCGTTGCCTGAGGTAGACTTGGGACCGCGAGGCAGAGTACGCATGCGCAAAGCCTCCCTCGCGCGCACCTTGCCTCGCGGCTCCCTTCCTGCCTCCCTCCATCCCTCCCTCGAGCGCTCTGAGGAGGGAAGCGTCGCCCTGAGGTAGACTTGGGACCGCGAGGCAGAGTACGCATGCGCAAAGCCTCCCTCGCGCGCACCTTGCCTGGCGGCTCCCTTCCTGCCTCCCTCCCTCCCTCGAGCGCTCTGAGGAGGGAAGCGCCCTGAGGTAGACTTGGGACCGCGAGGCAGAGTACGCATGCGCAAAGCCTCCCTCGCGCACACCTTGCTTCGCGGCTCCCTTCCTGCCTCCCTCCCTCCCTCCCGCGCTCTGAGGAGGGAAGCGTCGCCCTGAGGTAGACTTGGGACCGCGAGGCAGAGTACGCATGCGCAAAGCCTCCCTCGCGCGCACCTTGCCTCGCGGCTCCCTTCCTGCCTCCCTCCCTCCCTCGAGCGCTCTGAGGAGGGAAGCGTCGCCCTGAGGTAGACTTGGGACCGCGAGGCAGAGTACGCATGCGCAAAGCCTCCCTCGCGCGCACCTTGCCTGGCGGCTCCCTTCCTGCCTCCTTCCCTCCCTCCTCCTCGCTCTGAGGAGGGAAGCGTCGCCTGAGGTAGACTTGGGGCCGCGAGGCAGAGTACGCATGCGCAAAGCCTCCCTCGCACACTCCCTCTCTCGCTCTGAGGGAGGGAAGCGTTGCCTGAGGTAGACTTGGGGCCCTTCCAGGTGTTTTGGATTCCTCTCTAAGTCAGTGTTTTTCAACCTTTTTTGAGCCACGGCACACTTTTTACCTTTGCAAAATCCTGGGGCACACCACCAACCAACATGACACAAAATGACACTCTTAACACAGTAATACATATAGTTAATATGTTTTTAAAAATGTATTTATACACTCCGTGTGAAACCTGGGCAGGCCCGGATTAAGCTCTTCAGCCGCCCGAGGCCAAGACGCCCTGCGCCGCACCCCCAGGGCGCGGAAAGCCACGCCCCAGGGCGCTGCTGCGCACGTGCGGCAGCAGTCCCGGCCGTGCGGCTTCCGTCGCCGCTTCCTCCCGTAACGGAAGGAGGGCCCGAGGAGGTGGATGGAAGCCGCGCGGCACCGGCCCCACGGCTTCCGTCCACCTCGCGCCTTCATTTCGGTCGCGGGACGAGGAGGTGGATGGAAGGCGCGCAGCACTGTGGGGCTTCCGTCCGCTGCCTCCTCCACCTCCCGCGACCAAAATGAGGGTGCGAAGAGGAGAGCGGGACTTCCCTTCCTCCTCGCGCCTTCCTTTGGGTCGCGGGAGGGGAGGAGGCGGCGGACGGAAGCCCCACGGTGCCGCGCGCCTTCCGTCCACCTCCTCCCGCGACCGAAAGGAAGGCGCGAGGAGGATGAAGGGAAGTCCCGCCCTCCTCCTCGCTGCCTGGGCCACCCCTTGCAAAGGAAGGAGGCAACCAGGAGGTGGAGGTGGAAGGGAAGCCCGCTGGCGGGCGTGCGTGCATGCGCATGCACGCATGCCCGCCGGCGGAGCAGAGCTTCCCTTCCTCCTCGCCGCCTCCTTCCTTTGCAAGGGGGCAGCCCAGGCGAGGGAGGGCGCCATTCCCTCCTCCTCCCCCTCGCAGCACTCTCCCCCTGCCCTCTCCCGAAGTATGATGACTCTCTCGGGAGAGGGCGGGGGGAAAGCGCTGCGAGGGGGCGGTTTTTTAAAAAAAAATTCGGGGGACCGAATCCGCTGCCCCCCAAAACCTGCCGCCCGAGGCCATGGCCTAGTCTGGCCTTATGGGTAATCCAGGCCTGAACCTGGGCCTGTTTCAATGAACACAAAATAGATATCCTAGCAGGAATGGCAGAAAAACACAAACTTCCCACACAGAACTCCCATAACCAAGAGAAAATGCTTTAAGAGTTTGGTGGGCATTGACCTTGAGTTTTGGAGTTGTAGTTCACCTACATCCAGAGTGCACTGTGGACTCAAACAATGTTGGATCAGGACCAAACTTGGCATGAATACTCAATATGCCCAAATATGAACACAGATGGAGTTCAGGGGAAATAGACCTTGACATTTGGGAGTTGTAGTTGCTGGGATTTATAGTTCCCCTACAATCAAAGAGCATTCTGAACCCCACCAATGATAGAACTGGGCCAAACATCCCACACAGAACCCCCAGGAGGCAAGAGGAGGTCTCTACTTGGGGTAAGGGAGGCGGGCCTTCCCAATGCATGGTGAGGGAGAGACCAAGTAGACAACGGGTGGGGGGTGGTTGTAATTTTGTGCCTTTATTGAGGTAGGTTTCTTAGGGTTTTTATACTTCAACACACTCGACATTCCCCCGGAGTTTCCACTGTCCCACGGCACACCTGATGATCGCTCACGGCACACTAGTGTGCCCCGGCACACTGGTTGGGAAACACTGCTCTAAGTCAAGCAATTGCTGTTAGAAATTGTGGGAATTGAAATCCAAAACACCTGGAAGGGCCCAAGTTTGCCCATGTCTAGTCTAAAGCAGCTTTCCAAACATGTCCTGATTTTAGAGTTTTTTAAAAGAGCAGGACAGTAAATAAAGAGCAGGGGAATTCCAGAATCAAAAATCAGGGGAATTCCAGGATCAATCAGGGTCAGCTAACACCTCCCAACAGCAGCCAATCATCACCATTATCACCATCAGTTTGTTATTTGTTCATCGCCCTCCATCCAAGATGCTCCGGGTGATTTACATAAAAGGATAAAAAACATTGAAACATACAAATATTAAAAACCAGAAATTATAGATCAAAGGCTCTGCTAAAAAGCCGGGTCTTAAGTGCCTGTGAAGACACGCCGAATGGGTCTTGAAGAGAAACGACAACACAGAAAGAACCGCAACTTGGAAACAACATCACCCAAGGAGACTTTCTGCTGTGCTTTCTCCAACCGAACTTGCCTATCTCAGATTGGCCTTTTTAGTCATCAACGCGCTTGTAGAAAGCGTGGGATGAGGCCTTCCTAAGAATCTTCGTTCACGAAGTAATGCCGAGAGAGAAGTGCCTGCGTAAAAGGTCATAAATCACACATGGCTTTCAAGTACGGAGGCAAAGAGTTTCATAGGACAGGGGCAGAGACAGAAAATGTCCTGCGTCTCGTACTTTCAAGATGCACTTCTCTGGGACCTGGAACGTACAGTAGGTTTCATTGGGAGGAACGTGGCGACCACCGATGGTGAAAGGGGAAGAGGTGGTCTCTAAGGTATGTTAGCCCCTGGCCATACAAGGCTTTGAAGGTCAAAACCAGCACCTTGTATAATGAAAAGACCAAGGTAGTAACATCTCCAGCACATCCTCCGTATATCACTCAGCACTCCGATGCCTTAAATCAGGAAATAGTTTTCTATGATCTGCAGAGATACTTGCAGGAACACCTCAGCAAGTGAGAGTCCACAAGTGGCAGGCTAAAACCCAGCACCTCAAGCCATGGCTGATACCAAATGAGAAACTCCCTCCTGGGTACACAGAAGACTGGGTGATTTTGAAGGCACTGAACAGACTGCGCTCTGGCACCGTGAGGTGAGATGCTAACCTTAAGAAATGGGGCCAGAAAGTGGAGTCCACAACATGTAAACATGGAGAATGCAGCCTGAACCCTGCCACATGCACAATGGGGGGCCTTATAGTAACACCAGAGGCACTCCAAGTGGCCAGCTACTGGTCAAATGACATTTAATATAATGTCCTTCACAACTGTACCCAGTGATGTATCTGTTTTCAGTCTTTTAACAAGAGCATAATCTCTTGTTACTATGCTTTGCCTTCCTTTTCCTTCCAGGAAATATCTGTCTAAGCACTTCAGGACTTCTGTCTGACTTCTCCCCTGAAGGCACACAAATAATCCAGCCTTTACAAAATGTCTTTGTCCTCCTTTACTACTCCTTTAAATCCTTGGCTAAACAGTACAATTACCTTTTTAGCTGGTTTTGTGTTTCTGTTCTATTTCAAGTTTTTAAATTGTTGGTTTTAATGTCAACAAAGTGCTCCTAAATTGCCTGTTTTCATCCTTACCATCTACTCCCCTTTCTCTCATGCAGGATTGTTTTTCCTCTTTGTTATTTGCATTTAGCCAAGATTTCAATTTTCTGAAGAAAGCGTTCTCTCCAATAGCTTTCTTGTTGCTATTCCTATGCTAGTGCCTCCAGTAATTGGTTCCATACCCAATTGTTCTACTATGGCATGTTTGTTTAGGATATCTAGACATTTTTCTTCACTGTTATGATAAGAATATACATTTTCCAATTTATGTAAGCAAAATTAATATATAGTACCCTTTTAACTGATTTAGTTAAACCATATTATTTAGTACTCTTATCTCCCTGATATAGAGTACTGTATGTCATGCATGTATAATACTCCTTACAAGCCCCAAATGCATAATTTAGTTCTAATATATAAGCTCTGCTGCTACAACATATCAACTTCATGCAGCAGATCATCCAACTTGTTCAAAATAATTTGCTATTCAGGAAATCACATTTGTTAATGAGGAAATAAAATATTGGAATCATCATGCAGTAAATTGTGCTTTCAGTTATTTTGCATTTTGCTGATGACATGATGCATATCTATAGCGAAGCTCCAATAGATCGTCTCAGGAAGAAATGCTATTAGAACTGCGAGAGGTTGTTTTTTCTAAGTCTTACAACATGATGTAATTTTATTGGGAAACTAGACGTGTTGCTTTTTAGTTGGTGATTATAAAATTGCATAACACATTAATCACTATCCACAGATCAAAACAAAGGCTGGTAATTTTCCCTGGCATAAACAGTTGCCAGTGCTGCTTAGGTAAATGTTCTTCGGTTAATTCTAAAAGTACACAGACAAGTTACAGTAATATATTCTAAGACAATATTAAAAACAGAATCCAATTGTTAGCTTTGGCTTGCAGCAGGACTTTCTTGTTAGCAGTTACGTGTAAGGTTACAAATGTTCTTAATAAAATGTCCTTTCTCACACTTCAAATAGGACTACTGAAATGTTTATTTATTTTGTATCAAAAGCATTGCATAAATAAGTATAAAACTGATAAAAATAGAAGGAGCACAAGTGGCTAAATATTTTTGACCAAAAACTGTCAACAGCGACCAACATTGACTGTAGCGTTAAACACTTCTCCCCCAGTACATGAAGCAGGGCATTGTGGACAAGCATACAGATGTGGAGTTGTTTCTTCTGTCCCAAGTCACACAATTTAAATGTAATTAAGTGAAATAACAACAACAACATTAATATGAGATTTATTTAAATTTAAAGTGGAGGATGAAGACATCTAAATCACTAACAGTTTGCTATACTTCGTTCATTCATTGATCAGAATGAAGACATCTAAATCACTAACAGTTTTCTATACTTTGTTCATTCATTGACTGCAGTCAAAAGAAGACTTTGGGTGCATCAACACTGTAGAATTAATGCAGTTTGATATGACTTTAACTGATGAGGCTCAGAGCTATGGAATTATGGGAGTTGTAGTTTTACATGGGCTTTAGCCTTCTCTGCCAAAGAGTGCTGGTGTTTTCCCAAATTACAAATCCCAGGATTCCATAGCATTGAGCCATGGCAGTTCATTAATTCTACAGTGTAGATTCAGGCCTGGGCAATTGCCGGCCCTACAAATGTTTTGGACTTCAAATCCCAGAAATCCTAACAGCTGGTAAACTGGCTAGGATTTCTGGGAGTTGTAGTCCAGAACACCTGGAGGGGCGGCAATTGCCCAGGTCTGGAGTAGATGCATCCTAAGACTTGGAAGGGAAGTTATGAAGAAGTCCTTAAGTACAAAGATATATGCATACCAGTGTCCATTCTAGAATGTCCATTCTAGAGACATTCTGGTTTCTATATATCAGTGTTTTTCAACCTTTTTTGAGCCGCGGCACATCTTTTACATTTACCAAATTCTGGGGCACACCACCAACCAAAATGACACACAATGACACTCCAACACAGTCATACATATAGTTAATATGTTTTTTAATGTATTTATACACTCAGTGTGAAACCTGGTCCTGTTTCGATGAACACAACATATATATGACTTCCTCTCACATATTTATACATGGCTATCATGTCTTCTCTCAGCCTTCTCTTCTTCAGGCTAAACATGCCCAGCTCTTCAAGCCGCTCCTCATAGGGCTTGTTCTCCAGACCCTTGTGAAATTTCACCTCGAGTGAAACTTGCTTCCGGATAACTATGGATGTCATGAAGCCGTTATAAAAAAAGGGGGGGGGGGAGGCAACTCTCCAAAAAATCCAGTAAAATAGTAAAAAAAATAAACATTTCCAAGCAGAGAGGCTCAATTTGTTTCTTGGAAATCTGTGAATGCTTCAGCCTCCCGGTGCTCCCAGGTTCGCTCACTGCCCAATTCACCGACGTGGAACTTCCAGCATTCGGCGGAGCTCTTCCTTTGCCTCGGGGAGGATCTTTGGGGAGGGAAAGAGGGAGAAAGAGCTGCTAGGAGAGGGAAGAGTGCCAACTTCCCACGGCACACCTGCTGATCGCTCACGGCACACTGGTTAGGAAACACTGCTATATATGACTGTAAAAGCATATGTGTGCTGCCAAAAAGACAAATAAGCAAAACAAAGCTGAACTCTCAAAATAACTGAATTGAAGTAGTTATACTTTGGCTATGACATGACATGTCATGATTCATTGGAAATATAATGCTAGATGAAGTGGGAAATAAAATAAATATAAGAAGACCACATTACAGATATATTGATTGAAGAAAGCCATAGGTTTGTAAGATCTGAGGTGTAGTGTTGATTATCAGGTTTCTTATTCATAGGGGCTCCCTAAGTAACAAAGCCAACTGAATGGGATATGGGAACTATAGCAGCATCAACAATAACAACATGCAAATCTAATTAACGCAATGAGTTCCGTATAATTAACTTGTTAAGTAGGCAAATATATCAGAATGCCTATGGTGACTATTCTTTTAAAAATAGGGTGGAAACTGTTTTTATTTGTGTGTAATTTCTGTAATATGCCAAGGATGTAGAAGCAGTTGTGACTTCTTGAAAGAGGCCGCAGCATCGTGGATAGTGCGTCTCCATGCCTCCCGATTAGAAAGCGCGGGATGAGTCCTTCCTGAATCTTCGTTCGTGAAAAGCCAAGAAGAAGCAGTTGTAAAGCACAGAATTAGAAGGTCTAAGTCTAAAAGAAATACCTCGTATGCTAGTGGATAAATCAACCTCATATATGCAGGTTTTGGGACCAATATTATAAATATTTATGTGATGCAAGGTAAGATGGGGTTCATTCTGTGGAGAAGGGAAAGTGCCAATGCCATCTCAGAGGGCCAATAACTCCTGGCTGACACTGTTTCCATTTTCCCACCCAGACATTCAAAACTCTATTCAGAGAAGGAGATGATTTCCTTTTTTATATAAAAGTTAAAGTATACTATTAACTGTAATCAAAATAAGAACAATCCCTTTCTCTAAATAGAGTTATGAAAGGTGAAAACTTAGTCCATTCTGGGAGAAAATAAAAGAGCCCTCTACCCCTTGTACTCTCTCAATGCTCCTTTGAGGGAAAGCACCAAAAAGCTTGGTGACCATGTTCCCAATTTCTCTGTGTGTTTGCAGGAGTGATGGGGTGGAAGGAAACTAGTGGTGCTCAAGCTTCCTAGTTATCCATATAAATATAAAAGATAAGCAACAGCTTTTTCAGTATCTGTGGTGTGTATGGTGGTCCTGGAACCAATTTCTTGTAGATATGGAGAGCCCGCTGTACATTAGTTACAAACATCTGACTCAAAAAGCCCAGCAAAAGAAAGAAAAAAGAGAGAAGCCCACAAGAAGGCAGAATCAAGAAGAGAGAAAGAATAAGGATGTTATGACTGAAGATAAAGAAAGGAGTTACAGAAGAAACAAAAGATCTTTGAATACAATTTTTTCCTGATTTTACAGCACTAAATGTTTTAATAGAGACTCTGTCTGTACATAAATGTTGCAAATCCAGGTATCATCATCCCCATGACCCCAACTCACCTTTTCCAGGCAATGAGATAAAGTATGGGTCAAAGATTGGAAAAACAAACCCCTCCAGCCGAAGTAGAAAGGGGCTGACATTGTGATTCTCACCACCCTAACTTCAGTTAAGATAAATACATAGGACCAGAATTAAAACGGTTGGTTCTGACTGGCAAGGTCTTCCCAATCCCCCAGGACCCATTAGAACTGTAAATCACTGGACCCTGGCTGCCTCAACTCGGACGAGACAGGCTATGGACTACGTGATTAACAACTTGGGGATCATAATCACGGACACTCCGGAAGCTGTTCTATGTTCGGCCAAAATCTGCAACTGCTGAGAAAGAGAAAAATTGGAACTAGACCCTACCACCCCATCCGAGAGCGGGAGGCCTGTGTATGGTCAGATTCCCGACAGGATGCTACTCGTCTGGGTCCTGGTTGGATTGCGAATGTTAGAATTGGTCCAAAACAATTAGATTATGAGGCATGGCAGGTATATGTTTGAGCAAAATGGGACGGGTGTGACTTTGATTTATGAACATCCTGACAGGGTGTCCTATATGTCTTTAATATCCGATCCAGATTTAGTGTTCGGAAGCTTCCAAGGAACTATGACAGGTTCTCCTAACTTGTTCTCAGGGGTGCCGGACAGACTCAAACAGGTTGAGATCAGTTGGATTTAGTATAGCACAGAGACAAGAGGGGGGTATTTCTGTTGCTGCTCCTCTGGAACCTGGACTGTTAAATGGGATGCAGCCAGTTGAAAAACTATATGGCGTGTAATGGCTATTTCTATTTACATGGTAGTTACAATTCCAGTTATATGTCTAATAATACTTTAAATAGCAACATGATGGCCCAACTGTATCCTGATTACCCTGTGTTTAGTCTGGACTACCTAACTCTAACTGGAGGGAACCTCTGTGGAGGATGAACTTTTAAGTTTACAAAAGATGATACAGCACAATATTGAAGGGACAAGTTCCTCCTTTGATTGGTTAATGGGTTGGTTACCTTCCAGTCTATGGATAAAATATCTTTTTTCTGTTATTCTGCTTCTTGCGTTTATTTACAGTGCTTGTCTATTATTATTAAACTCCTTCAAAATATTATGAAACACTTTATTACTTAGGAACATGAGAGGAGAGCCCTACTTGCAATGTTTGCCGAACAAGAGGGGTGCTTTCTCCTGTAGTAGTCGGAGCATTAAGAGGGGGGGAATAAAAGGGTGTTAGAAAGCTCAACCTCTCCATTGGTGCCCCCTTGACATGGGGGAGAGGCTTGCACACCTTAATGAAGTTGTGAGCTATGCTGGCGGTGGCATAGCCACTGGTAGGGCCCCCCATGCCAGACAGGTCAGAACAGAAGAGTCTGACAAAGAGTGTCAATGAGCAGGATGGGCTCTCTAGCCCTTTGGCAACCATCCTAAGAGAAGGAAAACTCTAATTTCAAACCCGGGCAGATGGCTATTTACATTATTTGCGGACACATCACACAGTCCTAGACACTTGGGAAGTGCCCGACATGTGATCCAATAGAAAAGTCAGCAGAGTGATCTTGTTTGCTGTATACTAATCTTGCTGTGCCTAATAATAATAATAATAATAATAATAATGGTACAGTATAGTATTCATTCACTGAAATTAATGTATCTTACAGGCACTTGACTTTGGCTAGTTTTCTACCTTGTTTTTTATTTAGTCAAACTAGAAAGTGGAGGCATTTTCTGAAAGTATCATAAAGCAAGCCAGTCCATTAATAGAGCATCATTAGCCTAGGTTTTATGGACTCTAAACAAAGATTTTAAAGCAATAAAAGACCAGTATTCACTAAAATTATTTTATTTCTGAATATTTTCACAGGTCAAACTGAATTGCAGTTTGTTAGCCTAAATGCTGTATTAACTGTAAGCATGCTTTTGATTACCATCAGGAAAAGCCTTTCAGCTTCATTAATATTTCTGAACACATTCACACATATTATTTTATTATACAGTGTGTCTAAATGTCTGTCAAAATACCTGACATGTTTATTACTCATGACGTCCTGCCTTTGACTTTTGCTCTGTACGTTGTACAGAAGAACTCTCTTCTTTAGAAGTAGTTTTGCCCATAAATAGAGCTTGCACACTCTTGGAAATATTCAGGGTGAAAAACAATTGCCCACATTTCTTGAATGACTTCATTTCCAAGCATCAACAGTTCTGACCCCATCATGTAGGAACTACTCAAAAGACCAGAGAAGATATCACTCATTTAAATGAATCTGGGCTTTCAGCTGAAAAACCACTATCAAAAGGCAATATATAATTCATCTTGCCTGTCCAGGCAAACCAGTAGGGCTATATAAATTTCTATGACCTCATCATAAAAGTTGATGGGCCTGCAGATATAGCACCAGCAACTGGAGTGATGTATGATTCAACTAACAAACTCCTTGCTTATAAGCAGTTATATCCCTGCTGCTTATACTTTTTCTTTCAGAAGTGAATGGAAAGGCAATATAAATTGCCTCATAATTTCCCTGTTTATTATTGCCCCAAAAATGTTATGCACAGTGTAAAATGTGGAGAGCTTAAGAACTCATTGCAAGTGCATTTAAAAATCTGAATTTTCAACAAAACCTTTAGCAAAAATAATTTGACTTGCTATCCCACTTTTCTACATAGTCTCTGATACTCCCTGACAATAGCAACACCTAAATTTTATTTAACACTAGTTGTACCCGCCATCATTTATTTATTTATTTATTTATTTGTTCCTTCTTGTATTCCGCTCCTCCCAGCAGGCTCGGGGCGGATAACATCATAAAACCCGGCTGACATGTAGCATTCATGTCGCTGTACAATAAAACAACATAAAAACAACATTGGTCCCGAGTTTAACAATTGTGTCAAGCCATGGCATTCCAGGGTCTGGGTGCTGGTCGAGAGATGAGTATATTTGGCTTATTCACCTAGCCAAAAGCCAGTTTGAACAGGGCGGTCTTACAGGCCCTGCGGAACGTGTTGCTGTGGCCAACCTTCCCTCTTTCTCTCCTCCTTTCTTTCCTTCCTTCCCTTTTAAAAATTCTCTCCTCCCTTCTTTTCCCTCCCCCTCCCCCTCGCCTTTTCTTTCCCTTCCTTTCCCCCCCAACTTTGAAGTGGAACGGTTTCATTTTTCATCTTCCACATATTTCATTTGGAATAAATTAAATGCTTTTGTAGATTTTCCAAATCCCTTTATGGATAAAATCTGGCAAACTAACCACCCATATGATAGTAGCTGTTCCATCATATAAACACAGTATATTGTACAAAGCTGTTGATTATGTATTTATGCTCTCCTTGTGATATAGCATGAAAGCTGGCTTTCAACCAAAATGTATATTATGAATATTAAACCACATGATTTCAGGGAATATTAAAGAAAAAACCTCAGACTGACATAGCACTAACACTGTGCACTTTATTTGTACTCTTAACATCCAATTACGTATCCTGATTTGGCCAGGAAAGTTCCAAGTGGTCCCATTTTTCAGCTGCTTTTAAAACCTATCTTTCTCTAATTTTCCCACCTTGTTTTTGGCTTACTTCTATTCCTGCAACTCGAGTTAAAAGTGTAAATTGCACTCAATTAACTCAGGGTTAGAAGGAGAGCATAGGGAATCATGCCCTTCCTAGCAGACTTGGGCAAAAACAAACCATGGAAGCTTCTCCTGGTTTATTTAAGAACATAAGAACATAAGAAGAGCCATGCTGAATCGGACCTCAGCCCATCTAGTCCAGCATTCTGTATCACACAGTGGCCCACCAGTTGTACACGGGATCTCGAGCAGAAGGGAGGGCAAACCCTGACCTGCTCCTGACCCCCCACAACCAGTACCCAGGGAAATCCTGCCTACCTCAACCAACTCCGAGGTGGCACTTGAATGTCCTTTTCAGTAACTACCGATACACTTGGTATCCATGAATCTGTCTAATCCTGCCTTGAAGTTGTTCAGGCTGACAGCTGTCACAACCTCTTCTGGAAGTGAGTTCCATAACCCAATGACCCTCTGGGTGAAGAAATATTTCCCTTTATTAGTCCTAATTTTCCTACCTTGGAGCTTCAGGAATGCCCTCTAGTCCTAGTGTTTTGTGACAAAGAAAATATTTTTTCTTTATTCACCTTTTCTATCCCATGCATGATTTTATACACTTCGATCAAGTCACCTCTTAAACGCCGTCTTTCAAGGCTGAAAAGACCAAGGCGTTGCAACCTGGTTTCATAAGGGAGCCGCTCCATCCCTTGGATCATTTTTGTTGCCCTTTTCTGTACCTTTTCCAGTTCTGTTATATCCTTCTTAAGGTGCGGAGACCAGAATTGTACACAGTACTCCAAATGTGGCCTTACCATCGATTTGTAGAGAGGTAATACAACATTTGCTGACCTATTTTCGATTCCCTTTCTGATCATGCCTAGCATAGAATTTGCTTTTTTCACTGCTGCTGCGCACTGGATAGACATCTTCAATGAGCTGTCCACCAAGACCCCAAGATCCCTTTCCTGGTTTGTCTCGAAAAGCTTTGACCCCATCAATTTGTAGGTGTAGTTGGGGTTCTTTGCCCCGATGTGCATGACTTTACACTTGTTTAGGTTAAAATGCATTTGCCACTTTGTTGCCCATTCACTCAATTTCGAGAGATCTTTCTGGAGCTCTTTACAATCAGTTTCATTTTTAACTACCCTGAACAATTTAATGTCGTCTGCAAACTTTGCTACCTCAGAATTCACTCCTACATCCAGATCATTAATGAATAAATTAAAAAGTAACGGACCCAAAACTGAACCTTGGGGTACGCCACTTCTCACCTCTTTCCACCCAGAGAAATGTCCGTTTATTACCACCCTTTGTTTCCTACAGTTTAGCCAGGTTCCAATCCAGGACAAGACCTGTCCCCTGATTCCATGGCTGAAGAGCTTATTTAGGAGCCTTTGGTGAGGGACTTTGTCAAAAGCCTTTTGAAAATCAAGGTAAACAATATCAATTGGGTCCCCTTTATCTATTTGTTCTGCCTCATTCATAACTTTTGCTGTCCCAGTCTTCATGTATGAAGTATTGGAGGGTATGTTTACATAAGTAGAATAATCATTCAGCAAATAATAAATTCCCCAGGATCAGCTTGGTAGTATTACTATTGGTAGTTCAAATGCCCTGTCAAACCAGGGAACATTTCTTCACTGAAACACTGAAATGTGGAATAGCTTGAGAAATGGCTTTGTAGTTCTTGCAATGATTATACACTATGTTCAGTGATGTTGTCAACCTTAAGCAGGAGGAGGTATACATTTTGGACTGATAAACTGAAGAATGCTTGGAACAACCTCCACATGAGATGCTTCTGAGACTTGTTGCAACCTTGATTCATTCGCAGAATTTTAATAGAAGCCCAACCAACATTGTCTTCCATTTGAACCATTATGTATTTACCTACTGCAACAACATGTCACATAAAATCAGATAGCTAATTGACTGCCTGGGCGCCTCCGGTGGTGCAGTGGGTAAACTGCTGAGTTGCTGAACTTGCTGACCAAAAGGTCACCGGTTCAAATCTGGGAAGCGGGGTGCGCTCCTGCTTTTAGCCCCAGCTTCTGCCAACCTAGCAGTTCGAAAACATGCAAATGTGAGTAAATGAATAGGTACTGCTCTAGCGGGAAGGTAACAGCGCTCCATGCAGTCATGCTAGTCACATGGCCTTGGAGGTGTCTATGGACAATGCCGGCTCTTCAGCTTAGAAATGGAGATGAGCTCCAACCCCCAGAGTCGGACACGACTGGACTTAATGTCAAAGGGAAACTGACTGCTTATCAGTTTCTATGTGGTTCCATGATGATTATTCAGTTGCCCTTTAATGACACATGGAAATAAAAGACCCAGAAGCTAGATAATGGGTATCCATCTTCTCAGTTGGGAAATTTGATTGCCATGATATGGATTTTATATAGAAACTTCACAATCTTGTTCGTTTGTTTGTTTCTCATTATCACCCCTGGACCTTGTTCTTCCCCTGTGAAGTTCTGAATGATCTATAAGGAATTCCTCAGCTGACTCACTGTGAAGTTTTGGAATATTCATTATATTTAAATGCTGACCAAACCAAAAGTGCTTAGCTTTATTAGTGTAACACCTTAACTTTCTTTTTAGCCATATATAGCCCTCAGATTATATATACCTTCACATTTCCTGTTAAATAAAAAGCTAACCACATTAAAAAATTATGACACAAGTTCAAAGGAAGTCTCAATGAAGATCTCAGAAGAAAAAGCTGAATACTAATTAGAACCTGTAAAGTTAAGCTAAATCAAGGCACCTCATTTTGACAGCCTTATAACTCATCTGAATTAGTTGCACTCTCTTTCTTTTCTTTCAAGCTGTTCTTGATCTGATAAAGAGAAACTAAGCATTGTCTAAGCTTCCCCAAATACTCCAAGTTTTCTTTATCAGATCAAGAACAACTTGAAAGAGAAGAGAGTGCAACTAATTCAGATGAGTTATAAGGCTGTCTTATAATTAATTAAATATTGCCTAAGCTTCCTCAGATTTATCCTAGAGTCATCAGCTCCTGTTTGATCCTGGAAACTAAGCAGGGTTGACTTGGATAGACTTGGATAGGAGATTGCCAAGAAATCCCAGATGCCGTAGGGCAGGCTACATTTCAGAGTTAGGAAATGGTATTACTGATTAATACTTTTCTAAAACAACCATATGAAATTAATGAGGTTGCCATGAGTTGATGAGGCATACACACACATGCTTCCTCAAAATGATTTGGACAAATAACCCAATTTCTCAATATTTCTTGCAAAGAAAGACAAATTTCCCAGCAGATTCCCATTAATTTCTCACTGGTCTTGGCAAACCATAACTCAAGAGTGAACAATTAAGTACATCCTTTGTGTATAAATAGTAAATACTGTTTCCAACACAGACTAAATTATTAGTTTTCTGCTTATGAAGCAAAGCAAGGATTGGTTTCTTATGACTACTGAGGAACTTACAAATGAAATATACATTGAAATAAAGCCCCCAAACACATTTGGATAGAAGCATATTATAATATTACCACATACAGTAGATAGTACTCCTTCTCACATGTAAAGTGTAATTAAATTCAAAGAAGAATGAAGAAGGCCAATAATTTAAAATATGCAGATGACACCATACTACTACCAGAAAAAAACAAAGATGTGGCATAACTATGATGAAAATCAAGGAAGAAAATGCAAAAGCAGGGTTCCAGCTGAATAGCAAGAGTAGTAAATAAAACAAAAATAATGACCACAGATTATTTACACAATGAAAGGTAGATTATGGAAAGATATACAAATAGTTACGTATTGGCTGTGCTGTAGATTATTGGTCAGCCATAAATCAAAATGTAGTTGAGAAGGCTGCGACTTGGAAATGAAGCAATGAATGAACTATTCTTTTTGGCATGAGTTGCTGTACTATTTTACAGCAATCAATCATTTTACTTGTACTTCATATTTTCTACAAGATTCATAATAAAAAGAAATAAAATGAATTTTACACAAATTGTCGAAGATAGATGGTCACTTTTTCTGTCACTTTTTCTGCTCATCATAGTATAAGGTAACAGCAAACATGATGTTGCCTTGCTATCACTGCTATTTGCCTGCCTCGTGTCATGAACTCCTAATTAATAAATATAACATGTACACATATCCAGAAAGAAAAGGAAATTCTGTAATATTTTGCCACAGATTAAAATTCTAAGCAAAGACTGAGCCTGAGGAATCCAGTACTAAAAATAAAGGAAGTGCCCGAGAGAAAACAGGAAGATTTGAAACATAGCACATCAGCGACTGCAGTATTAGGCACAGCAGTAGTAATTTACCACTGCACTGCTGCAAAGCCCTTTTGTGGAGTTTGTTAATTTCTTCCCGTTGGAGGACTTCACTGGCCACTAGGTGACAATGTTGATCCAGTTTAAGAGTTACCTTTTGCTGACAGAACAGGTCCTAAAGTTGGCAAAATATTTTGAGGTTTCTCTGTTATCTATGTTTTGTCTATTCTAAGAAGTTTCATCTGTCAATACCACCCAACATTTTCTAAAGGAAGTACTGGCTTTCTAAAAAAAATCAGCATTATATATATTTGCAGTAGGCCAATACATTTTTGTGTCTATTTTGAAAAGATTGAACATATTCATCCATCCTATTCAGTAGTTTGATTGACTGATTGTTCATTAGTAATAATATTATAAACTGGACCTAGGCATTATAGTTATATGAATTCCCCTTTACAATTATTAAAAGTGCCCCCCCCTCCAAAAAAACCCTGACTCCTCAGGAAAAAGTGAGTTGAAGCCATTTGGCACAACCAACCTTCCCCTGGTAAGAGGATGCAATGTGACAGGCAGCTGGGACTGGACTACTAAGAGAAGGTGCTGCATGTATCATCACTCGTTGCCCCACTCTCCCGTGCCTTCAAAATTCCTGACCAGTAGGTTTTTTCAGGAGAAAAATAATGTCAGGAGACATGGCTACATCATTGTAGCTATGTTTTCATACTACATCTCCCAATGGCATTACTATATTGGAGTATGGCTCCCAGAATCTCCCAGTCAGCATATTGTGTAGCTGAGACAATCAAGTAGTTATTACTGTTATTATCAATAAATTAATTTATATCCCACCTTTTCCTGAAGAGTCAGACTCAATATGCCAAAGAGCAATTAAACAATGGCAATGGTGGGGAGGTGACAGTGGGGGAGGATCTCTAGGGGGGCAATGGCAGTATAGCTGGCATTTGTTAGTACTCTGCACAGAAGGCATGATAAACCTTGAGTGACAAACATAAAACAAGAGATAGCGCTAGAAGATGAAACTCTCAGGTCAGATGGCACTCAACCAGCTACTGGAGTAGAGCAGAGGACTACTATAAGTACCCATGTGGCCATTGTGCAACTGAAGTCAAGCCAAAAGAATGTGCTCAGAGACAAAAGGAACATCCAGAGCTGGGCAACACATATTATAAGAACATGGGATTTGAGAACCATGGATGTAGCAAAACAAGAAATGGAACATAAAACATGCAATAGCTGTGGTGAGTGAACTAAAAGAGACAGGAATGGGACATTTTGAGTCAGGTAATTATGAAGTGTTTTACTAAGGAAATGAAAATCTAAAAATAAATGCAGTGGTATTAATAGTAAGAAGAGATATAGCCAAAGCAAACAAAGTATGGTTGAATCATGACAATAAAACACCAGGGAAAGCCATCACCACCTCAGTAGAGCCAGGATCGCCCCACTGGCTCCACACTGCCTTTGCCCTCCTGGGGCAGTACAGGTGGAGAGGGGATGGCACCCATCAAGGCCCAGTTGAGTGCAAGTAGAGGAACTTAGCAGCAGCAGCAGAATGAGGTGGTCCTGGCTCTAATGATGTGGAACAAAAGGGGTGGGCCCTGGGAGCAGAGGAGGAAGAAGTAAAGGCGGTGGCATCTTGGGATAGGCAGGGGGCCGGTGCACATTCCTGCTGTCTCTCTTGTGCACATGCACATGTGCCTGCTCACTTTTAAAACCTTTATTTCTGTCCTTTCTCACCTTTCCCTCCTTTTCTTTTCATTCCTCCCTTTCCTTCTTTTTCCCTCCCACCCACCCTTTTCTCTATCTTCCTTTATTTCTTCCCTTCCTCCCTTCTATCCTCTTGACATCCATCTCTTTCTCCCTTTCCCCCACTTTTCCTACCCTTTTGCCATCACTCCTTTTCTCTTCCTTTTTCCCTTTCCTCTTTTGTCCTTTTCTTCCTTCCTTTTCTTCCTTCCCATATTTTCCTTCTATCCTCTCTCCCCCTCCCTCACTCCTGTGCATTTTTCCCTTCTTCTTCCTTCCTTCTTTTTCTTACCATCTTTCTGTCCTTCAACCACCTTCTCCTTTCTTTCTTCTCATCCTCCTTTTTTCTTTTCTTTCCATCTCCCTCCTTCCAATTTCTCTCTGTCCTCCTTTCCTTTCTAGCTTCCCATCAAGGGTTACCTGATGCTCTGATGTTACTTTCAATTGCTGGAAGACATGATGATCAAACACCTTTTATTTTTAAAGAAGGAATTTTAAGTGCACACCAACTGTAATGCACATCTTTTTGGAACAAATTACAAAGACTGCACTTTGTGCCACTACGCATTACATTCACCAGCAAATACTTCTTTTGTTTTCAGGGTTCTGAAAATTGAGGTGTGTGTTAGATTTGCACTAGATTCAAGTAAATGCAGTATTTGAACAATTTTAATTTTAATTAATTAATTTACTTACTTACTTACTTACTTAATTTATACCCTGCCTTTCTCCCCATGGGGATTTAAGTTGGCTAACAATCACAGAATTTGATCACAGTAGAAAACAAGCAATTAAAACAATTAAAATAATTTAATAGTAATGTATGGTTTTGGTTAAACTACAGTTACATTATAATACACTTAAAATAGCATTTAAAAGTCATCCCCTCACTGAATCCCACCCACGCGTCCCTAACAACATGTCCCTTATCCTTCTCAAAATGCCTGCTGGCAGAAGAAGTTCTTGACCTGCCTGTGGAAGGCCAGCAAGGATGGGACCCTCTCTTGGGAGGGAGTTCCACAGTCTGGGAGCAGCCATCGAAAAGCCCCTCTCCCATGTTCCCACCAAATGGACTGGGGCGGGTGGTGGGACAGAGAGAAGGCCCTCTTCAGTGGATCACAGACATCTACCAGGTTCATAGAAAGAGATAGTGTCCTTCAGATAACCTGGACCAGAGCTATGTATGGCTTTGTAGGTCAAAACCAGCACTTTGAATTGTGCCCAGAAACATGTTGGCAGCTAGTGCAGCTCTTGCAACAGAGGAGTTGTACGCTGCCTCTAGCCAGCCCCAGTTAGTATTTTACACCTGAAGGGAAAAAACCTGGAAAACTGAGCTTAAGACAGGAAGCAAATAAAATCTTTTTTTCTGTACAAAGTTTCCAGTATACTTTCCCAAGCACAATTTCTTTTCTTATAAACTTTGCTCCAGTAACAAATAGTCAGTGCGATAGTGGTAGACAAAGAACAAGTTAAAATGTGAGAATCTTTCAAGTAGGTAGATGAAACTATTCAAGTTTCATTTTCGTAACTGAGATTTAAATTAAAGATGGAAGCTGAAATATTCAGCGATTGCAGTTTGGAATATAATTCATTTGCCTGAAGGCTAAGAAATAATCTAATGTAACATTCCTGCTCACTTTTAACAGCAGGAGGAAGCCCCAGGGCCCACAAATGTTTTGAACAATAAAATGCCATCAGATGTGGCCTCAGAGCCATCTTGCTTCAGAATCCTCTTGATTTCTCCAGGAGCCTCAGGGTAAAAATCTGTTGTTTAATTAGGAATGTCTCAAAGACTGGAGATTCACTCCATGCTTGAAATTAAGAGGCATATTTTAGATCCTCAATAGAGTATGACCCCATGCACCACAGACTCAATAACCAGTACACTTAGAGGCAGCATAGGCTACTAAATATGGGAAATAGGACCACACGGAGAGGTCTTCTACTGACATTGTTTATTATAACCTCATGGAGGTTAATGTTTGCAGATTTGTATTTGTATAAACAGGCAAGCTGTGCCTAAGCAGCCTTCAGCAACAAGGAACCAAGAAGACAGAAATGTATGTAACTTTGTGGGACCTTAACCTGATTCCTTTCCTTAATGCAGCCCTGACCAATGTGCTTGCAATGCTAATTTATGATTGAACATGTGCACAAACAATGAAGATCCACTGAGTGACCTCTTGGCTTCTAAGAAAGGCAAACACCCCTCAACACACAACAACAACAAATATGCTCCTTTGAACTCAGGGCAATGAAGCTAGGGTAGTTTCAAGTATGAAAGAGAACCTTTGTGTTGTTCCAACATCTGGTGGAAATGGTGCTGATAGGAAAACCTAACACGGCTGAACTGCATTGTATGGCGATGAATGCCCGAGTGCATCAGTAAATCCATCCTATAATTTCCCTCCAAGGGCCCACATTCAGGCCTAGTGTCAGTGGACTGTGGTCTTTTCAAGGCACAAGAGGCAATATTTAGGGTAGTGTTTGTAATTCCTGGTCATGATATTATATTGTTGAGTCTGACTACCAATGACCTATGGCCATTGAGAATGAATCAACACCTCACAACTTGGTTCAGTAGTGAGACCCATTATTGAAGAAGCTCAGCCTTATGTGCAGTTTTCTATAGTCCAGTGTTTCTCAACCTTCCTAATGCTGGGACCAGTAAATACAGTTCCTCATGTTGTAGTAACCCCCAAACATAACATTATGTACATTGCTACTTCATAACTGTAACTTTGCTACTGTTATGAATCGTATGTAACTATGTCCAAATTTGAATACTGGTGGGGTTATGGGGAGGGGGGGATTAATTTTGTTATTTGGGAGTTGTAGTTTGCTGGGATTTATAGTTCACCTACAATCAAAGAACATCCTGAACTCCATCGACGATGGCACACAGAACTCCCACGACCAACAACAAGAAGGGTTTGGTGGGCATTGACTTTGAGTTTTGCTTTTAAATTCGTTTATATTTTTAACTAAATGTTATTTAATTGTTGAATTGTTTAAGGCATTAAATTTTGCCTCTGCTGTAAGCCGCCTTGAGTCTTCTTCAGGGTTGAGAAGGGTAGAATATAAATATAGTAAGTAAGTAAGTAAATAAATAAATAAAGCACTGTGGACTCAAACAATGATGGATCTGGACCAAACTTGGCACAAATCCTCAATATGGCCATGTTGCACCTCAGAATTCAGACAGCCCCCCCCCTAGATCACACACACACACAGGCAGATGCAATAAATGTTCTTTTATTTAGAACTAGCTTGGGGACCCGGCCCTGCCCGGGTTTTTGTGAAGCGCAGCAGGATGTAGAGTGGGTCATGGGGGCTCTGTGTGCCAAGTTTGGTCTTGATCCATCATTATTGGGAGTTGCAGTGGTATCATGAAATTACTGAAGGTAGTGCAAGTCCCATCATCTCTGTCCCCCAAAGTGTAGTAGGATGTAGATTGGGTCATGGGGGCTCTGTGTGCTAAGTTTGGTCTGTATTGGTGAATGGATGAGGGATGCATTGTTTTTCGGAAGTGAGTGAAGGTACTTCAAGTCCCATCATCCGTGGTCCGTCTCACAGTAAACTGCACCAGGCTGTAGAGTGGGTCATGAGGGCTCTGTGTGCCAGATTTGGTGTTGATCAGTCATTGGATTAGGTTTGTAGCAGGATTGGGAAGTGAGGGAAGGTACTGGAAGTCCCATTATCCATGTTCTATCCCCCTCCAAACTTCAGTAGGATGTAGAGTGGGTCACTGGGGCTCTGTGTGCCAAGTGTGGACTTTCTCGGTGTTTTTTGGGGGCCGCAGTGGTCTGTGGGAACAGAGGGGTGTGAAAATACTACAAATTCCATCATCCATTGTCAGTCCTCCCCCCGACCTCACCAGGACGTGAAGGCAGTCATGGGGGTTATGTGTGCCAAGTTTGGTCTCAATCGGTAATTGGATGAGGGTCGCAGCAGACTTGAGAAGTGAGTAGAGGTACTTCAAGTCCCATCATCCATGGTCCACCCTCCTCCAAACTGCACCAGAATGTAGAGTGGGTCATGAGGGCTCTGTGTGGCAAGTTTGGTGTTGATCAATCATAGGATTAGGTTTGTAGCAGTCTTGGAAAGTGAGGGAAGGTACTGCAAGACCCATCATCCATGTTCTGTCCCCCTCCAAACTTCAGTAGGATGTGGACTGGGTCACTGGGGCTCTATGTGCCAAGTGTGGTCTGTATCAGTGTTTGTTGGGGCCACAGTGGTCTGTGGGAACAGAGGGGTGTAAAAGTACTACAAATCCCATCATCCATTGTCAGTCCTCCCCAAACCTCACCAGGACGTGAAGGCAGTCATGGGGGTTATGTGTGCCAAGTTTGGTCTCGATCAGTGATTGGATGAGGGTTGCAGCGGACTTGGGAAGTGAGTAGAGGCACTTCAAGTCCCATCATCCATGGTCCACCCTCCTCCGAACTGCACCAGGACGTAGAGTGGGTCATGGGGGCTGTGTGTGCTGAGTGTGGTCTGTATTGGTCCTTTTTGGTGGCCTCAGTGGTCTGTGGGAACCAAAGTGTTGGAAAGTACTACAAATCCCATAATCCGTGGGTCATGTCCCCTGACCCACGCCAGGGCGTAAAGGGGGTTAGGGGGGTTATGCGTACCAAGTTTGGTGCAGGTCCATCACCCGCGCTGGTCGCTGTGGCCTGTGAAAGTGGCTGCCACATATCCGCCCTGGCCTGTGAAAGTGGCTGCCACATATCCGCCCTGGCCTGTGAAAGTGACTGCCACATATCCACCCTGGCCTGTGAAAGTGGCTGCCACATATCCGCCCTGACCTGTGAAAGTGGCTGCCACATATCCGCCCTGGCCTGTGAAAGTGGCTGCCACATATCCGCCCTGGCCTGTGAAAGTGGCTGCCACATATCCGCCCTGGCCTGTGAAAGTGGCTGCCACATATCCGCCCTGGCCTGTGAAAGTGGCTGCCGGATATCCGCCCTGGCCTGTGAAAGTGGCTGCCACATATCCGCCCTGGCCTGTGAAAGTGGCTGCTTCCGCCCTTCTTCCCTCCCGCCCTCCGCATACACACATACAAACATTCCGTTTTATAAAGGTATACAGATACAGATAAAGGATAAAGAATAGTCCAAGGAAGTAAGAATAAAGCAATCCAAAATAGTCCAATTAAGTTCTGTAGCTACAAGCCGAAGCGGCTTAAATCCCAAGGAAAGCAAAGTTCCAAAGCAAGGCAAACAGCTCTGGCGGTCAAACGTGGTACTTGAGGCAAACCGCAACAGTGGTCAACATGAACTTGAATCCGAACTGCTCCGGCGGTCAGCGTGAGCTTAGAGACTTGAACGTGAGACTTGATCAAGCTGAACGTGGCTTCAGGTCTGACTAGAAGCCCGGGAGCACAGACTAATAACGAAGCTAGTCTCGATGGGCCCATCTCATCCCCTTCTTTAGATTCCACGATTTCATAGAATTTATTTATTTATTTATTATTTATTACTTTGGACTTATATGCCGCTAACTCCATAGGCTCGCAGCGGTTTACAAAGCCAAGGGGCAACAAATAACATAGTAATAAAAGACAGACAAGACAATATACAACAAGGAGGGATGGGGAAGGGGAGCAGAGTCAGGGTTCGGGCATATAGGGATGGTCCGGGGCCTAGGCTAGACCCATCAGACCATCAAAGGGTGGGAGGGTGGGGGGGCTTGAGGAGCGGCTCCCCTGCTGGCCGAGGGAGAAGAGTGTGGGCCAGCCTCCTCCGTCCCGTAGCCCGGCAGAAGAAGACAGGCATGGTGCAGCGGCGTTGTTCGGCGGCTTCTGGTGTAGCCGGTGGCTACGCTCGGAGCCTGGGCCCCAAAAGGTCCTAGAGCGAAAAAATTGCCTAGGCCTGGGCTCAGGGACGGAGGGCTTCTTCCCTTCCTGATGACTGGCCGAGCGTGTGGAGGGTCCGGGGGGTCGGAAGCCCCGGCGCTGGAAGTCTCTGGGGGGGTCGGAGGAAGAGGGGCTGATGGTCCCCAGCCTGCGACGGCGCCTCCTCTGACGGCGATGCGACTTCAGCTCCAGGTGTCTGCTCACTGTGCCATCCTCTAGGCTGGCTGTCCTCCGGACCGTCCCTCCACGGGCTGGGCCGCCGGTCTTACCCCGGTCACTGGGCGGTGACGGGACAGACGGCGGTCCCGGTGTGGATCTCGGAGGCACCAGCGACAAACGGCGAGCCCGGCGGCGGGGGCGGGCCCCCGGGGCCCTTGCCAGCACCCGGGAGATGTCAAGGTCCTCCGGTGTCGCCGGCCGAGCGCCCAGCGGTGGCGGGAGTACTGGGTCGGGGCAAGTTGGAACGCCCAGCATGGGCGGGGGCGGGGCGGAGGGCGCGAGCAGGTCGAGCCAGGCGCCATCTTGGTGGACTCGGCCACCGCCCGCTCCTCCCGGCCGGGAGGGGGTCCGCGCCCCAGCGCCCTCCATGGACTCCACCATGGGTCTTGTGTGGCCTCCACCGCCGCCTCAGCTTCAGCCGGGGGCCTTTCCTCAGGGGGAAGGCCTCTCTCGGCAGACCTGGCAGCAGAATTCGGGGGGGGTGGCCCGAACAGCGGCTCCTAAAGCCCCGGAATTGTGGAGGCCTGGCACTCTCAGAGGCCACTCTTGCAAGGGAGCGGCCGCGGGCGCCCCATTCCCCCTCCTTCGTCCGTCCTCTCCTTCCTCGCCCCAGCCGTCTCTCTCCGCCGCTCCACTCACCACCACTCCAAGGCCCGTCCCAGGGCCTTCCTCCAGCCGGGCGGCCAGTTGCCCGACCAGCCGGCCAAGGGTGGGAAGGAGGGAGGTAAGTTGTCGGATGGAGTCCCGCAAGCCCCGCAACCTGTCCTGGGCTTCGTCGGCTCCGTCGGGTGGGGGGTCGACAGCCACCCACTGGATGGCGGGGGGGATGGGAGGCCCCAGTGCCAGCCATCCCAGTTCCGTGTCCGTCCCCAGGCCTGGCCAGGGGACCGGGGACCAAGGCGGGCGGGTCCTGCGGGCAGTCCTCTCCGGCAACCCGGCGGTTCCCGAACTTGCCCGGATCCTAGCCGCTAGGGCTGACTCCAGGCCGACCTCCAGGACGGCCTCTGCTTCCAACTGCAGGGCCTCCAACGGGGGCGGGGGGGCCCACCAGCGGTTTCTCCAGAGACCAGGGGGTTACCCCGGAGTTCTGGAGGGCACCCTCTCTGCCTGGGGTGGTCAACCTCACCAAAGAACCCGTTACACGGGGAAAATCTCCAAGGGCCCGGCGGAGCTCAGCATTTCTGCTTCTGCTCGACGCGGCCATCTTGGATGAATCTCTGATTCATCAGATGAATCTCTGATGTTCGCCCTTCTATCAAACACTGGCTCGTTAGCAGGCCCAGCTGCACCACTATCAGAGTGAGAAGCAGGAAACTCCTCCGGAATGCTCATCTGGGAAGGGAGTAGAAACTCTCTCTTGGGAACCAAGGCCACCGGGCTTCTCATAGTCTGATGCAGAATCCTCTTCCATGGAATCCCCAGTAAACTCATCTGCAGTCCCATATCCCTCTAGCCATTCACCATCCCATTGTAAACTCTCATTTGGAGACCCATACCCATCTGGCCATTCGTCATCTCAAAACTGTCCCTGATCAGCTGGGATCTGATCCTGATCAGCTGGGACCCCCAGTGCCTGATTCTGACCACTGGGCTGACTAGGCTGGAACACCACAGGCCAATTGTTAACATTGATGGAGTTGGGGGGAAATAGACCATGACATTTAGGAGTTGTAGCTGCTAGGATTTATAGCTCACCTACAATCAAAGAGCATTCTGAACCCCACCAACAATAGAATTGGGTCAAACTTCCTACACAGAACCCCCATGGCCAAAAGAAAATTCTGTGTTTTCTGATTATCTTTGGCGACCCCAGGGCCGTCTTTTGACACCCCCTAGCAAACCTTTTGTAATGTTATCCCAATAACCCCATTAATGGGGGATATAATGAGCATCCAGATCATGATCCCCAAGTTGAGAAACACTGCTATAGTCTGTCTTGGTTTTTGCTGTTTTCTTTTATCTATGTACTCCAAAAATTGAAGTGCCATTCAGTGCTCTTCTCTCTCCTCCTCCTCCTCTGATATTTTCTGGGAGACCAATTTGAATAGACATATGCATTCATCCCCACTTATTCTAGGAAAGAGGGAATGATAGTGCAGGGCTTTGTGTATAACGTGACTTCCAAGAGGCAGTCTAATCTACTCAAAATTAGAACAAGGGCACTATTAGAAATGTAAGGGCACATTACTCAGTCTGAATAACTGAATAATGTCACAGTTTGATTCCATTAATGCCCCAGAAGTCTTACGCTTGACAAATAATGTTTAGCCTAACCAGGCAGTGATGAGAAATACAGGTGACCTGTCATTTTTAAGGAAACAAGTTTTCCCTTCATCAAAATTTAAATTATATCGCTCTCGAGCTGGCTACTAAAGGTTTAGCTAGGTCTTATAGTGTAGGAAGTACAGGATAGGTTGCTTAGGCCAGTCTTTCTCAACCAGTGTGCCGTGGTACACTAGTGTGCCGTGATGGACCTCCTGCTGTGCCGCGAGAAAAGCTCTCTGCCCCCCTTCCTTCCCCCTCCTCCTGCCGAACTCCTGCTGCATGGGGAGGAGGAGGAAAGAACCGCGGCGGCAGCGAAGAAAAGAAGAAAGGGCCGGGTGCCGCCTCCTTGGCCATTTCCCCAGCCAGCCTCAATCCGCCATGACTCCTGCCATGACTCTCGCCCCTCGCTCGCTGAAGTCACGTGGAGGAGCCCCGTCCACTGAAGCCCATCCACCACTCATGCTCCTCCTCTGTGGGAGAGCTGAAGCTGGGGGAGGGGGCGAGGCATGATGTGGCCTGGCTCCGCCCCTTCCCCCCAGCCGGCACTCCCAGCAGCTGCTCCAGCCTTGAGGGGACAGTGCCAAGCCAGCATTGTGCTGGCTCTGCCACCGCTGGCTTGGCAGTGCCCCCTCAAGGCTAGAGCAACTGCTGGGAGAGGTGAAGCTGGGGGGGGGGAGGGGGTGGGGCATGGCGCAGCCTGGCTCCACCCCTCCCCCGGCTTTGACATTCCCAGCAGCTGCTCCCAGCAGGCCATCATCCCCCAGCCGTTCTTTACTGTGTTAGAGTGTCATTTTGTGTCATTTTGGTTGGTGGTGTGCCCCTGGACTTTTTAAAATGTTAATAGTGTGCCGCGGCTCAAAAAAGGTTGGGAAACACTGGCTTAGGCTATGGAGAATAGTATAATAATATAGTATGGTTGTAGTTATGGTAGCCTTGCTGCCTGGAAGATTCTGGGATGGAGTACATAACAACAAGAAATACTCCATATTATACATGGAAAACGGCTCTTTAAATGTGGATGCTCATGTAGCCTCTCCCAAATGAGAAATGCTAAGAGACTTCATACAACCCCAAAGCCTACAGCTGCAGAGAAAGTGTTTGAAAGAAGCAGCAACAGCAACCTTAAAGTGAGAGATGCTTTGGGGAAACAGCAACAGCCACTGGGAATGTGGCGCAGCTGGCTAAAATGAGTTTGAGGCCTGCCCGGGTCAAGGTGGGTGCTCGACCTTTAAGCGTAGCCTGCTGTCGAACCTTTGCAGCCCGAAAGACAGTTGCATCTGTCAAGTAGGAGATAAAGGTACCACATTAAATGAGGAGGCAAATTTTGACTGAATTATGAGGCCATTAAAGAACTCCAGGAACGCTGAGAGATGAGGAGTGCGTTAGCTCCCCCTGGTGACCAGATTTTGCACCTGTTCGTCTATATGTTGTGTATGTGGAAACGGCAGGGATTGTCTGCTAAGTATATGTATATGTAATCCGCTCTGAGTCCCCTTCAGGGTGAGAAGAGCGGAATATAAATAAAGTAAATAAATAAATAAATAAATAAATAAATAAATAATAAAGGAGAGAGTGTGAGGATTTGAAAAGGGATGCCATGATGTAATGAGTTAACTGGAAAGACATGCGTTGGCAGTTGATTGGCTGAGCATGCTAGTGGCCAGAGTTCTGTTTGGCTGCTGTATCTGGCTTGCTGTTGAGACCAATGGTTCTAACTGCCATTGTCACTTTAGACAGTGAGGAGAGAGTGCTGGCTGCCAACTCTCTTGAAGCTTGATCATTTAAAGGCATGAGGCACATTTTAAAGAGTATTTAAAATGACTATTTTATTCCTCTGCCTGAATTCAAAGAGACTACTGTATATATTATTGCCCTGTTTGAACTTTTGAATGGAAGTAAAGATACTGTTACTTGTTACACAAGCCTGAGTGATACTTTATTATACTGCAGGGTATATCTTGGTTTAATAACTGTGGTAAAGCTTCTGCTCATTTACATTTACTAATCCCTCACAGAGAGTAATGGTGGAAGGCTAGGAGACTTTAGCTGGTCACATTCTACCCCACAGTGGGGAGGGGGGACGGGGTTGTGCCAGTACTGGGTGTAGGGTTGTTTTTGCCATAGTTCTTATCAAGCATCTTCTGAACCTAAAATGGCACAGAGGAGTAAAAAATTGATAATGCTCCTTGAAGTCACACACACACAAAATGATCCCGGGGAGCCTGTGCCTTGACCATCCCTGCCCTATTGAGGGAAAAACATGAGCAGTGGACACTGAAGGGTGGCTATTGTCAGGTGAGATGTATGGAGCTGGTGGAAAACTAGCATTGGATATGATAATATTGTAGTAGTTTGTGCCACTTTGTAGTCTCTTGCCATCATAATGCAGAGCTTCCATCCACTGAGGCAAAGTTTGTTGATTGACCTTTATTAGTATGTCAACTCTAGGTAAAGGTTTACCCCTGACATTAAGTCCAGTCATGTCCAACTCTGGTGCATGGTGCTCATCTTCATTTCTAAGCCGAAGAGCCAGCA
This sequence comes from Anolis apletophallus, assembly GCA_030556195.1. Classification (NCBI taxonomy): domain Eukaryota; kingdom Metazoa; phylum Chordata; class Lepidosauria; order Squamata; family Anolidae; genus Anolis; species Anolis apletophallus. Next base: position 47,362,676 of record JARBWK010000001.1, on the reverse strand, counting down.
TGACTACATGGAGCGCTGTTACCTTCCAGCTGGAGTGGTACATATTGATCTACTCACATTTGCATGTTTTTGAACTGCTACTTTGGCAGAAGCTGGGGCTAACAGCGGGAGCTCACCTCCACTCCCTGGATTTGAACCGGCAACCTTTCGGTCAGCAAGTTCAGCAGCTCAGCGGTTTAACCCACTGCTCCACCAGGGGCTTCTAGGATCAACTCTAGAAATGTATAAAAGAGGCCGAAGGGAATTTACTGTCTCATGGCTGTTTAAAGTGAAGTTGGCTATGTTTGGTGACTCTTCAGCTCATAGCACTTCACATCTGGTCTGTAGTAAAACGTTTTGCATCTCCAGTATCTTTTAATTTTAATAACAGTTCAGTTCTGTCTCAGCATTTTAATTTGAATGGCTTCTTTCTGTTTTAAGTAGCTGTCCATGCAAGCAATTCCACAAAGTGGAATATTTAAGGAACAAAGGCAAAATTGACAGATAACAGGCACACAGTAAAGTTGACTGGGCAGATTGAATCAATTGTGTGTGTGTGTGTTTTTCTTAGAAAGGACTTTTAGCTAAATGTGATTAGAATCCAACTGCTTTTTAATGCATCATAGAATTGTTTTCACCTATAATAATCCCATTAGAAAAAAAATGTTTGACTTGCAAAATATTCCCAGAATCATCTTGAGCCTGCCTCATTCAGGTAGTTACTGATGGAATGGACAAATTTCAATGTTAAATGTAATAGCAGTAAAGGTCAGAATTGCTTTAGAACAGATATTATCACGTTCCTTTCTTGTCAATTTCTGTAGGTCAAGAAAAAAAATCCCAAAAGACTGTAGTCCTATCCCATTCTCATTTACTTTGCAATAAATGCCAGCTTCCACATCTAAGCAGCTATGTGCACAGCTGTACTGTAAACCACATGCAGTCCCCGAGGTACTGGGCACTACCATCCTTGTCATTTTGTCCTAGACTGGCCACTGCAGATGCCTTGGAACTCAGTTCAAACAGCCACCCGGGCTTTTGTGAGTAAAGGCATCCAATTTTACTTCATCAGAAAAATAGGTGGGAAAAGAAACTCATTAATGTTTCCTGTATAGATGAAACACCCTAGGACAGGGGTAGGGAACCTATGGCTCGGGAGCCAGGTGTGGCGCTTTTCATGATTGCATCTGGCTCTACTTTTCCCTCCCTCTCTCTATCCCCTTTCTTCTTTCCTCCATTCTCCCCCTCCCCTTCCTTCCTTCCTTCCTTCCTTCCTTCCTTCCTTCCTTCCTTCCTTCCTTCCTTCCTTCCTCTTCTATTCTTTTCTCCCAAGTCTTCCTTTCTTTCTCCTCCCTTTCTTTTCACTTCCCTCTCTCTCCCCCTTCTTTCTTTTCTTCTTTTCCCTTCATTATTTTACTTTTTCCTCACTCCCTTTCCTTTCTTTTCACCACCCTTTCCTTTCCTCTCTTCCCATTTCCTTCTTTCTTTTCCCCTCCTTGTCTCTCTCCTGCTTTTCTTTTCTTCCTTTTCCATAGTTCGTTCTTCTTTTCTTTCTTCCTCTCCTCCTCCCTCCCTCCTTTCTTTCTTCTTTCTTTCTTTCTTTCTCTTCCCCTTCCTTCCATCTTCTCTTCCTTCCTGAGCATGCCTTTTGCAGAACCAGGTCTGAAGTGTCTCGTCATTCTGCTGGGGTAATTCTTTTCTCATAGTATGTATGTATATACTCACATTTAGTGAAATTCAGTGTTAAAATATAATATATATATTATATGGCTCTCACTTAAATAAATTTCCAAATATTTTGCTTTCATGGCTCTCTAAGTCAAAAAAGTTCCTGACCCCTGCCCTAGGACCTTATCACATTTATTGTCAAAGCAACTTGCCACATTCCATTCAGGTGTCATGTGGACCCCTGGTGTAATGGTCACATCTTCAAGACCATCTGATGTTCTTACATGGATGTAACAATACACCCTCCAATATTTCACAGATAAAAATAGGGACATGCATGGACAAACAACATCAGGACAATGTGACTACAGTATTTAGTGAGGGAGAACATATAAGCTAGGAGAAGCTGCAGCAGTGTGTTTTGCCTAGCCCTCCTGGAAAGGACAGGATTCTGTCACTGTGTTGAATCAATTTAATGCAAACTAGTGAAGTAAGACAAAGCATTGAAGGAAAGTGGGACGAGGAAAGGGAATCTGGGATATTTTAAAAGTTGCTTTAAAAATGGGGCGAAAAAACATTAATCAGAACTTTCACAACTAAATAAGGATAGTTGAAGCCTATATAGTGATCGAACAAGGTATAATGTTTGCAGCAGACCTATTCCTTGATCTGATCCATCTTTGGTGGAATGTCCTGTACTCTGTACAGTATAATTTACTCCAGGTTTTCGATTTTGTGTCTAGAAAACTAGAAGAGTTATCCTATGGCTTTAAACGGGAAACTACATAACACTAAAACTTGTACCTTTAAATACTCGAGGAGCTTATAGTCTTTTGAGAGCTCTCAAAACACAATAAGAGCACAAATAGATAAATGCAATGCATACAGGCCTAAACAATGTGGTAAGTCTCCCAGAAACAATTCAGGAACCACCCATATGGTATAAATTCACACTAAATTTGAGTAAGAAAGACCTTTGTTTCAAAAAATAAAGATGCAATACAAAGTTCAGCAATGTAAAACTTTTGGTTTAGTGGGTGCTTATATTTATGCATTTGAAATCTGTGGGTCCCAGCAGGGTTTGTCTATATTGGCCCTATATCCCACCATCAGGACAGAACTCACTCCTGGATGTTCACAAAATGTCCAGGGACATCCAGTTCATAATACGGGGTTAATCCGGTTTTAGCCTATGTTAGGAGAAAGTCAGGGAATGAATTGGAATGTCACTGAAACTCCAGAGTAGCTCTGCACTCTGGGATTAATGTGGACAGGTGGACAGGTGGGCCTGCTACAATTCTGGAATTTACTTCCAGAAGAGGTTGTGACAGCTGTCAGCCTGAACAACTTCAAGGCAGGATTAGACAGATTCATGGATACCAAGTGTATCGGTAGTTACTGAAAAGGACATTCAAGTGCCACCTCGGAGTTGGTTGAGGTAGGCAGGATTTCCCTGGGTACTGGTTGTGGGGGGTCGGGAGCAGGTTAGGGTTTTGCCCTCCCTTCTGCTCGAGATCCCCGCGTACCACTGTGTGATACAGAATGCTGGACTAGATGGGTTGAGGTCCGATTCAGCATGGCTCTTCTTATGTTCTTATGTTCTAATTCAAACTGGCCAATTGTCCACAACAGCCAGATCCTGCCATCTTATTGTCCCTGTGCTCCCTGTAATACAGAAAGGGGGATGGATTGGGACCATGTCACCCTTTCATTGCCATGCAGATTGCCACAGAGCGCTGAAGAACTTGTGGTCATCTTTGGGTGCCTTTGGTGACTTCAGCAAAGGGTCATGTGGCCTTGGAGAGAGGATAAACAATGCAATCCAGAATGTTATGTATGAAATGCTATTTAATTTGGGGCTGAAAAAGAGTTAAATGTTTAAAATAGCCGTTTGTACTTAGCATGCAGAGATGTATGTCTGTTATTATCTTGACATATTTGATAGTGTTTGATGGATTTTTCTAAGATTCTCATTAAGATTTGTTACTAAAAACATTAGCAGCTTTAACATATGAACATCCTTAGGGTAGTGTGTGCGTGTTCAGCTTTCCTTTTGAATGTTTCTGGAACTTGCTTTTTAGCATTTGGCTGCCAGTAGCATAGTGGGTAGTTTATAATGGAGTGGTTACAGTGTTGTACTGGGATTTCATAAATCTATTTCTACAGAACTCATTGAAGGAAAATTGGTTTATAAATGTAATTCACAAATTAAAAAAAATAATTGTAATAGGACGAAACCATAATATGATTTTTGTAACAAACATTTCAACCAGAACTTGGAAATGTTGTTATATTTTGGATGATAGTTCTCAGAGACCAAGCTAGTTGGGGATTTTTTGTAGTCCACAAAATACAACTTTTCTAATTTTAGAAGAAAAGTGGAATAGCCAATAAATAGTGCTCTAAAAGTTTCATACTCTTCTTATTAATCGTTCTGCTGTCAGATCGGCTCATGTTAACCTTATGAATGGGAAACCTCCAAGACACCTCATCATAAATACATTTCTACTAAGATCTTGCAGACTCAGAGCACTTCTACACATGCTTAAGAACACTGAAGTAACCGGGACAAAAGGGGGGAGGTGGTTAAACAACATTTAGCAAAAGTGCAGGCAGAATTGGGTTAACAGCTGAAAAGCACATGTTGAAAAAGTGTGCTTAAAACCCAATCTTGCTCCAAAAATGTGCACCTGCACATTATTGTATATCCCTGCAGTCATGCAAACCACGCGATTTCCTTCCCTTACCCTTGAGTGGATTGCTCCAGCACATGTGCACATTTTTAAAGCCTGAAACCGCTAATCAGGCTGTCAAAAATGGAGTCATGGACACACAGATGGCTAAAGGGAAGCACAATTAGAAAGCAATTATAACTCTTCACAACTATTCCTTTATTTAGATCTTTACGATATTAAACAGAACTTGAATTAATGGTTGGGTGAAGAGAGAGAATAAAAAATCTGCTTGTATATACTGTACATTTGGATGTCTGGATGTGCCCATATGCGATCCTGCACATCTCTGACCGATTTTTTAAAAAAACTTCCACCAAATTTCTCTTTCCACCCTCCATCTTGGTGTGAAGACGGCAAGTCTACATACAGACCTGGACTGACAGGTCTGTATGAGGACTTGCTGTCAGGTCTTGGATTTTTTGCCCCACTTTTAAAATCTGCATTTTGGTGCTGTCTGGAAGTGCCCTCAATTGTTATTAGGCGATTTAAAAATATTTTCTGGATGCTAGTTTGCTTCTTAATTATAAAAAAACAGTTCAATCATGGCCCTCAAAGTGTACTAGAGCATTATGGGCTGTTTAAGGTTATTTGGGGCTTCAACAGACCTGTTTTAGGTCTGTTTTAACTCAAATGACTTCCAGTTCCATAGAAGGCTATTTAGGGCTTAAAACAACTGGGAGATGGCAAGAAGGGCAATTGGCATCTGATTTGTAAATTATGTTCATTGGCTTTTTGTGGGGTGTGATTGATCATTATCACACCAAATATTCTTTGCACTGGATAGGTTTTCCCCCAGATATTAGAAATACTTTGAGGGTTGTTATATGAGCCCTTGGAGGCACATGAAGTATGCAGATCATACCATACCCATTGCTCTTTACATTAACTTGAAATAACACAATTCAAGGAATACTATAAACATGATACAACAGTAAAAAAAACCCCAATACCCCTTCTCCCTAGGTGAGTTGCTCTTGGTTTGACTGAAAGGAAATATATACATGTGGTTTGACTCAGTCCTATGGAGGCCATAATGTCTACAACACTAGGTCAGACAGAACGTCCAAATTCAATTTAGTGATCCTCTAGTGTGCTACAGTATTTATGTGCCTGATTTTTGAATTGAGATGCAATTGTGCTTCCTGGTGATGTATTTACCAGCAGCATTAAAGCACCATAAAACAGAAATATAATGATTAAAAGAAGCATGATAAAGTAGTTTGGCTTTGACTGTACAGATGCACATTTTGGTTTTTGCTCATAGAGCACATCTTTGATGAGTTCCCTTTCCTTAACATGAAAAGTAAATAATAGCCACTGTTTTCAGCTTTCTACTTGACTTTTAATTATCAACAGAAATAATATGTTTGCCTTTCTTTACGACTGGCAGTCTAAGGCACAATTGTCACTAGCAATTAGGAATTGCTTGATACTCTTCCCGTTCTTCTTTTCAACTGATAAGAAGTTGAAGGTAATATCCTTGGGATGTTTGTGTGGGTGTCACAAACCTCCACTTTAAATTTAGTCCTTCTTGTTATTAGGAAACCACAAATCAGGAGAGTAATCAATACTAAAATGAAGATTAGTGCATCAAAGAATAAGAAATCTGAACAAAGTCTTTGAGGTGTGGAACAAGAAGGAAGTTCATATCTTTTTAGCTCAGGTATAGGTCTTTTGTGAAGTGAAGGAGGAGTAAAGCACTTCACACCACCAGTGTTCATGCTTTCCACTTGGTCTTCTAACCAGTTTCTCAGATATAGAATTCCACAGTCACAGTGCCATGGATTGCTTGATAAATTGATGACTTGCAGCATCTGAAGGTTATCAAATGCTCCTGACTGTATTGTTTCCAGTTTGTTTTCTTGGAGGTACAGTTCTTGTGTTGAACTCGGTAGGTGGGGAAGTGTCATCAGTTCTCTGAAGCTGCAGTCCACTTTTAGTGGGTCCTGATCTGATGGTGAACAAGTACAACGGTCGGGACAGGAACTTGTTGAGGCAGTCTCAAGGAACAGAAAAATCAGCAGTCCTTGACGTGTGACCATTCTGAAATTAAAACCACGGCATCAGTGCAAAGTAACAAGGCAAGTTTATGAACATGCGTGATTTCCCAGTAGGCTTAGCATCCCTTATACAGAATTCAAAAACATAGCAGAATCTACATATCCACATATGTGCACATATAAATATTACAAACTGCTTGTGAACAGTTATTTGAACCCTGGGCTCTCCTTACTGTACCACCCCTTCTCTAGTACCGTACCATCCCCTTCTCTAGTGTCAAAGGGCAAGAGCTTAACCTGCCCTGGGAAAACCTAACAGTGACACCAACTCCTTCTGACCTTTCTAAATGTCTGAAGGGGAAAATGGTGGAGTGCGACTTGCCCATGAGTGCATGCAGTATGTATTAAGATTTAAGGATATTTTAAATATGTTCCTTTATGTGAGGATATTTTTGGGGGGGGGGGAGGATTTTCATTAAAATATGTATATCTCACCCATTTTCAGAAGATCACAGGAAGGTAAACAATAAATACCATTGAACAAAATTTAAAATAGCATAAATAATTACAATAATTTTAAAAAGCTAATTAAAAGCATTAAAATAGTTTAAAATGAATTGAAATCATCTTATGGGAGGATTTTGTAAAATCAATTAGACTCCAAAAGATTTCATAACTAACGGTGTTGTTACTTGGTATCAAAACAACAGCAATGTTGACTCCAGTTGGGCTTCCAAAAGGAAAATGTTTCAGAACATCAGTTTTGATATGTGAAAACTACAAGTACTTTATCAAATGGTGGGGAAGGGGGAGGGAATTCTTATATCACACACAGAGGAATTTTAATGATCAATTAATCTAAATGTACCTTAAAACATATAGGTTTATGAGAGAGAGTTGCAGTATGGAGTTTCAAAATGTCAGTTACCCCACTCTCATCTCCTTGTTTTTTCTATTCAGCTTTTAGTCAGGTTCCTGTGATCATGAACAAAACTGTGATAATGTTTCCAAAATGCATTATCATACTGCAGTGTTATAGCACAATTTTTGCTGTTTATCAGCCTTGGCTGCATCCTGTGGAGTCTCACTGCCTGAGAATGCTAAATGTGCTTCGTTAAACTCCAAATCCCATAGAAATCCATAGGATGTTGCCATGGCAGTTAGAGTAGAATAAAAGCACTATTACAGTATGGTGTGATAAATATGTATTCATAGTGTTATTGGCCTCCTTCCTATGTCCTTCCCTCAGCTACCAAACAATTTTTGCACTTCTGTGAACCTCGGGATGTCTGCAAGACTTCCCTTCTCACTCTATTACATATTGACAACCTTAACACATTGCAGTAGCATAAAACACATTGAATTGAGGGTAAGGTCAAATTGTCAATTCCAGTGCATTGCAGAGTAATAAAATGGCTGCTTTTCAAAACAGTGTTTGTGCAGAGTAAAGTATGCCCCATCAAACTCTTACAGGCACCCCCTGCCAAACCCCTCCCAAACCCCTCAGAAAGTGGAGTAAAAGAAAGGTAAGATAAAAGAAAATGTATACTTTCTGTGTTTGGAGACAAGTTGTAATGCAGACTCAATAGATGCTTGAAGAATCATAGAAACATAGAGTTGGAAGAGACCTCGTGGGCCATCCAGTCCAACCCCCTGCCAAGAAGCAGGAAAATTGCATTCAAAGCACCCCCAACAGAATGCCACCCAGCTTCTGTTTAAAAGCCTCCAACGAAGGAGCCACCATCACACTCCAGGGCAGAGAGTTCCACTGCTAAACAGCTCTCACAGTTAGGAAGTTCTTCCGAATGTTCTGGTGGCATTTATTATTGTGTGGTTTCTCCATTTTCTGTCGTAAAATGCTTAGTTGACATTTTTTAAAAAGTATGTTTAAAAAAACAGAACGTTTGCATGAAAAGGCGGTGTCTTTGTGGATATTGTGACAAAGCATGACTTCAAAATATTTCATTGAAGTGAAAGTGGATTACAATACTCAGTTTATGCCCTTAGTGTGTTGTGCCTGTATGTGCCTTCAAGACACCTGTTGACTTATGGTGACTCCATAAGGTTTTCTTAGGAAAGGAATACTCTGAAGTACCTTTCTCTGAAAAATGACATACTGTATAACTCCTGGCATTCATTAGCATTTTCCCACTGAAGTACTGTCAAGGGTTTCCAAGATTTCATGCCTTTAGGGTATTTAGATCCTTTTCTGACTTCAGTACTACAGGTTGACTTTTTTCTACTTCTTTCCTACACTCCCTTTTTAGTAATATGGAACATATATTTGAAAACAGCTTAGTCACCAAATGTAACACTTACTTTAAGTCCAAAACACATGGCGAGACCACCTTGTTTGCAGCTTTGCATTCTTTTATTCTCATTTAAAGATATTTATGCCGATTTTCAGGATTCTCTGTGCTTTCTTCAATGCATGAAAAAGTAGAATGGGTTAGCCGGTGCATCAGGGCCCTTTCCCGAACTCTTCTGGAACGCCTTTTCTGTGTGGCTCATTTTAGATGGGTGACATACTAATTTCTTGGTTCTGTGGCTTGTGACAAGCAGACCTGTCATCGTCAGCATACGGCAAGCAGCTCCACTTGATTAGCTGTGCGGGAAGTGGGCAAACACTCATGAAGGAAGTGGCTAGCAGAGATAAGCTGGGACTGCACTTTCTATCCCCTCTGTAAGCTTGTTAACTCACACTCTGGAAGGATTCTCTTAGATAAAGGCATACTGGTTTCCACCTGATAAGCAGAACTCTGCTTATTGGAAATACCACGGATCCTTACTGGCTTCTTTAAGACCTCTAAGAAAATGAGTCCCCAAAGCGGCGCCTCAGCAGTCTTCGGTATATGCTGCATTCACTTATAGTTTTTCAAAAAGCAGAGTCAGAATCCTTTTGTGTGCCGTGCTTAGGCTGTGACTAATCTGGTTTTTTATTCTACTTAATTGGCTAGGCTTGTTTTAAATTGTAGTTTCTGTTTTCTATACCTGCTGCTCTGAGATATTCAGATATAGTGGAAGGAAATACTACCTGAATGTACTGGTAGTAGACTTCTCGTGTTATTAGGTTATTTGTTCTCATTTTAGGAAAATAACTGGGCTTCTTTGACTTTTGATATTCTTATGTTTTCAGATATTTACTTTAACAATAAAATAAAACTGAATGTTATCGAATCATGGGATTTGTAGTTTGTTTTTTGAAAAAAATCATGTTAGAAGCGACTTGACAAACTGCATGACGTTTCTGGTGTGAGAGAATTGGCCATTTGCAGAGACGTTGCCCAGGGGACACCTGGATGTGCTACCATCCTGTGGGCTTCTCTCATGTCCCCGCATGGGAAGCTGGAGCTGATAGACGGGAGCTCACCCCATATCATGGATTCGAACTGCCGACCTTCAGGTCAGCAGTTCAGCTGGCACAAAGATTTAACCCATTTCACCACCATGGTGAAGCATCAGGATTCTGACTGGGAAAATTAACAATCTTGTAAAACTACGTATCTCATGAATCCATAGGATTGTCAAAAGTGATGTCAGACTTCATCCTCAGTTGCAATTTGGAAGTCCCTGAACAGACTCAGAAGTGGAATGGGCAGATCAAAAGATAACCTGGCAAAATGGCACTACCTAAAAGAATCCCACACCGTGTGTGACTGTGGAGCAGAACAGACAACTCCACATATGAATGCATGTCCACTATGCCCTGCCTCGTGTATGGGGAAAGAATTGTTGGAGGCTACAGACAATGCCATTGCTGTTGCCTGTTTTTGGTCAAAAGATCTTTAGCAACCTGCACGCCTTCTATTTTTATCAGTTTTATACTAATTTATGCAATGCTTTTGATACGAAATAAATAAAGTTGCATTGCTGAGATTGCTACCTTGGGTGTAAGTGAGAAATTGGCAATCATGTGAGAGACGGTGAATGAAATGGAAGGAATCTTAAAAGAGAAAAATAAACAGCTTTGGAACTCTGCCAAGCACAGGTATGCTTTATTTAAACCAACAAATCCCCTGAACAATTTTTAATGGCGTATAGCCTGTTAAATAACAAATGGCTTTCTGGTATAACCTAATAAAGTATTTGGGGAGGAAAAAGGATGCTGGATTGAATCAGGGATATATCAGTGCAGTTGCAACCGTATGTTTATAGTAAAAGTTATTGCCAGCAGAACTGTTATTGGTCTTAAAAGCTAGGAATAAGGACTGTAGACACTGCTGGAAGTAGTACTAAAGATTAAGTGTTGCAGCTGTCAACTGAGAAATTCAGTCATGCAGTTGTTGGAGACAGATGTGCACATATTCATAAAAGAACCTGGAGAAAATATGAGACTGACTAAATTCACAGGAATATAATGTTGTATAATGCTGCACAATGGAGGCCATATATCCCACTCTACCAATTGGTTTCTTGACTTAATTAATTAATTAATAGCATTTTTATCCCGCTCTTTTCAGCCCGAAGTTGACTCAGGGCAGCATACAGATTGGCAACAATTAGATGCCATAAACATACATACATATCAATTAAAAGCATTTAATATCACATAATAAAAATCCATATAAAAACCATTTAAAACTATAATCATTAATGTCTTCTAGTTTGACACCTTATCCATTTGCATTGTCTAAGCAGTTCCATGTTTGTTATTTCATCATACTGTATTTATACAATTGGCAAGCTTTCATTGAGTGATGCAAAACTATTTCAAAATTTCATTTATTATGCAGTATAATGCTAACAAAGCATTCTAGTCCACATCAATTAAGGTGACAGTATGTACGTTTTAGTTTTCTTTAGACTGATATTTAGATTTATTTGAAGTAAACTTGTTTCAAATATACCACTATGGTTTAATACTACTTAGTTCGAGAGCAGGATTTGCATAATATTAGCATTATTGATTTGCTTTGGGAATGCTTATGCAGCTGAATGCCATGACGGCAGAAGCTGTTGTTGTCATTTACATGGTCCTATTGGTGTACCATTAACCAATGTAGCAGTAATTTACTACAAGGTAATTTACACAGCAATACCTCCTTATCTTTATTGACTTTTATTCTAATGGTAGTTATTGCCAGTTGAAAAATATGGAATAGCTACTAAAAAAAACCCAAAGCAGAACTGGTACTATGACTTTACATTCAGCAACTGTAATGCAGGGGTAACCAAGCTGATGAGAATACAAATGCCAAAGTTTCTTGTGATCATATTTTTATCAGACCAACTGAAATAGGTCAAAAATATCTCTACAAGCTTTTGAAGAGTGCTTCTTCAGACAAAGGTGTTTTCAGAGAGCATGAAGGGGAGAGGAGAAGGTGAGTGACAGTGTTAGGAATCACACAGTGATGCCTGCATGCTCCCTCAGTTTGTACAATGCTGACCTTCACAGATAACTTTCGTGTTCTTGTTGAAAGGCTTTTAGCCACTATAACACTTCATTTTGACTTTTGGTTCTCGAGATCATGATCCTGCAATAGTGGGACTTCAAAGGAGTATGGCTTTCTGGCTGGCTTAGAAGCTAATCTCTTTGCCCATTGCAGAATGAATAATGTTAAAATGAAAACTATGACAGCCATACAAATCAGAGCAATGTCTCTCCAAAAGAAATCGAGGCACTGGATTGGAAGAGGCTTCCGGCAGCCTTCCAGTTCATTCCCATTCAATTGACTCAAGGCTTTTCCCTTTACAGAAACCGGCGTGGCACACGTGACCTTGGCCAGAGCAGCTGGGCTGAAGTCTTCCAGCCACTTTTTGAGATATAAAATAGAGCAGTCGCAATGCCAAGGGTTGTTGGAGAAATCAACTTTCCTCAGGTTTAAGTGGTCCAGTGCACCAGGAGGGACTGTGGTCAAACTGTTGTTTTGCAGATAAAGGTTCTTGGCATTAGGAATCAAGGGAGGAATGTCTTTCAGTCCTATAAAGCGGCAGTCCATTGTCCATCCACCCCACACATTTGCAAGAGGCTCACACGAACAGGGAGAGCAGCGTGTGGCTTGGGCTGCACTTAACAGCACAAACAGGAGCAGTCCTTCAGCTGTGGAGATCTTCACTCTATCCATGCTTCCAGCTGTGGAGCAACAATAAGCACAGCACAATGTGTTATTCAGTCTCACAATGCAAAATGTGCCTGCTTTATTCTCCCAGTAGAAGTCCTGGGGCTTCAAGGGCATTTACTGCAGTGAATTCTTTCCAAACAATATGTCATCGAGCGCCCTACAATTTTGCAGAGAAGTAGAAGAAAATTTGCAGGAAACTTGTGCTGCTTCTGTATAAACACTCATCACCAGTACTGTACCACAGTCAATGCCTAGCCCCATCCCATCTTTCCTCTAAAAGAAAAAGGAATTGCCCACGTTGATTAGTTTACAATGGTTATGGAACATTACAAAGGGTTCAGTAGGGTTTGGCTTAGACTATATTCCCATGCTTGTAAGGAGCTTGATTTGTCACTTTGAGATTTGGGATATAAGCTTCTGATGCATGCATTAGCAAATGTCCAAAAGTGCTGTGATTCTTTGTGTTTTGAGATCCCTCATTTGGACCTGTTTAGGCCATTGAACAGTCAGAAAGTCTAATGTTCTCACTTGTGTCCTTTTATTTAAATCAAGGAACATGCTCACTGTGACCTTGAGTGTTTTTGGGGGTGGGCAGGAGGCAATTTTCTGGCCTAATGGCTCAAAGCTAAATTGCTAAATGTAGCAGTTACCACCCACATACATAAACCTGCTTTAAAATGTGTATCTAGCCCCCAAATCATCTGATAAACACACGAAAAAGCAGTAATTCCATGATAGAGTACCTAGAGTATATGCCGAGTTGAAAAAATAGTGCCTACCTCCTCCATAGTTGCATACTCCTCCTTTGATGGGATATGAAAAGGAATATCGAAACTATAATAATTTAGAACATTTAGTTCAGCTGATTTAGTCCTTTAAATTTGGAGTTAAAACTCAAAATTGAATCACCTTTTAAATATGGATGTTACTGGCATCAAATTAAGTCAATTAAGTCATTGTAGACATTCAACTAGTCACCAAGCGTGCATCTACACTGTAAAATTCATGCAGGTTGGTACCACTTTAACTGCCATGGTCCAAAGTTATGGAATTCTGGGAGTTGTCATCTGTTGCTGCACTATCACAAGGATACAACTCCCATGATTCCATAGCATTGATCCATGGTTGTTAAAGCTGTGTCAAACTGCATTAATTCTACAGTGTGTAGATGTACCCTCAAGTGATGTAGATTATGATTTTTCTAAAAAAAACACTGAAAGGTCTGGGAGAGAAAGTTCATTTAGCCTCTTCCTTGCAATCAATGTGATGTAATAGTCATAGTGTTAACTGAGACTCGGGAAATGCAGGCTCAAGTCTTTGTGCTGCCAAGAGGATACATGTGTATACACATAAGTGACTTTGGGTCAGTTATTGACTCTTAGCCTAAGTTTCTTCACAGTTGGGGTGGGGAGTAATGTATAAACTCCTTTGGATTGCCCCTTGATGGAAAAATGGAGGAATATAAATAATTAAATATTGCATCAAAACAAAATCTGAGTATAGTTGGATCTGGTTGGCTCCATTGGCTCTGCCTTTGGCTGCAACCATGTTATTCATGCTGTCATGACAGAAGGGGAAGGCCATCCATCGTGTGTTTTGTAGTTTTCCCCCATTAGGTTTTAGTTGATGGAATTGTGAAATAAATGAGTTGGCAACAATGTAGCAATACGCATGATGATATGGCCTTGCACAGCTGAGCCTATGCATCCCTCGATGTAGAACTATGTCTGGCAAACAACTCTGACTACTCTGCCACTTCTCTTTTATCAATTCATATTAATCAATGGCATTTTGCATACCCTGCCTTATGTTTTCAGAAGATGCTTACTCATTTTGCCAGAATGAAGATAGCCAACCCATTGAGAGCACTGCACACAGATGGCATTACATTTTCAATTTGCAAAATGTGGATCTCTCTAAATGTGCTGTTTAGATGTGGGTCAGATATACACTTCACATTTCCAATCTACTAGTTGGTATACAGAGGACCTCTCTGGCTGAGAATTCGAAAGGCCCTGCCCTAAACTATATTTCCCAGATTTCTACAGGAGGCAGCCATAGGAAATAGGTGCCTCTGCTTTATATTATAACAGTAATCTGATAGCGCCTTTAGCCTGCGGATCCTAACCCTACAAAAGTAGAGAGTTGACTGTAGCTTATACCACTTTAAGTTAAAGAGACAGTATAGTCATCCCTGTTCATTTGTAGTTTGGACTTTTTGGGATTTGATTATTCACAGGCTTGATTCTAGGAATCTCTAGAAATCTACTTCATCTTAACATGTCAAGTATTAGGAAAAGAATGTTTACCATACAACTCCTACATCCTCCGTTGTGAAATGAAATGGATTATTTTTCTACCTCCATCACAGACCAGAAAATTATCTGTTTTATTCAGAAATTCTCAGTTGATTTGCCATCATATTGTAGAGAGTTGTTACCACCCACTGTCCCGCCCCCATTTTCTTTGTGAAAAGAAGCACCTCCTCTCCTGGGCCATGATTGTTGTTCCTGGGTTATAAATGTCATTTCCTAATTGGTTCTATCATAAACATATGGGAAAAGTTTATTTAACTGCAAGAACTTTGTCTTTGTAGGAGGGAAATCCTGCTGTAGCACATTTTTCTCTAGTTTCTCAATTGTCCTCCCCCCTTCTCCTTCCCCGTGTTGAAAGAAGGAAGGAAGAAGGGACAGGAGGAGGAAGTAACTCATGACACACACAACACATGGAAGGAAGGAAGGCTCCCAGAAAATGCATAAGACAGAAAGTAACACAACATACTGCTGATCTTCCCTCCTCCCTGAGTAAAAGGTAATGGTAGAGCATTTTCTCATAGAGGCATTTTGGCTCCTGCCACAAATTGCATAACTGTATCATTTTAAAGATGAGAACGACTAATGCCATCACATGACAGAATTGGTTATTTTGCCCATCTCTGTCTGGATAATTTGCAAAAAAGGTCACTTGCCAACCAGCTTAGAAAGCATCTGAAAAGATAACCCTTCACAACCCTTTTAAAATGTCAAGATATCTCTACTTTACACTTGAAGCCTACGTTATGTGATGAACACAGTAGATTGCCATTTCTTAAGTGGGTGACTCAGTACTATTTAATGAATGTGATGAAGTGGCAGGTCCTCCAGTGTGACCTGGTCCAATTCCTCCAGTTATGCTGGGGGACCTGGAGGTTTCTGGAAAATCGCTAGGTTTTCCACTGAGATTCTGACAAAAGAGTCATGTTGGAACTTTTAGAAAGTTCTAAAGAGGTGTTCTTTCAATTAAAATACTGTTCCATTATCTGGACAGACTCCAAAAGGGGGCCTAGACAGAGTCTGATAGTCCATTTTATTTTATTTTTTGGGGGGGGGGGAGTTGGAGGAAAACATTTTCCCCTGTTTTCACTGGTTAGTCTCCTCTCCCCATATAATAAATGGGAGTTGTTTCCACAATGGGGACATGGGTGGGAGGAATAACGGAAAAATTGGGAAATGGTTTTCCTCCTTCAACCCACTCTTCACCCCCATAAAATGGCCTATCCTTCTCTCTCAAGCACCACTTAGTGGCCTCCGCCGGGATAATAGAACAGTACAAAAAAAGCAATTTCCCCTAACCCCAGTGAATGTGGAGGTCTGGTTTCTCATGCATAGACTACAAAATGTCAGAAATTGTTAAACATATATTTTAAAATTTGGCTAAGTGAGTTCCCTAACTTAACTGTCTAATATGTTTTAGGAGAGTTGTACTGAAAATTAAGATAATTATTTTAAAGTGAGGATTATTTTAAAAATAATAGGGTATACATGTTATTGCAATAAAGGAAATCTAACTTATATAACTGTTAATAATAAACATCTCCCATTTGTGTTAAATATTTATTTATTTAATTTATTTAAAACTTTTGTACCCTGACCTTCTCACCTCTATCGAGGGACTCAGACCGGCAAATAAAATAATATAGTGGTGTTATATGGTCAAGTTTTCAAAATATCTTGAGTAAACAATATGCTGCATAAAATGAAAACAATCCACTTTGTCATAAAAGTTTCTTTTAAAGTTTATATTTGCCATTGTTAAAAATATGAGCCATTGACCCTGAGCCACAGATTTGTTTATTGCCTGTATTAGGCATAGGCTTAAGCTGAGGAAAAATAATTCTAGATTTCTGAACTGAAATGTTTGAAATATATTGTTTAGCACTCATGGAAGAAAATTACTCGTCTTCCTCTTTACACCAGATACACAGTTTTGCAACAATGGCCAAGAGTTATAAACAGGAATATTCAAATGTTCTTTTCCCCACAGTAAAGCCAATAAAGTCTCTTTGCAGCAGAGCAAGGGACAAAGGAAACACCGAATACCACTCATCCACCCCACCACCACCACTTGCTGGAGAAGCAACCAGGACAAATGTGGAGAAGAACATCTGCCTGCGAAAAATGAGACAAGATGGAACCAGAAAGGACAATATCATTGCGATCTGCCTCTGAGGTTATTGCCTGGAAGAGAGAGTGCAGGACACAACTTGGTAGCAATATTCATAGCTGAAAAGAAGTGCTTTATGTTTGAAATTATCCCAGTCTTTATTTAACAACATACTCTAATTGCTCCACCATTGGCAGTTTTTGAAGAATTCAAAGCAAATGGTTGGTGGTCTGTTGTGTGCCTTCAAGTTATTTCTGACTTATGACGATCCTAAGACAACCCTAGCAAGATTTGTTCAGAAGTAGTGTTACCTGCCCAGTGGGGTCCCATAACCAAATGGAAATTTGAACCCTGGCCTCCAGAAATGTTGTCCAACCCTGTAGTTAAATCACTACACCACATTGGCTTTCATGGCGACTTTATGCATTTGTCCAAGGTAATGCCATGATATGAAATCTATCAGAAACTGGTAACAGAATGCTAGGTGTCTAAAGACAGATGAGCAAATATTAGCCTGGAAAAATATCCTGTGTAGTTAAACAAATTAGCTAAGTGATGCAAAACCATATGAAATGTTCTTAGAATTACAGCCCAAACGATTGTCAAACGCACCTCTTACCTTGTTTTAATTTGTATAAATAAGTGCTAGCTTCTTCTCAATGAAGCATCTAAATCCTCCAGGAATTGACCAAATAGAAGAACTCCAGGAAGGAAATGAGTTTATATAGAACTCACCACAGAAGCCAGGCCTCCTTTATTATCTGACTGAACACAGTTGCTTTTGCAAATGCACCATGCCAGCTTCTTATATAATGAGCTATTGTTCTTATATGCTTTTAAAATTACTTTCATTAGGCAAGGCAAAATTATTCCAAATGCTTGTTGAGCTGCTTTTCTTACTCCTTAGAATGTGGCAAAACGATTTAGCAAGATGAAATGGTTTGTTTCTAACTCTTGGTTTATGGGCTATTCACCAGAACAGCAATATGTTCTTCCATTCTGTCGCTCTGTGTGTGTGTGTGTGCACATATGCAAACATCAATATAAACACATAAAATGCTATTCAGTTGAGACTATACCCTTCAGGAAATAGAAAAATATATATATTGAAGCAACAATCAAATATCAATTTACCTGGGAACAAGCCCCACTTTAGAGTAAATATGTAATGTTTAGATGTCCTAGTCCAGTTCAAGATTTCTTAAACTATGGTCCACCAGGTATTTTGGACTTCAACTTTCAGAATGTGTGATCATAAACCAAGCCACCTGAGACATTTGGAAGTTGAAATCCCAAATGCCTGGAAGACTAACATTTGGGAACCACTGGTCTAGTGACTTATCAACTTATCCTATAGGACAAGTTGTATCTAGACATCCCCCCCCCCAAAGTGCAGTTTTTTCAAGCTGGTGTGTTGACAGAAGTCAGAGTGGACTTTAATGTGGTAGAAGTTAAAACACTGGACCAGCCGATAAGAACTATAGGACCCATTAAGATTTCTGGGCTAGAAATATGTGTGGTGGACGCTCCTTCCTTGGAAGCTTTTAAACAGAGGCTGGATGACCATTTGTACTTTGATTGTGCTTTTTCTGAATGGCAGTGGGTTGGACTAGATGGCCCATGTGATCTCTTCAAACTCTATGATTCTATGTTATATCGTATGGCTAGGGAGTGACTTAAAATGTGAAAATCACCTCCCACAGTGACAAAAATATGAAATGATATACACCATTCATAAATCAATATCCAAAGGCCTACTATCTAGACTCCATAATAAACGAATGCTATTAGAAATACAACTATAAAGGGTGGAGTATAAGACTTTATCATAGTCCACAAATATTGAAGGCCAAATTGTATTGTAGTTGTTAAGCCTTTAATAACAATTGTCACATTTCCCTTTGTTTTCTAATCACACCCCTTTCTCTTAATTTAGCCACCCATATTGCAAAGTCTGTTTGGTCACATCCAGTTTGTTCCTCTTCTATCCTATGTGGAATAATTTATGGTGAGATCCTAGGCGCGCTAGTTCCAGCTGCTTCCGTGTGTGCATGGGTACAGGCTTGGCAAATGTCACCTCTTTGCAGAATAATATGGGTTTTCCCTTCAGGCTACAGGCTACAGAAGAGCGACGATGTTGCAGATGCAAGCAAATTTTTCACCCTCTCGTGTCCTCAAAGCTTCTTTCCAAGGGAGTGTTTTCTTCAGGGGATTGATTATTCTATCCGTTGTGTGAGCACAGCTTGCATTCACCTGGGGAGAGACTCATGCATACAAATGATGGCGTGATTGAGCTCCTGTTGTTGTTCTGGGCAGAGCTGGGCTTCAGGACATTCAGCTTAAAGTGAAATGTTTAGATGAAGGATGTGGCCTGACTGCCAGGGTCAAGCAGCCCAAGTAAAACCCTCTACATTATCTTTTTTGCAATTACTTCTGACTTGAAAGCAAATGCCCCCTTTGCTCCTTGTAGTTAAAGAGTTTCCTATAATCCAATTCTAATGATGTAGGAGTTTGCACATTACAACCTTCTTACCTGATTCTTTTCATTCGGAGAAGTTTAATGTTCTGGTGTAAGTTACCTGATCACCCAGTGACTTTTGTGTGGGGCTTTAGTCAGAGATTGACAACTTGGATTTTTGATCCCCCAAATGAGCAATCAGTTGAAACGTAGGACTATATTGCATGATGCAGTTATCACACAGCATTTCTGCAATCAGGATTATCAGCAATTTACTGTCAATATCACATCTCCATACATTGCACAACTGCAACACTTCAGCTGTGAAAAAATTGCTTGTGTTTACACAGGTAACCAAGTGCACACATAGTTATTTAGCTGGTTATGTAACTGGTTTGAAGTCTGGGAAAGCAATGCTGTGGAAAACATTGTTTACTAATTTCTTCCCTTGCCTTTTTTGTGAAAACGTGAAATTGATGATGCAGTTCACAAATAGTTTTCAGTATATTGTCGAAGGCTTTATACCATGCAGCTGTGGACAAGTCTACATAGGGGCTAAAAATCCACAAGCATGTGGACAATTTCAACAGGAAGGAAGAAACCATGAAAACGAACAAAATCTGGATACCAGTACTAAAAAAACCCTCTAAAATCATAACAGCAAATAAAGAACAACACTTAAAAGCAGGGGAATTCCAGACAAGAAAGAATAAGGGACAGCTAATCACCTCCCAACAAAGGATTCCGCAAGGCAGTAAGAAACCAGACCTTGAAACTGTTAGGCTTTAAATGCTAATCAAGGCGGCCAATTGCAACATTCACACTTGCCTCAAACAGACAAGGGTTCTTTCTCCCACCGTGGACATTCCACAGATATATAAACCTCATTTTCCTAGTTTGCAACAAAGCTCACAACCTCTGAGGATGCCTGCCATAGATGCAAGCGAAATGTCAGGAGCGAATGCTTCGGAAACATGGCCATACGGTCTGGGAAACTCACAACAACCTGGTTTTCAATTCATTATCATTCCATTAACTCAAGAGTGGGCCGCGGTAGCACAATGGGTTAAACCGCTAGCTTCAGGAAAGCTGCTGAATGAAAGGTTGGCAGTTCAAAGCTGCGAGTTGGAATGAGCTCTCGACTATCAGTCATAGCTCCTAGCAGTTCAAAAGCATGCAATACAAGTAGATCAATAGGTATCGCCTCAGCAGGATGTCTGCCCCATGCAGACTTGTCGGCAACACAATCAGAGATGTCCATGGACAACAGGCTCCTTGGCATGGAAAAATGGAACAACAGCACCTCCCCATGGCCGGAGTTGAGCATCGCCTCCAGACACCGGAGGTGGAAAAAGGGGAAGCTCTTAACCTTTATCTGTGTTATATGTTGTTGTTCACTGTGTGTGTAAAAAGGTGTTGAATGTTTACTTCATATGTGTATTGTAATCTGCTCTGAGTCCCTCGGGAGATAAATCAGAATATAAATAAACTGTATTATTATTATCTTTCCTTACCATTGCTCATGCTGGCAATGGCAAATGGAAATTGTAGTCTGACAATGGCCAAAAGGCTGCAAGATCTCTACGTTAATTGTTTTAGGTTGCAGACCTCTGTCCAGTGTCCTAGATATTCTGGGATATAGGTCTGTGTAGAAGGGCCCAATATCTACTTTGTTTAGAAATACCTGCTTTTGAATACATACGTATCGGTTTGTACAATTAACTAAGACAATTGAACTGGATAGTTAGTCTCATTGAAAAACTTTTTTGAAAAATAAGACCAAATTAGACTTAACTAAATTAAATCAAAACATTATGATAATCAATAAACACTTTGAATTTCTGTGTTAAGTTAAAATGCAGATATGCTTCCTAATAATATGATAAAACTTTAAAAAAGAGACTTCAAGTACTCTTATCATTCTGTCATCTCTATCTGATGCTTTTGTATAAGATATTCTTCCAGTAGGGGGCAATGAAGTCTTTTTGTTCACAGAAAATCAAAATGAGTATTTGTAAAGAATGTGTTATGTTGTAGGCCAGGAGTCCCCAAACTTTTGGAGTCAGTGGACATATTTTAAATACTTTTGAGATACTGGCATAGACATACTTACAAAGCATGCTGGCCATGGCCAATCACAAGAAATATATTTCCTGAAGGAAAACTATTGAGTAACTTGCCAAACATCTGAAAATAACTGCCCCCCTCAAAACACTGACCCACTCTGCGGATCCCACAAGGTGGTAAAGACATGGGGGTGGCAGTGGAGAGAAAGTCCCCAAGACCCAATGCTCTAGTGAGTCCATACAATGAAAAAAAAAAACCAAAAACAAAGAATACCTTACAAAATAATACTGCAACAGAAGCGCAGTTTTCCGTTCCAACATATATTTTATAGAGGAGACAAAATGATGCAGCTCAAAAATAAGGAAATCTGGACAAGAAATGGAACACAAAGTACATAAGAACATAAGAAGAGCCATGCTGAATCGGACCTCAGCCCATCTAGTCCAGCATTCTGTATCACACAGTGGCCCACCAGTTGTACATGGGGATCTCGAGCAGAAGGGAGGGCAAAACCCTGACCTGCTCCCGACCCCCCACAACCAGTACCCAGGGAAATCCTGCCTACCTCAACCAACTCCGAGGTGGCACTTGAATGTCCTTTTCAGTAACTACCGATACACTTGGTATCCATGAATCTGTCTAATCCTGCCTTGAAGTTGTTTAGGCTGACAGCTGTCACAACCTCTTCTGGAAGTGAGTTCCATAACCCAATGACCCTCTGGGTGAAGAAATATTTCCCTTTATTAGTCCTAATTTTCCTACCTTGGAGCTTCAGGGAGTGCCCTCTAGTCCTAGTGTTTTGTGACAAAGAAAATAATTTTCTTTATTCACCTTTTCTATCCCATGCATGATTTTATACACTTCGATCAAGTCACCTCTTAAACGCCGTCTTTCAAGGCTGAAAAGACCAAGGCGTTGCAAGTAGAGATGGCATTTGAGATTTCAATGCCAAATCACATATTTGCATGCAACAAAATAATTGGAGTAAAATAAAACATAAAAACAGCAACAATTTATTTCACAGAAGGCAAATAGGTAATGCTCAGGGCCCTTCCACACAGTCCTATATCCCAGAATATCAATGCAGAAAATCTGTGTCCACACTCAGATAACGTGGGATTTTCTGCCTTGATATTTTGGGATATAAGGCTGTGTGGAAGGGCCCAATATCTACTTACAACTGGGTTATCTGATTCCACAATGCCATATATCAATTATTTACATTACGATTCATAACAATAGAAAAATTACAGTTATGAGGTAGCAATAAATATAATTTTATGGTTGAGGGTCACCACAGCATGAGGAACTGTATTAAGGGGTCATACACTGCATTTACATCCCTTTCTATTTCTCTTCCAAATGAGCTCCCTTTTTTGATAATGTGATGTCAGTCCAAATCTGCAGGGCATGTTATATTTTTATGGATCTATAGCCGTTCTTTTATAGATGTTAAGTAATCACATGTAATTTATATCTAAACAGGGACCTAGTATAGGCAGGGTTGTCAGGCGCTGTCTCAAAGATCGTGAATATATCCATATATATTATATGTTATTTCAATTACTTTACTTCCAGTTTGTAATGAAGAAACAGAAATCAGAAAGTAACATCAGTCGGTTCTAGATTCTATTATTAGTATCCTATAATATTTATTTATCCTCCACTTTATCTCCCCTGAAGGGAATTCTATGCCACACACACACACACACTAGCTGTATCCGGCACGCGTTGCTGTGCCCTATTTAGGAGATGCGAGAAAGTCTGAGTAGCCTATGTAAGGGTTGGAATTGTTGTTAGTTATGGTGTTGTTGGGGCCCTGGCTGTGTCGTTGTGGGTTGTTCTGGTGGGTGGGATGTTGAAGTCCTGGGGAGTTGTTGGTGTGTGGTGTTGCTGGCGTTCTGCATAGCTTGTGGATATACAATGTTTTTTGTCTTTCCGTCTGCTGTGTTGATGTAGAGGTTGATGTTTGTGTGGTGGTGGGGTACTTTGGAAGTGAGTGGAGGTACTTGAAATCCCATTATCCATGGTGTGTCCTCCTCTGAACTGCAGTCGGATGGAGTGTGGGTCATGGGGGGCATTGTTTTCCAAGTTTGGTCTTTATCGGTCTTGGTTCTGGGCCACAGTGGTCTGTGGGGAATGATGGGTTTTGAAGTACTACAAATCCCATTATCCATGGGGGTACTTCAAGTCCCATAATCCATGGTCCACCCTCCTCCAAACTGTAGTAGAATGTAGCATGGGTCATAGGGGCTCTGTGTGCCAAGGTAGGTTACTGTAAATTCAGGCCATACACAATGTCCCATGAGCTGAGGCCTAGTCAGGAAAAGCAAGTTAATGAAGCCTTACTGTCAATTCAGGCCATACACAATGTCCAATGAGCTGAGGCGTAGTTGGGAGAATCAAGTTAATGAAGCCTTACTGTCAATTCAGAGTGTAAACAGCATTCCATTAAGTGAGGCCTAGTCAGGGAAATTAAGTTAATGAAGCCTTACTGTCAATTTTGGGCATGGTCTGTGATTTGTAGGGGTGTAAATTTTCTGTGGGAAGTGAATTGGGTGTTTGTGTTTGTGCCTCAGCCCTTTGCCTTATCGTCCTCTGACAGTTTATTATGGGTCGGAATGTTCATGTTGGCTGGCCAGTACAGGAGTTATGCAAATCCGCCCTTATTGGCAGCCAATCATGTTGTCAGAATGTAGAGGCTGGGAGAGTAGTTGGCAGCCCCGGAGGATGCTGGGAAATGTAGGTTTTTTACTCGTTGTTTTGGGGGCCTTTTAGGTTTTGGGGGGGAAGTTTCTTTGCTACAAACATACCTTGCTTGAGGCCTATTTCTGTTGGCAAGTTTGGCGTTTCTGCGTTGCAAGGTTTCTCTGTTTGGGATGGTCGGTCCATGACGGGAACCCCTTTATATAATAGATATGAATGAGATGGACAGTACTTGGGCTATGGGCTGAATGAAGAACTTAAATCCTGTTTTTGTGATCCCCTTGGACTATTTTTTAGTGAGAAATCAGCTTCTCTTGTAAGGTCTAGTAACCAAATCATTATTAAAATTGCACTGGCCTTTTCCATCTTTGTTTCACTGATGAAATTCCGTGTTCCACTTTGTTCTGTGGTCTCCCAGGGTTTTATAATGCAGAAAGATGTTCTGCCATGCTCCTGCACCTCAAAGAAGAGCTTAGAAGTCACCGCTAAAAAGAAGATAAAAGTAGTTAGACAAGAAAACAAGCTGAAAACGTCATACTTACACATATGCTACTTTATCAAGGGTCGAACAAAATTTGCATTTCAAAAGTAACCCAACAAGCAGAGATGAAGTTCCTTTACAGGTGTAACAAGCAGTTTTGTTACTTTTAACTGGCATTTTAAAGAGGATTTTTGACAAATACTGTTCAGATTTTATGACATTCTCTTACACATGGATATTCTTATACGTAATGAAAAGTAACAAATAGTGGTGAGATATTGTGTGTGTATCAAGCAAATGAGCAACAGTGTAAAGAACAGTCTTGAGAAATTGCTTTCAAAAAACTTCCCAAGGTAAGTCTTAGCACTGTGGTATTTGTCCCCAAATTTATGTGGCAACTGCAATAACAGCAGGAATGGAAGTAACAATAAAACGTTGTGGTTTCAAAGCTTTGAGGGGGCAGTTGGGCCCTCAACACCACAGGGTTGCCCACTTCGCTTTATGTCTTTGTTGGAACTGGGCAATTTCCTTGTAAGCATGAAAGTTCTGTCCTCCTTTCCGAAAAGGCTCTCAGCTTCTTGTCATCATATCTCCTGGAAGACAAAATGCTTCCACCCAAATATAATGGGTTTTCTCTTAGCCAATTTGAGATAATATTTTGTCTACTCCTTGTTCACAGCATGACACTTAATGCAAACTTTCCTTTTTCATTCTGTCTGCAACCATTTATCCTTGAAGAATGGTCAAGGAGTTGACCTCTAGGTTTGAACCCAAGTATGCCATTTTTCTTCCTCAAGCGAACAGCACTTGCCTCCTTTTGTCCTGGTGCCCCTTTTAGAGTTAATCAGATTCAGCTTTCACAGCTTTTGGATAGCAATCGATAATCCTGAGGAAAGCAGTCAATAATTTTAATGCTCCTGCCATGTGTTTCTGTAGCTGAGAGGGTTGTCAGTCAGTGTCCTGCTGAGGAGTATTGATGTGCTGTCTTGAAAGGAGCTGCCAGTCCCATTTTGCACCTTTCCAATAACAGATTCTGAGATGGTTCCTGACGGTTAGTGCTGGTGTTTATATAAGCGTAACTGACTGGTAGAGTGTGATATCTCAATAGAAGTCTTCACTGCAAACTGCAGCATTTGTAAGATTATCCTCTCTACCCAAAACCCCTAGGAAGGGAATGTGTGGTGTTTTGAAAAATAAAAGAAGCCCAAACTAAGGAGCCAATGTAACCCACAGAAGAAACTGGAGACAATCTGCAAAATGGCCCCATGTTAGCTGCCCCGAGTCCCCTTGGGGAGATGGAGGTGGGGTATGAATAAAATTATTATTATTATTATTATTATTACACACAAAAGGTGATTGTGTAATTCATTTTAAAAAAACCAAAATATTTTTTAGCCTGTGTACACTCCTAGGGCATTCCTTACACTATAAAATGTAAACACATGGCGTCACACTACATAAAAGCATAGTTATGTTGGTATACTGTATACCTAAAATCAAAGCTTGGGATTCCCTCCCACTCCCAGCCTGAAAAACTCCATAAAACAATTGCTGGGAAATAGAAAATGTGTGGGCAAGAATTGCCATATGATGCTTGAAGGATCAAATGATAGGAATATGTTGGAAAATGCATAATGGCTAGTATCAGAAACAGTTAAAAATGCAAGCAGACATTCCTCAGCCCAGAAAACTCATGAGCAACATATTCCTCTAGTTTTTATGTACGGTTGCAAAAAGGAAGACTGGAAAAAAGAAACAGTGGAACTGAAGTCCATCCACAAACTCCAGTCCATCCAGAGTGGAATGAACAGGCACAGTGGTCACTAGGCACACTACACACATCACTTGTTGAGACCACCTAAGCCCCTTGAGGACTTTCTTGCCCAGTTTATTGCATATCCTTTCTAGTTCCTATCTAGCATCACACTACATTCCAATAACTGTCTCCACCATTCATATAGTTGTCTATTCACCCTGACATTAGGCAATATGCCTTTGTCCTCCAATAACCATAGTTAAAATTGAACTTGTCACCTCAGCACTATTCCCAGAAGTTTTGTATTTCTATGGCTATGCACACATGCAGTCTGCTTATAAAGGTGTGAAGCTAGGCACTTCACTCTGCATCTGAGGAAATAGTCTATAAAAGCTTATCCTAGTAGCTTATTTATGTCAATTAGTGTTACAAGATCCCTTTGCATACATAAGGTCAGCCATAAGGTATAATAATTTTAGCTTTGGATTGCAACTCTGGATAATAAGGTTCAAATCCCCTTGGCCGTTGAAAACCCTCTGGGTGACCTGGGCATGTTATATACTCTTAGGCCCCTTCCACAAAGCTGAGTAAAATCCCACATTTCTGCTTTGAACTGGGATATATGGTAGTGTGGACTCAGATAACCCAGTTCAAAGCAGATATAGTGGGATTTTCTGCCTTGATATTCTGGGTCATATGGCTGTGTGGAAGGGCCCTTAGCTTCAGAAAACCCCATGATAGGTTCACCTTATAGTTGCCATAAATCAGAAATGACTTAAAGTTACAATACAACAACGACAAACACTCACCAAAAGTCAAATTGACCACAAACAACAAGGCATTCCTTTATTTGGCCTCCAACAGAGCCTATATTTAATGTCACTGGCAATCTCTGGGGTTGACAGGCCAGCTTTGTATTCTGGAATAAAACTCTGTCTCTTGGAGAATGGGAGGAGGATCTATACCTCTCTCCACTGAATGAAGATTTTCTGAGGCAGTCTGTGGGTCCCTCATCCTGGCCTGTTCCTCTGTGCCTTCTGGTCAGCAAAGCTACAGATCATCCTCAAAAGATGATTCCTGCAATAACGTTTATGACACAGCCCAAGGCATTTTGGTTCCTGAAGTAAAGAAGTATACATCTTTATCACACCTGAGTGCAGATCTTTCCACCCTATGACATGAACAATGAGAGCTGATTCTTATTCTTAGTTCAGCATGGATGATGGGACAGGGATCTTTATTACACCTGAGTGCAGGAGGTTAGTTTTGCAGTGTTGCTCACCTAGCCCTGTCCTCCCAGAAGACTGCCAGCCTCTAGTACATAAGGTGACCATCCTACTGGCTTATGACGTATCTCTGTAGTATCCAGAATTCTTGAGGGATACAGGCCTGGTCTACACATGTTATCTTCCACAATGAAGAGCATTTTCCTGTTAAGTACCAAATAGTCAGGATTGTACATCCTCACAAAATGTTAATTAAAATCAATTCAATTTCAAATGTTGATGTAGAAGCTCAATCAATTCAATTTCAAATGTTTGTGTGTGTGTGTCTATATATATATATATATATATATATATATATATAGAGAGAGAGAGAGAGAGAGAGAGAGAGAGAGAGAGAGAGAGAGAGAGAGAGAGATTGAGAGAGAGAGATTGATTTATTACATGGGAATAGGGAGAAGTAAATAAATACCATTAATATTGTTTCAAGTAACAAGTAAGCCTCCCCTCAAGCCAGTTAGTATCTTTTTTAACAGAGAAGAGCAGCAGTGCCAAAGATGTGTAATTGGCTTTCCCCACCCACTGACAGGATCATAAAAGATGCAATAAGATTAAAGAGCACTTGGAACAATTTGCTGTTGTTTTTCCTTAAATGAACCTGGAACGAATGGAGGCTTTGCCCCAGTACCACGTGAGTGCTGACATTTTCTGCCCAATGAGCAGTAAGTGCAAGTGCTGAGTGTTAAGCGCCACTGTCATCCTGACAGTTTATTTTCCTCAGCAGCAATTAGCAATGAATTTGTGGTTGAGGCAAATGACCTAGAGTAGGAAAAGCCAACTGGTATAGCCTCCTCCTTAAACCTTTGCAAGGTTTCTGTGATTAGTGGGTCGTTTTTAAAAACCACTCTGCTTTTCCTTCCATATCAGCCATGTCATACACACTGTCCTGCCTTCAAAAAAGCTAAGTAACCATGCATGCAGATCTAAAAATCTGGGATTTCTTTTCCTTTGGTTTTAAAGGAATCTGAAAACTACCTATCTGAAGAAAAGTTACACATGTATTATAATGGTGAACAGATCCTTCCCAGGCTTTTTGTGGTTAAGGCCTGATGTATTGTGAAGATGGAAAGCCAGCATCACACACACACATTCACATTGCATTCTTTCCTGAACAATGACCATAACAAGCTCAATATCCTAACTGTAAAGAATTTTTCCTGGTGCCTTGTAGTGGGCTTAGTTCTGAACACTTCCAACATTTTTTTTTAAAAAAAACTGGGAAATTGTTAGGCAGGAGAGGGACTTATAGTCTTCCATTCTGCTTTTGCACTTTTTTCCAGGAAGAATTAAAACAGAACTTTTGCATAAGTATTTGATATATTATGTTGTCCCCAGCACCTTCCACTATGACCAAGAAAGTATTATGACACTTACTCACTGTTCTGAAAAGTTCCCAGCAACATTAGTTTTTTCTCTCTTTAATTGTAGTTTGTTTTATTGCTACTAGATAATCACGATCCCAGGAACATTGTAATCAGGATCCCAGGAACATTTTCTTAATTGTGCCAAGATCAGTTTCTGTTCCTATGCAATATGGAGTCTGTGTGTGTTTGAATTATTGATTTCCTTTTATTTCTTCCTTGTCATATTTCATACTGATCTGAGGATGTTTTGTTTAAAAAACCGAAAGAAAACAATGTGTAATTATATTTCTTTAACCAGGGGAACCAAAATCTGCACAACAGCATTTAGGATTGCAGTTTGAGACTCCTCATCACTAACTGTGAATCCATGCTCAACCAAGAAGCAATAAACAGTAATAGGCTGAACCTGTCAGAGAAAGTATTTAATTAAAGGCACAAGGGCCCTTGACAGCCTGTTTGTGAAGTCTGATACACAGAAGTAAAACCCATGGCTTCAGTAAGACTTATTCTGGAAAAACAGCAACACCCTTCAATCCATTGTGTCATACTACAACTCTTATCACCCACAAATAGAGTTTAACACATCTGAAGCACAAGAAAGGGGAAGGCTGGCATATAGGTTTACACCTTGTGGCATAATGTAAACATCAGGTATAGTTCACGTTTGGTCAATCCACACACTGTCTTGCCAGAGAAAGAAAATATGCCACACAGTATGCCACAAGTAGTTTACTCTTTGTAATACAGAACAACATATATACAATTATGTGATCAGCTGCATTAACTCACACAATGTCCTTTTAGAGAAATTTAAAATGGTCTTTTTTGTCCATGTGGAGAAACTCCTTCCAGCAGCTCATGAAGCAAGAGCACACTCCAAACTGTCTCTCTGTGTCACTCTCTGCAAGCAGCTGCACAGCTCAAGCCTGAATAATGCAACAACAACCAAAACTCCCAGGCTCAGCTAGCTTCCTGGGTGTGGCTCAACCAATCAGCTTCATGCATCTTATTTTACAGTTAGCATACACACACCTGATTTATTACATGCGTTAACACACCTGACCTTAGTGCTTTGCTTATATGCATGAGGTAGGATGATGTTACCATTGTTGGTGGATACTGTCTTTCAAAAGCGTGAAAGTATTTCCCTGAATAAATGCCACACTTGTGTTGTAATGATAAAGTAAGGTTTGTTGTTGGGTTTTTTTTTCTGGGAAGGCCTTTGAAACTCATTAAAAATGCTGCAAGAGTCTGCTTCAGCTTTCAACGTGCCTGCTTTTGTCCTTCCTCTTGTCCAAATGAAATGATGCTGGTTAGAACTCAGTGAAAGTGGCTTTCTCATTTGGAGGTTATTTATGATAGTAGCCATGTCAGTGTTGATAACTTGAGATTGCTGGAAGCTGCCCTGTGATGTCATTTGTCATGTCCCCGTCTCTTGACTGCCTGACAGATGCAAAAAACCCAATAGTAACTAGTTCTCCAAAACAAAAAGAAAATAGGCTTTTGGAACGGAAGGAGAGTGCTGTGTTCCCTTCAGTCAATGCCATGCCCCCTGAAGGAGTCTGAAATCAATCAGTGTTAGTCCTGTGTGTCTGCTGCTGGTCCCACTATAGGAGCATCCATTACAGAAGCTCAAAGGACATCTGTGCACTGTTTTTCAAGGTGCAATGTGCTCAATTTAGATATCTGCTGTTTTTTCTCTGCAAGGACATTGAGAATGCTTTCATACAGAGCAACTTGAGGTGTTGTGTTGCTGCACCTATGATTCTAAGGGAAGGCAGAAAGCTGTGGGGAAACACATGAAGTTTACACATTTCTGATGATATTGTCCCCCACATCACACTACCGTTCTTCTCAGTGCAATTCAGTGAAGGAAGCAGCAAGATTATTTGATAAAACTCTCTAATAAAATGAAGTTAAGCTTGGTGCATTTTACCAATGACATAAGACAATGCAGCTTTTACATTGACACCCTTCTTTTGTCTGTGGTTATGCCAGTCAACTTCTTATAAGAGCTGTTGTTAATAAAATCCCAAATTAAATATTAGAGAGAGAAATAGTAACTTTCATGTTCATTTGTTGGGTGGTGGTTCAGGGCCGGATTACCCATAAGGCCAGCCGAGACACTTGCCTCGGGCGGCAGATTTTGGGGGCGGCATTTCCGGGCCTGAAGAGGCTCGGAAATGAGTCTCCCGCCGCCCCTAAGGAGATTCAGGCGGTTTTCGCCGCCGCTGCCCCGCTCGTGTTTGGGGCATGGGCGAGCGGGGCGGCGAAAACTTCATTCATTTGGGAGGGGGAACCCAGGAGGAGCAAGAGGCGGCGCTAAGGGGTGCCACGTCAGGGCCAGGCCTCTGACGCGCGCCTCTAGCGCCGCCTCTCTGCCTCCTTTCCCTTGGCGGCGCCCTCTCCCCTCATGCCAGCAGCGGCTCCGCCCCTCCTCCCTTCAGTGAAGGGAGGAGGGGCGGACTAGCCCAGCGTGGGGGAGAGGGCACCGCCTGGGGTCCCCGCCGCCGCGCCCCAGGACATGCCCTCCCCCCCGCCTCCTCGCTTGCACTGGAGGCGGCGGGCCAGAGGAAGGCATGTCCGTCGCCCCAGGAGCGGCGGCGGCGGCGGCGACCCCTCCCAGCTCCCTTTCTTGCGCACCGGCCGAGCTCCGCCCCTCCTCCCTTCAGTGAAGGGAGGAGGGGCGGACCAGCCCAGCGAGAGAAAGGGAGCCGGGAGGGGTCTCCGCCGCCGCCGCCGCCGCAGCCGCGCCACCCGGGCGACGGATGTGCCCTCCCGCTGCCTCCTCGCTTGCATGGGAGGCAGCGTGGGAAGGCACACACGCCGCCCCAGGGGTGGCAGCGCGGCGCGACGGTGGCGAGGCCTCTCCCAGCCCCCTTTCCCTCACGCCTGCTCCGCCCCCCGCAAGAGGCCACGCTCCCTCAAGCAACCGCAGCCACGCCCCCTCAAGCGACCGCACCCCCACCCCCCGGGGGGCGGATTTAGAGTGTTGCCTAGGGCGGCAGAAGCCCTTAATCCGGCCCTGTGGTGGTTGGGATGTAGCAAGGAAGCCATAAAAGCATTGATGTTCCACTTTTTAAGAATTCTAGCTACAAAATCCTGAATCCTCCTGAATCTTCTGACTCATCTCCCTGGGGCAGCCCCATGTACAACTCATTACAGTCATCCAACAGATGTTGACTAGAGCTTGATCACAATAACTGGACTTTAGAATCAGCTCGGACTACCATAGTCAGGCATAACTTTCATTGTGCTATTTTTGAAATCGAAATTCATTGCACTCAGAAAGTGTGGTTAGTGCATTAAAGGTAATCCCATTTCTTATAACCAATTCCTTCTATATTCTTATTATTTGAATGCACTGCTTAGATTATTTTCTAAATTATTGTTGTCACAGATGCATTTTATAAGATAGATTTGACCTTCCAGATATTTAGGCCTAGCGTCTTCATGAGCCTCATCCAGAACAGCGAATGGTAAGGACCTGTGAGAATTGTCAGACCTGAGGCAAAACATTATCTATTCATTTGAATTCTAACACCCTGCATTTTGGGGGATCAGTCAGGAGAAAAAGGCTGAGAAAGAATATTTCACCAGCTCCCAAGAAGATGAGAGCTAGTAGGGCAGGTTGCTCTCTGGACAGATATGACCTCCTTTTCCCAAATGCCAGGGCAGGTTAAATGTAGTTACACCTGCCAACAGGACTGGAATCTAAGGACTTTGTCCCTCTGCATCTTCTCTGTATCAGTCTGAATCTTCTTAATTCGGAGAGAAGCAATTTTGAGGACATCCACCATTTTGAAGCTCAAAAGAGTTGGGTTAAATTCAGCTTTTCAAACCAGTGCTCTTGCCCCAGGTCTGATGTAGGAGAGAAGGACATCCACATCAAAAACTGGGTTAAACATGGCTCCTCCCAGTCTGACGTGAGAGAGAAGGACATCCACATCAAAACTGGGTTAAACATGGCTCTTGCCCCAGGTCTGATGTAGGAGAGAAGGACATCCACATCCAAACTGGGTTAAACACGGCTCTTGCCCGAGGTCTAACATAGGAGAGAACGACCTGGGATGAGAGCCGTGTTTAACCTAGTTTGGATACAGATGTCCTTCTTCCCGCATCAGTCTGACATGGGAGAGAAGGACATCCGCATCCAAACTGGGTTAAACATGGCTCTCCCGCGTCAGATGTGGAAGAGCACGGCCGTTGAAGACAGCACAGTGCTTTGGTATTTTTCTATGTTGTTTGCTTTTGCTTAGTAAGTTTTGAAGAGTGTATTATAGTAAAGAACATCACAGTTAATGCAATCACCACTAAACAAAATTTATACGGTGCACACCTTATGGTGCAGATAGCGCCCAGGGATGATAGAAATTGTAATTCAAAAAGACACCGTTCAGCAAAGTTGTTTTATTAGATAACTCCCTAGACTCACAAGCCAGCATTGCATGGTCATAACATCATATAATCGTTGAGCTGGAACAACACAAGGGCCATTTAATCTGGAATACAAAGCTAAAGTACTCTTGAGAGATAGTCATCCAACCACTGTTTTAAAACCTTTAGAGAAATTGTTTCCAACACCCTCAGAGGCAATATATTCTACTGCCAAACATTTATAGTCCAGAAGTTATTCCTAATGTTTATGTGGAATCTCTTTTCTTAGCATTTGAATCTACTGGTTCATGTCCCAGTCTCTGGAGCAGCAGAAAACAAGCCTACTCCATATTTTACATGGCAGCTCTTCAGGTGTTTACATTGGGCTATTGTATCACGTCTAATCTTTTTTAAACCAAACATATCCAGCTCCAAAAATAGTTATTCATAGGGCTTGGTTTTCTGATCTTTAGTCATGTTGGTCACCCTCCCCAGGACATATTCTAACTTGCCTATATCTTTCTTGATCAGGGCATGATAATACAGGTGAGGTCTAATCAATGCAGAAAAAAGATGTCCCCAGTTGGTCCTTTGATGTGGACACTATACTCTAGAATTGCATTGTTTTTTTGGCTACCACGTCACATTGTTGCTTCGTGCTTAGCATGTGGTCTACTAGATCCTTTTCACTTGTACTGCTTTCAACCCAGGTATTACTCATCCTATATTTGTGTATTTAATTTTTTCCTGCTGAGACGTACTGTATTTACTTGAAACTAGTTCACCATCGAATATAATGCACACACCTCTATTTTCAAAACCCTGAAACCAAAAAAAGTATTTGCTGGCAAATGTAATGCACTCTGGCAAAAAAGTGCACTCGTTGGAATTTGTTCCAAAAAGATGTGCATTGCAGTTGCTGGGTACTTAGAACTCCTTCTTTAAAAATAAAAAAGTGTTCGATCACCAAATCTTCCAGCAGTGGAAAGTAACACCAGAGAATCAGGTAACCCTTGATGAGAAAATGGAATGAAAATAAAAATGGAGGATGAG
The DNA here is from genome assembly GCA_030556195.1 of Anolis apletophallus. NCBI lineage: Eukaryota > Metazoa > Chordata > Lepidosauria > Squamata > Anolidae > Anolis > Anolis apletophallus. Next base: position 47,328,265 of record JARBWK010000001.1, on the reverse strand, counting down.
AAGGAAGAAAGGAGAAGCTAGATAGAAGATAGAAAGAAGGTAAGAAAAGAGGAAGGAAGAAAAGGAAAGGAGGGATGAAAGAAGGAAATATGGGAAGAAAGAAAAGAAAGGGAAAGAGAAAAATAACTCTGGGCCATGGCATTTAAAGTGGTGTCAAACTGCTTTAATTCTGCAGCATATCAAAGCTTATGCTATCAACTTTCTTCTCTCAGTCTCTAGGGGCCCTTCCACACAGTCCAATATCCCAGAATATCAAGACAACCCAGTTCCAAGCAGATATTGTGGGATTTTCTGCTTTAATATTCTGGGATATAGGGCTGTGTGGAAGGGCTCTAAGATGCTACAAGATTCTTTTCAATAGTGATACTCAGAATGAAGGCAAAGCTAGGGGGTAGGATGATCAAAAGGGTTTTAAAATGCATCAAAAACCAAGTTTTGGGCCAATGTTTACAAATGACTTATAGTGGTTTATTGCAAAAGAAGAATGTCCTAAGAAACTACTCCATCAGTTGTCTGGGATGGTAATGAAGAATAAAAGAGATTGAGGTGATTATAAAGTGAAGTATTAGAGAAAATATATTTGTCAAAATCTTTCAGAATGCAGCACTTTAAAGAATGCAGCACTTTAAAGCTGTATAGATCCCCTCTCAGACTGATCTCACTGCTTAGCACACAGTCCTTGGCTTCCAGCCAATTCCAGTTTGATGATTCTAATAACATGCTCATCTTTTACGCGTGGGCACATTCTCTGCAAAGAGTTCTGAGATAGCTTTTATTCCACCTTTGTTGATATTTCATCTGACTGATATTTTTGAAATAACACCAGGTCAAAACCAGAATTCATATTATAATCTGCTAGGTAAGGACATTGCAAAATGAAATTTCTTCTGCAGTTGGTGAGTTTAGCAAACACCTATGACAGCTAACACACTGGAACACAAATATTGGGCTTGGCGTTTTGCATGACATCCTTGACAATGGGGCAAGAAAGCAAATTGTAAGCAATGTTGACCCAAGCAGCTCAAATTTACTCTTGAAAGCCCAGACACTTCTCTCTCTATCTCTTTGCTTTATATTGGTGATGTAAAATTGTTTCAGCCTAGAGATGGTCTCCATTTAAACACAGCTTAGTTTTGCAAGAATAAAACTAAAAATAGGCATTTGATTTTTTTTCTTGTTGGAATAGTATGATAGAAGGAAATCAATAAGACTCAATTTCTAGTGAAATAGCTTGGTAGCAGTTAAAGCAAAAAAAACCTTGGCAGTATGTTAAATATGCAGAAAGTATTATAGTTTAAGCTTTTGTGTAGACTGCCAGGCTTCAGCTTTATCAGTTGTAGCACAATTATGTTTAGAAGCCCTCTCCATTGGTGCCCCCATGTCGTGGAGGAGAGGCTTGCGTACCCTAATGAAGTTATGAGCTATGCTGGCGGTGGCATAATAGCCACCGGTAGGACCTCTATGCCAGACAGGTCACAACCGAAGGGTCTGACAAAGACCTCACATTGGTCAACTTTCCATGAAAAATCTATAGTTTTGTCCTATGATACCTATTGACAGACAGACATAGACAGAGGAAGGGAAGCAACATATTGTACTGGTTTGAGCATTGTACTACAACTCTGGAGATCATGCATTCAAGGCTCCACTTGACTGAAGACCACTGGGTGACTTTGGGAAGTTACAGTCTCTTAACCTCAGAGGAAGACAATGACAAAACTTCTTGTCAAGAAACCCCTGTTACAGAGCTGCCTTTGGGTAGCCATGGGTTGGAATGACTTGGCACCCAACAACAGAAAAGGGGAAAGGCAGAGGGAAACAAGCAAGAAAAGACAGAAGGGAGAGGACAAGAAATAGTGGACTCTGAAGGTCATGGCAGTGGCTAAGTGCGTTATCATTTGAGTGCAGAAAGTTAAAAACTTGCCTCATTTTGGAATCATTGACAAAACTTCTGGACCTGACAAAAGTGGGAAAGAGAACCATAATAGGCAAGATGGGCCTGAAAAAATGCATTTTTAAAAGCTTTTAGGCTTCCTTTTCTGATGTCTGAACCAAAATGATGAGCTTCTAATATATGATTGCCTTGCTAATTGGATTCCACCTATGCCCTCCTCCCCAGCATTCGTTGTGCAGTTAGTTTTATGGTGTGTGCTTTTTGCTTTCTGTTCTCTTTGGAAGGTTTCAGATGTGTTCACTCAGCATGGAACTTACTTTAATATCATGAGATCAGATCCAGCATGCTTTGGTGACAAAACCTATGTAGCGCTGCAAGCTTCTGCTTCATGGGTCACAATTTAAAGGTAGGCCAATTAGGGACTAGAAATGATGTCAGAGGATAGGACTGGGGGAGAGAGATGAAGGATGAGAAGGTGATTGCTTTCCTTTCCCTATTCCATGTTTTCTAGGTCCATGAGGGCACCCAAAGAAGACAGCTACTATCTCTGGAGCCTAGTTTTAACAGATCATTGCTGCTTTTGCTTTGGATTTGACTTACAACCTTATCATATGAAATCACCCAATGCAGGCAACAGTGGGGGGATTCACCAGGCAGTGAGGTGAAGTTGATAGCCAGTGGGGGAATCCATCACCCCACAGCGCCTGCAGCACCCACAGCACCACCTTCTCCATTCCGTGGGGGAAAACGTCACTGCCCAGCTTGCCCCGCATTCACCCCATTACTGACAATGAAAATGTGTTCTCATTGCTCTGTCCTATGACACTTTCATTACAGTTTGGTGAAGGAGCCCTACTTGGCAAGCTCCAACCCTGAATTGCAGTGAAAGTGTTGTAGGACTGATAAATTTACCCATGTGATGAAGTCCTTAACTCTGTCAAGGAACAGCAACTTGAATCTACTGGGCTAGTGTACAGGAGGCAAGCCTCTACATGTGCAAAATTTCTGTCTGGTCTGGTGCAGATGACATTTTACCTCCACAGAAATGTTGCTGTGTGCAGCCGGATCTGTGAGGGAAAGAATGTGCAGCTTGAAATGTATCAGAATAATATCCCCAATTGCAACTGTGTACAGCGGTGTCCTTGAGATGTTATAGAATTGCCATTTTAATTTACTTTTTAAAAAAGCCTATCTCTAACACTTCTGTCTGATAGCAAATGGCCTATATAAAAGCTCCGATGGTAAACACTAAAAGGGGTGAATTCACTTTAAAATGAATTAGATATATGAATATGGTTGAAAAAAACTTGACATTTTTAGTAGAAAAAATAACTTTTAAAATTATAAAATGTTTAAAATTGTACTGTTTTGCAGAGGCCGTACACCTCCTTTCTTAATTGGAGAGAAACGGGATATAAAACAAATAAATATTTTATAAACATCCCCTGGCACACACACATACTGAGGGGGAAAACAATGTGAAGACTGATCATGCTCAGTAACCAATGTGAAGTGTCCTTGGAAAAGTCAAATGGCAGCTGCAGAGGGGAAAGTGAAATACCTTTGTATATCTGCTTATAGTGTCCTTGAGAGCATGAGTAGTTGCTGGTTGGATGGATCCCTAAATGGGAATACTCCTCTTAGGAGAAAAAGAGGGGGAGGACAAACTGGTATCGTTGCAGGTTGTACTTGTCACGTCAGCTTCTAGCTCTGAAGTTGTAAATGTTCATATTTTAGACAAGAGGAATTTCTGTATTATGTATCTGCAACTGTTTGGGCTCATAAACTGTTGTGCCAAATGCTGAAAATCCATGTTTCTTCATCTCGGGTAACTGATTTTGTTGAAGCACACAGAGGAAGAAAGACAAGAGGAAGCCATGTGATAAAACTATTACGGTTCTCTAAATGGCTCTGCTCATATCCTATTGAATATGCTATTTTTCAGCCGAGTGGTTTCTTTCACTCTTGATTTTATGACGCAAATCCATGGCTCAGCCAGTTCTATTTATTCTGAATTGAAGTCAGCTATGAAAAACATCTCCAGCTGTGTTTTTCTTTCTGTGGAAAGGATAGCGGCCTCCATCCAATGTCTAATTATACTTGCTAAAATCTTCCTTTGACCCAAACAGCTATATTGCTTGAATCTCACACACTAACACACAATATGTACAGAAAGTGATGAAATTATTTGAATGCTCACAGACAAACTGTTACAGGCATTGTTTGATGATGGCAAGCATAAGAGATACTTTGGAATATAGTTTGAAATATTGGTGGAGGATGGATTTTGTCCCATCTGCTGCCTTCTTTCCCATAAGCTGAACTTCTTACTCTGAAACAAAGAGGAAAAAGGATGCATTTGAGGGAGATACAATGAGGGATTTACAGAGAGAATAATACAATGAGTATAGTCAATTAATATTTATAGTTAAGTATACCAAAGCAGGCATGGGAACTTCTGACTCAAATTTTCATTTTGAGTCAGTTCAGTCTCAGACTGTTCAGTCTGAAGGACTAAAGCATCCAGTTTATGGAGAGCCATAAGTCTACTTTGAATTTCCAAATTTTCTTACAAGGACTGGACTGCAGAAGGTGGGCAATCTGGTAGTAGACCTCTGAAGTATAGGAAAAGAGACAGGCTTGGTTACAACAGATGCCATACAATAAAATCCCCCATATAGCCAGCCTGAACTGCATAGGGTTCCCAAGTGGCTCATGGGCTTCCAGCTGATTGACTCTTACAGTCCTTAAAAGAGACAAGGAAGAGGGAAAGGGAAGGTTCTGTCCTGGCCAAGCCTACGTTTGGACTTCACTTTGACTGACCTGAAGGGTTTTGCTTACTAATTCTGCACTACACAGTGGTTGAAAAAGGTAAGATATACTGAGAAATAATGCTTGGGTTAGTCAGCATTAGGAGGAGAAATAAAGCTCACAAAAAGAGACGAGCCACATGGTAATTACAGGCAGACCCCATGTTACGAACAAGATAGCTTCTGTAGTTTTGGATAGCATGGGGAAGGTTTAACGTCCCTGTGCCCTTGTTCAGAAGATTTCACCTCACCTTCTGTCTCTGTGATAATTGGATTTTGAAAAAATTGGTTTGTTGTTGAAACAAGGATTGGTGATAAAGCTTCAGTGGAGACCCCCTTTCCACGTGATAACTCTTTCAGGGGTGGATTTCCCTTCCTAGGGGCAGATTTCTCTTACTTTCTGTTGGCTCATCCATGTTCTTTACTATGAGTCATTTGTAAGTCAGATGTTTGTAATTTGGGATTGTCTGTATTATGTTTTTGTACTAGTGCAGGAGTTCCAGGGAATCAAAGAATCACAGAGCTGGAAGAAATCACATCCAGTCCAACCACCTACCAAACCAGGACACACAATCAAAACACTTCCGACAGATGGCAACTCAGCTTCTATTAGTCCACCTCCCCTCCCCAATTGCAGTCTAAGGCAACATTTTGCACTGTCAATGAATTCTTGAGTGGTAATAGAAGAAATAAGGGACATTTACGTGATTTTTTTTGCAAAAATAAGGGACACTTCATAAAAAGGGACACTTCATAAAAAGACAAGAGTTCCTTCTGCCACCCTGACATCATTCCACAGATATAAACAGGCAGAATGAAAGCAGACAGACCTTTAAGCTGCAAGGCCATTCAAGGCTAATCAAAGCTGCTGTGCAGATGAACTCCTGGCAGTTGCAGATCTTAGGCTTTGGCAGAAAATGGCTGCCAAAGCCTCTTTGCTGTTGTCCTCCCTTGTGGCTCGTCTTCGCCGCCGCCTGCTCCAAATGTGCAGGGCCAGGCACCCGCCCCTCCTTCCCTCTGCTGCCCTCCTTCTTCTCCCTCTCTCCTCAGGCCACGCAGCGATGGCAGCAGTTGGCACTGAGGATGGAGGCAGGGGAGTCGCGTCAGGGCAGCCTCAGAAATCCAGCTCTGACTTCACGATCGACTAGTTCCGCCTCCGTGATCGACTGGTCGATCGCGATCGACCTAATGAGCACCCCTGGTCTAAAGGACATAAAAATGTAATTCTTAGCCTATATTTTACTATCCACAGCATTTCCTTTATCTACCAAACTAATGTACTACTAACATGGGTTGTTGTGAGTTACTAACATGTTTCCTGGTGCATTATTTGTGATAATTTGAGCACATTGCATTTTCTAATAGGTATTGAAAACTCCGTTGTAACAAGAACGGCCTATTTTACAGTTCTGCAGTCAAGAGCATGTTTAGCCTTCAGAAGAGAAGGCTGAGAGGAGACATGATGGTCATCTATGAATATGTGAGGGGAAGTCATAGGGAGGAGGGAGCAGGCTTGTTTTCTGCTGCCCTGGAAATAGGACGAGGAATAATGGCTTCAAACTACAAGAAAGGAGATTCCACCTGAACATTAGGAAGAACTTCCTAACCGTGAGAGCTGTTCAGCAGTGGAACTCTCTGCCCCAGAGTGTGGTGGAAGCTCCTTTTTTGGAAGCCATCTGTTGGGGGTGCTTTGAATGCGATTTTCCTGCTTCTTGGTAGGGGTTGGACTAGATGACTCACAATCTATGATTCTATAAAATCAATTATGGATACAAATAAACGATGGTAAAAAGCCAATAAATATTTTGTTGTTTAAATCCAGTGAAGATTACTAGTATTACTGGCAGGGGTTAACTGTGATTATATAGTAAATTTATTTAAAGTAAGAATCATCATAGTAATTGATGGCTTGCAGTAGCTAAATGTGTTGTCTTTATGCTCTTCAAAATATGGTACATTTACATTTGACCTTTTTACATTAAACCACCTACAATACAGATTATTGTAGCCAGATTTTTTTAAAGTCAAAGAGCACAGCATTAAAGTTAGTAGAAAGATAGCACTTTGGCCTCAGTTATAACAACATTTAGACATTAATGGCTTATTTTGCAGTTCTGCATTCAAGAACTAAATATTGTGACTGTATTTCTGGGATAATTGTCATTATTGTCTTAACTTGTCATTGCTTTGCCCCATTGACACAATATGTGTTTGAACTCTCCATAAGCTTGCTGACAGCTTGCAAGATGGCCACTCAAAAAGGGACTTTATACATCCTGAACAATGTTGCTCAGACACAAGTATTAAAACCAATATTCCCTCCTTCTCCTTAACAGAAGCAGTAAAATAACTCTACTCTGTAGTTATGTATTGTGAACTTTGATCTCCATTTCCCTAGAAGTACTGCATCCATGATTACTGATTTGTTTTTCAAAACTGTTTCCTTTAATTAATGGTACTGATTTATTTATTTTTAATGTTAATTATCATCATGTCAAATGAGACTATTCCTCTTCTGAATTAAAAACTGTGAATATATAAAACAGCTTGCATAATGTGAAATTAAAATCCCGCTAATTTAAAATGTGTGCCGTTTGTTGATCTCTTGGGCTGTTAGAAAAACCTTTGAAGATTAAATTGCTATCTGTGGTGGTTTGTGCTTGACAGGTTTCACAAAGTTGTCTTCTGTTTTGTTAGCCACTTAAATAGTCATTTGTCTGCATACTCTGACAGCTTGCCCATCCCACTGCAAATTCTGTAGACTAAAAAAACAGCTTTTCTTCATGCTAGCAGGAAACAAACTGAGCATGCTGTGAATTTTATTTCGAACTTGGCTGGTTGTGTATAAATGCCAGCTATGATATTGGGAAGTTGCCCCAGGGTACTTTCTCTAGTTTCTCTTCTTCTAATGGAAAAATACTGTTTCAGTTATATTTTTAACACTGAAAGGCTTTCCTTTGAGAGGCAGGGTTCATGTAAATGTTCCTGTTTTAACTTATTTGTCTTCAAAATATGGAAATGCCAGTGAATATATATCACCTGTGTTTTTGGGCTGGCATATTTTTCTGGGTGATCTCGCTTAAGCAGTTTCAAAGACGTTTTCCTATTATGAGATATAAAAAATAGTTCTGGTCTCCATATCTTAATTCCAGTGGGAATGAATAGTCTGCCAGCATTACTTTTTAAACTTGACATGGAGCCACCAAAGGTCAATAATCTGGCCCCGATCTGTTTTTTAGGAGATTATCACACCACACTGTTAAAGAGCTGTTATTCACTGCCTGTTGCTACTACACTTGCCAACTTCCAGTGAGTACTGCATGGTTTTTAGGATTAAACTGACTTTCCTCCACTTTGCAAAGTCAGGTGATACTCCGAAATATCTCCCAGCATTGGGGCAGTCTGGAGAGCAGGATGGAGACCCAATTCCAGATGTGACACTGGTTCACTTTCACTTCCATCTGGTCAGATAGCTCCTTTCAAACTCCCAGATGTCATGGGTGCCCTGTTCTGATATCAGTAGATGGAGCTCTGTGGGAGTGGTGGCTGTGATAGAGAGGGTGAGGTGATGGCTCAGTGGGGCCAATGGATCTCTGTCCAGCTGGACAATGTGGTCATCAACATGATGCCACAGAGGATTTGACTAAACAACAGTGGGCAGGTACCTAACAAACGAACCTAGTAACACAAGTTGGTGCTAGTAGTTATCAAACAAAAAGTTGCAATAAGCAATGAATAGTTTTGTCAAAAAAGTAATTATTATTGAACTATCAAATATTCAACATAGGGGCTGCTAAGTGCTCTAGATACATAAATGGTGCACCTGGAGTCAATACATATAAGGAATCATACACAATATTCAATACCAGGCTCCAAAGTGCAAGATATCAGTAAAAAATCATGTAGTATATCTGCTGAACACAAGCAATCCCAGCATCATAAATATTGGTCAAAAAGACATACAGGTGTAAATACACTATAGACGCCTTGCATAACACAGTCAAAATTTCATATAATAGTGCAAGGTCAATGAATAGATCAATAGTATTTCAAAAGGAATCATAAGAGAGCACTCACGGGAACACAAGTGAAACTTCTAAATAGAACATAATGGGAATTCCCATCCACATAGTCCCGGTAAATAGGTCTTTCAACGCCCATAATGGGAAGAGCCTCTGTAGCGCTGCAGCAAAGTATACAGTTCCACGTGTAGAACTGTATACTTTACTGCAGCACTACAGAGGCTCTTCCCATTATGGGCGTTGATTCACCGTTTATGAACAAAGCTTTAAAAGAAGGAAGGGAGATGGAGAAAAAAGAATGTTAATATTAAGAAATTTTTATTTTAGCTTGAGTTTTTGTGTATCTAAACCTACTTTTTTGGATGCAGAACAGAGTGATATCCAAGCATACAGACAAAATTGTGGGAGTGGGATGGAATGTAATAGGATCCAAAAAGATACAAATCATGACCCTCACAGTAAATTTCAAAACAGCTGGGCAAGCTGATACATGTATTTGCAATTGCCAGTTAGTGTTGATGTGCTAAAGTAGTAAATCAGCTTGCCAAAGACAGTTTTGTTGAGTTCAGGGCTTTATCGGAGAAGATTCTTTTTGTTACTCGTGCAATAGGGGAGACTCTTGCTTAATGGCTGTAATGTGCCATTGTTATGCTGTAAGAGACTAACATAGTTACTTTGAAAACTAAATTAAAGACGTTTCACTACCAAAACCAGATCAAATATGAGACTGAAGATAGACAGACCCATATAATCAGTACCACACAAGACTATCCTGCACCCACCTTATGAAGCACCTTGTATATTTGCTCCTACTTAATAGAATAGCTATCTAGTCCAGTGTCATGTCATTGGAGCCCTTGCATGCTACACAATCATGACATAGACTCCATAGGATGTTAAAGTGAAATATTAGTGTTAGAATTATATTGTTTAAAAGGGCCCAGATGTCTACCTCTTTCAAGTTGGTTACAGCACCCTGAACACCCCAGATTTCGTCTGATCTCTGAAGTTGGTTATAAGCAGGTTATCTCTCCTAAGCTGTATAGACTCCTGGCTTCACTTGTGATCAAACTTCTAAATTCAGCTGGGCAGTTCTTTGATTCCGTGTTCCTTTTACAAAAATATATAAGATACCTTACACAAATATGCATAGGGTGCAACTTCTGTATCCGTGGGGATCTACACTATGCATAGACATGCGAAATTGTGGATAATAGCAAACCCTATTGAAATGACGGACTTCTGCCCTAAGAATACCTAAAAATGCCTAGAGTGCCTGGGAGCAAATAAAATCAGGGCTAAACTGATTGCAGACATTGCAATCGACTGAGCCAGAGATGCTCTCATCTAGTTTTTAACATGACTGATATTTTACATTGGCTTTTCACTGGTTATAATTTGCAAGCTATGACTTACCCCAGTTACATCCTGCCTTTAATTGTTCAATTTTACAATGTTTTGTATTGACACTGGACTAATATTGTTACTTAAGCTTATTTTTTCTTTTCTCTCTGCATGTTCTGTCAAACATGGTTAAATGAAACGTAAGGTCCTGGGGATTGAATTGTACAGCAAAAGTGAAGATACAATTTAACATTAAACAAAAACCAAGAATTGAACAAAAACAAGGTTTGGTTGGTTTCCCACATCTAGCTAGATTATTAATAATCTTGAATTACTTTTACTGTTGAAAACACATTTTTATTTTTCACATGGAAAATATATTTCAAACAGCTCTTCCAGTTTTTTCTTTGGCTTGTTTCCCCTTGTTCCACTTCATTCTTTTCCTCCTTTCTTATTTTTGATCTGGGCTGCAGTATATTCTTCAGCACTCCTTCACCCATTATCTTAAGGGCCCTGCTTTTTGGTTTGCTTTTCCTTTCACCCATGTCAACCTTTTCCCTGTATTTCTTCTCAAATGCAGAAGAATTTATTATGTTCTCAAAAACAGACTTGTTCTTTAGGCTCATATGCCATGCTGGCTATGCAGAAAATGAAGAAATATGGTTTTATGTGAGAGATGGAGCAACAATTGGGAGCCAAAAAGGTGAAAAAGCCATCTGTGTAAATCCAAATGCTCCAAAGAGGAAGATGGTGTTCAATTAAATTTCACGCTAAGACTCCACTTGTACTAATCTTGCATTATGCAGAATTATTGGTAGCCTATTCAGCAAATATGCTGAGGTAAAAAGTTAAGGCTTATATATTAAACCTCCATGAAATTACTATTAATCCTAAATAAAACCCTTTAGGTGCTAATATGATTTATCACATCAGCATGCCAGGAGCCTTAGTGTTGTGTGGATCTGCAAAGGAACTCTATTTCATGCACCATTATTGTAAAATAAAACTTCCTCCCGAAAAGACAAAGACAGGATGTTCACTAGCAAAGCAATTTTCATAAACTAATGACACTGGGAAATGGATCAAGCTAAGTATGGATTAGTTTTATGAGAAAAATGGTAAATAATGGATTTAAATGGAGCTTCCCAACTATTGCATTACTTGAACTGGCTGCCATTTTGTTTGTTCCTAATTCTACAAAATGGAAAAAGGAGGTCGTGTATAACCTTAAATTTAAAGGACAGAACCTAAATACCTGTCAATAATAAAAATAATAAGTTCTTAACGTTGATCAGGAGTCAACCAAGGAGGTCATGTCTACTATTCACAAGTTACATATTTCCTGCAAAAAACACCAATGCATTACATGGGAGGAAATAATTACCACATCAAGTACAACTTTTCTCAGTGTTGGCTATTTCAGCAGAACCTATTTCCAAAATATAACTACGTATGTTTAGAGATCGGTTTGCAGGGTGATTCTGAGAATGGAAATGCATCAGGTTTGGAAAGGCCAAAGATGAAGAGAACCAACAATAGAACTTGCTTTAAAGAGAATAAAATCAAATACAGAGGTTTTAATACTATTATTTATCACCCTCAAATCTCCCTCTGCTTCCTTATAGATTTATGAATTCCATTTTATTATTTTACATGGCACCCTGACCTCCCCAATGTGCCAGAAATGACCAGCCATAGTGTGAACGCCCATTATCAGGCACTACTGGTCATTTGGGACTATTTTTGAGTGGTTATTTTTTTAGGGTAAGGGTATGGCTTTCAAAAGAAAAAGTAGAAAGTTTGAAAGAAGATCTGGGCCTAAAACAGTCATGGGGTCTTCTGAGAATAAACCAAAATACCCATATTTCATTGCATAACAGTAACCATCACATAATAGTCACACTCTCATTTTTGGTGTGGCAAAATTTGGTATTTTTTATTTCCCTGCATAATAGTCAAACCCTTAGTTCACTAGCCCATGTGAGTAAATGAAGGGTGTGACTGTCCTTTTGGTGCTATGAGTCTTAACTTGGCTGCCAATCGACTTAAGCCCTGCAGCACCACGGAAAGGAGGCAGGTGCAATGGGACTTGACTTGACGGGCAGCCAAGTTCAGCCCCATAGCTCCAAAAGGACAGGCACTCGGGGAGAAAGGTTCATTCCATTTCCAGCTGCCAGCTGAGTGAAGCCCTGTAGCTGGAATTCTTTTCCTTACATAATAGTCAAACACCCCCTTTTCAATTAAAAAAGTGAGGGGAGTATAACTATTATGCAATGGAATAGCATAATGTTTTATGCACCCAAAGTTTATCTGGTGTGATTGGGAAATTTGTACTACAATTGGGATGTGCAGACTTAGAAATGTAAAATTTGCAAAAGTTTTGAAGCCATGGATAGAAAAATATTTTCTAGCCCCCCGGAAAAGACCCCAGAAAAATTGAAAAGCAATATAAGCATCCTTTACAGATCAAAAGTCTTTTTGTTACTTTAGAACCCTGTTTGAAATATTAAAAGTAAATTTTAGTTCATAAAATAATAATTACAAATGGAATTTACTTTTCAAACTATTTTGTTATTGTTAAGATGAAGCTCCAGTGTGCTTAAGTTAAGATACTCCTTGTTGCATCAGTTTATGAGGAGCAGGCAAAAAATCCAATAAAAAGAAAATCTATTAATATTTATAAAGAAAATGTTTATCTCCTCTAGCCGTTCAAAATGCCAAGCAGACATAAAGTACTCATTCCCATTTTAAAAATCTGTGAAAAGAAAACCAACACCAGAAATTAAAATGTGATAGCCTTACTTAAAAATCTACCTGCAACATCATTTTTATAGATAACATAATGGGAATAAATTGGCTGGCATCTTATTTGAGAGTTACATCATCATATTTCAACTTACAATTACGTAAAGTTGAATTACACAATCGCTCAATGCTTCTATACTCAGGAGAGGGGAAGAAACATCTCTGGGACCATCAAGCCATAGCACCATGGTGCTATTGGGCAACAGATACCCCTTATTGTCCATCTACTTTCCTCATTGCACATGGGATGTGGCTGGATTGACACCCACATCTGCCTCCATTTACTCACCAGACAGAGTAGAAATAATTCAGTTCCACAATATGTTGACTAATGAGTAGCCATGTCTCTTAATTTCTGTTGACATTGATATCATCTAACTAGGAGCACAGTTTGCCCTTTTCTGCATATTCTTCCTTGATTTTGGACTATCCCTCCCTCCGGATTCTCCTACAACTCTCTTTGTAGTGCCAAATTGTGAATAAAGTTTTATGGATGAACATTCAGTGCCTGAAATGATGTGCTACTTTGCAACTTCGGTCTTTAAGACTACTTTGAGAAGTGGCATGGATATACTGTCTGGACAAAGCAAGTGTATTGTCTCTTGTGTTGGGCTTTGTTCTACCGAGAGCAAAACATTTGGATTAGCCAATTTATCCTTGTTGAAAAAACTAAATAGATTCAACATTTAAGCAAGTGTAGGAGTGTGGTCTCCTATGTCATATCTAGTTTGGGCTTTTCTGATTGTTTTCACATAAGAAAGGAGATGTCATGGCATCTTGCTTTGAGCATATCCCCTACAATTTCTTAGTGAAATCTTCTATCAGCACCTGTTCATTACTCTGCTCTTCACAGCAGCAGCCACCTGTGTGCAACGACAGTTTTCAGCTTTCTCTGGTTACACCTTAATTGCTGCTTCGTTTAACTGTGGAATACCTGAATTACATAGCTCCCCATCTTCTCATTAGGAGAGAGGGTGACTTAATACATTAGATATCTCAAGGAGAAGCCAAAGTACATTAAGAATGTGTACGTAATGAGTTGAAGACAAAACCATCCTATGGGCAGTTATATTCTCACAGGTATGTCACATCCTTCCTATTATCTTTATCCTTCTGTTTCATCATCACATTGTGACTCAACATGTACTGTTCTGGGAAGGCTTGTACAGGAGATATTTATGAATGTCACAGCAAGGCAGACTCAAGGAAATGAATTTGGCAACTTGCAGGTGGTTGTTTGAGATGTTTTCAGCTTTTTCTAACTATGGGTACTGTCTTGGTGATTTGGTCTTCGGAAGGAATATCACAAAATACCAAGGAAAATGCATTTCCCTTTTTCATTTGGTTTCACACCTTTGTATTTCTCTTGGTTAGGATATGTACTTTGTTTCTCTAAAGACAAATCTAATTTTGAGGCTTCCTGTTTAGTTCTAGATATTAATGAGCAGTCTGGATAGGCCATTGGCCTTTTTATATAAGGACTAGCATCGTGAAAATATATTCAGGGTATGACCTTGCATTTGTTACCTGCATACAAGCTTCCTATTGTTGTCACTAGCACACTGCATAGTTTTACATAATATTTTGCTCCTCAGGATATATTTATACAGTAATGGCTCTGTGGCCGGAAAACAAAAACTTTGCTAATTTATGGGGAAAATGCACATTTTAAATGAGCCTGCGGCTTCAGCCATTTTCTGAGAGGGAGGGTTTGCTTTACATTTTAATGGTGTGCTTTCTTTCTGCTCCCTGTTGTTGTAGACAAATCCAGAGCTTTTCCAATTTCCATAAAGTCTGGGGAAATAAAATGTCAAAAGTGTGTATAATAGCAACATTGGGCCTTCTGTTTTTGCTCAAAAGCAACAAGATGACAATGTTAGCTTTATAATATCTTACACCAGAGATAGGCAACCTATAGTTCTCCAGGCACTGGATTATGCTACACATCACCCGTGACCTTTGTCATGTTGTCTGGCGCTGATCGGAGTCAGAGACTTACAGTTTCCTGGTCTGTGTCCTAGGGGAGGCAAGAAGGATCCAGACATCAGACACTGATGGCTTTATAAACATTTCAGGATCTTGAGGAGCTTTATTACAGTGACTCATGGAAAATCCTATGCAACATATATATTTGCAGTATTATTTGGGAAGGTCAAAAATTACAAATGGAGGCTCATGATACTGTGAACTAGACTTACTGTCCCATTACTTTGGGATTTGTATGTACAGTTTTTAATACCCCAACCTGCATATTCTGCCAGGCAGTGCCCCAACTGAACCCCTTTTAAGATTCTGCACATCCGGGTGGTGCAAAATTATGTCAATGGCATTCTCCTAATCACCGAGAGCATGGCAGGAATCCAAGGGAAGCCCTGCATTTGCCCGTTCTCAGTGTGCCTCATGCTAGGATAGCACTGCAGTCATTTCCTAGCACCCCAATCTGCAGCATCTCACAAACATTTCCTTTGGAGTGCTACCTGGCTGAAAAGGTAGGTTCATTGGCATGGTGTTTTCAGACATAGCAACAACAGAGCTCTGTCATCATTGTTTCATCTGGTGAGATGTATTTATCAAATGATGGGCATTTTTATCTCAGATTCTGATTGTGTCTTTTCTGTTCTATTCTTTCACGCAGACAAGTACATTTTAAAAATTATACTGCTGTAGGTCAATCTCTGGGCTCCTACTCCAACTCCAACATGATGCCATAGGTATACAAGTCACCACAGGGCTAGTGGTTGGTGGGTGTTTCTTCCTAAAGTTGACACTATCAAAAGGGGAGGGAGGCAGCGGATGTTTCAAAATAGAAATCTAGCACTCCAAAAGTCTTTCTTGCCGTTTTCTTCTTCTTCTTTTTTAAAGCTGTAACCTTTAAAAAAAAGTAGAATTACAAAAGACCATTCTGCAAGTAGAATTACAAAAGACCATTCTCACTACTGGACATCCGGCACCTTTCTTTTCAGTGTGGGAGAATTTTGCGGTACTCCATTCAATGAGCAACATTGCCATATCTCCTTTTCCTACTCTTTGGAGTTGCCAAGCTCTCCTTTTGGCTGCAATTCTACCATTTGGAACATCTTTATGGTCCAGTCACTCTCCTGGTGCAAAGGTGGATGTGATGGCATGCCTGAGCCTTTGGGAAAACTATAATATGTGGCTTTACTTGGGGGCTATCTGTATATCTTCTGTTAAGATTAAGATCCTTAGCAGACAGAGGCACTATAGGCAAGGGTGAAAAGATAACCAAAATGAGTTTGCTGCAAACAAGATGAATAAAGGGTTAACTTCACCTGGGACTATCATAAGGTAACTTAAAACAGTACATTACAAAAGGAGCCTTTGCTAGTTGCAGTCATCTTTCTGGGGTCTTTGAAAGCTTCCTGCCTCTGGTGCAAAGCAATGGTTGTAAAAGATCTCAACCTTCTTTCTTGTGAAACATAAGTTGGTCATAAGCTTGTTGTCCTTTGGACTGGTGGTATAAAAATACTGCTGAATGCAGGTGCTAAGCATTCCTGTTTAAATTGCTTGGGTTTAGGATTACCAGACAATCCCAAGTCGTCATAGTAGCTCTGCTGTAGAAAAGAGGGAGGAGGCCAGAAAAGAGCTCAATACAGGGAAATGGAATAGATCAACTAAGGCTGGCCTCTTGGAGTGTGTGTGTGTGTGTTATGCTCCTCCCAAAAACTAATACAAAGGAAGGTATCTACACTATTAGGAAAATCTATGAACAGGGGGAACTAAAGCAGAGGAGAGGAAAAAGCAGAGCCAAAACTTCACAGTTGAAGAGTATGCCTCTCTTGTGTGGACTGAATGGAAACTCTGAGAGAGAACCTGCTTGCATAAAACCTGAAAATAAGACATATTTTATCTTTCCCACCATTTGTGCCAGTAAAAAGAGGGTGAAAAAATGTGTTAATTTAATTACTGCATCATAAAAATGTTATAATTCCAAATTATTATTATTATTATTCTGGAAATTCTTAAAACAAGAACAACACACAGCACAGGAATAAAAGGTTGCAACCAAGTTTACTTGGACATAAGCATGGCGACAAAATTATGATGTAATTCTCATTGATTTCCCCCGAGAATCCCCAATCTGATGTCTGGACAGTTTCACAACATGTTTTTGCTTCATAATCCTATCTAGTCACAATGTAACTAGAAATACTTGCTCGGTTGATTTCCCTTGCTTGTTACTTGGTCCTGAGCCCAAGGTTTCAGTCATTTCCAGGAGGTTGCTGCATTAAGTGTTTTGCAGCAAAGACAAGGATGACACAAGGGATGTAAGTCTTCACGTAGTTCTTTCTTGCATACAAAAATAAAGGAACTGAGAAGTTCTCTCTTTACTAGCATGAGATTGTGAGAATTAGTGTGTATTTTATCCCCCCCCCCCCCCAATTTGGGATACTGTTTGCAAAAATATGGCAAAAATACCTTTTTGTGCAAAATCACATGCATTAAAACAATATAATTTGCACAAAAAACAGTTTTCTTCACAAAATGGAGAGGGTTTACAATTTATTTTCATAAATGTATTTTTCACAAATGATGAAAAACTTTTGGCCATTGACTATTTTCTTGACGGGGTATATCAGTTTTTCAAGATACTCTTTCTCATGAATGAGAACATTTCTAAGGGTTGTTTCCACATCCCTCTGTGGCACTTTGAGTCAATTTTATTTATTTAATGGATTGCAGTCCACTTTATTAGATGCAACTGATGAAGTGACACAGTTATAGGGCTATGATTCCACTTGAGCTGCCATGGTAGCATTCTGTGGAATCCTGGAGTTTGTCGTCTAGTAAGGCAGAAATCAAGTGGTAGCATGGGGGTAATAATCAGAGCATTGGACTGTGACTCTAGAGAGCAGAGTTTGAATCCCAGCTTTCTGTGGAAACCCTCTGGGTGACCTTAAGCAAGTCATATTCTCTCAGCCTCAGAGGAAGGCAGAGACAACTCCCCCTCTGACCAAATATTGCCAATAAAACCAGGTGATGGGTTCACCTTAGGGTCGGCATAAATTGCAAATGACCAGAAGGCACACAACCGCAAGGTACTACTACAGGAGCTCTCTGGCTCAGAATTGCAAATATCCCACCTTAAACCGGAAAACCCAGGTTTCAATAGCAGGTGGCCATGGCAGTTAAAATAGACTCATCATATATAAATGGTTAATGCAAAAGGAATCTGGAACTGATGTCCATAAAACCTTATTATGTGAAAACGGGTTAATTTTTGAAGAGCCAAAGGATTCCTTGTTGTTTGTGTTTTTATTTATTTATTTATTTAAATTATTTATAATCCGCCCTTCTCCACCCCCAAAGAGCGGCTAACAACAGACAGCGATACATATATAATCATTAAAACAACTAATTGCACCATAAAGAATACATTAAACAGATTAAAAACCAGATAAAAAACACATAGTTAAAATCCACAAAATCCACAAAGTCTGAGTTCCATAGTCTCAAATTTGTGTTTTAGTCTGGATCTACACTGCCAAGTAATATAAACCCATATAATGCAGTTCAATGCAGTTAAACTGCATTGTATGGGCCTACACTGACCATATCATTTAGTTTAAACTGCATTCTTTGGAATCCTCCACAGAAAGCTTTAATAGTGAGAACTAAATAAACACACTTCAAAAGTAAAGTGAGTGGGAGTCTTACTTTATTGGTATGTTGCACAATGTTTTTGAAATACTTCTTAAATATACTTTTAAAGGGCACTTTGACAGATATTTTCAAACTTTATACCACTCAATTTTCAGTCCTCTATTTTTAAAAAGTAACAAAGGCTAATAGAAAAACAATGATTAATGCAACAAGTTAGTTATCATCTTGGAAAATAATTACTTTTAAAAAGCAACTTTTCAAGGTTTGAACAAATTAATACAGCAATCTGAAATATATGGTAATTGAAGACAGCAGTTACAAGTTACTATGAAACTTAAGTACATTTGGAGAATTAACTATACTTTTAAATAAAATAACCAATTGGACAGAAATGTGAACATAATTCTAGAGTTAAATAACAAGCACACATACATATAAAGAACCAGTAGGTACAGTGGTTTGAGAGTTGAGCTGTGACTTGAGACCAGAATTCAGTTACCAACATGGCCATAGAAACCCACTGGATGACCTTGGGCGAGTCACACACACTTAACCCCAGAAAATCCCATGAAAGGGTCACCTTAGGGCCGACATGTCAGAATGACTTGAAGGCACACAGCAACAGCACATACATATACCACACAAACATTTGTAGCACACACAATTTTAGGTAGTGAAACTTAAATGATTTAAGGCAGTACAACTACTGAAGGACTCCATGGTCTTATGGGAAGAACTTTAGATGGGTATAAGGCATTCTCTAAGGCAGGTCTTACATAATTTGTGGCCCTCCAGGTGTTCTGAACGACAGTTCTCAGAATTCCTGACTATTGGATAAGCTGGCTAGGACTTCTGGGAGTTGGAGTCCCAAACACCTGGAGAGCCACATGCTGTAATGCAGTGCTGTCCAACTTCTTCCGGCCCAAGGGCCGGAAGAAGTGTCACTGATCACCTGGGGGGCCGCAGGTGATCAGTGAGCAGGGGGCGGGCCCGATAGCGGGGGCGGGGCCAGCTGACTTCCTCCTCCTTCGCCCCTCCTCCTCTCCCGTGGACGCGCCGCGGTGCGGGGAAGGAGGAGGGGCGAAGGAGGAGCCAGCTGTCTTCCTCCTGCCTGTATCGCCCCCTCTGTCCCTCTCTCGGCGCCGCCGTTGCGAGGCAGTTCGCAGCGGCGCCGCCGAGAAAGGGAGAAAGGGCGATCCAGGCAGGAGGAAGATAGCTGGCCCCTCCTCCCTGTACCGCCGCCTCGTCCCTTTCTCGGCGGCGCCGCTGCAAATTGCCTCACAACGGGCGGCGCCGAGAGAGGGAAGGGGCGATCCAGGCAGGGAGGAGGAGCCAGCTGTCTTCCTCCTGCCTGGATCGCCCCCTCCGTCCCTCTCTCGGCGCCGCCGCTGCAAACTGCCTCGCAATGGCGGCGCCGAGAGAGGGAGAAGGGGCGATCCAGGCAGGAGGAAGAGAGCTGGCTTCTCCTCCCTGCCTGGATCGCTTCTCCGTCCTTCTCTCGGTGCCGGGGGCAGAAGGCGGCGCCAACGGCAGCGCGTCACAGGCCTGGCGTGACACGCTGCCCCTTGGCACCGCCTACTCCTCCTTTTCGGTGCCCCCCTCCCTTCCTAGGCTGGGGGAGCCGCCAAAAAGGAGGAGTAGGCGGTGCCAAGAGCATCGCGTCACGCCAGGCCTGTGACGCGCTGCTCTTGGCGCCGCCTTCTGCCCTTTTTTCGCGGCTCCCCGCCCTAGGTAGGGAGGGGCGCCGAAAAGGAGGAGCTAGCTCTCTTCCTCCTCCCTGCCCCGCCTCCCTCCCCCCCGGCCGCCATTTAAAAAAAATTGATTTTTTAAAAAAAATTTAAAAATGGCGGCTGAGGGCATAGGTGGGGCCGTGTCCAACAGGCTACGGGGCCGGATCCGGCCCCGGGCGCCAGTTGGACAGCCCTGCTGTAATGCATTCAGCTAACATTTATTTTCTCTTTATTCCACCACTCTTCTAAGTTTTAGAATGCCATCTTTCTGATATGTTGGAACAACAAAGGAAATGGTGCCGCTTTCCAGGAACTGATGGATGACAGCTTCTCAAAACTCTAGCTAGTGATGAAAGATTTTTGGAATTGTTTCTGGAGAGCCACACAATTCTGACTCCTGCTGTAGAGCAAGCCCTACCCGTAACATTGGCTCTGGCAGGCCCCAGTATGGTGCCCCCAATAATGATGCTGAACTGTCTGTCAGTCGCACGCTGTTATCTTGAACACTGATATTTGGAGTACCTTAGTTGGTATGGTGAGGTATGGGTTTCAGCAAAAGGTTGGGATCTACTGACAGATGTCTGAAATAGCTCAGCAAGAAATCCTCTTGATGTTTAACTATCACAACAACAAGGCCATCCTCCCATCCTGTATTAGGGAAGAAAATCAGGGGGATTTACAAAGTCATTTACTTACTGAGAAGGAAAAGACACCCTTGTCCTTTGATTTTATATGTATGATCTCCTCTCTATATACTATTTCACCCCTGACTTCAGTGGTTGGATTTTGGATTTCAAGTAAAGAAGAAAGTACATCCTGCAGGCTTGAAGTATAATTAACCTCAGTATATTTTATTATACATTCCTGTTTTTCATTTTTGCCTACCAGTTGGATTCTCAAGGGAAAACATATTGAAACAGATAATCTGAAAAATGCAAATTAATATCTCCACTTCAATCAGGGACACAATGTTCTACAGGATTCATTTCAGAATATTTTTCATAGAAGGGACTGGTACCTGGTACCAATAAAATGGAGGCCTTGCATATCACTTATTAAATCATTCTCATGGGAAGTGACTGATATTCTGGGTAGGTTTTGCTTAGAATATGCATGTGATTTCAGGATTCAGAATTAGTGTGCTGACAATGTCAAGTTTTAATTCCAAGCATCGTGCATGGAGTAGGGCTCTTGAAACAAGGATGAGGAAGGCTTGCAGCTCTGACTCTAGATGATTTCGAGTTGTGTTGCCAATAGGAACAATCAGTAATGGGCTTCACGGTGGGCTTGATTCATCTTATGTGATATAAAATGGATCCTCATCATTTTTCAGCAGCCTTCACTGCGCCAGCTTTTAAGCCTGCCTAGTCTTCCAGCTTACAGAGCATCTTTACCTTTTGTGCTGAACCTTAGAAGCACTTAGCTGTAATTGTGATAATGCACTGTAGAAGGCACTGTTGATCAAGAGAAAATAACCAAAGGGTTAGCCAAAGATTGAGGTCCTGGAGATGTTTTCAAGAGGATTACTTTCAGTGAGTCACCAGTAGTCAGCTGATGGGAGACAGCATCTAAGACTTCAGAGATATGTGGTTTTCCTTTAAAATGAAAGGGAGAAAAGCATTTAGCATTATAGCAACCTAGCAAAATCAAGACCATACAAAACATATTCCAGTTACACACATAAACATGCATATTGTGATGATGTAATGATGTCTGCCAACCTAGATGGTTTTAAGAGGGATTAGGTGTATGCATGGAAGATATGGCCATCAATAACTACTCAGAATATTATATAGTCGTTCAATATTAGAAACAATATGCTTCTGTATACCAGTTTTTGTGTTATGTGATTAGAAGTCTGCCTCCTATATTCAAACCTTCTGCCATTTGGCTGGCATCTGTTTATCCACTATGGGAACAAAAAGCTGGACTGGTTAAGTACTGAGTCTGAGAACGTGGCTTTGATGTTCAGATCAACGTGATGATTCAGAAAGAAGCAAGCTTTTGTGACTTGACTGTTCATTGTGCTTCACATCCACTGGTTATTAAATCCTAATCTTTGAATGAACAAAGCATGGATTCTGAAATATATCTGTCTAAGTATGCTGAGATGACAGCCACAGTTAGATAATTTTTTAGCTGCAAAAATGATCTTATTTCTCAAATGAATTTTTGCTTTCACTACACTGATCTTCTGATGAACAGATTATTAATTTACTATCCATCTAGTAAAACTTGCTTTGATTTCATAATTAAACATTTGGTAAAGGTAAAGGTTTTCCCTGACATTAAGTCCAGTTGTGTCTGACTCTGGGGGTTAGTGCTCATCTCTATTTCTAACATCTAGAGCCGCTGATGGAGAGTAAGAGTCTCTCTGTGATCCTCGCGTCAAGGACACGGTCTGCGCCCAAGACTTGCAGAGGTGGAAGACAGAGCTTGTACTGCTCGTGAGAGAGTCATACCAACAGCGTAGTCCGTAGACACCTCCAAGGTCACGTGGCCAGCATTACTTCATGGAGAGCTGTTACATTAAACATTACCTACTGATATTTGAGAGCACAAAGGAAAAGTTGGCAATAAATTAAATTCTAACCAATAGCATCCACTGCCTTTATGATTTCAAACATGTATATGTCTTTAGATAACCTTTGGGAAGTCATTACTACAATAAAAAGTATAACCCATTTAGAAACAGTAAAAAGACAGACATAAATAGAGAATATGAGGGGGGGGGGTTAATTTCTCTGTATTTGAAGCATAATAATAATAATAACTTTATTTATACCCCACCACCATCTCCCCAAATGGGACTCGGGGTGGGTTACATGAGGCCAAGCCCAGCAGTACATAGCAACAAAATAAAACCAGAACAATAAAACAAACATCACAAATACAAGATTTATTACGGTCAATGACCAGCACCACAAATAAATAAATAAATAAAATAACATAAGAATACAAAAAACCCCAAAGTAATATAATGCAAAAATCAATGACAAAGGGCGGGCCACATGTGTGAGATAAAATGATAAAAACTCAGGATGAGATAGGGATGAAAAAGAAATATTTGTAAGGGAGAAACTCATAGGAAACAAGGTAGTGCAGACTGGCCTTCAAATAGGCAGGGAGAAGTGCAATATGAGGACAAACATTATGGGAGGAGCAACAAAAGGAGATATCTGATCACTCTCCAAAGGTGCAACAGAAAAGCTAAGTTTTGAGATCCTTCTTGAAAGTTGCTAAGGTGGGGGCTTGCCTAATCTCAACAGGCAATGAGTTCCAGAGTCGGGGGGCCACAGAGGAGAAGGCTCTCTCCCTCATTCCCACAAGTCAGGCCTGTGATAAAG
The DNA here is from genome assembly GCA_030556195.1 of Anolis apletophallus. NCBI lineage: Eukaryota > Metazoa > Chordata > Lepidosauria > Squamata > Anolidae > Anolis > Anolis apletophallus. Next base: position 47,304,691 of record JARBWK010000001.1, on the reverse strand, counting down.
GAAGGGGCGAAAGGAGGCCTCTCCCGAAGATCGAAGAGATCGGGCAGGTTTGTGGAAGGAGATGCATTTCTCACTGTTGTATGAATTAAAGATTAATTCGGGTTGTTATGAGTTTTCCATAGGAGGATGCTGCCAGAGATGTGGGCGAAACATCAGGAGAGAATGCTTCTGGAACATGGCCGTACAGCTCGGAAAACTCACAGCAACTCAGTGATTCTGGCCATGAAAGCTTTTGACAACACAAAGATTCATTCATTCATTTAGGCATAAATAAAACTTTTTAATGGAAAAAATAAAGGAACCAAAATACTTCCTCAGCTACATTTCAAGCAGTAGAGCTGTCATTTAAGTTTGACATAAGGAGTATAGATAAAACAGCATCTACCTGCACAGGTTTTTCACCCTCAACCTCACAAAGCTTGATTCCAAATGTTTTGTTGCCCGAATGCTGTTCATTTTCTTGCCCCAGGAAACAATTGTGTTCAGTGGGGTTTGTAAAATTCCATAAATTTTTTCAAAGCAATTGGGACCTTGCTTCTAGACAATTATTTTTGGTTATACAAACATAAACTAAAACACCACACACAAAATATAAAATTTACATGTACATTTAAGCCCATATAAATTAAATTTAAAACACATATCTATATTGGATTTTGAATAATAAACAAACTTGTTTCTTTAATATTATATCATAATATTAGGACAAATATCTAGCACAAAGCAAAAGTGGGTTAGAGAAGAATGCTGGTAATTTGTGTAGTATCAGCAATAAATTCTATGGCGTTCATTGGTGTGTTATTGTTTACCTTCAAGACATTGTTGACTTACGACAACTGTAATGCAAACTCATTATAGGGTGTTCTGGGGCTGAGAATGAGAGACTCAACCACGGTCACTCAGTGACATGAGAGAAGCCTCCCACAGGATGGTAAAATATCCATGTGTCTCCTGGGCAACGTCCTTGCAAATGGCCAATTCTCTCGCACCAGAAACGACTTGCAGTTTCTCAAGTCGCTCTTGACATGAAAAAAAAAACAACTCAGTGGGTTTCTATGTCTAAGTAATAAATCGAACCCTGGCCTTACTCCTAACTAAATGTACAAATAATTGCAGCCCAATATTACAGTATTCAAGCACGATTTGAATAATTTAATTCCCTCACCTATTTTTAATAAGGTGAACTTCTACCATTTAGTATTATCGTGACAGTTAACCTAGATTTGTTTTTTGTCACATTGAAGTGGAATTAGTCACAACTGTTTCAATTCAAAAAAAGGTCACATGCAGCATGATGCTAAAAAGGGCAAAATTCATTAAGATGTTAAACCCATAATATCAAGTGCCATGTCCCTTCTTATAACTAGTCACAGCCACCATGGGATACTGTTTTCCCCTCCCCCCCCCTATGAAATTCACCCACGCTTTTGCCACGAGACCCGATTAAGATCTCTCATTCAAAGCTGTACCAACTACACCTCTTCCTAGGGAATATGATTTGGATACCATAATTCATGTCTTAATTACCTCTGAGTTGAACAACTGTAATGAACATCATATGTGGCTGTTCTTGAAATGTGTTTGGAAGCTATGAGCTAATGTAAAACATGACAGCCAGGCTATTGTCTGGAATGTGATTTAAGAACCATATGCTACTAGTTCTAAATCAACTGTGCCGTCTTTCCATTTATTTCAAGATGTTCAGTCTGACATACAAAGTCTTAAATGTCTGGAACCAGGATAACGGAAAGATTGTTCCCTCTCATGTGAGTAGGCATGAAGTCTCAGCTTTGGTGTCAGTCCCAGCACTTCAGAAGTTTAGGTTAGAGATTACATGAGACGAGGTTTCCTATTTAGCTACAGTTTAACTGGGGAACTCCTTCCCAAAAGAACCCAGGCTGGTCCCACCCTAGAGGCAACCAGATCTATACTGTCCTGTATTTTCTTCCTTAAAACTAACTTTACAATTGGTTTTAATACATTTTAAAAAATTTTCATGCAATATTATACACAGTTTCTGGGTATTTGGTGGGAATGAAACCAGGATTACCCGTTGGAAATTGTATTCTTGGTGCACTCACTAGAATGTCTATAAAAATGTTCATTATTAATTAGTATGGTGATCAGAGTTACTTGTGCAAAAGAAATGGCACTTTATCTAGGTACTTCTGTTGCAATTGTAACAACCTCCTCCTCAGTTTCCATAAATAAAATATTCTGGAACTTCATAGTTCCAGGAAATTAATACTTTTTGCTCTTCCTTTCTCCTGCTGAAACAGTCAAAATTTGGGCCCTGTCCAGATGTCCAACAGCTGTGCAAGGTCTTTTACAAAGAATGAAGAGATAATGGAAACTCAAAACACACTGCGCTTCATCCCATCTGATTAGCTTCAGATCTTCCAGAATGTCGTAATGTTTTCATCCCGTTTTTGCCTATGTAAAACCCTGTCTCCCCACACAAACCGATAAGCTATAATACATCAATTTCCCCTAAAGACATCAGACACAAAAGCTTTACAATTAGAAACAAAGTAATCAAATCAAAGCCTTCAAATCATGAAGGTTCATGTGACAACAACTTCTGCATAGCAGGCTATTGCCTAGGGAGAGGACTCTGCAAATGTAGGTTTTGTATAAACATGAAAGGTTATTACAAAAGATATGTGACCTACTTCCTTCACTGAAGGGTGCAGCTTTTCTCTGTATTATTTCCTTTACAACAATTGAATGCTTTAGGTAGTGGGGGATCTGGTACAAAAACTGTATTCCTATACAAGCCCACAGGGAAAGAATAAGTAGAAATGGCTGGACTGTTTCAGGCAATCTAGAGTCAGGATTGAAAGGTGCCATTTGATCTGGTTATTTGCCAGTACAAACTATATCAGCCATACTTTAGGGCACAACTGTATGGCAAACGTTTTTCCTTGAACCCATATCATTTCTGAGCAAGGGAAGCTTGTGATGAAATGTGCTGGAAGAAAGTCTCTTGACTGAAATTGTTTTACGAAGCCTCCTGTGGATGCCCAGCACCAATCTCCCGATTTTGCTTGCTTACCATATTGTGTGTCACAGCAGGATTCCAAAGGGTTTTCCCCAAGGCACACTTAAATATGTTCTTTAAAACACAAAATAATAGTATGAAACATTTAACTTCAATACTAGCATTGAGTGAAGCACATTGATAATCTCTCCCTACACTAAAAGAAAACCCACAATACTGTTTCTGCTGCATGTCCTGCTGTTTCCTTTGATCAAAGAAATCCGATCAATGATTCTTTTCTCTTTTTACATCTTTCTAGAATACTTTGATCAAAAGATGAGTACAAGTCTCTATTTCAAAAAGCCCATCATGTTTCAAAAAGGACTATCTACACAATGATGTGAATATACACTTGGATGCATACCTGTCTACTGGAGAAAGTAAACAGAAGATGGGAAAAGGGCACTAGGAGGTCATTCATAAAATGGAAAAGGATAGAATATACGTCAGTGAAGAACATAATGTTTACCCGCAAAAGATGTGGGGAAATGTTCTGGTCTTTACTGTTGAACAATAGGTATCACCAGGTCTTGTCTTCATAGCCAACAGTGAGGCATAATGGGTGTTGCAGTTCAACATCTGAAAGGCAACACATTTTCCATTCCTGATTCATACAACAGAAATCGTGATCCTAGTTATACATGACTGACCCTTTCAATATGTATGTTTTCTGTGCAGCAAGGCATGGCCTTACATATTGGGTAGAAAAAAACCCACAAGTACACAGCCATAGAAGTTTATTTTGAGGGAGATCACCCGGAGTTTTGGGGTGTGGTGTCATCTGTACATAGATGATGTCCAGCTCTGTCACGCCTTCCTACCTACTACTAAGGAGGCTGTCCAGGTCCTGAACCAGTGCTTGGCCGCTGTAACGGACTGGATGAGAGTGAATAAATTGAAACGTAATCCAGACAAGAAAGAAGTCCTCCTGGTCAGTCACAAGGCCGAACAGGGCATAGGGTTACAGCCTTTGCTTGACAAAGTTACACTCCCCCTGAAGGTGCAGGTTCGAAGCTTGGGAGTGATTTTGGATTCATCGCTGAACCTGGAACCCCAGGTCTCGGCGGTGGCCAGAGGAGCTTTTGCACAGTTAAAACTTGTGCGCCAGCTGTGCCCGTACCTTGGGAAGTCTGACTTGGTCATGGTGGTTCACGCTCTGGTTACATCCCGAATAGACTATTGCAATGCACTCTACATGGGGTTGTCTCTGAAGACTGCCCAGAAGCTTCAACTAGCCCAATGTTTGGCAGCCAGGTTGCTCACCGGGGCTGAGTACAGGGAGCGCACAACCGCCCTTGTTATGCCAGCTCCACTGGCTGCCTATCAGCTTCCGAGCACAATTCAAAGTGCTGGCTTTGGCCTATAAAGCCCTGAATGGTTCTTGCCCAGTTTACTTGTCTGACCATATCTCTCGCTACGATCCACCTAGGGCACTAATATCATCTGGGGAGACCCTGCACGTTGTTCCCCCATTGTCACAATCGTGCCTGGCGGGGACGATGGAACTCCTTCCCAAGTGAAATTAGATCCACTGCATCCCTCTTGACCTTCCGGAAACAAGTGAAATCCTGGCTATGGGATCAGGCCTTTGTAGATTAGGTTGACTTGCTGACATGATTATGTTTATAGGACTGACTGCCTCTTGGATAATAATAATAATCACCATCATTTATTTCTACCCCACCACCATCTCCCTGAAGGGGACTCGGGGTGGCTTACATGAGGCCATGCCCAATAGTGCATTACAATACAATAAAACCAAAAGCATAAAAATGAAACATAATAAATATGGCATAAAATGCAATACACAATGCACAACAGTACAATAGAAAATGAAACACAATAATAAAGGGTGGGCCCGATGTGTGAGTCAAATGGATGATGAGTCAAACCAGCGACTGCTGACTGCTTGATTGTTTTTATATTGTTTTATCCTGTTTTATTGCTATACTGCTGTTAAATTGTATATTTATGTTCTGTTATGGGCACCATGGGGTGTCGATTTGTTAGCCGCCCTGAGTCCCTCTGTGGAGGCAGAGATAGGACGGGATATAAAAGCCCGAAATAAATAAATAAATAAAGAATACTAGGCATGGTGAACTTTGGTGTTTCTACACACAGTTGGGAAGAGAGGGCAAATGCTTGCCTTTATGCCCGTGCATTAGTACAGTTTATATATTGGAATCATGTGTATCTCAAACCATTAGTTTGATAAGTTGGGAGACTGAAGGGCAAATGTGATTTTACAGTAGAAAAGATCTTGAATTATCTATGTTTAATTATTGTGCAGTAAACCAACTAGTCAGATAGAGACTTAGTGCTTCAGGCATAAGGAGTTATGAGGTTTCTATAGTAGAAATGGGCAAGCCTAGTTCTATCCAGCACAGATGAAGCTTCCATGGTTTTCCAGACGTTGTTAGATTGCAATTCCCACCAGTTTTCATGGTTAATTCTTTTCATTTATACTCTGAATACCCCCACAAAACCGGGACTCAAGGCAGCTTATAAATACTTAAAGTCAAAACAATTTAAAACATCAAATTAAAACATGTCAGCATCTTATAAGGCCTTTATTTAAAACTTTCACTTCCAAAAGTGTGTCAGAGTAAAATAGTTTTCCCTAGCTAGCAGAAGGACAGCACGCAGTGTGCCATTCTGTCCCGCTGAGGAAGGGAGCCTAGAGCCAGCCACTGAGAAGGCTACATCAACCACAATAATGAAGGTTGTGGGGCTGAGAGAAGAGCTTCTCCTGAGGATCTCAGGGCTCAGCCAGCTTTGTTTGGGGAGATAGGGTCTGCCAGATAGTTTGGACCCAAGCCATTTAGAGCTTTACAGATCATAACCAGCACTTTGAATTGTGCCTGGAATCAGACTAGCAGCCAATGGGAGATTCTGTAATCAGGAAGTTGCATGGTCCTTGTAACCAGGCCAAGTTACACTCTGGATGTTGTTCTTTGCAGCAACTGAATGTTTTAAACACTACACAAAGGCAGCTCCACGTAGTGCATGTTACTGTATTCCAAATGGGAATGTAACATTCTACACAGCTGAATAAATCCCACATTTTCTGCTTTGAACTGCAATATATGACAGTGTGGACTCGGAAAACCCAGTTCAAAGCAGATATTGTGGCTTGATATTCTGGGTTATATGGCTGTGTGGAAGGGTCCTGAGCCACATGCCATTGTGGCCGGACAAGATATCGTTAAGAATGGTGCTGCTGGTTCACCGGCTTTTAAGTATGCAAAAGCACTCCTGGTCACCACTGAAAGCTGCCCCACAGGCTCAAGACTGAGTCCAGGAGTACACCCACACTGGAAAATGGCATCTTCTGGGGAAATGCAACCCCATCCAGCACAGGACGAGTCCTTGAGCTACCTTATACTTACACTGTTGTTGATACTGAGGGAAGCTGTACCCCAACAACTTCTGGAGGGCCACATGTGGAGGGGCTCTGACAGATTTACAAATTTGTCAGAAACCAAGATAATGGAGGGCAGAGTGAAAGAAATGCAAAAGATATGGGGAGGAGCAACTATCCTAAATGACTGGATACTGTGAGGAATGCAGAAGTCATTCAAAATTAGCTTAGATATCAAGGGCAAGATTTCTCAGGCCCTCTTACGTTAACATGATTCTATCTATGAGTGAAAACTAGACAGGCAACTGGTATTTCTCATGCTTATCAAAGTTCCATTCAGTTCCATGTAGAAAACTTATTTTCCCCAAGATATTTTGACTCTATTGCCACTGAGGTCCCAAGACCATCAATATATGGAGCATCCTTAACATCTTTCACAGGCTGCTGTAAGTTACTGTATTCATTACCAGACTTTATCACCAATCTTGAAAGCTATGATATATGACAATGTACAAGACTCACAGCACTATTTCCACAATGAGATGGCATACAGTTTGATGGATCATCTGCTGAGCTGAGCTGATTTCCAATAGAACTGCTGGTCAGTGAGGGACAGGTCGCAATCTTTACACAGAGTGCAGCAATACTTTCCGCCTGTCATAATCCGTCACAGCACTTTAACAGCATATCCCTCATGGGATTGTTATTGATCCCAAGAGCAAGCAATGCTGCTCTCCTTGAGAACACAAAGGAACTACTAAGCTGAAAAGTGAGTTAACAACAAAATGTTATGTTTCCCACTCCCTTTCCTCCAAACCATCAGCCAACTTCAAGTATGTGTTGTGCATAATAGAGAAATTCTCAGATCTATCCATGTAAACAATGCCTCTGTACGTGTTTAGAAACAAAAAAGTAATGAAGTCCTAGATCCAGTGCAGCTAGATTTGGATATCCTTTTGGTTTTCAAAACATCTTATAGCTTGTTTCTCAGACATTGTAACCCCCCTCCTTATTAAGAAGCAAATGCATAAACATTAAAATTTTTGGAATCATACTACCATATGTAAGGGATTGCAAGGGGCACCTAGTCCAACCCCTGCCATGCAGGCATCCAAAGGAGATGTGTTCTTAAAATGTACCTTCTTTTAAAAACAATTCAAACTTTGAGTGCATACAGCAGGGCTTTTGTATTGGTGGCACCACACTGTGAAAAAGCTTTCCAGCAGAGGCCATCCAGTTCTCTGATGGAAGTATTTTACCAGAGCAGGAGGACCTGATGTTCAGTGTTTTATAGATCTGTATTTTTGAACTTGTTTTAAAATGTGTATTCTACCTTAATTTTCTCTTACCGAAAGCTTCCTTGGCTGTAGAGTACAATATATGTGTTTAAAAACAAACAAGTTAATTTCAAATTGCTGATTTTAAATGCTATTAATATGTGTACCTGCATTACTTTATGTATTCTATCTGTTTTATATATTGAGTGTGTAACTGGTCTTGAGTTTAAGCAAAACACCTGGTATTTGTTGGCCATATTTCATCCAAGTATTAATAAGGGCTCACCTTGCTTAGCTTTCAAGATCAGGCTGGATTTGCTGCCTTTAGGGTATTTAGTCCTTTTACAATTCCATTAATTTAAAGGATCTACTCTAACTGGGATTTAGACCCCTGTTTTTCTAAAGTCAATATTGGCAATCATTGTATTGCTAAGGATGCTGACATGAAAGTATTTTACTGGAATTGTTATCCATTGCTTTGACGATTTCTATTTGGAATCTTATTATGTTGTAATATTTTAGGAATTTGTTTAAGGATTCATTAAGGGAACTATTTTTTTTTAAAAAAAAAAAAGTGAAGTAAAAGTAATAATCACAAGCATCTTTTGCAGGGATCCCCAAACTAAGGCCCACGGGCTGAATGCAGCCCTCCATGATCATTTTCCCACCCCACTTCTGCCCTAAACTTTAAACTTAGGGTCGTCCTAAGTCTGAAACAACTTGAAGGCACACAAGAACAACAATCATAAGTAACATGACTATCTCGTCAGCCAAAAGCAGACCCACACTTCCCATTGAAATTCCAAATATTGTTCTTCATTTAAAATATTGTATTATTCTTCCTTCCTTCCTTCTTTTTCTGCTTTACAAACAAGATGCAATGTGCATAGGGATTCATTCATTTCCCCAAAAACCATAGTCTGGGCCCCCAACAGTGTGAAGAACCACGAACTGGCCCTCTGCTTAAAAAGTTTGAGGGCCCCTGATCTATTGATAGCCCAGATACAGGTGGTAATTAATTATACATCTCCTCCCAATTTCTGTCCTAAAGCAAATTTTATGGTGTTCCTAAGTTTTTAGTGGACTGAAGGGTGCGCGCGTGTGTGTGTATTCATCTCCAGAAACAATCATGCAACCTTTGGAAAAGAAAAAAGCTCTCTTCTTAACAGAAATACTGGTTCAAATACCAATAGAAAAGCCCCCCTCCCCTCCCCGCAAAATGCATTTTTCTAGCAATATAGTGCAATCACTTTCCTTAGTACACGGAAGGAAAAAACAACTCTCTCTCTCTCTCTCTCTCTCTCTCTCTCTCCCTCTCTCCCTCTCTCCCTCTCATTTCATTCCTTTATTTAGGAATGAAACTAACAAGAACCAAAAGCTGTTTACAACCTCATCTAGCCAATTTCGCACTCTATTAAACTTCTATGGGACAAAATGAAGGGAGTGATTAGAAATAGGATAATGGGCCAACTTTCCTGCTCTGCAAGCAGGCTTAACAACCTCCCTGACTATATGCGTATAGTACTGATGCTGGATCCAACTTTATGGATTAATGGTGAAAGCAGTCCAGCGCTTTTGCCGTGCTTCTCATGTTGCTAATTTTGAAGCCATCATTCTCTTAAGACTATCTTTTTTCTACATACATCCAGTTGTATTTTTATTTCCACGTGTGTTTGTACAAGCTGGAAGAATAGCACCTAGGAGAGCACAGAAGAAGAAGTAAAGGCTTAAGACTCTTCCCCTCGAGGCTCATTTTCCTCTGAATATATTTTCCAACTTCAGCGAACACCTAGTGATCCAGATTGGAATCCTCATTGTCTATCTGTCTTGATATCCATTAAAATATGTGTATAATATTTTCCACCATTATCTAGTTGTAATCACACCACAATTCGGTAAGATAAAGTTACGGTCCATGTTTCAGATGGGGATACTGAGGCTGAGAAAAAGACAGAGCTACCCAGGGCCATCTAGTAAGTTCATAGTAGAGATTAGTTCTGAAGCAGTGCCTTTGTGCCAAGGACTTAGGCAGAGATTCTGCACAGAAGACAAGGCATATAGGCTTGACACCAAGTCATCTGAACTGAGAAACAAGCTGCCATTTACTTAGACCAGTGGTTCTCAACCTTTGCTCCCCCAGCTGTTTGAGACTCTCAGAATTCCTATGTACTGCAATACTGACTAAAACTTTGGGAAATAAAAACAATGTGAAATACCAATGGTTAAGAGCTATTGCTTTAAAGTAACCTAGTAATCTAAAACTCCTAGTGCAAAACATTTTAGGAGAGAAGACAGACCCTGAATATCCCAATGGGAAGTTATTCATCTGGATGCTTTGGTTCACCCCTCCCAAAATAGTCACCGACATCCAGGCTTTGCTGGAGTAAACCCAATAGAACACCAGATATGGTTTACGTAATGGAGACCTTATCATTGTCCATTCATCTGGAGGGCAGTATCAAAACTTGCTACTTTCTCACACTTCTTCCCTTGCCATACCAGGTTCTAAAGTTGCTGAAGAAGCTGTTGTTAGCTATTCGTTCAGTCATTTCCGACTCTTTGTGACCTCCTGGACCACCCCACACCAGAGCTCCCTGTCGGCCGTCGCCACCCCCAGCTCCTTCAAGGTCAAGCCAGTGACTTCAAGGATAACATCCATCCATCTTGGCCTTGGTTGGCTTCTCTTCCCTTTTCCTTTCATTTTCCCCACCATCATCTTCTCCAAGCTTTCCTGTCTTCTCATTATGTGGCCAAAGTACTTCATCTTTGCTTCTAACATCCTTCCCTCCAGTGAGCAGTTGGGCATTATTTCCTGGAGTATGGACTGGTTTGATCTTCTTGAGGACCAAGGTACTCTCAGAATTTTCCTCCAGCATTACAGTTCAAATGCATTTATCTTCCTTCACTCAGCCTTCCTTATGGTTCAGCTCTTGCATCCATAGGTTACTACGCAGAATACTATTGCTTTAACTATGCAGATCTTCCTTGCCAGTGTGATGTCTCTACCCTTCACTATTTTATCGAGATTGGTCATTGTTCTCCTCCCAAGAAATAAATGTCTTCTGATTTCTGCATCTGTAGTAAGCTTTGCTCCTGGAAGTACGAAGTCTGTCACTGCCTCAATGATTTCTCCCTCCATTTGCCAGTTATCAATCAGTCTGGCCGCCAAAATCTTCCAATAGTTTTTCTTCTACTGGGGACAACTGTCTTTTTTAAAAAAGTAAATCAGTCTTCTCAATTTTCTGCTACAGTTCTCCTAGCAATACCCTTTTATCTAGACAACAAAAGATAACATGAGAAGGACTATAGTACAAGAAGGAAACATATAACTTTTCCTCTTTTTACCAGTTATAAATGCCCTGGAAATATATTTTGGAAGCAATGTTAATTTTGCTAACCAAAAATGGTCAGTTAAGCATGTAGTCAGTGGAAAGTGAATGCAAAGATATTCTCTTCTGTTTAAGAAGTACATTGTGAACACTTCAGTGTACAATTCAAAATAATCTCAGAAGGAGTTCAGATAGGACTACATTATCTTCATCATTCCATATCTTCTGTGGCAAAACTTAAACAGTTTCCTTATTTGGACTACAACTTCCAGAAACCATCAGCCAGCATAACCACTGGTAATACAGACCAAAAATTAAATTTCCTAACTCTGATCTATTGCATATGCACGCTAGGTGAAGAAGAAATCAATCAAGATCTCCCTTGAATTTTCTCATTTTCCTTCAGTTATGATCATTTTGCAAAGCTCTTACCAAAATAACACTTAGCTGCACTCCTGTGAAACACTTTAGATTGCTTTATCCGTATCATTAAGCAGAGAAGAAAATATCGGCATAAACATTTGTTTCATTGGGACTGCCTGCAGGGTGAAGTTAAACATACACTTAAGAGCTGGTCATCTTTAAACTTTATGAATACAGTTGAGAGTTATTGATTGCAAAGTCTCATCGATGCCCACTTCCATCTAGCTGACTTGAAGAACTGTATTAATCCACAAAGGGATATTATAGCATCTTAGAGACTGAGAGAATGAAGTCGGTAGCATATGGTTTTGTAGACCAAGTCTCAGATGCAGGGTCTATGGAAGGCTATGGAAGATTACACTATCAACTTTGTTCTTTCAGTTAGTGTCTAAGGTGCTGCTAGATCCCTTTGAATACTGATATTTCAGACCAACATAGGGTTGCCATTTTTTGATATAAGAAATAAGGGACATTTACGGGATTTTTCACAAAAATAAGGGACACTTCATTAAACTCAAACATTAGGTAGAAATAGTTTTATTAACAGAATAAGATAATGATTGAAACTCACAAAAGAAACTGACTTATACCCTCTTAACAGTACATGGTATGTTTCTGCATGCTTTGTCACGCAGAAAAAACATTATCAGAACTACCTAATTTTCTCCATCTGTATTTAGTACTTGACTTTGCTGACTTTAAAAGTGCACTGTCTAAAATTGAAATAAAATAAATTTTATAAGACAGTACATCGTCATGATTATTATGTCAATAGTTAATGGTATAGTATAGTATGGGATACACAGCATTGTATAGTATTGGGATGCACAGCTAGGCCTATTTTAAGAGTAACTCTCAAGCAACCAGAAACTATCTTTATCCAACATGATCCAACATTCCCCTTGGGTAACGGTTAATTAGTCTACTGTACTTTGAAAAAGTCCTGTATCGCCCCTTCCTTCCAACGGGGACGCAGGCTGCCCTGCGAGTTGGAATCCCTGGGCAGGCATTGCCGTGGAAACCACAGCGCACACCTTCCTCTGGTCAACCCCGCCCAGTCCTGTCCTGCTAGTCAAAAATAAGGGACAGGGCCTGAAAATAAGGGACACAAATTTTAGGGCCAAAATAAGGACGTCCCTTAGAATAAGGGACATATGGGAACAGGGCCGTAGCCAGGATTTTGTTTCGGGGTGAGACTGGGTGGAAGAGGGTCTACCCTAGCAAACCTTTTGTATTGTTATCCCAATAACCCCATGAATGTGGGATATAATGAGCATGGTGATCAGATCATGATATGAATAAACATAACAGTTTAAATAATGTACCAGTAAGGCCTTTTCGCGGACCACCCTGAGAATTTCGGGGGCTGAAGCTCCCTTAGCCCCCTGGCTACATGCCTGTATGGGAACCCTAGACCAACACGGCTTTGTCTTTCAATATTTTTATGTATTTCATGCATGTTAGAGGGTCAATGTCAGATGAAAAAAACAAATAAACTCCAATCAATCTAGGAATTGAAGAATTCAATTGCAATTTTCATCTAAAATTCAATAGCTTGCTTTCTAGGTACCACCTCTACTCAGTTAGACTCACCATGTTGCAGTGCTCTGATTCGCAACAACTTGTCAGTGCCTTACCTTACCTATTAGTGTCCAGTGTACACCACATTGATTCATTTCCCTTTCCTCTTCTTACATTTCTGCTTCTTTCAAAAATCCCATAATTTAAAACAAGGGAACACCTAGCTGTTACTACGGTATTACTGACCTCAGTCACAGCCAGGAGTTATAAAGTTAAAATTTAGTCGGAAATCCAATTCATAGCCCTAAACACACACACACACACACACACACACACACACACACACACACACATATATATTCCATTGGTTCAAAGTGTCTAAATGTAGCCATGAAACAGGCCTTTATGAAAGAATGGCATAGTTGATATTTGAGAAGGTAACAGAAGAAAGAGGGGAAGAACAAACTATTTGATGGTTTTCCCACTTTCATGTGATTCATGAAAGTAAAAAAAAATGGAGGCTGGATATAAGCACTTAATAGATCACTAGTAACAACTATTGTTTTGATGAATAAGTTCCATAAAGTTCAAAGTTCTGTAAAATTGTTGCCAATATTAACACGTATCCTCCTCGTAAATTCAGTTCATTGCCTTCCAATACATATATGGAATGGGAATGGGTGGGAGAACAGTGATAAATAGTCTACTGATTGCTTCTTAGGTTGCCTCTCTTAAGGGCTCTACTCTCAGTTTCTGCTTTTATGGAACAAGGATCTCATTCTTTCCTGTCATTTATCTGTTTTTATTCTTTAAAAAATGGGAAAACAGTCGTATTCTACTGTTTGAAAAAAGGGAAGAAAAATAAATTACTTCATGTAATTAAAGCCTGTTGTGGGATCATAATATATTGGGGCAATTAGGAGACACTATTTAAGGGATAATTAAGAGAGTATTAATCACAAGTCCTCCATCTAAAATGTAGCATAATACACAAAAGATTGGAATGCAAAGGAATACACCATCCGAATGATCCACAGAAGGCTGTGAATGAAGGCAGCAATACTAGAGAAGAAGGCTAATGTGGAAGCATCCCTTGTGTCCCTAGTTCACAGGAAATATAATGTCAAATTATAAAATTATACGATTTGCCTAAAACATACAATGGATTAGATTAATTTATCATAAACCAAATCAGATTAAGGCAGCCTTCCAAGAGGCTGAATCTGGCTTAATGTTATATCTTTTATAAAATAGATCAGAATGGTAGTTAGATATTGAACAGGCGTGAATTCTGAAATCTGAAGACAACATACAAGATCTTTGATTAAATTACTTCTATTGGAAGAGACAAAACACAAAATTATCTTGGCAAGGCATGCTGCACAAAATATCAGATCTATAATTCAGGAGTCTTCTGAATGGCATGCTATGAAGCACCTTTGCCTGTTAAAGGCTTATCTGAAATGTGGGCATGATCACAGAGATTAACATACTCGCAAGACTTGAAGGACATTGTATACATGGGATTCGCCAGTTTAAAGCCAGAATCAGCTTGGCTCAAACTGCTATGTAGACAAGGTATGCTGAAATAACAGCATTCTCAACCCAGTTTCTTTTAATGCTCGTCTCTTGCATTAAACAAATGCTGTACTATTTGGAATAGTAGATTATTGTATTCAACAAATACAATACCTTGGATTAATTTTTTTCCACGCATTTCTATAGCGCCATTCTCCCCCCGAAGGGTCAGAGCAAGGAAGAGTAATGTGAACCAAGGATTTGTATTTGGGTGTTTCAACTTAAGTACTTTGTGTCTGTCCAGAAATCTGCTTCTCTGTTAAGAATTTAGACCATGTCCCCAGTGTCATTCATTAAGGCAAAAGGAGAATATGCAGTATCTTGAACATTATCATTCTTCGCAATTGCTTGTTGCAAGCTCAAAGTTTACTACTTTTATTTTTATTGCACATTGGAACAAAATCCTGTGGGAAAATTTTTGTCTTTTCCAGCCCTTGTTAATCTTTTCTTGTCACTATATTTCATCTTTATTGCAGTAACAGTTGCGAGAGGGCTCCTTGGAGATGGAACTGAAATGAAGGGCTGCTGCACAATTTTTGAAGAAGGCAGATTTTATAAAAAAAATTATTTGCTCGGGAAATATTACCCTAATCAATATTTAGTAACTGAACAACCACTTCAACACTCTGGAGAGCTGTGAGTAAAGAATGAAATAATCTACGATCCATCGAGTGTTCCTCTCAGAAGGTCATCTGAAGAGCTGACAAAGCTATAATGTATTTTTACTGGCTCTTGGGGAGCATCGTTTCAAACCTACTTTCACTCTATATCCCAATATGAACTCTTCTTCTCTAACTTCTCGGTTAATTGGAAACATGGGCAGATGACATAGTTAATCTTATCTGCCAAACAGTGACTTCTAAATTCCCATTTCAACCTCAATTTCCACTGCAAAGAAACGCGCAAACAAAAGGTTGCCCATTCTTCATGCCAATGGCAGTGTCATGAACCGATCAGCAGGCAGGCTAAGAAATATCAGTGCTTTCCAAAAACAATATCTGTGGAAGTATTTACACTACATTCTCCTCCTTCCACATACTCTCCAGCTAGCATGCATCCGAGCAAAATATAAGAACCTGAAATCTCTATCCTATATTTCTCCTATATATCAGAATAATGCTGACTGCATGAACAATAAAGCCAAGCAACTGTAAGACTCCTTCTCAGTAGCCCATGGTCAGGGACTCCCTCTTACCCAATAGTAACAAGATACTCCAAAAACAACTCAGACCATGGGTTGTCATAATACTGGATATACAACAGATATAGGTGGTTTGCTTATGAAAAAACAGTCCTAAATGATTCTATGTAATCCTTATACGAGCTGTGCACTATGCTGACTGTCCAAGTTTTCAGTGCTTTGTAATTACCTAGTTTACACAATATCACATCCCTTAGATGTGGCTGCTACTATAGTTTTTAGAAATGTTGGTGGCGGTAGTATGACTGTGTGTCCTCAAGCTGTGATTAGATCAGAGTTGCTATTGAAAAACAAGTCTAGCAGCCTTACATTTATACATTTTTAGCCAGATCTGTTTTTTTCATACAAAATTCCAAAAGTAACATATAAAGTCACAATATAAAATTGTTAGATTCAACCACAACAGACACAGAGAAATATGGCAGATGGACACTTAGTAATTTCCATTGATTCCGAAGATCTACTGAGAAGACAGTATAGAACAGATCTTGTATGATTTTAATTTTAACAATACATTAGTAGAGAGGTAATGCCAAACAATGGTTGCTATCATACCCAGCACTTGCAAATCACTTTTTATCATAGCCCAATTTTCTCCTTCCAATGTGGTCAACCTAATCCACTTTGGATGCTGTGTCAAACTATACAAATCAGAACTGAAAAGGGAAATGAAATTTGGGCATGAGACTGGAATTTGGTTGGGCACAAGTGAGCTAAGATGTCCAAAAGTATGTCACGATCACGGACGTAGCGGGCCCCTTAATCACACACACAGAGACGTACTGAAGGCTAACTACTTTATTGAGTATAAAAACAGTTCCAAAGAGTATATAGTCCAATAATAAGCAATAGTCCAATATAGTAAGCAAGATTGTCCAAAAGGTAGTAAGCAGTATAATCCAAAGGCACGTAGCAAAGAGGCTTGAAGCTTGGCAAGGCTCCACAAGGCTATGTGGATCAGGAACAAAGGCAAGGCTCCACAAAACTATGTGGATCAGGAACAAAGGCAAGGCAAGGCTTGATGACCACGGCTTAGCTTGTGGTCCCACTCCGCTTCACGCCTATCCAGGAAAGACGTGGCCGGAGAACTGGGGATGCGTTCCCACGGACCCTATACTTAATCCTTCGGCCGAGGTCCGCGACGCTCTAGGCTTCTCCGTCTCCAATCTCTGCTCACGGACCTCGGTCGGTCTAGGACCCTAGACCAAGCCCTCCTGGTAGATTCAATGTCCCGTCTCCTATCGAAGGAGCGACCTTGCCTCTCAGCAGCTGTGTCGCTATCTTCCTGAGAACTTTCCTCCCTAGCACTTTCCCATTCGGCTTCGTCCATGTTTACACTTTCAAACTCCTGGGAATTCCTCCCCCCGGGGTGTTCATAACTCCCTTCGCTGCTTCCCATCTCCACCTGGTGATCGGAATCTATGCTGGGCCCAAACATCATTTCATCCCATGCCAAGCTCTCTGCAGGCGAGCGAGGCCCATCCGAAGGGCCCTGTGCTTCACCCCAGTCATCTAGCTCATCCTCTGAATCCACTTCTGCTGCTGCAGGCCCTAAAGCTAATGGAACCCCAGGACCTATTCCCTGCCCTCCAGGCACGAACGAGAACTGCTGTGCTACAAAGTATGAAGAGTCTGGAATGAAGTTCTATCATAGATAAGCCAAATAGTGGGGGAAACAGTACGTTTCAAGTATGCTCTACTAATCATTTCTGTATTTGAAAGTAAGAACAAGAATTTTGTAAAAAAAAATTCTTATATTGAAATTATAATAAGTAGAAGTAATAAAACTGAGAGAGCAGTATTTTTATACTATGTAAATGGTGGGAGGGGTAGGAGGAGTATAGATCTGAGAACAGATAATGTGACAAGACAGTTGTGATACGTTGAATATTTTGAAATAAATAACCCTCCCCTCCCAAAAAAAAGACAACATAAAATTATTCACACAGCATGAAATCCTAATTTGACTTACATTCAGACCCAACCTTTTGTGTACATAATAATTGTTGTTCCTTGTTCAGTGTCCACACAGAGGTGTATGAAAAGTTTAATGACCCTGTATGTAAATCTTAGTGGCTAACTCCCTATGTAAAGACAAAACACTTTTAAGTAGATGGAAGTAACTGTACTTTTTTGATTAATTTGTCCAGAAAAAGTCATGTGTTAGGCCCAGCTTCACTAGCAACCTTTTATAGATTCAGAGTTGATAAACTATCAACTTAGCTTTAGGATTTAGTAATGTTTTCTTCAATCTATCATTTATGATCTGACACCTTCATTAAGCTTTCTTTGGAAGATGTCCCTCTGAATTTACCATGGCTACAGACTGGAACACACTAAAAAAGGAATCAAAGTTAACAGTCTTTTTCATCTCCTGGCCTTTGTACTTTTAGATTGGATCAATTATTGATCCATACATGGGGCTATTACTCTTGACCTGCCTGCAGCTGACACAAGTTCTGTTTTGTTTCTTTTCTCGATACTGACTTCCAAGATATGATTTTTGGATGTATAAATAACAAGCCCACACCACCAAGGTGCCATTTCACCAAACCACCAGTGACAGTCAGCCTGTAATTTCAATACTAACATGAGATATTGAAGCGCCATTACTCCAGCATTATGGAACGCACTCCCTCCCACCATCCGGGCACTGCCCAATCTCTTAGCCTTCTGAAAAGCTTGTAAAACCTTCCTGTTTACACGGGCATTCGGTCAGGAATAATTCTGGGGGCTCCCATTGTATTGTTGTCGGAGTGCTTAGCCGCTACCATACAGCTCGTAATCATGGATGTTGTTTTAATGTAATTTTATTGTGTTTACTGTATTTTATGGTGCCTATTGTGTTTTATCTTGTTTATTTTTTAATTATGTTTTAAACTGCTGTGAGTTGCCCCAAGCCGCATGGGGGGGGGGGGCACCAACAAGTCGAAATAATAAATAAATAAATAAGCTGAACATGAATTCAGCTTCAAAACACCAGTGAGCACAAAAGGATGGAATAACAGGTAGTTTGATGCCCTCTTTTAAAACTTGTAGCAGCCTTAAGAGGAAAGAAAATTAGAATGTGCAGTGAAAGCAAGATGTTTGCCTTTGTGCATTTTTGACAGAAGCATGAGTCTTCCCCAAAACTTTAACAGTCCTCAGAGGGAGTGTCTTACTGCATTTCAATAAAAAGGAATGGGAGTGGAATCCTATTGGGGAGTTATGTAGAAGTAATTATTATTATTTTTATTTATACTTTGCTTTTTTCTCTTCTCAAGGAGACTCAAAGCTTCTTGTACCTGCTAAAGTAACTGCTTCTTGCACCAGCTACTGTATTTTCTTGCAGTTTGCACATCCCCCTCTCTGTACAGAAGCACTTTGGAATCCCTTTCTCAACTGCCGCTCGGCCTTATTAACACAATAGTCACCTCCACCAACTTTCCCCCTTATAAACGCACACACATACATGCACATATTTCATTAATCAGTAGAGAGCACTGAGGTGGTGCCACTTAAGCACTTTCAACAGTGAGATGTAGAGTATGGAGGAAACCTGTGACCTTCCAAACACTGGATCGCAACTCAGATCATCTCTGAACTTGCTGGCTGAGATTAAAAAAGTTGGAGTCCAGAAATACCTAATGGTTGCATGTTTCAAGTCATAAAAGAAGACCTTCTTTATAGTCTTGGTAACAGTGAGGCAGTCAGAAATTTACAAAATCAACAAAGGTATGATTGGAAAGGAAAGCCTGCCATCCTGAAAAAGCCTATTTGTCACATGCTTGGCTTCTAAAGGGGTCCTAGCCTTCTCCAAAGTATTTGGAGAAGGGTAACTTGGAAAAATCACATATCCTATGGCTGAGGTGAATTTCCAAGCCAGCCTTTGTAGCACACCGTGGCTTCGAGGAATTGACCAGGCATGGATGAAACAGGCTACTTGGAGATTGGAGCAACTCTTTCCCACAGTTTCTCTGTCTTCCCTTGTTACTGCTGAACAATCTTGCAAAAGTACAACCACAGGAATAATGGGTCATTATACTAGAACAAGATCCCAACTACCACATATGAGAAGCCTTTTAGATACCAGCCAATCTTCAGCAACAGTCCCCAAAAGGCAAACTACAAACCTATTTACCTTCTCGGCATTTGTTTCCAGTATTTTCGCTTCTTGCCCTTTCATTTCAAGCTGTTCTGTTAACACTGACAACTGCTTGACTAGTTCCACAATGGTGTTCTCATGGCCTTCCTTGCTGGTGTTCTCAAAGTGATATATAAGCTTTTTCATCACTGTGCCATCACATCTGTGGAAACAAAAGATTCCTTTCACTGTGTGTCTTTCCATTTTGGTGTCAAAAATTATAGATAATAATAATGTATGGGGTAAAATACCTGAACCAAGTACTCCTGAAAACAAATCCAGTTTCTAGACACTAGAATTTTAAAAAATCATTATTAACAACACAACAAAGCAGGACACATTAATGATCTGTATAGAAAAGCCATTTTTATTGCCTTGTTGAATCTCCTCAACTTGGAGTAAGGAGAAATAGGCCTAAACATTTTGCACCTTGAGATAAAGGACAAAATGATATTCACTTTTTGTACAAAACACAATTAAAGTAGCAGTTTAATTTTATTTTAGCGCAACCTCCGCTGCAAATGAGACCACAGGGATGGAATTGTGGGGCAGGCCATTCTGTTTGCTTCCCATCCCATGTATAAAATCATGCATGGGATAGAAAAGGTGAATAAAGAAAAAATATTTTCTTTGTCACAAAACACTAGGACTAGAGGGCACTCCCTGAAGCTCCAAGGTAGGAAAATTAGGACTAATAAAGGGGAAAATTTCTTCACCCAGAGGGTCATTGGGTTATGGAATTTACTTCCAGAAGAGGTTGTGACAGCTGTCAGCCTGAACAACTTCAAGGCAGGATTAGAAGATTCATGGATACCAAGTGTATCGGTAGTTACTGAAAAGGACATTCAAGTGCCACCTCGGAGTTGGTTGAGGTAGGCAGGATTTCCCTGGGTACTGGTTGTGGGGGGTCGGGAGCAGGTCAGGGTTTTGCCCTCCCTTCTGCTCGAGATCCCCGTGTACAACTGGTGGGCCACTGTGTGATACAGAATGCTGGACTAGATGGGCTGAGGTCTGATTCAGCATGGCTCTTCTTATGTTCTTATGTTCTTATCCATCATAAACTGCTATTGAACACAATTGGCTCCATTTGTCTAATGGCAGGGTTGACCCTGAACAAGTCAGTTATTTTACACTGGTATTTGGAATGATTTGGAATTGATTTTTAAAAGAGTATGTCTGAAAGGATTCCTAATTTAGGATAAAACCACTAACCTTAGCTTTTAGCAGCAACTTCAGAAAGCTCAGTGAAGACAACCAATGATGGATGCTTCTGGGGTGACACAAAAAACTCCCTTAACAGCTAAAGAAGAAGCTATGTTTTTAGTTGAAAATCCTTCTTTGATGTGAGTGGCAGCAGCAGGAACTGCTGACTGACTCAGATTTGTATGCATATCCGTCCTTTAGTATGGCAATATGTTCTTTAAGACTATAGCCTTTGGCACTTTTCTCTGGCACTAAGTCACACAAATTAAATGTACCATCTGAACCTTGTGAATGCCAGAGAAGGCAGTGTAGGAAGCTTCCCTCTCATCCGTAGCATCTCCTTGAATCAGATGCAGTTAATTGACATATGCCTCTTGCTGCAGGGGGACAATTGGTTAAATGCTTGATGGACTGCTTGCCCTTTAGGGTGAAAAATGTGTTGCCTCCCAGACTACAATTCCCAGTACTGTTCACATCTGGCTACATTGGTTAGGGTTGCTGGCAGTTACGGATCTACAACCTCAAGAGGTCTACAAAACCTCTACTACACACTTGTAACATATTTTTTAATCTAAAACGTACAACATACGGTATGTCAATTTTTCCAAATGCAAAGCTTTCAATGACCATATGTTTTTATGATGTTTTGTACCTGAAGGACCGCCTATCCCTGCATATTCCCCAGAGACTACTACGGTGCATGGATCAAAACCTATTGGAGGTTCCATCACTTAAGATCTGCCGCCTGTCCTCGACGTGGCAGCGTACTATCTCTGTAGTAGCACCTACCCTTTGGAACACCTTCCCAGAGGAGGCTCGAGCAATAACTGATCTACAGGCCTTCCGGAGGGCCTGCAAGACCAATCTCTTCAGACAGGCGTTTAACCTTTAAGACTGTAAAATTCCACTCTTGCCTCAATCTGTTTTATTATGTTTTTAACTATGTTGTGATTATGTTGTTCACTGGTGTGAACCACCCTGAGCCTCTTTGGGAAGGGTGGTATATAAATCGAAATAATAAATAAATAATAAATATGTATTTTATTGTGCTATATTTTAACTGTGTTGACTGGACTTGGTCCCCATGTAAGCCGCCTCAAGTCCCTTCAGAGAGATGATGGCAGGATACAAAAATAAAGTTGTTGTTGTCGTCATCATCGTCTTTATCAGTGCAAGTAAAAAAGAGCACAAAGATTTCTATGCCAGTTTCTGAAACTGCATTTTTTTCATCAGGCAAAGAAATGTTTAAAAGCAAGCAGGGAAAAGAGGAATGGAATGATTATTTCAAGTCGTGTTGTCTGCATATTAAAATGATATGCTACAAGAGGAAGGATCACTAGATAGTTGTTTAAAAAATATTCATGTTGATGTTGTGTTTTTTCAAGTTGTTTCTGACTTCTGGTGACCCTGAAGCAAACCTATCACAGGACAATGTATTGTCAAAGGCCTTCAGGCTAGAATCACTGAGTTGTAGTACGTTTTTCGGGATGTACTGTATGGCCATGTTCTAGAAGCATAACTGTCACAGGATTTTCAAGATTTGTGCCTTTGTCTTTCTCGGAGGCTCGGAGAGTGTGACCTGCCTAAGGTCACCCAGTGGGTTTCTGTGGCCAAGCAAAGATTCAAACCCTGATCTTCAGAATCTAATGCTCAAATCACTACAAAAATATTTACATCCGGACTTGTATCCAGTGATCTCAAGATGGTGTACAATGCATCAACCCAAACCATTTTAAAAGACTTAAAATAAGAATTTAAATGCTAAAAGCCTATTAAACTATTTAACACTTAAAAGAGAACAGATGGTAAAAACCATTTAAACAATTTAAAACCACACACGTGTGCAAATTTGGATGAAATCAAACATATCTCTAAATTTTTAGTAAACAGTAATATTTGCACTAGAAAGATAAAAGAGTTGGTGCCAGTTGGGCATCTAAGGGGAAGGTATCCCATAACAGGCCTCCTATAACATATTGCCCTATCAAATTTAGAATAATTAGGTTACAACCTAAAAAAAGTAATTAAAGCAGTAAACATTGGTTCTCCATTTTGAAAATTTATTTATTTATTCGCATTTATGCGTCACCACTCCCAAAGCGGCTCGGGGTGACTCACAGCCAAAATCACACAATAAAATATGATAAAAATACAGCAAAATACAGTAAAATACAATAAAAACGGAGGTATTGCGATAAAGCGCAGTCTCAACAGGGCCGAAACACAGCATCAACATATGAGTGCCTAAAGGTCACAGTTTTAGTCCCCAAATGCAGCAATAACTATGAAACCTGAAACTCAGATCCCCCTCTTTCTCTCTCTCTCTATATAACTTCACTGTAGGTACAGTTTTCAGAAAGGATAACCAAATATTGTTTAAAATATGAATAATTTTCTTACTGAGCCATACCCATTATTGCAACAGGGAAGTCTGGCTAGGAGTTTCTTCACTTCAGCAAGTTGACACTGTTGGTTCCCTGTCCATTTCTCTTCCTCTTCATCCGATGCAGCCTGACCTTCCACAGAACGAAACATCTGGTCTTCGACTGAAACAAAATGCAATTTTTACCT
Organism: Anolis apletophallus; assembly: GCA_030556195.1. Classification (NCBI taxonomy): domain Eukaryota; kingdom Metazoa; phylum Chordata; class Lepidosauria; order Squamata; family Anolidae; genus Anolis; species Anolis apletophallus. The sequence continues at coordinate 47,281,064 of JARBWK010000001.1, read as the reverse complement.
TTAAAAAATCCTGTGGCACAGGAGGCAACATCTTAAAATAGCAGAGTTCTGAGCTTGATAAGGTTACAGTATTGGATTACAATTCCCCAATCCCCTTAGCTATCTTGGAGAGTTGTAGTTCTAAAAAAGTAATGTTGGCAAGCTCTGTTTTTAACAGGGGATTCATTTTGAGAATGATTAAATGGCAGTCTCAAATGGGCTGAAATGTTACAGCCATTCAGTACTAATTAAAAGAGAAATGGCACAGCCTTCCACCATGATTTCGCTGACAAGATTGTTCTGCTACCTTAAAAGCAAGCACTGAAAGCTCCAGTTACTCTCTTAATACACAACTATTGCCACCATCCACCTAGAATTATATAAGCCTTATAGAAATTAATGAAACAAACACATAAGCACAATTTTCATTCTTCTTGACCAAATATACTCAATATGAAATACAGCTTGAGCCAATTTTGTTAGAAATTGGGAATAACTATAATCGGGAGTTCTTGGCTCCCTGATGGCCAAGGCCCTTTCCAGTAGATGTAATTCTATGGCCTCCTATCCCCGAACACTCACCAGCCTGTTGTCAGGCTGGAAGCTTCCCCTTACAAACTTTCAGTGGTGAAAGAGGATGCAGGGGGAGCAAGCAGGAACAAGCAGGCAGTAGGCAATGGCATGCTCTTCAATATTTCAGAGATTGAAACATAGGGAAGGGTTTGGATAGCATAGGGAAGGGTTCACCCCCCCCCCATGCCCCTGTTTAGAAGATTTCACCTCGCCTTTTGTCCCTGTGATAACTGGATTCTGAAAAAAATGGCTTATTGTTGAAACAAGGATTGGTGATAAAGCTTCAGTGAAGACACCTTTTCCCATGATAACTCTTCCAGGAGTGAATCTCCCTTCCGAGGAGTAGATTTCTCTCACTTCTGGTTGTCTCACCCCCATTCTTAACTATGAGATGTTTGTAAGCCAGACATTTGTAATTCGGGAACTACCTGTATATGTAAATGTCTTTCTCAGAACCTAAGCAACTCAAAGATTTGGCCATAGAACTGATCTTTCCAATGAGTGTGTAAAGTCTACCAACAATTTATGCAGTTTAATAGACTTAGGTATGAACACGCCACAAAACAGAGTTCAGTATGTACCAGGATATGAGTGGACAATTGGTTGGGAGGGCAAGACTAGAGGAAGTCTTGAAGGTCTCTTAACAGATTTTTTTAAAAAAACTAGTGGTGGGATGGCAGTAGACAAATGTTTTGACAGAATCACAAGAGCCTGGTTTTGGCACCAGAATGCTGAATAAGGACAAGGCAAAATAAGTAAATGGGAATAGAAAAAGGACAATTACTCTGGATCTGTGGATTCAACCAACCACTGATCAAAAACAATAATTTTAAAAGACAGTATTGGAATATTAAAAAACAGAAAGAACATCTTTAAAAATATTTTTAAAACACATTTTACAAAAAAAAAGTATCTCCTATCCCATCCAGTGGCTTTGTAACAGAACTGTGGTGGAAGCTCTAGTGTGGCACTCTCTTGCTGAGGGGAAATAAGCCACTGCACTGTGGCAGGGTAAGGGAGGCCAGGGTTTGTGAGCAGATGGTGGTGGTTGCTGCCTTCACAGCACATACAGCAGGTGGTAGGGTAGATCAAGTGGCCAGGGAAGGAGACTAGTTGTTGGGGAGTGAAAGGCAGGCTGGATGAACAGGGCTGATTGCCACCTTCTGGGTGCACATAGCAGGTGGTGGGGCAGAAAGGATCAGGTGGAGAGAGGGGGGAACTGGGTGTTGGGGCGGGGAAGGGAGGCTGAAGGCTGTGTACCAACTGCCCATGTGGGTCCTTGAGTTCATCCCTTTATATTAGGGATGTGAGGATCTGTGGGGAGTGGGGTTTTTTTTAGGAGGGGGGGAGTATTGTGGAACAAATATCTTGCAGATATGGTCTGCTGCACATCTGTACGACAGATGACTAGATATGCTGAAGAGACAATGATGAAGGGATCTATTTTTTTGCAAAGATGCAAAGGAAAATTTTCAGACAGAAGAGAGAAATGTCTCGAATGGTTAAGTAAAAGCTTTCTGAGTTGAGCTTTGTGGGTGTATTCTACTGGGAGAGAAAACTAGGCTGAGGGATATAGATAATTGTCTGCTTTATAGACCTGCATTTCCTTAAAGATTGGGTTTGGAAAAGGGCTGGTGGCCATTTGTCACAGATTTGTTGCAAATAGCTGAGTTGCCAGGTTTTTCTGTTAATCACTCTGCCAGTTGTTAGGGACATAACACACAGTCTTCTTAGAGATGAATCTCTGCCACATGTATTAAGACATTTCCACCAGCCATTGCCTATATTTGCAACTAGTTAGCAATTGGCTGAGCAAAATGGGGCTTCTGGCTTAATTTGCTTGTTTAGTATTTTCTGATTCTTTCCCAGACTGTTTGAAACCTGGCATTTTGCTTTAAATATCACAACGAATTTAAAACATTTGGCTGAAACACATAGCTGGAACATTCAGAATTATTTCCTTCATTTCAGGTTCAAAAGGTAGTTCAATCTATCAACCTTTCTCACCAGGATGAGGAGGGTGAATATGTAAAATATACTCAATAGTACGGTGTTCCCTCACTTATTGCTGGGGTTAGGTTAGAACATAAGAACATAAGAACATAAGAAGAGCCATGCTGAATCGGACCTCAGCCCATCTAGTCCAGCATTCTGTCATCAACACAGTGGCCCACCAGTTGTACATTCTGGCATCTCGAGCAGAAGGGAGGGCAAAACCTGACCTGCTCAGTGACCCCCACAACCAGTACCCAGGGAAATCCTGCCTACCTCAACCAACTCCGAGGTGGCACTTGAATGTCCTTTTCAGTAACTACCGATACACTTGGTATCCATGAATCTGTCTAATCCTGCCTTGAAGTTGTTCAGGCTGACAGCTGTCACAACCTCTTCTGGAAGTAAATTCCATAACCCAATGACCCTCTGGGTGAAGAAATATTTCCCACAATTTATTAGTCCTAATTTTGCTATCCTTGGACCTTGGCCAGGAAGTGCCCTCTAGTCCTAGTGTTTTGTGACAAAGAAAATAATTTTTGGCTTTATTCACCTTTTCTATCCCATGCATGATTTTAACCTAAACACTAAGAGTCAAAGTCACCTCTTAGGCGCCAGTCTTTCAAGGCTGAAAAGACCTAGGCGTTGCAACCTGATTTCATAAGGACACCGCTCCATCCCTTGGATCATTCTTGTTGCCCTTTTCTTGTACCTTTTCCAGTTCCGTTATATCCTTCTTAAATAAAGTGCGACTGAGACCAGAATTATACACAGTACTCCAAATGTGGCCTTACCATAGATTTGTAGAGAGGTAATACAACATTTGCTGACCTATTTTCGTTCCAGGTTCCAGGACCTCCCGCAATAAGTGAAAAACCGCGATGTAGGGATGATCTATTTATTTTAATATTTATAAATTATTTAGTAGTTATACACTATTTATTTGAAATCTGTGAAACAGCGAGTTCAAAATAAGCGAACCGCGAAGTAGCAAGGGAACACTGTACTATGATTTAAAAGCATCCTCTACCTGTCAAAAGAGACAGAAGTCCCAGACATAACCAGACTCTCCGATTAGGAAGGCACATGAAATAGTTACATAATGAGGTGTTCTAAGGAGTGATCCAAAGTGGACTGAGCACAACCGCAGCTTCAGAGGCTCTGCATCTGGGCTGTTGCTGGGTAGAGAGAAAGTAACCAATGGTGGAGTCAAATTTCACCTTTATCCTCTCTGTGGGACATTTTTAACCTAAGGAAATACAGTACAACTCCCTGCATCCAGGGAAGAAATGTCCCCAAATGTACCATGGAAACAGGAAAATGTGGATAAAACAGACTCTATTGAAATGAACGACTTCTGCTAGAAGTTTGCATAGAGCTACACTGAAAGACCTAGAGAAATATCCTTTGGCCTTTGCTTGGTCCTCCAGCAATTCTATGGTATCTTCCAGCAGAAGTAGAGCCTAGGAAAAGTATAGGGTGGGAATTCCTAGGGTAGGAATTGTTGGATAGGTGGAACTACAATTACTGTCTTGCAGGTACATGGGTTGTCCTGTCCTGTCTGAAGCTATATGGAAGGAATTGAATTTGACTATTTGTAGAACTAAACAGCCCTATATCCTGCTGGGTATAAATGTTTTTCCTCGTTGGGGATGTGGTTGAGATCTACAAAAAGTTGGGTAATTTAAGAAAACATTTTAAAATGTAAATCAGCAACGACAACAACTGCAGCAGTTTAGCAGATCAGAAGTTTCTAGAGATGTCTCTCACCATGCTCACAGGAGAACAACAAAATGGAGGGCTCAAGGACTTGCCATGTAGCTGGATACTTTGAATAAAAAGAGGCATGTCCCTGAGAAGTATCAGCTTAACAAACAAGAGAGAAAGAGAGAGAAGTTGACAGAGGACAATAGCTGAAAGGCTTTCCCTGCCAACTAACTCTGCTGCTTATCTCCTTGTTGTGGATTATAAATGTGTGCAGGATGTAGTTGAGTTCCAACACAAAGTGCCACAGCTTTCACATTCATGGACGATAGCACTCCGCCTGAATCTGCTGAGGCATCAGTTGCTCAGACTTCATTGGGCTGCACTGACACCCTTCCCAGCTACTGCTTTTATGCAGCCTAGGAAAAGCACTGCTCAAGCAGGTATTTATTACCTTATTATGCAACATCCCCAAAGCTACTTATGTTAATATAGGTCTCTGTTATGCCTGGGAGTTACAGTTTGCCAGCATCTGGGAAGCCCTATTTTGTGATACCCGATCTTGTTTTCATTATTCATTCACTGCTTTCACCTTCTGCTCCAATTGCTTTATTTGTTAGTATTGTTTTATTGGGTTTTTTGTGGCTGTTGCAATTTCATAGCATTTTACAAATACCCCGTCATGAGACTTTCTAGTGAAAGGGATACAAATTATAATAAATTCAAACCTAATTATAGTCTTTCTGAACTAGAACAAAGGACAATCTAATAGTGTAGTCTTTCCCCTGGGAAGAAAACTAGAGACCAATTAGAAGCCCACCAGCAGGACATAAAGGCAACAACACCTACTCACTCATGTCTCCTTGCAACTGCTATTCTGAGGTCATTTTTTTGCCATTTCGGCTTCTAGGAAGAGTTTGGGTTTGATTTGATCTAGGACCATTTATCCACTGAACTTCTCTCCAGCACCTCGTTTCAAAAAAGTCGTTTTTCTTCCTGACAGCTTCCTTAACTGCCTAGCTTTCACAACAATACATAGAAATCATAAATACTTTCGGATGGATGGTCCTGACTTTGCTTTTCAATGATATATCTTTACACATAACGGTTTTATCTACTTTCTTTATAGTTGTCCTTTCAAGTCCAAGTCTTCTTCTGATTTATTCACTATAATCTCAATTTTAATTTATAACAGAAATAAATCAATATCTTTATGTCCACCATGCACTTTAAAGTTATATAAGTCATGTCTGGCATTTTCTTTTTCTTTTCTAAATTTTTTGGCTGTTACCCTGTATTTGTACTTTCTTCCTTGACTCTCCTCAATAGTTATTCCATTTTCTGCTAAGCGTACGGTGGTATCTGGTTATCTTGAATTGTTAATGTCTCTTCAATTAATTTTCCTGCCTTGTTCCTCTAAATCTAATCCTGTTTTCCATACAAAATCTTCTGTATATAAATTAAAAATGCAGGGTAATAAAAATGCAGCCTTGACATTTTTCCCTGGTAGAAGAGAGCATGATCTTTGCTGTATCTGCCAACTGGACACAATTCCGTTTCTCCATGTTCAGTTCTAGGTTTTGCATCTGGACATTTAAATGTTGTGCGACCCTCATTTCTTTTAGGGAGAAACATAATTTTTCATCATCTATACAAAGGCTTTGCTATAATCTGAAAAGCACACACTGATTTCCTTCTTGAAGTCTTGCCCATTACAGTATATTTATTTATTATTTCACACTTGTCTGCCGCCCCCATGGGTCGGGCGAAACAACGGGTCTAAAAACAATCAGCAAACATCACAACAATTCATAAAACAATCAGCAAAAACAATCTAAAACAGCGGATGGGATCACAGCGGCAGCATACTTGCAGCACAGGAAAGGACTGTAATCTAGCCATCCCCAAAGACCTGTTGGAACAGCGGAGTTTTAACTGCTTTCCTAAATGACAAGAGGCCCTGGATGGTGCGGATGCTAGCGGGCAGTGCGTTCCACAAAGTTGGAGATGCAACAGAAAAAGCCCACCGGCGGGTTGTGGACAGATGACAGATTTTCACATTTGGAATGACCAGGAAATTTTGCTCTTTGGAGTACAACGGTCTAGCGGGACGGTATGGGACAAGGCGGTCCCGCAGGTACACTGGCCCCAGACCATGTAAGGCCTTAAATTTGCAGTATGAGATCTAGTGCTTCTCTCTTTTTGAATCCAGCTTGGCCATTTGGTATTTTCTCACTCCATAAATAGTAAAAGGCTTGTGTATGACAATGTCATATCCTTCCTCTTTCTTTTCCAATGTTGAATCTTCAAGCTCAGGTGAAATTAAGTTGGAGGTGCAAGGAAAGGTCCTGAGTACAGAGGCCTATTGTTTTATAACTATGGCCCTAAAGAGAAAAAGTTAAGTTAACAGAATGAATAGGTGAAAGAGTAGAAGGAAGGCATTTTTAGAAACGTCAGGAAAGAATGCTACTGGAACATAGCCATATAGCCTGAAAAACTCACAGCCACCCATTTTTAGCAATGTTTGTCCATGTGAATTCTCAGGGTTTGATCTCTCTCTCTGAGCAAAGGAGACGACTGCTTTAACACTGCAGCTCTGAGAGTTAATGCAAAATTACAGTGCGGAATGGCTATAACATCCTGAAAATAGGGAGGAGGCAGGTTACAGAATAAAATCAGTTTGTCACAATCCAAGTGTATATACTGTGATATTAAAAAACATTCCCCTTTGGATAGTAACAAAATATGTAAGAGTGCAGCTGGAAGAGATGGGAAACAAACACTGTATGATGACAAAAATGCCATATGGCTCTTTTGAAAAAGAGGAACTATAACAACAAAAGCACTCTGTCTGAAAGATCCCACCATTCAGGATTTGTTGTAATCCGAAGCATTTTACATTTAATGGTGTGAATTAGTTTGGACATTTTTCAGTTTACCCGCAGAGGGCACTGTTATAAAACAGAAAAAAACCCCTAAAAACAACTGCAAAAAGCTAATGATCTAAGTTTAGTAAATAATGTATTTTGTTGGAGATAAAAATTCTCATTTTTCACAGTAACTGGTTTGTACTAACCACACAAACCTGTACTAGTACATCTGGTTTTTAATTCTACCATTCACCAATCATTTACTTAATAACTTTTTGCTTAACTATCATGGCCATGAAATACTCAACTGCCTCCTAGAATTTCTCTCATATGTACATATTGTGTAATTCAAATATAACCTTTAGAACTAAAGCCTTTCCCTTCCTTTAGAATACTTCTTAAAGTAGAAATGCCAAAAGATGAAAAACTGTGGATTTTATACTCTGGTGAAATATATTTTAAAATGTGTTTTTATTCTTTCTTTCTTTTTTCTTTTTTTCTAAAAAAAGCTTATTGTTGTTTTTAAACATTGGCTAGTTTAAAGCTACATGAAATATTACGTTCACTGCTTGTGAACATTTCAGTGACGGTTACACAGTGAGTTTCATGGCCCAATGACAAAACTAAATGCTGTAGATTACTGTGCTACACCGTTAAGGAGTTGCTATCCCACTTTAAGTGTGATCCAGGACCTCTCTGGCTGAAAATCTTAAACTGCAAATTCCAGGATTTCACAGGAGCAGCCATAGGATTTAAAGTGGGATAGCAAGTCTTTAACTGCATAGTGCAATAATCTTTTAAATCTCCCATATCTCAGTGTTCTCACCACTCAACCATATTGGTCTTTGATAGAAACCCTCTTTGTATTGATCTTCATTCCAGTTTCATGCAGCTCATAGCAAGAAATCATCCACCCTTCGCCCTAATTCCAAAAAGAACAGTCAGCCCCAGAAAGAGCCATCTATTCCTTCCATAGAGAGAGGCAAAAGAGAAAGACAATTGGGGAAGAGCAAAGGAAGGGTTGCCCTTACTTTTGGCTGTGGCCCTGGTCAGTGCCAGTATGTGATTCCTGACAATTACCGATGTGATAATGCAGTCCTCAACAGCCACCCCCCTCTTTTGGGTATTACTACCGTCATTCTCAGTGCTAGATAGCTGAGCATGTTGGCAACTTCTATCTAGAATCTTCTGGGGGAGGAATCTGTAGGATCTTCCAGTAGAAGACAAGAATAATCAACAATGATAATGAAGATATTCAAAGAGATATTCCTCCTTTGTTTGGAGGAAAATAGCAAGGGAAGGAGTCAAGAGGTCACCAGGAATATGCTTAGAAATTCTGGTGCTGGACCAACAAATGCTGCCAGCTAATCCCCCTTTAGTCAAGCCTTAAAGAAAGGAGCTACCTGAGTTTCTTACTTTAAGAAACTACACTTGTCACTAGGCAGTATGTGCCTGGAGGCTGTGACTGGATGGCTACGGGCTAGCCGGCTGAAGGTGAACCCATCGAAGACGGAAATACTTTGGCTGGGCCGCCCGGTGGGAGGGGGGTGCCGGCTGCCTACCCTGGACTGTGAAGCACTCTGCCCATTGTCCTTGGTAAAGAGTCTGGGGGTCCAGTTGGACCCACTGCTGACTATGGAGGCGCAGGTCTCTATGATCAGCAGATCTACATTTTTCCATCTGCGACAGGCTAGACGGCTGGCGCCCTACCTCTCCAGGGGCGACTTGGCCACGGTGATCCAGGCGACGGTCATCTCGAGACTGGACTACTGTAACGTCCTCTACATTGGCCTTCCTCTGTCCATGATCCGGAAACTTAAACTGGTTCAGATTGCTGCAGCTCACTTGCTCGCCGGGGCTCCGGCTAGATGCCACATAACTCCCATCTTGAAGCAGCTGCACTGGCTTCCAGTGGAGTACCGGATCACGTTCAAAGTGCTGGTTCTAACCTTTAAGGCCTAATATGGTCTGGGGCCTGTGTACTTGAGGGACCATCTCTCTCCATATGTTCCCCAGAGATCACTACGATCTAAACATCAAAACCTACTAGACTCTAGTAACTAGAGGTTCCCCCCATCTGAACCTATCACCTGTCTTCGATTAGACAGAGAGCTTTTTCTGTAGCAGCCCCAACACTTTGGAATGCTCTGCCAGATAATGTCCGGGCTCTTAGGGAGCATTCGTCCTTCCGAATAGCCTGTAAAACAACCCTGTTTCAGCAGGCCTTCAACCCTTAGTGCTCTATGTAATCCATGCTGCAGTGGTATGGCTTGTTCAATTGCAACTGGGGGCGATTGTTTTACTGTTTTTATTGTTTTACTACTGTTTTAATTGTTGTTCTTATTGATTTTATTATATTTGTTGCCATGTTGTGAACCGCCCCGAGCCTCCGGGAAGGAGCAGTATATAAGCATGAATAATAAATAATAAATAAAATAAATAAAACTCCAAGGAAAGAGGAGAGCATCTCCCAATTTTTGGAATTTTGTGAAATAAATCTTCCACATCTTTTAGTCTGGGATAGAAGTACTTACTCAGTAAACATACTCGATGAAGAAGAAAAAAATCTTATATGAATTTTACCATATTCTGTTATCACAACACACTTCATTTTAAAGTTAATATAAGCAGAAAGACAGGATAAATGAGGTTTCTTTTGGGAACCATATCTTTGGCCTCTAGTCCCATAAAGATATTATCCCTGAGAAGTTAGAAAGCGTGCAGTCTTATCTCAGGAATATAAATGTACAGGAATATTTTATTACTTATGTCATAAATCCCTCTAGCCATTTTCAGAGCTGACAAAACTGAAACACCATGAGCCATTATCTCTCCAACCGCAAGTTAGCAAGCCGCATATGTAAAACTTGCCACTTAAATGAAAGTCAAGGTTAAAGAACTGTAGTCCCAGCTGTGGCTTTTTGATAATTTAATGGATATGAAAGACACAAGGTCTTTGCATTAGTGATTAACTGGGTTTTTTTCCAAGGTAGATCAATAGTTGCAAATGCTCATACTTTCTTTAGCAGTTGTAGGAGAAAGAGGTGGGAAATAGCTGTTGTGCTTCTTCCTCTGTAAAGAAAAGATATCCACCCAGGCATTCATTTCCTCTTTCCCTCCTCTGCCCATTCCATGCATCTCTTGTCCTAGCTCTGCTCTGGAAAACTACAGATCAGAGGAAAGCTTGAGAAACCTTCAGCTTGAGTAGGAGTTCACTCTGCACGCCATCCTATTGCAAAGTACAGCCAAACCACTGTGCTTATGGAAGTGGGTGTTGCACCTACCATGTGCTAAATGCTTTAAAAACATTTCAGAGGTGGAAATCAAGAAGAAGGGAGGAGGGTAAAGTGGTTTCCAGTGAGAAATTTCCATTTGGAAAATTACTTAATGTGATGTCTTAAAGAATACAGAACTTGAAGTGCAAGGTCTAAAAGCAAGTAGCACATACTAAATCACTATTACATCTTTTTATAAGCCCATCAGAGCTCTAAGATCATCTGGAGAGATCCTTCTGTCTGTCCCACCATCTTAGGGAGATCTAAATGGCTCAATCCTTGCTTTCCTTCTTCCGCCAAGTTAAACATTTTTACACCATCAGGCTTTAATGTCATGGAATGGTGTTTCTATGAGCTGTATACAGTTTTTAAAATGAATTTTAATATGTTCAGCTTGATATATATTACGGTAATTATTTAAAATATTTTTAAAATTTATTGATGTTTTTATAGTTTTTAATCTGTATTGTTTTCAAATATAATCACTGAAAGAATTATTAAAAGAAAGGTGAGTTATAGATAGTGATGGTGATAATAGTCCGAATTAATTCTATCTGAAAAGGCCGTGGTATCAAGTCTTAGGAAGATGGCTCAAGCCATGACTATGAGTTCCCATATACCAATTACACACATCTAGCCTTTGTAAGAGCTAGGAAGCATACCTTAAATGATTCTGCCTCTGCACATGTATCAAGGATAACTTGAAAGTTGCTCCATGGGAAAGCTGGAGCTTTATGACAAATATAGCAATTCATCATATTGAAGGTGAATCCTACTAAGACTGAGATTTTGTGACCTGGCCGCCTGCCTGGAGTGGCGCCCTCCCTGCCCAACTTCGATGGTGCCCCCCTTCATCCATCTTCCACTGTTAAGAGCTTGGGTGTTGTCCTGGATTCACAGTTGACTATGGAGGCCCAGATCGCTAATGTTAGTAAGCAGGCCTTTTTCCATCTCCAGCAGGCGAGACAGCTAGCACCTTACCCTTTCAGATGAAGCCTTGGCTACAATCATCCATGCAACAATTACATCTAGACTGGATTATTGTAACGCCTTGTATGTTGGCCTTTCCATCGACTACTCAGAGGATCCACATTATTTAGAATCCGGCTGCCAGGCTACCTGCAAAAACACCTTTGAGATGCCACATAACTCGAACTCTGTTACACTTGCATTGGCTTCCAACAGAATTCCGGGCCTTGTTTAAGTTGTTGGTTCTGACCTTTAAGGTGCTTTATGGTCAGGGGCCAGTATATCAAAGACCGCCTCTCCCCTCTTCAATGCCAGTGGTCGCCACGACTCCTCCAACTAAACTTACAGCATGTTCCAGGCCCCAGGGAAGTACGTATCGAGAGCACAAGACGTAGGGCCTTCTCCATCTCTGCCCCTGTCTTGTGGAACTCCTTGCCTCCCCACTTGAGGGCCATGCGTGACCTTCGATCCTTTGCTCAGGCACTCAAGACCTGACTTTTTAGCAGAGCTTTTAATGTCTAATGCAGTCTATTTGGTATTGTGTATTTTTAAATGCTATTGTTTTATGTAAATCGCCTGGAGCATTTTAATGGAGGGCGATTAACAAGTGAGAAACTGATGATGATGATCATATCAACTGGGTGTTTTTCTTTTCACAAAATATCTGTGTAAAATGGATCAGTCTTTGAACTGATGCTTCACAGGACTAGTTTCCCACACTTAGCTGGCTCCACAGACCAGTTTAGAGTAACTTTCATATGATGTCCTCATTATGTCTCTTAGAAAATACCCGTATTTTTCGCACCATAAGACGCACCTGCTGATAAGACGCACCTAGATTTTAGAGGAGGAAAATAGAAAAAAAATTATTTTCGCTCCCCCTATAAAATCTAGGTAAGTCTTATCAGCAGGTGCGTCTTATCAGCTCTGACGCGACGCTGGTTCGCTCCTCCTCTGCCTCCTTTTCCTTCCCCCCACCTTTTCTTCCCTCGAGGGAAGAAAAGCTGGGGGGAAGGAAAAGGAGCCATGGGCGGAGCGAACCAGCCGTCGCCAGAGCTGACGTGACGTAACCTTCTGGTTCGCTCCGCCCATGGCTCCTTTTCCTTCCCTCCGCCCTTTCCTCGAGGGAAGAGAAGCTGGGGAAGGAAAAGGAGCCATGGGCGGAGCGAACCAGCGTTAGCGTCAGAGCTGACGTGACGCTGGTTCGCTCCGCCCATGGCTCCTTTTCCTTCCCTCCGCCCTTTCCTCGAGGGAAGAGAAGCTGGGGGGACGGAAAAGGAGCCATGGGTGGGACGAACTAGCGTCGCGTCAGAGCTGACGTGACGCTAGTTCGCTCCGCCCATGGCTCCTTTCCTTCCCTCCGCCCTTTCCTCGAGGGAAGAGAAGCTGGGGGGAAGGAAAAGGAGCCATGGGCGGAGCGAACCAGCGTCCCTCCGCCGCCGCAACGGACCAGAGAAGAGGAGAGGCGGCGACAGGGTGAGTATATCGCCGCCCTCCCTCTGCTCCAGCGCCTCCCCCCCCCGCCTGCATCTTTGCTCCATAAGACGCGGCTGATTTTTCATCCCACTTTGGGAGGAAAAAAACTGTGTCTTATGGTGCGAAAAATACGGTAATTAAAATTATGCAAAACACTTTCAAAACATTTTTCATCTAAAGTGTATGGTGACCATTTGTTATTTGGTGCCTTCTAGTGTTCTTTGTTCAAAATCATTACCCTTGATATTTTGAGGATTTTCCCTTTCAAACAGTAAACCCTGATGAACTACCACAATCAAAGTGATTTCCCATACCATTCTCTGACATTCCTGCGCCACCAGTTGGTGAACTTCGATTTTGCTGTACAACTGACAATGCATATTGTCCATCAATTGCTGGATTTGTTTTCTTCTCTGGGCTTCCCTGTGGTGGAACCTGGAGCTTTAAGGCCTCCAACCTGGGGAAAAAATAAGGTAGACAAGCAAAGTTAGAGAAAAAAAATTCCAAACTCAATTGTCCCATAGCCCTCAAGCAGCTTCACTAAGGATATGTCTGCATAAATAATTTTTTGTGCAATGCAGTACTGTTGCTAGCATCTTGTGCTGTCATCATTTACAACAGTCCAGATATTATGGACATGCTGGTACAGTAATTGGAGTTTAGACACATACTTTTTATAATGTACCCTTCCCTCACTTTTTATTTTTAGATAACAATTTGGTATTACATTCTTAAGTAATCTATAATTTTCAACTGAATTAGAATTTATTTCTGTGGAGAGGAGTGTTCAGTGCTATAACTAGTACATCAGAAATCTGATACCGGGTTCTTATAATTAGCAATGAGAATTTAGACAGTCATTTATTTATTTCCATTTATTTAGTCACATTATCTCCTTTCACCCTTCTATAAAGTAATGCCAACTTTTTCTTTAATCTGATAATTGGCTCATCTGCGTTTTCTAGTAAGCATTCCAGAAATCTCCTAGCAAACAATAGTCTGGCTTTGACCAACATTATTTTAAAAGATAGGATTTTTGAGCCTTTCCTTCAACTCCCAGCGTTTTGAACTATCTGTGTATACAAGTCCCCTGTTTACTTGCCATGAATTTCATAGGGTTAACTTAAGCAAGAAATACTTACAGGAGGCTAGTTCCCTCTATCTAATCTTGGAAGCTAAACAGGTTCAGCTTTGGTTAGTACTTGGATGGGAAACTACCAAGAAATACCAGGAATCGTAGGTTAGATTTTAGAGGAAGACTTTGCATTAGGGTTGCCACTTTTTGATATAAGAAATAAGGGACGTTTACCTAAAAATATGGGATTTTTCACAAAAATAAGGGACACTTCATAAAAACTTGAAAGTCAAATGTTAGGCAACCCTAACTATAGTCCTTTTGATGCAGCCTTGGCTTTTTCACTGTTGACTGATTTTTAGACTGGGGTCTAACAGAAGCCTCTTTTCGCATGCATTCAAGGCAATATCATCTACTTGGACCATTCTGCAAGAATTCACAACAAAAGCCCTCCTGACAGATGCCCATGTGGCTCAAAAGCCCTCCAGAGACCCCCACCCATCCCTCAGCCCCAGAGTGCCTGGCAGGGGGTCACCTTCCTTCCTCTCCCAGAGGTCAATGGTGAAGGTGGCCCCACGGTTGAGGTGGGTGAGGGCTCTGGGTCTCCATGATCAGCAGCTCCATGCGGACTTGCATCTCCCCGCACCACGCCTGCAGCTCCCTCAGACCACTCACCGGCGGCACCATGAAGTATGGCAGGCCCCCTTCTCCCTCTTTTCCTCCTCCTCCTTCTCCTTCCCCCGGGAGAGAGGGCTCTTGGGAAATGGAGTCCCATCCAGAAGGACCACAAGCGCCTCTCAATCAAGAGGAGGCAGCATTGGACTACAATTCCCGGCTGCGCGCGGGGAGGTGAGAGGAAATGTGAGGAGCCAAAAGGGGTAGCAGGATGGAGGAGGAGGAAGATGGAAGTATGTGTGTATATGTACTGGCCCAGTCTCGCCTCCTGCTGCCACCTGTCCCGTCAATACAGGAACTAAAAATAAGGGACAGGAGCTGAAAATAAGGGACACAAAATTTGGGGCCGAAATAAGGGACGTCCCTTAGAATAAGGGACAGTTGGCAACCCTAATTTGCATACACCAGCAAAATCTGAGAACAGTTATCTGGGAATAGAAGTAGTGAACCTGTGTTTCTGTTTATACTTCTATTTCAAATTTGAAATAAAATATAGCCTTTTATAACAGCTTCTAAATCCTGGTTTTGCATGGAAAGCACAGATTAACATTGAACATCATATGCCAGTGTGGAAATCTTTCCTGGCAGATATACATGAACATTTCACAGTTTAATGAGTCCTGCTTATCATTCTGGCTTTTCACACTGAGAGTTCTGGCTATAATCAAATTTAATGCCCTCCATGCGTTCAAGGTCTTCATGAAAAACATCCCTTCTCAGAAAATGTACTTAATTTTATAAGCTTTGGCCATGCTATCTACTAGGAATAGACTGTATCTAGCTCAAAAAAGCAAAATAACGTCATAAATTATTATCTAAGACTTCAAAGAACTGATTCTCGATGATAGCTGCTTCTTTGTTATCAGTGCAGGGGAAACTATAGTATGTTCATTGTACGACTAACTCCATATGATGATAATACCTTTCTCAGACCATCCAAGAAGGCATAAAAATCTCAATGCCGGCTTTGAAACCCTTACTTACTTCATCAGACAACTAATAAGGACGTGATCACATGAGTCCCCTAAAAAGGCTTATGTTGTGGTAAACCCGTCTTGCTTGAGATGGGAGCATGCCTGCCTAACCCTTCTTTTTACTGCACAAAGCATATCTTAATACTGAGACTTTTTTTCATGTCAGGAGTGACCTGAGAAACTGCAAGTAGCTTCTGGTATGAGAATTGGCCATCTGCAAGGATGTTCCCCACGTGACAGCCGAATGTTTTGGTGTTTTACCATCATCATCTCATCATCATAATCATGTTTTGATGTTTCACTGAGACAGAGAAGTAACTTTTTGATGGGAATTTTCAGATGAATGTATCTGCTAGTTTGAAAGGCAATATAATTGTAGCATGGAGGAATTTTTCTCCTTGCCTTGAAAGTGTTACTAGTCTTCACCCAGAAGAGAAAGGAACCAGCACTACACAAGGTATTCACTCAGATGAGGTATTCTATATGCACATGCACACTCAAAAATGTCCACATTACCAAAATGTATCAAAGCCTAAATAAATTAAAGGCAGGAGATTTTGTCTGATCTTGGAAGCTAAGCAGGGTCAGCCCTGGCTAGTACATGGGTAGGAGCTCACGAAGGAACATCATGTGCTGTATGATATATTTCAGAGGAAGGCAATGATTAATCACTGAGAATTCCTTGCCTAAGAAAACCCTATGAAATTAATGGGGGCAACATAAATTAACATGGGACTTAAACGAAGGTACATACCCTGTTTGCCCGAAATAAGACATACCCATAAAATATGCCGTAGCAGGATTTCTAAGTATTTGCCCAATATAAGCCATACCCTGAAAATAAGGCATAGTGATAGACGTGGCTATGCAGCGTATAAGGCTGGGTCGTCCTGTCAGGTCCCAGTTGTTCTGTGCCTGCTGCAAGCTGAGGCATGGAGGGAAACATGGAAAGTGAAAGTAAAAGTCTCCTCAGTGAAGTGAGGAGTGTGGGGATTTGTAAAAAGGCACCATGATGAAATGGGTTGACTGGAAAGGCCTGTGTCATTAGCTGATTGGCTGAGCATACCAGGAACCAGAATTCTGATTGGCTACTGTCTCTGGCTTGCTGCTGAGACAAATGGTTTTAACTGCCACTTTCACCTCGGAGAGTGAAGAGAGCACTGACTGGAAACAGCCAGGAAAGAAAGGGCTGCCAACTCTCTGAAGCCTGATCATTTCTGAGGCATGAAGCATATTTTAAAGACTGTTTAAAAGGACTGTTTATTCCTTTTGTTCTCTGTGTGAATTCAGAGAAACTGCTGTATATATTGTTGCCCTGTTTGATCTTTTGAGCAGAATTAAAGATACTGCTACTTGTTACACAAGGCCGAGTGACACTTTATTATACTACAGGATATATTTTGGTTCAGAAACTGTGGTACAGCTTCTATTTCTTTTTATCTACAACCGCCAACAAGGAGCAGGATGCTCTGCTTTAGATATTGCGTGTCCTCAGGGGGAAGAAGTAAAGCTGTGGTTGCTGTTTTACTCAGCAATGTGGGTCTCTCTTCCCCAGCACCAACCAGCAACAGTAGGTCTTTCTCACCCCCAGTGTTAAGGAGCTGCTGCTCCCTAGCACTGACCAGAAGCAATCTGCATCTCTCTCTCTCACCCCACACAAACACCAGGGGATAGGGGGAAAGCTTCCGCAAGCAGTCTGCTACTGAGCCCAGAGAGATCATCTCATAAATACAGACTGTTACAGACTATTTAATAAAAAATAAAACATCCTCTGAAAATAAGCCATATTGTGTCTTCTTGAGGAAAAATAAATGTAAGAGTGTCAGGAAATGTGGTTCCTCAAGGTTTCATTTTGGCCCTCAAAAGACATTATCATCCCTCCCAGCTGTCCCAAGATGACAAGAACAATCTTGATTAATTCTGCCTTCTAACATCTCGGTTTCTCTCTCCTCACGTTCCCTCTTTGTACTCATTTTACTTCCATTTCTGCAAACCTAGTTCAGAGCACAAAAGTAATTTGTACTGAATCAACTTATCAAGGGGAAAGTGGAGAACCCAGTCCTTCCCAGATGGCGAAAGGTAACTGTTGCAGCCTCTTTTGTCTTGTCTGTTCAATGTCATTAATGACTTTGGCCACCTCAATCTCATGTCCCAGTTTTCATCTGTGAAAGTTTGGAGGGTAAGTATTGCCACTGGTTTTGATATCACAAATGAGCCGCCATCATATAATCCCAGGACATTGATTGAAGTTATCAGCTGAGCAGTATTCTGGCTCAAAAAGACCATTTAGCTTTCAGCCTTAGATGAAAACATGGATAAGGCAAATGCTGCAAAGTCTCGTTGAACACTCTTGTCTTGTTCAAACATGGGCTTGGCTCATTTTCATTAGCATTCATAAAACATCTCATGTGGATGCTGAAAACGAGTGACTGAGCAGCCCATTTGTGTGGAGCAAAGATCACAGGGGAGGAGTGCTCTGAGATAGTCTGGGCAGTGTGTGTTCTGTAGTGTAGGAAGATCTCCATAGAGACAGTCAAACAGACCACATCCATTTAAAGGATTTTGCACAGAGGATAATGATAAGCTTGAAAGAAAGGAAATCTGAACACATGGAAGCTGCATAATGTTGAGCCTCACAATAATGCCCATGACTAATTGGTTTTTAATTGCGGCTATTCTCACTGTCAGTGTAACTTTCAACTACATCTCAAGGCAGTTCTTTCTATTACTCAAAGTTGTAGTTAATTTGGATTGTTAAGTTTGACTGAAATTTTTAAAAGTGATATTCTAACGGACAAGGCTATCAAGACCACCACGTTCTCCCTTATACACCCAGATTTTAAGATTCTTTTCTCTGGTCCATTACTATCAGAGGTACAGTTGGTGGGAATATGCAGTGTGTGTGTCTCCCCACAAAGCTTTGGAACGGCCTGGCAAGGGACACACATTAATAACAATATGATTAAATGTAACAGAATCCTGAGATTTGCCAGCAAGAGAGGGACATTTTGGACCCTCAGCTCCAGTGCCTCTACAAACTACAAATCCTAGGATGCCCCAGGGATAAATCCATCCTAATTTTAATGGCAATTAAGATAGAATCATGGTGCTATAATTGTGTATTGTAAAAGGTCTCCAGGTCTAGCTCTGTTATTTTTCTGACAGTGGGCAAAACCATTAAAATTTACATAGAGTTTTGGCATCTAAGAGGATTTATTGCTCAAATGAGTTTAAATCTGGTGTGTGATCATCATAGATGATGATGAAATAATTTTTTTAGGCAACATGATGAGTGGAATCTCTTTTCTTTAGATTTGGTTTTCTGTCAGGGATGGGAGAACGGTGGCGGTGTGGAGGAGCTGACTATCGCTCCGTTGCCATGGACCGACCATCACCTGCTCAGGTTTAGACTCACTGCTTCCTCTAACCTTCGCAAGGGTGGAGGACCCATTAAGATGGTCCGCCCCAGGAGGCTTATGGATCCAAATGGATTCCTGACGGCTCTTGGGGAATTTCCCGCCACCTCGGTTGGTGATCCTGTTGATGCTCTGGTCACTCTCTGGAATGGGGAGATGACTAGGGCAATAGACATGATTTCTCCGGAACGGCCTCTCTCAAGTAGCCGAGCGAAACCATCTCCGTGATTTAACGAGGAGTTGGTAGCAATGAAGCGAAGGAAGAGGGCCCTAGAGAGCGTGTGGCGTTCGCATCCGAGCGAGCCAAATCGAACACGCCTTGTTGCCTCTCTAAGGCATATGTCGCAGCAATAAAGGCTGCAAAGAAATCTTTTCTGGCAGCCAATATTGCGTCCGCAAAGAACTGTCCGGCGGAGCTGTTTCGAGTTGTCAGAGGCCTAATGCATCCCACCGTTCAGGATGGGAGCCCTGACAACTCGGCAGCCCGCTGTGAAGCATTTGCTCAGTTTTTCGTGGACAAAGTCGCTTTGATCCGTTCTGGTTTGGACACCATGTTAACTGCAGTCTCTGTGGATGTAGCTGGAGCACCTGCTTGTCCAGTTTTGATGATCAATTTCAATTGGTGAAACCCGAGGATGTGGACAAGATACTCGGAGGGATGAGAGCGACCACATGCATCCTAGACCCCTGCCCATCCTGGCTTCTAAAGGAGGCCAGAGCGGGATTGACTGAGTGAGTGAAGGTGGTGGTTAATGTCTCCCTTCGGGAAGGCAACATTCCAGCCAGCTTAAAACAAGCTGTTATAAAACCGCTGTTGAAAAACTGGACCCCACTCAATTCATCAACTATCGGCCCGTTTCTAATCTTCCCTTTTTGGGCAAAGTCCTGGAACTTGTGGTGGCCTCACAACTCCTCCAGGTATTCTTGGAAGACACGGATTATCTGGATCCGGCACAGTCTGGTTTTAAGCCGGGGCATGGTACCGAGACAGCCTTGGTCGCCTTGGTGGATGATCTACGCCGGGAGCTGGACAGGGGAGTGTGTCCCTGTTGGTTCTGCTGGACCTCTCAGCGGCCTTCGATACCGTTGACCACGGTATCCTTCTGGGACACCTTGCGGGAATGGGACTTGGGAATACTGTTTTACAGTGGCTCCGGTCCTTCCTGGAGGGACGTTCCCAGAAGATGTTGTTGGGAGACACCTGTTCAACTCCTCATCCTTTGTCTTGTGGGGCTCCTCAGGGCTCTATATTGTCTCCCATGTTGTTTAACATCTACATGAAGCCGCTGGGGGAGGTCATCCGGAGTTTCAGAGTGCGGTGTCACCTGTACGCAGATGACGTCCAGCTCTGTCACTCCTTCCCACTTGCTAATAAGGAGGCTGTCTTGGTCCTGAACCGGTGCTTGGCCGCTGTGTCGGACTGGATGAGGGTGAACAAATTGAAACTGAATCCAGACAAGACAGAGGCACTCCTGGTCAGTCAAAAGGCTGAACAGGGCATAGGGTTACAGCCTGTGTTGGACGGGGTTACACTCCCCCTGAAGACGCAGGTTCGCAGTTTGGGTGTGATCCTGGACTCATCGCTGAGCCTGGAACCCCAGGTTTTGGCGGTGACCAGGGGAGCATTTGCACAGTTAAAACTTGTGCGCCAACTGCGCCTGTACCTTGGGAAGTCTGACTTGGCCACAGTGGTCCACGCTCTGGTTACATCCCGTATAGATTACTGCAGCGCCCTCTGTGGGACTGCCTTTGAAGACTGTTCGGAAGCTTCAACTGGTCCAACGGACAGCAGCCAGGTTGATAACAGGAGCGGCACACAGGGAGTGCACAACACCTCTGTTGCGCCAGCTCCACTGGCTACCAGTTTGCTACCGGGCACAATTCAAAGTGCTGGCTTTAGCCTTTAAAGCCCTTAATGGGTCTGGTCCAACTTACATGTCCGAAAGCATCTCCCCCTATGAACCTTCAAGATGCTTAAAATCATCCGGAGAGGCCCTGCTCTCGGTCCCGCCTGCTTTGCAGGCGTGATTGGTGGGGACGGGAGACAGGGCGTTTTCAGTGGTGGCTCCTCGGCTTTGTTACGACATCAGATCAGCCTCTTCCCTCCTGACATTTCGCAAGAAGGTCAAGATCTGGCTATTTGACCGGGCATTTGCAGATGTAGTATGATTACAAAATTGAGACTTACGGAACGACGACGATGCAATTGGAAACCGATTTAATAATGAGACGCTGATATTGTGTTTTTAACGTTAACTGCTAATTGTTTATGATGGAATTGTGTTGATAATTGTTGATATGTTTGTCTTGGGCAGTTCTTGCCATTTGTACACCTCCTCAAGTCGCCTTCGGGCTGAGAAAGGTGGTCTAGAACAGGGCTGTCCAACTGGCGGCCCGGGGGCCGTATAAGGCCCCCCAGCCCCTTCCCTGCGGCCCCCTAAGCTTTTTAATAAAAATAAATAAATAAATAAAATAATAATATTTTAAAAAATTACCCACTTCCGGGTTCCGGAGCAAGTATCGCGAGACTACGAAAGCCACATGGGATTTTGCTCTCAATGCGAGATCACGCCTGCGTTGATTGCGAAATCCCGTGTGGCTTCCGTAGCCTCGCGATACTCCTGTTGCCGAAATCTCGGCTACTTAATCCCTGCGGACCACGCAGACGCGATTTGGACCTTCTAGGCTGCTGCCTCGGTCGGTCGTCGCCTCTGCTCGTGGTCCGGCTACTCCTGGATCCTGCGCGTTTGGGAAGGTAGGCTAACCTTTATGTTATTATTATGTAATTGTGTATGGATGCCCCTTATGTATTCCCCTCCCTGCATTTCCCCTTAGTAAAAGATTATATTTGATTGTATGGATGCCTCTTATGAATTGTAAGTAAATTGGAGCCGGGGGAGGGGCGGGGCCGGGGTGGGGCAGGGGCGGAGCCGGGGCGGGGGCAGACCCTTCGGCCCCCCCAGGTCATCAGTGACCGGAATTCAGGCCCCGGGCCGGTAGAAGTTGGACAGCCTTGGTCTAGAAGTAAAGTAAAGTAAATAAATAAATAATTTTTCTTTCCTTTGTATTATCTATACATGTGACTCAGCAAACCTCATATAATCCGATTCAAGCATATATAGTACGGGTAAGAATACATATTCAACTGCTTCAGTTGAGAATGGATATCCCGTTTGTTTTGTTTTTCAGGAATATATCTAACACATATTTGGGGGTCATACTATAGTTATCTCCCAGTGATCAGATCTGAGGAATACTACATTCTAATAAAATAATTTACAGAAGAAGGAACTGGCCTGGCTGAGGTAGAGACACTAGAGAGCTTCTCTACAAATAAACAATATTTTAAAGTTTCAATCTGACTTTCTAGACTGCGTCTATAAAGACAAATAGGGCAATTTTAGCAGCAAATCAAGTACATGCCTCTTGAGTCTAATAGATGTATTTAAACTGACTGGAATTACATTGACATCTACAGCAATAATACTCTGAGGCATGCTTCCTACTTTGAAAAAGCATTCTCCTTTTTAACAAAAGTGATTTTACTGATTTCTGCCTTTCCTAATAATATAATAATCTGTTATATAGACTGCAAATGCCTCTAGCATGCACAAATACTTCAAAGAATGAACCCTACAGAATCTTGTGTCATTGAAGATAACATAGCTACATACCAAATGAGACCCTATTCTTATTTTGTGCATTCATGTTCTTTTCAAACACTTTAATGGAGTTTTCTTTGCAAGAATTGTTCAGAAGGGATTTGTTATTGTCTGAGAGAGTCGGGGCCGTAGCCAGGATTTTGGTTCGGGGCTGAGACTGGGTGGAAGAGGGTCTACCCTAGCAAACCTTTTGTATTGTTATCCAAATAACCCCATTAATGTGGGATATAATGAGCATGATGATCAGATCATGATATGAATAAACATAACAGTTTAAATAATGTACCAGTAAGGCCTTTTCGCAGACCACCCTGAGACTTTCGGGGCTGAAGCCCCTTAGCCCCGGCTACATGCCTGGAGAGAATACAACTTGTCTAACGCCAGGTGATAGGATTCCATTGTTGAGTTAGGATTCACATCCTGGTCTCCCAGAGTCCTATTGAAACTCACCATCTTGATTCTAGGAAGGGAGACAAATTAATTTATATTAGCCAAAGTGAAGGACTGCAGACTTTTCGGGAACCAACCAAAAGAGATATGCAAGTGAAAAAATTAGAATCATAGAACCATAGAGTTGGAAGAGACCTCATGGCCCATCCAGTCCAACCCCCTGGCAAGAAGCAGGAAAATTGCATTCAAAGCACCCCTGACAGATGGCCATCCAGCCTCTGTTTTAAAGCTTCCAAAGAAGGAGCCTCCACACACCCCGGGGCAGAGAGTTCCACTGCTGAACGGCTCTCACAGTTAGGAAGTTCTTCCTAATGTTCAGGTGGAATCTCCTTTCTTGTGGTTTGAAGCCACTGTTCCGCGTTCTAGTCTCCAGGGCAGCAAAAAAACAAGCTTGCTCTCTCCTCCCTATGACCTCCCCTCACATATTTATACATTTTTACAGGCTAAACATGCCCAGTTCTTTAAGCCGCTCCTCATAGGGCTTGTTCTCCAGACCTTTGATCATTTTAGTCGCCTTCCTTTGGAGACATTCCAGCTTGTCAATATCTCTATTCAATTGTGGTGCCCAGAATTGGACACAATATTCGAGTTGTGGTCTGACCAAGGCAGAATAGAGGGGTAGCATGACTTCCCTTGACCTATACTCCTATTGATGCAGGCCAAAATACCATTGGCTTTTTTTTTGCCACCGCATCACATTGTTGGCTCATGTTTAACTTGTTATCCATGAGGACCCCAAGATCTTTTTCACACGTACTGCTCTCAAGCCACGCGTCCTCCATTCTGTATCTTTGCATTTATTTTTTCATTTCATTGCATGTCTGGTTGTTGGGACAACTCTGCTGTGTATATTCTGATATTATCATGTTGATGGTTTGGCATAACTTGGCATTCCAAAGAAAAAAAAGAAGCTCAGTAGAAATGCCAGACCTGTCCACTGAGAAAACCCCTTGAGTAGTGGTTTCTATCCTTTAGTTCTTCAGGTATTTTGAAATTCAGCTCCCACAATGCCTAACAGCTGGTAAACTGAGGGATTTCTGGGAGTTGAGTCCCAAAAAATTAGAGGACTAAAGGTTGGGAACCACTGCCTTAAATGTCTCCTCCAAGTGGTGGTCCACAAACAAATGGCAGACCACAAGGTATCAATTGCTGACACTTTGAGAATTTCCAAGAAAGAAAAAAAAACCATGAGAAGAAATACAGCATTGGTCCCTGGCACATTGTGTGTGTGTGTGTGTGGGGGGTGATGATTCCAATCTCCACATCTGATAGCTTTAGTAGCACTGCTCTATATAGCATTTGGGAATCTATTTATTTTCATGTTGTTGTCATGTGCCTTCAAGTCATATTTGACTTATTGCGACCCTAACGTGACCCTAAAGAGATTTCTTAGCAGAATTTATGCCAGGGGGTGCTCTATCTTTTCAGACTGAGATAATGCAATTTGGACAAAATCACTAAACAGTTTCCCATGGCCTAGAGGGGAATCAAACCCTGGTCTCCCAGTCTTCTGGAACAATGTTCTAACTGCAAAACCATGCTTGTCATGGCTACCTGCCACAGTTAGCAAGTGTCATTGAAGAAGATAAGATCAGCTAGACAGAATGTGGGAACCCAGATGTGGGAAAGACATATAACACTACTTTAGCTGTGAATAAAAAGCTAGCCTGATTCTATTTGTTTGTCAAAGACAAACAATAAAAATCAATCTACACTTTCTCCAGAAGACAATTGATGTGGAAAGAAATATTACAGTCAGGGGAATTAATGGTTCAAAAGTTTTAAAGCAGCCTTTCTCTGCTGGATAATTTCCAGATGTGCTAGAGATCTGTTCTCTACATGCAGTGTCATTGTCTAGGTTGAATGAGGATGATCGGGAGCGGAGAAGCTTATGCTGGAGAAAACTGCCATCAGGCTGGGACTGGTAGCATTCAAGCTTGTTGGATCTGCTTTGCTTTTTGCCCACTACAATCCTGAAATTGAATAGATGTAGACCAGATGTAAATTAGTGGTTTGAGCAGATAGACATACACGGGATATTTTAAGCATATTCTTAGCCCAGGGATCTGTGATTAGTCTGGAACTGAACTCTCAAGGCTTCAAATCAACTTCTCTCATCCCTTCCTTGAAATTATTTATCTAAGGGCCAAAGCTTTGTAATCATTCTACTGTTGGGCAATTGGGAGTCAGAAAACTTGGTTGATCTTCTGTGACCCAGAAACCTAGAACTACTTCTGTTGGGCAATAACTGTCTTAGGCCTTTTCGTGCCTGAAGTCCAAAATCAGAACGTGACCTTCTCCGTGTGTTCTATGGATAGGATTTTCTTAAACATATAAATTAATTAGCTGATTGGAATCTTGAGGTTTTGATTAATAATGTGCGCCAGAATCCACAACTTGAAGTGACTGTTTCTTATTTCATTCTGTTTAAAAACGGACAAGTTTTCTCTTTTCTAAATTTAGTGTGCATACAGGTGTTGCCTCCAATTTTACAAACACTGGCAAAGGTTTTTCTGAATCAACACATGAATTCCTCTCACCTATCATACTACTCCTCTAAGAGCATATCTCTGATGTAATTTAGAGTGGATTCGGGCAGAATTTTAGTTCACTTTTTCTCCCTAAAACGTCCAAGTTAAATGGCCTTTGGCTTCTCCTTTAAAAAAAAAAGCTCTAGCACAAACACTTCTTCAGTCAGGGAAAGAAGAAGCAAATTAGTACATTTGTGAAGGCCAACCAACCAATACTTTGGTAGGTTGGCCTTCACAAATGTACTAAGTTGGTTGGTGGAAAGCCAGATGTTTTGGCCAAAACACCTGGGAAACCCCAGGTTGAGAACCACTGTACTAAAAATATGTATACTGATATGTACACTGTACTAAAAATATGTATTCTGATATGTATACTGATAATATCTATGTCTTTGATGATACAATAGGCTGAAGTGTATAACTATTTAAGTAACATGGCTCCATAACTTACACACTATATTATGTGATGTTTCACATATTTACTTTCTTCCCCCCCTTTTTAAATAGTTTATTTGAGTATTTTTTCCTCTCTTTTTGAAAACAAAATTAAAAAAAAAACTTATTTGCACTGGGAGAGGTCTTGGAATCTGTCCATAGATAACATAGCTACATACAAATGACCCCTCTATAATCTCAGTCTCAAAGGCCTCCAAGAGCAGATGGTTTTTGGGTCACACAATCTAAAACTAATATTGAAATTGCAGCATCTCAGCTCCAAGCAGAGTTTGCCTGAGCGCAGCCAAAATGAATGATGCCAAGCTTATTGTTCTGATAAGAATAAAGAATAGAAAAAGAGAAGTAAGGATGTTTTGGTCCTTAGTCTTCAAATAATATCATTCCATTCTGTTCTGTTAAATAACATCTTCGGTGCACACTCCATTGTAAAAGTATTTGGCTAGATTAATTTTGAGTGAATGCTTGGTCACATCTGCTATTACTAATGTTCTAATCCGCAAAATCAGTGAATAAAACAAATCTAAAGAAGGTCTTTGGTGCCTAGTGGGTAAACATATGCTTTTGTCAAAACTGGGAGTTTCTTGGGCTACTCTGAGAATTAAAAAGTTAAATGTTTAATATTCAGTGCTCAAATCTTTAAATGATTATGGCTTAGCTAGACTACAAAATGGCTGTGGTGAGAATATATTAGGGACCTCCCAAGCTTGAAACATTATTCAGAACCCCCAATATGTTAATTCCTTTTAAAATCCCCAACATATTAGAGCTAATGTTACACAAAAGTGCTTAAAAGCGAAATGCCTGCCATCGACATATGGCACTTTAAAAAACAGTAATTTTAGAAACAACAAGTGAACTACACTAACATTAATAATTCTGTGTAAACATTAAGACTAATGGAAGTTAAGGACAACGTATGTTGCTTCTTTATTGCACCCATGTAATTATAAGATTCCATTGATTGGAAGATGCATCCTAATTTCAGTACCATCATCACCAACAAAAATACATGATACACCTGTGATTGTAAGATGCACCCCATTTTTAGAGATGTTTATCTAGGGGAAAAAAGTGAGTCTTAGAATTAAAGAAATGCAGTTTTCCAAAGTTCTAGAAAGATTTTAAATCCTCTCTCTATGGGAGGGTGACCAGTTTCCCTGGAGATGTACTGGGCAAGGGGAGAAATGAGGAGGGGCAGACTATTAAAACATGAAGATATTAACAGCCACAGCCTGCAGCGTTCTACGTCATGCCCCAAAATGAAATGAACAGCAGCAATAAATTGGATTTGGGATTCATAAAATCCTGAAAAACAGTGAGATTGGGGGGGGGGGGGGGACATTAACTGCTATATTTGAAATACATCAGGACAGGAGAAACAGCTTGTAGACTTCAAAAATAAAAGCAGTAATAAAAATCCCCACATCTTGCCACATATGGTCACTCTAGATAAGCCTTTAGTCTCAGTTCGGACCACGGTTCTTGGAACTTTTAAATACATCGCGATGAAGAAGGTGCAAAAATAACCAGATCATTGTCTTCTATCACAGGCTAAGAGGCTGGAGCATCAGAAATCCAACTGTAGATTTAAGCAGTTAAACAGTTGAACAATAGGTTTTATACTTAAAAAATACAGTGTGAGCAAGTGGAGTTATCCAAGGTGCTATATACAAAGTAGCTTCAGCACTTTGAATGGATCCTTTGGAATCATCGCCCTACTGAAAAGGAAGCTATCGTTTACATAGGGGGTCCCGTTTTATTTTGAGTTCTTCACACTCTTCACTGTAGAGCTATAACTGCCTACAATTGCTCTTCTTTCACCAGACTCCAAGAGAATATATGCAATATTCAAGTTTTATAAATAAAATTTTTCACTTTTCTGTTTCATCTTCTGCTGGAGGAGGAATTCAGAGGCATAACTCTCACAGTGGTTTGTGACAAGAACATGTAAGCACACACACACACTAACATTACATAGTTATCCCAAGTATCTTCCTCTAATAATGGAAACACCTCCCTGCTGCATGTGCCACTTTGCAGAGAGAATGCAGTGGCCATTGTTAATAGTGACAGAGAGGCTTATACAGTAAGCCCCTATTAAAATGGCTGTTATTAAAAATTGGGGCACTTGAGGTGGTCAAGTGCCCCATTGGCAAGTGCACCACATTCTTCAGCCCCTCCTTTTTTTCTTCAGTTTAGGCAAGGGAAGTATAAGGGCTTGGAAGTGATTTTCATTCTCACCTTCATGTAGAGTCCCTACTCCAGCAGTAGCCTATGTGCAAGCTGGCCCAAGTGCTTTGGGTGAATATTTTTATCAAATTGTTTTCAACTTATACAGAAATATACATGGTAAATACTTAAATAACTGCCGCAAATAAAATGTGAAGTCAGATTTGCCTTTTGTGTATCTTTTCTTTTTGTTCTTTCTTTGCTTTCTGTTGGTGGATTTGTTTTTCGGTTTGATCCCCCTCCCTTTTATATCGTTATGTGCTGGCATTGTTCTATTTTATGTTTTTTTTTAAATACATAAAATGTATTTTTAAAATACATAAAATCTTTTTAAAAATGAACTAATATTACTATCTTTCATTGCTTCTATACTGTTCTGTGAAGAAGTCTTTGAAGTCCTTATTTTATTTACCTCCCACTCATTACTATTCATTATTATATGTAGGAAGTGTCCCCAAGCCTCTATTCCCTAAGACTACAACTAGATAAATATTTGTGGCTGTGTGTTCTGTTTATCCTGCTGCCTACTTTGGAACAGAATATAGATCTGAGATGCGCTTTTCATAAAAAGGAATCAGCCACTATGTCTTTATCCCTTCTTTGTCCACAAATGAATGTTTGGATATAATATGGTATTGGCAACACTAATGAGTACTTAATTTGGTCCGCAAATATCTATTGTAAGACTAGATTTACACTGCATGGCCTCATGGTTGCAACATCTGACCTAATTTTTGGACTTTTCTCTCCCACCCACACCTGTTCCTATCACCTCACCTGGCTACAAGTTCTGGAGAACTCAGAAGTTTGTCCACGTATTAGTTGCTCCCAATAAAGCTATTTCCCACCAAAGAATGTCAGATTACACATACACACACATACCAATGGATCAACATGTTTTATCATACATTTTGCATATAACTGAACTCACATATTTTGATCTGATCTAACATCAAGTATGTCCCTTTGACACTCAAAACAGACCATATTAAAATAGATTTCAAAGTGAGACCGTGATGCATTAATCTGGGAAACAGCATGTTGAAAGGAGAGTTAGTAAGATACCGCAAATCTGCATGTCTAAATATTGTATGATTTTTGGCTGGTTTTGAAGTATTCCCATATCCAGCTAAAAGACAAATCCTTTCAGGAGTAAATTTCATCCAGATTCTGTGGAGCCTAGCAGACTGTTAGAAACAGGAAACAGATGGGGAATTACGTCACAATATCTTGTCCCAAGATTCTGTTTCTTTGTTTATTTATTTTATTTACCTGAGTCGGGAAAGCAGGAAATCAGCTAAAAAACTAGGGATCAGTTGAACTTGAAAGGGGAAAATAAATCATAATGATGAAAACATCCTTCAAGTACATTGACACTTATTTAATACCTAATTGGCAAAAGGATAAGTGTTAGAAAGGACAATTGGCTGAAAAATAGTTTTTAAAAGTTTGTCTACATATGCTTAGTTCAATTCAGTGCATCATAGTGTGAAGTTATGCCAATTTTTTCTTTGTAATATGAATGGAAATAATTTCTTGTTTTGCTCATGAAGATTGTATTCCTGTTTGAATGAGCAACGGGCATTCCTTTTCTTCCCAAGGTGCCTCTGTCCACCAAAGAAAGAAGGGATATTTGCTTAATAGAAACTAGGACAGAGAAATCTGGAATACTATCACATGGTTTCCTTAATATCTGATCTTCTGTTGCTTCTGGCCTTGCACAAAAAACATGTGTGGATAACTGTACAAAAGGCTCACTTCCCACAGTGACTCCATACAGAAATATTTAAAGCAGTGGTGGTTGGTGATCTCCTTGTATTCCCTGGGTTTTCATTTTCTGTGGGGCATCTGCTCCAACCAGCCAGAACCTGACTGGCAACTATCACCCAGAGAACCTTTTCACTGGCCGCCCCACAACTGTGGGTCAACCTGCCGGAAAAATTAAATGAGCTGTTGGAATTTAAAAACCATGTAAATACCCATATCTTCCGGCAGACCTACCCAGACCGTCTTTAAACATGAATTTTAAATGCATGTCCTTTGTTTAATCTCTGTTTGGTGTATTTTAATATGTATTTTAGAGAGATACGT
Source organism: Anolis apletophallus (assembly GCA_030556195.1). Lineage (NCBI taxonomy): Eukaryota > Metazoa > Chordata > Lepidosauria > Squamata > Anolidae > Anolis > Anolis apletophallus. Next base: position 47,250,667 of record JARBWK010000001.1, on the reverse strand, counting down.
TTTGGTGTGTAACTTTTATAAACCTTCATTTTAATATGTGTATTTATGGTGTTTGTAAACATACATTTTAATATGTGTATTTATGGTGTTTTTGCTGTGCTTTATATGTTTTAATTGTTCTCTAACCTGCCTCGAGCCATGAGGAGAGGTGGGTAAGAAAGAACATTATTATCGTAGTCGTCATCATCATCACATTGGACAGCACCTTTAAATCTGAGACTAAAATCCAGTGCAGATTAATCATGCTGGTGATACAGAGACCCCCGTTAGCTATTGACTTGCCAGAATTCAATGATGTCTAATTAGTGCTTTGAGTCCGGCTATAGAGTTGGATGCTTCTCTGTGTACACAGCCTCCTATTCTCTGCTGACCACTGGAAGAAAAAGCCTCTCTTATGTGCTCTGCTTTTGCTGCATTGGTAGTGGTGGTGGATGATCATAACCTGAATACTTTCAAAAGTCTGTATGCTTCATGTGGTGATAACAGAATAGGTAGTAAACTTAAAGTGGTTATGAGTTAAAGGCATTCAGCAGATAAAGAAAGGTAGACGATATATTAATAAAGGTTAATATTTTGTGTATCTCTTCAGTGTGACATGAAGTTTTGAATGAGTGCTCATACCAAGTCAGATTCATTCGGCAGACAGTTTCAGTGAAATGTATATGCATCTAACAGATTAATCAGATGGTAAGCAGATATGACTATGAATAAGCAATCCCGGAGTCCCCATGGGGAGATAGGGCAGGATACAAATAAGGTTTATTGGGTTTATTATTGGGTTTATTACAATCCTCTGGATTGTAAAACATCTGAGCAAAAGGTAACCAGAAGCTAATCTAGAGTATTATCATGCTTGCTCTTGATTTCTTCCAGGGTTTACCTGCAATTACAGTAGGCCTTCCACTTTCACAGATGTCTTCATGTACATATCTAAAATTTCTTTGTTTTCTTCCATCACTAAAATCATTAAACCTAACTGATTTCTAATCCATGATTTGCAAAAAAAATGCTGATGAAAACTTGCCAATTTCAGTTTGCATTATGAATAAATGAAACTCTAGATATCCATGAATCAATGAAACTGTGAAACAGTTTTTTTAACAGCCTTGGAATTTTTCAGAGGCAGCTTCATCCAGTTTTAGATAGTTCTTTCAGTGGATATCCACAGGAAAAGGAGGAAATAGAGATGAATACAAAAGAACAACGGTTGGAAAAGAGAAAAAACAGAGATGCGGAAGAATCTGGAATAGATATCACTCAAACTACGGATCACTGGTAAAATTTCATCCAGAAAAAAGTCATCAAACTGCAACTGCACATTATAATGTTGGAGAAGAGTTGTTGTTTTTCTTTTGAGGAAAATTTATGTTCTATAAACATTAACTGGATTATTTTAATACAGCATATTTTAACATTAATTTTTTTAACTGTAGAGAAATTAGTGTGAGTGGCAGGAGCTAGTATTTGCATTGCTAATTATCATATTTACCGTATTTTCTGGCATATAAGACGACTAGGCATATAAAACAACACCCAACTTTTCCAGTTAAAATATAATTTGGGATACACTCGCCGTATAACACTACCCCTCTTCCAACGCACACCAAATAGAAATTTTAAAAGCATCAAATTAGATTTCAATAGGGTAATTTTCCTATTACTGAACCATCTCTGCCTCTCAGATCTCGCACCTGCGCACCTGCACCTCTTCACTGCAGTCTTCAGGAGCGAGATCAGAGAGGCAGAGGAGGAGGTACGGTAATAAGATACAAGGACGGGGCAGACAGGTAAAAGAGGTGTGTTTTTCTGCGCCCAGAGCCCACTATATCTCTTTTTCCATACCCCAGGTGTTCCGGATGCCTGCAGCTTGCTCCACCCTTGACTTACACCTTCCCGGTGAGGCGCCCCTTCACCTCACCATCAGGACCGCATTAAGTCCACGAATCCCGATGAATGGATTTTCTTCTACTGTACTTGTACAGCGTCGCCCTTAATGCTTTCATACAGTTGCTGCATATGGCAGGGACGTGGCCATTGCCATTTTTGAGCTTTCCCCACCATATGCGGCAACCACAGATTCTCCAATCCAGATGGGAAGTTTCAGCACCCGCTCTATAAGACAACTCCTGGAGTATAAGAATACACCCGCGTATAAGACCACTCCCGCGTATAAGACGACCCCTAACTTTTTGAGAAAAATTTCTTGGGCTAAAAAGTGGTCTTATACGCCAGAAAATACGGTACTCTATGCTTAGTTATAACTGGCTATGTGCATATAAAAGAAGAAGAGAGAATGCAAAAGAAAGGCATGTTTTGCAAGAAGGGAGTTAGGTCTTCATTGTGGAAAAATATACTTTGTGCCTGGCAAAGGATAAAAATACTGTTTTTAAAGTATATGTTAACAACACCTACACGGGGACATAGCAACATTTCTTTGGCCCTGCTACCTTACGACTCCTGGGCAGGGCACCTCCAAGCTCCCACAGCCTTGCCACGTGAGTACTTCAACGGCCTCATTCTTCACCACCTGGCCATAACAACACCTGCACGGGGCTGTAGCAGCACATGCACGGAGCGCCTCTATGACCCGCTGCCTTGCCATTTGGTTATTCTATCACACCGGAGCGATAGACCACCTTGCTGCCCAGAAAATTGCTGCCCCACTGTTGGTGCTTTGAGTTCAGGTGGGTAACCTCATTCTTGGGGTTGCCCCTTCTCGCCTTCTGTCTGCTTTGGCTGTTTTTATTCCATCAGCCCACTTTGGTTAGGATTGAATGTATGCTTTTGAGCTGTTGTATTGTACTTATATTTTATTGTATTTATATCTCAACTGTACTGTTTCATTGTACTTATATTTTGACTGTTTAAATGGATGTTATATTTCTTGTTGTATATGTAATGTGGCTTTGAATTTGTCATGGTCTGTAAGCCACCCTGAGTCACCCAGGGGTGAAAAAAGGGTAGGGTATGAATATATTATTATTATTATTATTATTATTATTATTATTATTAAAATTTGAGTTATTTCACACCATTTTAGATAAATACCTTAAATCCAGGTTATCCAAACTGAGGGCCGTAGACTGGATGTAGCCCTCCAAGGTTGTTTACCCACCCCCTGCCCTAAACTTTAGACTTAGGGTCATCCTATGTCTGAAACGACTTGAAGGCACACAACAGCAACAATCTCATCAGTGCAAAGCAGGCCCACACTTCCCATTGAAATATTGGCAAGTTTATGATGGTGAGATGCTGTGTAGCTCTACTCTGCAATAGGTTCCCCTGAATTTAATGGGGATTATTACTAATAATATACAATAAATTGTCCCCTAAATAAGATATACATGAACAGAGTTATTTCATTGGGCTCCTTAACTTGGGGCTTATGAGTCAAGAGTGTAACTGTCTCTGTACAAAGAACTTTTCATTTACACTCTGTTGTGTAAATGCAAATATGCCATAAATAGCTCCTTTTTAGAAAGCAGAGAAGACAGCAGTACATTTTATCTTCCCCAAGGATTAATGAAGCCATACCACAAGCATAAAGAAATCTGGTTTCTATCAGGAAGGTTAGAGGAAGTATTTTTTATATTGATTCTCTGCCAAAATTAGGAAACTTCAGGATGGATGCAGTCTGTCCAGGACTGATCCCAGTTCATTTCCACTGGCTGACATTTCAACAGCTAACATCCATTCAGTATTGTCTGGAGAATATCACTGATGAAAAACGGGTCTAGCTTTTCAAGTGGCCCAGTATGAAATGTGCATATGGTTTTTCTATAGGAAAGAGTTTTGTTTAGATGCAAAATATTCAAGCTTTTGTTTCAGAACTTCTATATTAAAATCGAAATGCTACATTAACAAAAGAAGAGTGGAAAGCCACAGTTAATATTGATTCATGTATGAGTACCCCCACATATTCTTAAAGCCCCTTTTCCTTGCATATATGAATCCTTTGAAACTTTGTGTAGCATCAAAGAGTGCAAAGGGTATCATTATTGTCTGAAACACTATCAACAGAGTGACTGAAAATGGAATATGAATGGCTGCCCTTCTTGTGAAGTTTGGTCTTTGAAGAAACAAAGTGGTAAAACTAGGCCACACCCAGTACAACAATAATTTGTACTTCCACAAAAATTCCTTTCCAGGGAAAGGAAATCAAAGTGTTATGCCATGAATATTGAATTTCTGAAATATCTATCTATCTATCTATCTATCTCTATGATGTAGATATTCCTCATAAATAGAATCGTACCCCCATATGCATGTCCAAGCTTGAACTTTCAGATAACAAAACCCATCCTCCAATGTTGCCCAATACATTTGAAAAACAGAGGAAAGCAATATAGTGAAGAATTTTTGGAATGACATATTTATCTAAATAAGCAATATTATAGGGCTAAATATTACTCTGGATGCTAGGTTAGCATTACTAATGGACACCACAATGTTGAATCTAGAAATGGAAAAGAAAGAATTGATGATTATTTTATTCACTATGGCAAGAATTATAATAGCAAGGAATTGGAAAATAATATCTTACACTGGAAACTTGGTATAGGGAGGTATGGAACGTAGCCTTAAATGATAAACTAACAATGGAAATGATGGTATTCAAGGGGAAAACGAATAGATCGGATTTTGAGACATACTGGTCGGTCTTTATTAAATACACTTTAGAGAGTGAAAATGGAATGCAATATAACCCTGTTGGTCAGGAATTTTGGATATGACATTCGATTAACGGTTGATTTATAAATATATGGCGAAGGAAAGGATACCTGTTCAGACTTTGGTGGTGGGCTATGTGTATGTAAAATGTTTACTGTTTGTGTTTTGTTTACATTGTAAGTTGTTGTTGTATGTAAATAAAATCCTTAAAAATATATAGGGAAGGCTCTTTTTTAAAGCAAGATAATCTTTAAAATTCTGCTGGGAATGATCAGGCTCAATACCTTGTGAATACTTCACTTGGCATCCAGTCATTAAGTGAAAACAAAATCCTAGTTACAGTGAGTTCCACCTGACTCTTCCTCCAAGAACCAGGAAAGCTAACTTGTTTTCATCTAGCAATGGCTTACTTTTTTTTTATTTAAAGAAATGGTGTTCATACACAGAATTTTTCTATTTACTGCACTTGTATTCTTCTGGTAATATTACCTGTCCTTTATGTTTGGGTGCCTAACCTCTAATTTAACAAACCCAACTGAGGTTTTAAGTTACTGCAGTGCTAAACTTTTGGGGACTGAAGGAAAGTTCATTTGGAGGGGATGGATTATTTGGGGGGAGGCAATACCCTAAATTTACCCCCTCTCCCACTGCTGCACCCCATCTCATAATACCAATTCCTTACTCCTAGTCACTGTATATATTTAAACAACATTTTTCTTTCTACATTGCTATTTAGTTTTGGGGGGCATGCCCAACCTACTCACTTTCTAGAGCAGGAGTTCTCAAACTAAGGCCCGGGGGCCGGATACGGCCCTCCAAGGTCATTTACCCGGCCTTCGCTCAGGGTCAACCCAAGTCTGAAACAACTTGAAATCACACAACAACAACAACAACAACAACAACAACTCTATCTCATCAGCCAAAAGCAGGCCCACACTTCCAATTGAAATACGAATAAGTTTATATTTGTTAAAATTGTTCTTCATTTCAATTATTTTATTGTTTTTAAGTGTTTCTTGCACTACAAATAAGATATTTGTACAAATAAGATATTAATTGGGTTTTTTTCTTTCCAAATTATAATCTGGCCCTCCAACAGTTTGAGGGATTGTGATCTGGCCCTCTGTTTAAAAAGTTTGAGGACCCCTGGCCTAGAATATTATGGGATGCCTTGGACGGAAGTATCATGTATACTCGTGTATAAGTTGACCTTGCGTATAAGACAAGGGAAGGTTTCAGGTTAACCATTATGGATTTTGATATGAGCTACGGTTAAATCGAAAGTCATTCTGCAGAGAGTGGGAAATAATGCCATTATCGGGGGGCAGTAGTTACTGGCTGCTATCATCATCCAGACATTCAAAAAGGCAGAGAGAATAGAGGTGATTGCGGCTTCTTTTTAGTTTCTCCAGGGATTGATTAAGCTCTTGCCTTTCACCATTCTACTCAGAGAAGGGGAAGGTTCCTTTTTTTAAATTAGAGTTAAGGTACAGAACTTACATTGGGAATTGTTTTTTAGGACTAAAATTTCTAGACTTGTACATGTGCTTATAGGATAGTAGCATCTCACACACCCTCTGAATGAATTGAAGATTCAGTTATGATCAAACAAAACACAGTATATCTGTGGAATTGTGCTTTTATTTTGTTTTGCATTGAGGTCATGTCAAAAAGAGATAAGTCTGTGAAAACGAGGTGCTGTTATGAGGGACAGACTGGGGAGGAAATTATGAGAAAGGCAAGGAATCCAGGATAATATAACACTAAAATATTTGCTCTGGATTTTTGAGCTTTGCAATGGGTCACGCGATAGCATCGGCACAAGTATAGGTACTACCGATTCTATGCACACAATCTTTCTATTTATTTATTTATTTATTTCAGGATTTTACCCCACTCTTCTCAACCCCTGAGGGGGGACTCAGAGCGGCTTACAGTACGGCACAATTCGATGCCCACATCACAACAGCATAAAACCCCAAAACCCCAAAACTATTAAAATACATTAAGATACATTAAAATACAGTTTCAACAGCATCATACACAGTCATTCCAAGTTAAAACAATATTCAATCCATAAAAACATTGACCCTCTTCATCCATTTCATTAAAATCCCCATCTAACATGCTGCCTAGTGCTGGTGTGCAAACGCCTGGTCCCAAAGTCAGGATTTTACCTTTTTCCTGAATGCCAGGAGGGATGAGGTGGACCGTACCTCAATAGGGAGTGCATTCCACAGGCGGGGAGCCACCACCGAGAAGGCCCTGTCCCTCGTCCCCACCAGCCGCATTTGAGAAGTCGGCGGGAGCGAGAGCAGGGCCTCCCCGGATGATCTTAGATTGCAAGGTGGGACGTAGCGGCTGATGCGTTTGGACAAGTAAACTGGGCCAGAACCGTATAGAGCTTTAAAGGTCAAAACCAGCACTTTGAATTGAGCTTGAATTGGACAGACAGCCAGTGGAGCTGGCACAACAGGGGGTGGTGTGCTCCTGTATGTAGCTCCCGTTAGTAATCTGGCTGCCGCCCGCTGGACTAATTGCAATTTCCAAACTGTCTTCAAAGGCAGCCCCACATAGAGTGCGTTGCAGTAATCTATTCGGGATGTGACCAGAGTGTGGACGACCATAGCCAGATCAGACTTCCCAAGGTACGGGCGCAGCTGGGGCACGAGTCTCAACTGTGCAAAAGCTCCCTGGCCACCGCCGAGACCTGGGGTTCCAGGCTCAGCGATGAGTCCAGGATCACTCCCAAGCTGCGAACCTGCGTCTTCAGGGGAGTGTAACCCCATCCAACACAGGCTGTAACCCTATGCCCTGTTCGGCCTTCGACTGACCAGGAGGACCTCTGTCTTGTCTGGATTAAGTTTCAATTTGCTAGCCCTCATCCAGTCCGACACAGCAGCCAAGCACAGGTTCAAAGTCTGGACAGCCTCCTTGGTGACAGGTGGGAAGGAGTGACAGATCTGGACGTCATCTGCGTACAGATAACACCTTACTCCGAAACTCCGAATGATCTCTCTCAGCGGTTTCATGTAGATGTTAAACAACATCGGGGACAGTACTGAACCCTGAGGGACTCCACAGGACAACGGCTGTGGAGCTGAACAGGTGTCACCCAATGACACCTTCTGGGTATGACCTTCCAGGAAGGATTGGAGCCACTGCAAAGCAGTACCCCCAAGCCCCATATCTGCAAGGCGACCCAGAAGGATACCGTGGTCAACGGTATCGAAAGCCGCTGAGAGGTCCAGCAGAACCAACAGGGACACACTCCCCCTGTCAAGTTCCCGGCGTAGATCATCTACCAAGGCGACCAAGGCTGTTTCAGTACCATGTCCCGGCCTAGAGCAACCAGTTTCGTGGTGCTCAAGAGAATATGATAGATATAAATTGGTTTATAAAAGCTTCAATTTTATAGAACAGATTTCTAAATACAAGCTGAGTTCTTTATCTTTGGTTGTTGGGAAAATGAATACAGACTTCCAAAATGTCTCCCTGAAGAACACCTTCAGGGAGAATAAATATCTGGATCATGCGAAGGTGAAACTATGGATATCAAATCTGTAGATAAGGGAGTTGTACCACATAGCTCAGTTACAACCAACAGGGTTGTGGTTCTCATGTCTGCTAAAATAAATTAACAGTCAACTTTCTCACTTCTTAAAGTAATGAAATCCAGCCTGGTCATTATTGCATGCTGGAATTTTACTGGATCAACCTTTCTAACTAAAAAATGAAGATTGCTGGATAACCTGTGACACCTCTCAATTTCTTTGTGGATCTTTGGTCAAGTAGATCCCTCCCTGAGCCATGTATCCCCTCCATACTCTGATGGTATCCTTCTAAGTAATAATGGTAAAAGGCTTAAATAGGACATCACAAGGAATCATGAAGGCTTCTCTAACTCTGAATACTAGAGATCAGAGATTCTCAGATGTATTCAGTTTACTGTTGTCTTTTCAGGGGGGAAATACCCCTGGAAATACACCTTCTGTAAGGGAACAAACAGCAAGATGTAGTGACACATTTGCATTCTTTCATGTATGTAAATTTCTACCTATATCCCCCTAAGTTTAGGTTTATGAAATGCTTCACGTAAATTTCTCAAGGCAGAATATATTCAAACATGGTCTATTGTATGCCAAGAAGTTCAGACAATATGTGGTTCCCTGTTTCAGAAAATGGACAACCAGTTGTCTAAAATAAAAATAAAACTGTGGAAAAACAGAGAAGGTAAATCTAACCAAGAATATAAAATCAAAATGAGGGAGGAAATGAACTGCTGCTTCTTCAATATTTGCAACCACACTGCTGAAAGTGTGATTCATTGCCATCTTCCCCTTTGCAAATGGGTTTCCCAGACATCATATATCATTCTGAAGTCATTTATCAGCTTCCATTTGCTAAAGGGCATGTAATGCAGAAAACTCCAGCATACATCTAAACCAATTCCTTTTACAATTATTAAAAACAGAATCTCTACATTTAATGGGAGGCAACTATTTCTTAAGTTCTCAGAGTAAGAGTGAGGAAAAGGTTATAGTACCTTACAGAATGCTATTTGGTTACTTTTGCCTTCTCCCTAATTTATAAACTAATCCATGGTGACAGACATGAATTCACAGTAAAGTATATTTAAACTGAATGAATGTGCAAAGACATCCCATAAAGCATGAGAAGCGTGGGGCTGAAACACATCCCTTGTAGAATTCTTCTATTCCGCCATACCTTTAACACAAGGCTGGGCAAACCGAGCTCCTCCAGACGTCCTTGGGCAAGATTTTGAGTGGAAAACAGTTACTTTGTGAGGCAACTACAGCTACATTTCTAAAGTTGTAATTGTCAATACTCGGCATTACTTCGCGAACGAAGATTCTTAGGAAGGACTCATCCCACGCTTTTTACAAGCGCGTTGATGACTAAAAAGGCCAATCTGATTTCGGAAGTTGGATGTGTCCTTTGAGCCCGTGCAATGGATTCTTCTGGTGGAGCGCAGCGTGCACAGAACTGGCCTCACCCTTTGAACCAAAGGTTCGTCTGCCGGGGGCTAGCAAGCTTGGACGGTGGCAGCGAGGTCCTCAGGTCATAGGTTTGGTTCGAGTTTCCTTCTCTTAGATGGTTGACCTTACAGGGTTAGACGAGTACCATCTGCCCAGATTTGAAATTTATTTATTTATTCAATTTATTTATTCAAATTTATCTGTCGCCACTCCTTTGGCTTGGGGCGACTCACAAACAATAAATTTAGAGTTTCCTTCTCTTAGGATGGTTGCCAAAAGGCTAGAGAGCCCATCCTGCCCTTTGATGCTCTTTGTCAGACCCTTTGGTTGTGACCTGTCTGGCATGGGAGGCCCTACTAGTGGCTATTATGCCACCGCCAGCATAGCTCACAACTTCCTTAGGGTACGCAAGCCTCTCCCCCACTGCAAGGAGGCGCCAATGGAGAGGAATTGTCAATACACCAAAATTCAAAACCCACAGAAGAACACTCCCAATATTGGCCAACCAAAATGCGGATTTTGTGGGCTTCGGATTTTGTTGCATTTTGTTGTTGCAGAGCTACCCCTTCCAATCGAGCACCGGATCACCTTCAAAGTGTTGGTACTTACCTTTAAGGCCTTACACGGCCTGGGGCCAATGTACCTGAGGGACCGGCTTACCCCATATTGCCCTATGAGATCACTGCGGTCTGAAAACACCAACTTGCTGACAATCCCCTCTGCTAAGACACTCAGGTTGAGAGCAACCCGTAGGAGAGCGTTCTCGGTGATTGCTCCAACGCTGTGGAATGCTCTCCCGGCCGAGACGCAAGCCCTCCAAGACCTCCTGTCTTTTAGGCGGTCATGTAAGACATTTCTTTTTCGGCAAGCCTTCAGCCCATAAAATGCCACCAGCGTTTCAGCCTGCTTGTTGACTTGCTGCGTATGTTGTATTATGATGAGCGTTTGTTCTCCGCACAGCATGCTGTGTTTTAACCCATGATTTTAGAGTGTGTAATGTGTTTTTAACTGTGTTTTGTGGTATTTTGACTTGCTGTGAGCTGCCCCGAGCCATCTGGGAGTGGCGGCTTAGAAATCTGATTAATTAATTAATTATTAATAATAAATGAACAATAGTGGCGGATCCTTGACAGATCAGTCTCTGTAGTAACACCTGCACAAACACTACAAAAGTACAGATGGAAGTGTTGGTCTAGAGAATTTTTTTACCAGCTTTCATCTCCAGAAACCACTACCAAGTATCAAGGATCACAAGAAAGATCACTCAAAACAATGCAATCCCTCCAGTTACTGTGGGAAATGCAGTTAAATTATGAAGGACGGGTGGGAACTTACAAAATGGTGGCCACATGCAGCATGGAAAAGGAAAAAGCACTTTTGTTTTGTTTCCAACATTGTTTGGATCGGGGGGAATTTGAGATACCAGACAGCCAGATGTTTGCCATTATTAGCAGAATAGACAGACTACTTCCTCTGTTTACAATGTCATAATTAACCTATACTATGATCTTATACATGGGAGTGGAGAGACCCAGAGGCAGTTTTAGGTAAGAAGCCAAACACAAAGCTTCCGGGCTATGTCTTTGTTTTCAAAGCCTACAGAATAATAAGCTATATTTTGCACTGTAGATTTTTAAATGTATTGCCAGGGCTGGATACACTAACTCAATGGGATCTCTCATCAGAAATATTATGTTAACATTAATGAAAATGTTTAGGATGGTTACCTATCTGTAAATAGTAACATTTCTCCCTTTTTCTTGTATTTGCCTCTTGAATCAGACAGAATGATTTATCCCTTTATCAGATTGAAGTGAACAGTTCAAAAGCGATATTTAATCCCTCTCTGACACTGGCCTTGGGAGCACAGCACAACTGTTAGCAGCTTTGCCTGGTATGGTGGTTACAACAATTTTTGGACCTGAATAGTTTGGGCACGATGTTTCTCACATTGGTAACCCCCCAAGGCTGGACTACTGTAATGTGCTCTATGTGAAACTAACCTTGAGTTTTATTTTAAGAGTACAACTAGTGCACAATGTAACAGCCCAGCTGCGTAATAATAATAATGGCTGATACATCACATAGTCCTATACACTTGAGAAGTGTGTGACGTGCGATCCAATACAACAACCAGCATAGTGATCTTGTTTGCTGTGTACCGATCTTGTTGTGTTTCAAATAATAATAATAACAATTTTATTTCTTACATGCCTCTCCTCATAGCTCGAGGTGGGTTACAATGTAGTTAAAATACATAACCATTGTAAAGATTCTATAAATAAATGTATTAAAATGTATTTCTATAAAAGATACATATTAAATTGTATTTCTATGAAATACATACAAAAATGCACTGAACAAAGATTTAAACACAGGAAGTAGTAAGTAAAAATTGATGCATGGTATGAGTTTCGTATTCGTTAGACCGGTATTTATATTTATTTTATTATTATTTTATTTATTTATTTGATTTGTACACTGTCACTCCCAGAGGCTTTACAGAATTTCAGCACAACAATAAAACAATAAAACCATATAGTTTCTTTAATCTACTTACAACAATATGAGACCTCTCTAGGCATTTTCCAGATCCTACAGCACAACTCTATGATATTTGTTAGCCACAAATCCTTTATTTCAATAGAGTTTGCTATTATCCATAGTTTTGCGCATCCATGTGAAGTTCAGGCATTCATCCCACCAATTATGGGGGTCATTCTATAAACATTAAAGTAATTGTGTGATATTTCTTTTTTTTTAAATATAATTTTATTGCATAAATTTTACATATACATTGATTTGAAAACTACTTATCTAATGTTTTGGGGAAGGGAAGTTTCAGGAAAGTTTAAGGGAGGTAAAGGGAGTGTGACATTGGAAGGATAGTCCTAGGACAAATGGGGAAGGGAAAAGAGTTTGTGACTTCCTAGTCATCCTTTCCGCACTTATAAATGTTTCTTTTATCTTCTTTTTCTCTCATTTGGCATATCTCTTCTTCCGCCATGGTCCTTGATATTTCTGATAAAGATACTAGAGTTTAGGATTTGAATTCTCATTATTTGTTCAGAAATAATCCCCTGGAGATTAGTACAGGCAAGATTTGGTTTTCAATTCACTCCTAATGTGAATAAGACAATACGTTACAAAAGTTTGTTCTTTCAGTACAAATCCTGGTGCCTTTAATACATGCAAGAAGTGATTGTTTTAAGTTTCTTTTTTCTATCACAGAAAAGCTAAATATAATCTCCTTTTTAAGCGGATCTTTAAAAATAATAATCTGGAAACATAAAGGAGCACTTAATACTTGAATCAATGTAGGCTGGTTGTGAACAATAATGATGAAACTTCAAAATACAGATGTTTGGAAAGTTACTTTAAAAGTGAAATGTTGCAGTTCCAACTCCCCCCCCCTAGTCATTTTTATAGTATTTTTTCTTATGTAATGGCAACTAAGATAGTTTTTAAGCTACTTTTGAATACATTTTATTTTTCGTGACAGGAGTGACTTGAGAAACAGCCTGTCTGGAAGGGCTCTCAGTTCAAATTGCATAACTCAAACACAAACAGAGAGAACATGTTTTTTCGGTTTGTGATAAGATGCTATTCTTCTAAGTGAGCAATAGATTCACATCATACCCTTTCCTCTCCCTGAAGCTGATATACTACCACCCTGCAAAAAATGACTGGAGGATCGTCTGGGGATGCCCTGCTCTCGGTCCCGCCTGCGTCTGGCGGGGACGAGATACAGAACCTTCTCAATTGTGGCCACTTGGCTGTGGAACACCCTTCCTATATAAATTAGATCGGCTCCCTCTGTGTTAGCATTTTGAAGGAAAGCAAAGATCTGGTTGTTCAAGCAGGCATTTGAATAGGCAGTGTAATGAAAATAGGAATATGGAACAATGGGATGACGAAACTGGATCTTGATTTTAACTATGAGACACAAATGAGATGTTTTAATGATGTTTAACTAATTGATTGGTTGTTATTATGTCGTTTTAACCATTTTTAAATGTTTATAATTGTTTAATCATTGAATCTTACTATTGTTAACCGCTTTGAACCGCCCGAGGGCTGAGAAAAGCGGTATAGAAATATAGTAAATAAATAAATAAGTGTCACCCTTATCACCTACTTGGAAGTGACCCAGGAAGGCTTGAGACTCTGGGCCAAGGCTTGAGCTCTAGCAACCCTATGAAGTCATTCACAGGGGTAGATTGAAAGTGTAGATCCTTTGAATGGTTGGGTATTACTTAGTAGAGCTGTAGAAGGAGACGGAGTAGGACGTAAAAGAGAGAGATCGAGGAAGAGGAGGCAGAAAGGGACAGAAAGAGATACTTTGTTTTACTGAGGAACAGTATCTTCAGGCTAAGCTCAAATGAAATAAACGGATCTATCTGCACATGGTCATCAAGTAATGGAAGAGAAACCATTGTTGTGTGCCTGCTATATAAGTGTGGTTATTATGGATATCTATTGTACAAGCAGTTTATAAGTTCCCTGTTTCTGCTGTCCCTTGAATCTGAAACTACACTTCTTTGTATGAAAATAAATGTTGAAGTTCCTACACTTGGGTTGATTAGAAATGGTTGCCCACGGCCCTTTTTTTTACATAAAGCAATGCAACTGAGAACTGCGTATTTGGAGGCGATTGGGGTAAACTGCAGGGGTGACGCAGATATCTGAACGGGATTGAGATTGTGCAATAGCTGGTCTATTTTAAACTTTGTTTTAACCTTCATTTTAAACTTTTGTGGTATGTAATTTTACCTTGGCATTTTAATGCTGATATTTTTAACTATTTATAACGTAATCAAGTTTTAATCGTGTTAGCTGCTTGTTTATTTTAACGTATGTTGTACTGTATGTGTATGTCAAACGTTTTTGATACGGCCAGTGGGCTAATCAATAAAGACTGGGTGGTTGCCCACGGTGTTTACAAGCAAGAATAGCTATTCTCTTCAGATTTAGAAGGCTACTAACTGTTCTTGTGCTTTTAATTATCTGTAGGCAGTAACGGCATTGTTCAGTACAACTATGGTTCCAATTAAAGCTATTTTGCTTATTTCACATCTTAGCAAGGGTTAGTCCTGCCACACTGGTAGGGATTACACAAAATGAGCACAGCCCATTTTAAAATAGAATGCATTTTCCCACTCTGCCTGAGCCAGGATACCCAATGCCAATTATCTGCTTCTCTGGTTTTACTGTTCTCTCATCTGACCATAAAATTGGGATCTATGCTTCAGAGATGTAGAACTTTACAAGTCCTGGCTAGAGAGATAGGGAAATCCTTCCTCACCAAGGCTTTCAAGTCCCAGACTCTGCCCTAGTGAAAAAAGAAGGAAACAAACAGCTGAGTGTTCCCTACTGCCTCCAGATGGTACCCCAAACCCAGCCCCATTGCCTCTTGTGTGCTCTCTTTTTTGTTTCACACACTCTATAGTTTTATCATTGATTCTGACTGTTTGATTTAAGTCTCTCTTCCTTGGATCAAGAAAGGGAAGGGAGAGAGGGAGGATGAAAGAAGGTGACACTTTGACAGTCCCCTTTTCACAGTAATGAACCAAATTGCACTCTCTTTGCCTTGCCTGCCTTTAACTATTATCTTTTCTTCCCTGAAAAGTAACACAGTAGGATGGAAGGGTGGGGAAGAGCAATGAGAGTTATCTCACAATATTATATATGCCTTCACGGGCGGGCTTTGTATATAGAGCTACTGCTGTACCAAAGGGTTATTTTTAGCTTGTTTGTTTCCTGCATATAATAATAAAGGATATCTGCTGATGAATGCTGCCAGGTTTCTTCACAATTACTTGCAGCAGAATGTTACTGGCTCATGACCACTGAAAGTATTTCTTTTTAAAAAAAATATATTTATTAGGTTTTGTCATAAACAGTAAAAGTGGGGGAACAATTTCAGATAAAGGACAGTAGGAACAGGGGAGAGAGAGAGAAAAGACTGGGAGATGGGCTCAGGGTGGGGGGTCAAAGGAGGGAGGGTTGGGGGGGAGGGGAGTCCGGGTGAGGGAGTGGTGGGGAAGGGAGAAGGGGGTATGCTGAGTAGGCTTCCGGCACTACTATATAATCCCTTTTACTCAGTCCTCGTGGAGGGGGGTTGGGAGCGGAGGTGTGACCGTCATTGATAGTAAGTGGGGGGGGGCGATGTGCTCTTGGGGGCTCCATTTGATTGGCCTTTGGTAGCCTCCTTCCCCTTTGTCAAGTGTCTCAAATATTTTGGCCCAATACTCCTGGCCCCGTGGGGTGAATGGGACTCTTTGGAAGTTTCATGGTTTTGGGGTTGTTGGAGCCGTAGAATCCTCCCGGGTCTTCATATAGGACAGGAATGGTGACCAATCTGTCCTTTTTAACGCTCCGCCTCCTGCCTCACTTAGATAGAAGGAGAGCTTGTCCATGTTCATGGTGTCCCACACTTTGGTTTCCCAATCCTCGAGCTGTGGTGAAGTTGCAGCCTTCCAGTTCCTCGCATAAACCATCCTTGCGGCCGTGGTCAAGTAGACAAACAAACGTTCCGAATTCTTGTCCGGCATTTCTTCTTCCGACAGCAGACCCAACAGATACTTTTCCGGCTTCCTTTCTAGTGTGGTGAGAAGAATTTTCTGGATACCGCTGTGGATGCCTTTCCAATAGGTTGTGGCTTCTGGGCAGGTCCACCACATGTGGAAAAAAGTTCCAGGTTGTGACCCACACTTCCAGCATTTCGATTGGGCTTCCTTGTACATCACACCCAGCTTCTGTGGCGTCATATACCACCGGAAGAACAGCTTATACCAATTTTCTTTGAGGTCTGTGGCATAAGTGATCTTCAGCTGTTTCCTCCAGATCTTTTCCCATTCGTACAGGCTGATGGGACGCCCTATATTCTGCGCCCATTTGACCATGCAAGCTTTCACTATCTTGGTCTCCGTGGCCCATTCCAACAACTTCTGATAGGCTCTTGTGACTAGCTTCCTTTCCCTTCTCAGGAAGGCCTTCCAGAAGGTCTCCTTATCCTCGAAGCCGGCCTGGTCATCCTTTTTGAACCATGCCCTTATGTGGAGGTATTGTAACCATGTGAGCCGTTCGTATTGGCTTTGCAGTTGGGTCAGCGATTTTAGACATCTCCTCCCTGCTACCTTGGTGGTGAGCTCTTCGTACCTTGGCCACATTTGCCATCCCAGGGTACTCTTTTGGTGTGCTTCCATAGGAGAAAGCCAGAGGGGGGTCCTGACGAAGAACCTCTCCCTGTATCTCTCCCATATCTGCAGGAGCGCTGCTCTCAGGAGGTGTTTTTTGAAGTTGGGGTCTGTTCTCGTGCTCCCGTACCATAAGTACCCGTGCCATCCCGCTTTGAGGTTGAATCCCTCCAATGCCAGGATATCCTCTCTAGCCAGGGCTATCCAGTCCTTTACGAAGATCAACCCGCACGCGTCATGGTACATCTTCAGATCCGGGAGGCCCAGGCCCCCCCTCTCCTTTCTGTCTATCAGGATGGCATATCTGATTCTAGCTTTCTTGGAGTCCCAAATAAAGTTGAGGACGTCCTTTTTCCAGGCTTCGAAGATAGCACTTGACTTAATGATGGGAATGTTTTGGAACAAATATAACAGCCGTGGGAGGATGTTCATCTTGACAGCTGCTATCTTGCCCATGAGGGAGAGGTTGGCGCTTCTCCAATTCCCTAGGTCAATTTGAACCTTTTTCCAGAGTGCCTCGTAGTTGTTCTTGAATAGATGGCAGTTCTGTGCAGTTATCTGGATGCCCAGGTACTTAATCGACTGGGAGATTTGCATGCCTGACACCGATCCCAGCAGCTCCTGACGGTTTGTAGACACGTTTTTTGTTAGGATTTTCATCTTCCTCCTGTTTATTCTCAACCCCGCTAGAAGACCAAATTTTTCGATCTCCGCCAGCCACAGATGTATGGAGTCCAGAGGCCTTTCGACAAAACAAATTATATCGTCTGCGAATGCCTTCACCTTATATTGGTGTTTTCCAATTTTCGGGCCTCGTAGCTGGTCGTTGGATCTTATCGCTCTCAGGAGAATTTCTGTAGCGAGTATGAAGATCAGGGGCGAGAGAGGGCATCCCTGTCTGGTCCCTTTCTGTATCCTAATTCTTTCTGTTGGCCGCCCATTGACCCAGACTTTCGCTGATTGCTCCTGATATATCGCCCCAAAGGCATTTTGAAATTTGGGGCCCATATCCATCTTCACCATAAGCAGTTGAAAGAAGTCCCACCGCAAGTTGTCAAATGCTTTCTCTGCATCTAGAGCGAGAAAGGCAACTTCTTTTCGGGGGTGCGCTTCATAGTATTCCAACAGGTTGATGACAGTCCTGACGTTTTCTTTGCCCTGTCTGCCCGGTAAGAAACCATTCTGATCTGAGGCTATCCAATCACCCAGCCAGATCTTCAGTCTCGCCGCTAGTATGGAGGCCAGGATTTTATAGTCGATGTTCAATAATGAGATGGGCCTGTAATTGGCAACATTGGTCTCATCTGTGCCTTCCTTATGAATGATGACTATGTTGGCCTCCTTCCATGTGTCTGGGGATGTACCCTCCGAGAGCACTCTGTTGTAAAGTTTTTTCAAAAAGGCGGTAATTTCGCAGCTCATGGTTTTGTAGAACCGAGCTGTCAGGCCATCTGGGCCCGGGGCCTTACTCGGGTCCAAGTTCTTTATGGCAGAGTCTATCTCCCTCTCCGAAATTTCTCTGTTGAGAATGTCCCTGTAGTACCCTGGGATCTTGTCCAGTTTCTGATCTTCTAGATATTTCCAAATGTCCTCCTTGTTTTCGGGTTCTGCCGCATATAACTTGGCAAAGAATAGGTGGAACTCCTTTTTGATGTCATCTTCTGCCGTGACCATTCCGTCTCCCGCTTTGACTCTGGTTATATATCCCGCCTGTTTCTTACGCTTGATCTTTCTCGCTAGCCATCTGCCTGGTTTGTTGGCATTCTGAAAGGCTTTTTGTTTTACAAATTTGAGGTCCTTAGCGATTTGAACAAGGTCGAGATGGTGTTTTTGTCTTCTCAACGCTGCCAGATGGATGGCCGTGGCTCGGCTGTCTGGCTGGTCCTTCAGAGTCCTTTCTTCTGCTGCGATTTTGGTTTGTAGTTCTGCAAGGGCCCTCTGCCTCTCCCTGTTCTTTATCGCATTATGTTGTATGAAGTGGCCTCTGAGGACAGCCTTGCAAGCATCCCAGACCATTTCGGGGCTAGTTTCCTGGTTGTCATTGATCGCAAAGTAATCCTTAGCTGGCTCCCTATACTTTTGTATGTCCTCCTCCTTCTTCAGAAGGTTATCGTTGAGTCTCCAGCGTCGTACAGGGGATCTTTGGTTAAAGCTCATCACAATCGGACAATGATCGGAGACGTCTCTTGGCAGGATCTTTATTTGTGTTATCTTCGGAGCCAGAGACTTTGACGCCCAGACCATATCGATCCTAGACCAGCTCTGGTGTCTGTTGGAGTAAAAAGTAAAGTCTTTCTCCCCTTGATTGTGGAGACGCCATATGTCTATCAAGGAGAGGTCCGTCTTGAGACGCAGGAAAGTTCTTGGGAGCGTACTGGAGGGGTCCGGATCCGGTCTTTTACGTTTGAGGGCACTCTGGGTTTTGTCCAGATGAGGCACTAGGATTCCGTTAAAGTCTCCTAGTAACACCAAGCTATCGTACTCCTGGTCTTCTATGAGGTTTTGGAGAGTTTGGATGAAGGTGGTCTTGGGCCCGTTTGGCGCGTATATATTGCAGACCAGCAGGCGCAGCGTGCCTAACTCAATCTTCACCCCGACGATCCTCCCCTCGGCATCTGTAAATGCGAGCTTGGCCGGTAATTTCTCGCTCACATAGATTGCCACCCCCCTTTTCTTTTCTTCCGCCAACGAGCAGAAGAGGGTTCCCATTCCTTTGCTTTCCAGGTGAGATATGTGTGCTTTCTTGATGTGGACCTCTTGTAGTGCCACAATGTCATATTTTTTTTCCTTAGTAGACTGAACACTTTTTTTCTCCTTGAGGCCGAGTTCAGCCCATTTATGTTGTTCGAGAAGCAAGATATCGGAATTTGGAAGTCATGCATCTGGCATCTCTTCTGTGTGGCTCGGTGCATCAACGTTATTTTCCATATTTCTAGTCGTGGTGGTCTTTTCCGTAGCTTGAGGCCCGCGGCTGGAGTGTGCAGGCTCATTCGGGGGGGAGTAGAATCGTCGTTTTTTCGGCTGATCGTTCTGGCCTTCATGTGGGGATGTTCTCTGTGGCGGTTCAGCTTGTATTTTCTTATAGAACTCTTGGGCCTTGTCCACCGAGGTCAGCCAGTGCTTTTGATCCTGGTAGGTGACCATCACCCCTTCGGTTCTCTCCCACCGGAACCTGATTCTTCTATTTTTCAGCTCCTCTGTGAGGAAACGATAGTTCTGCCGTTTGAGCATTGCGGCTGTGGTGAACTCTTTTAGAATGATCACCTTGAACCCTTTGTACATGGCTTGCGCCTCCTTCTTTTTCATGAGCACCGCATCTCTGATCCTCTTTTTCCCGAATTGGACCACCACATCCCGGGCCACCTTGTGCTGTCTCGCGTATGCTGAGGGGACTCTATACGCCCTCTCGATCTCCTGTTGAGCTTCCCCCTCATCCTTGCTTAAGATGGAGGCTGTCAGTCTGCCCACAACTTTCACTAGATCCTCCTGAGGGTCCTCCTGCAGATTCCGGAAGCGAAGTCTGGTTTCCAGATTGGATTGCTCCAGTCTTTCCTGCATCTGCTCCAGCTTCTCATTCCTCCTCTCCAGATAGTCCATACGTTTTTGTATTTTTCCCTGCGCCGTCACGACTTCGTCCTTATCTAGCCTGATGATTTTGATTTCCTCCCTCATGCTTGCTAATTCTTTAGTCAGGTCCGATTTGATATCCTGGAGTTGCTCCTGCACTGTTTTATTTTGTGACTCTTGCCTCGCCGCTGCTTGGTCTACCTTCCTCTGGGTCTGTTCTTGTTTTTCTGAGAGCCTCTGGAGCTCTTTCAAGATTTCCTTCAGTGTTGTGTCTTCGCTGACGGCTTGTCTCTTCTGGACCCCCTTAGCGTCCTTGAAGATTTTTGGGGTGGTCATGGTCCCCGTTTTGCTGTACCCAGTCCAAGTGGTTCCGTTGTTTGAAGCGGTTTGAGGCTGCTTTTTGTTTGTTGCTGTCTGAGCTGGGTTGACCATCTAGGTTAAGTGGGTGCCTGATTCTACTCGCTTTGCCCTCAGAGCGGTTGATTAGAGATTTTTGTTTGCCAGGTGCTTGAATCTTGGCCTCTGTGGCAGGGGAAAAAACCCGGTCGTAAGACCTAACTGAGAGGTCCAGAGTTCGGGGCAGCTACCGTAGTGTGGATCTTCTGGCTTGGGGACTGGTTACAGCCTGTCTATTCCCTAGGGGGAGGCGTGGCAGGCTAAAGGCTCTGTGTGTGTGGCTCCCTTCCCCCCCCTGTGTTGTATGGTCTCTACTTGGAAGAGCCCTTCCTCTTGGTCGGGGGCGAGAGTGTTGTTGTATCTTGTTTATCTGGAGTGGGGACGGGCACAGTAAGTTGGTGAAGACTTGTGCTGCTGTTGGGGTTGCTGTCTTGCTGCTGTGTTAGCTCCCACTCTGTCTTGTGAGCTCTCCGCTCCCCTTATCTGACAGCCTCCCCCTCTTCCCGCCCCCTCCCCTTAGCTGCACTCTTTTCCTGCGTCTCTGGCAGCCTTCCCCTTCCTAGCTTGTTCGGGTCTCTTTCCCTTGTCGGCGCTGGGTCGGGAGGCTCTCTTCTTTTTAT
The DNA here is from genome assembly GCA_030556195.1 of Anolis apletophallus. Classification (NCBI taxonomy): domain Eukaryota; kingdom Metazoa; phylum Chordata; class Lepidosauria; order Squamata; family Anolidae; genus Anolis; species Anolis apletophallus. The sequence goes on along the minus strand of JARBWK010000001.1, from coordinate 47,229,214 downwards.
TTTTGTTTTTGACCCCTCTGCCTGCTCACCCTCCTGTTCTGCGGCTCTGTTGCCGTTCTCCTCCTTCGCTTGGCTGGTCCTCTCTCCCTTGGGTGCACCGGTCTGATTGATTCCTCCCCTCTCCTCTACAATACCGCCTTGTTTCCAGGTCCCTCCTCCCCTGGTTATTGATCCTTGGAAGGGGGAGGAGTGTTGGGTTTTGCTCCCCCCGCCCCTCGGAGCCGGGTGTCTCTTCCGAATAGACGTCCGGCGCACTTCCGGTCTGCGCCTCTCCCCCCTCCCTTTGCCTGTCCGCTCCTAAAAGGGGCCCGGCTGTGCACTTCTCCCCGTTTCCGCCCGCTTTCGCGTCCTTTCCGCTGATTGGTTGCTGGCTCCCGCTCCTGGCGACTGGCTTTCTGGAAGAAGAGGCTTCCCCAGGTCGTTGTTTTAGGCCGCCATCTTGGGGCCTTTTTTCCTTCTATGGCTGCCTTCTTGTGCCTCTCTCCTCCTTGAGGGACCGAGGGAGGGAAGGGGGGCTGGGGTCCAGGAGAGCCCGCCCCTAGTTGGTTCTCTTCCTTCTCCCCCTCTTTTCTTTTGTTTCCCCAATGCCTATGGGGCTCCCGCTGAGCTGTTCCTCGCCTCAGGGTCAACTCGGGTCGCCCTGAGTCCCTTGTTTGGTCCCTTCTTTACTTACGGCCTCTTTTTCCCTCCGTGGGCCGTTTGTCCCCCCCTTTGGGTTGGGGCGGGCTGGGCAGGCAGTAACTGCGGGGTGGTCCCCACTTCCCGCTCTCCGATCCACTCGCCTGTCTGGGATGGCACCGGGCCCACTCGGTCCCCCCCTCTTGAGGAGGGAGCGACTTTTGGAGCCTGCGGTGTTGCCCCTCGGCTTCGTGTCCCCTTGGTGGGCGAGAGCCACCTGGGGAGGGGGCGCAAATCGCCCTCCGATTCGAGTAACGGGTGGTGTCTTGAGGAGCTGTCAAGACACCCGACCTGCCGCCATCTTTGCCCGACCGGAACCCCCACTGAAAGTATTTCTAATGGCTTTTGTCAATCATCAGAAATCAAGTTTCATTACACTTGCAAAACATTTCATTCCATAGAGCTTGCGCTTTGCAGTAAGCATCTCTTCAGGAGAAGGGTATATTTAAAGGTTAATGTTACTTCTTCAGTATTGGGTTAATCAAATAACAAATAAATAAAATGTATGAACTCATTTCAAAAGGACATAAAAGAAATGGATATAGAAAGCAACCCCGTAGCATGTTATATCACAAACTGTTAATTTTGTTTTGTTTTACATATTTACTAACCTATGTGTGGTTAGACATGTGTTAATATGTGTAGACTGCCTTCCCTTGTGTTTGCTGTTGTTTCAGAGTAGCTAGCTTTTTGTGTTTGGTTTTTGGTTATTGCTGTGTAAACCGCCTCGAGTCGCCTCCAGGCTGAGAGGGCCGGTATACAAATATAGCAAATAAATAAATAAATAATGGGAAGGGAGAAGAAAAAAACACAATTTCAGAATCTCAGAATTCTGAATCCCCAGATTTATCCATTTCCGGCTGATATTTTCCAAAACAACGATAAATTGCAAAGTGAAAACTTTTTATTATTTTCACTATAAAGGCCATCATTTAATGTATCCACCAGACCCGGTCACTTTATTTTGGCACCTGGGACATAAGGTTTGATAAGCACTTCTCCCATGGAGTAAAGATTAATTAATAATTTAAGTTAATGACAGCCTTGTTGTTTTTCAAGATGTCTAAAATCATGCGTCTGAGGGATTCCTCTCATTCTGCCTCACAGCAAGGCCATCCCAGGGAGGTCTTGGCTGATACTTAATGGGAATGATTTACATTCCCTTCAGTATCAATTGTTTATCTTGATTGGTATACAAGAGGCAAGCCATCTCAAGTTTCCTCATAATAGGCCTCTAGGACAAGAAATCAAATGTTAAAACTTTCTAAGATAAGTACAAAGTAGATAATCATGAGAATAAGATCAGGTAAACAACCAAAAAGGAAACAAGATCACATGGAATGTTTTAAAATAAAAATAAGGAACGAAGATCACTATTGATTCCAAAGACCTATAAGTTATTTTCTACATTAAAAGTATAAGTACAACTCCCCCTTTGTTTTAAAAAAAGTGCATTATGGATAGCTCAATCTTGCCATCTAGGCATCCTCAAACTTCAGCCCTCCAGCTCTTTGGGCTGCCAGCTCCAAGAGTTCCTGACCAATGGAGTAGTGCTTCTGTGAGTTGGAGGCCTAAACAGTTGGAGGGCTGCAGTTTGAGGATGCTTGATTGAGAGACACAGCCTTACACTGATCAGTCAGTCATTTCATTTTTAATAGAGACGAATACACCTTCCACCCACCAGCTGTCTCACAACTTTTCATAGACAAAAACCAAACAGCCGAATAACATCAGAGTGAGGTCAAAAGTAGTTAATGAGTAAGAACAGATGAGATAGAAGAGACTGCAGCAGTCTGCTTCAATAGAGCCTAGTATAGTGGTTCCCAATCCTCCACCAAAGCATCTCTAAAATCCTGATCTCCCCGCCGTGACATACAATTCCTATTGTTCAAAATTAAACTCCTGTTCATGTGGAGAAAGCCTAAAAGGCCATTAACTTGGTCTAAACAAGCTTCCAAAGAACACAAGATATAAAAAATAAAAATGAGAGAGAGAAAATAAAATAATGAATTCATTTGAGTAATCTGCATCAAATTCAGGGTAACTTAAGTGTCCAGCTACATGGCATGTATTTGGTGAGAATATGTGAGTACATCTTGTCATCTGATGCTAATTTTTTTGCAGGTGGTAATCTTTTTTTTCATACTAAATATTGATTTCCCTATAAAAGTAATAATTGTGAAAGGAATGGGGTGTTTAGAATGAAAGTTGCCTCCTTCTTCTGTGCTCATGCACTCTCTCTAGATGCGTTTATCATCCTCTCATCACTTCTCTCCGGGACCAGTCTTTCTTCCTCTACACCAGGGGTGGGCAATTACTGGCCCTCCAGGTGTTTTGGACTTCAACTCCCAGAAATCCTAGCCAGTTTACTAGCTGTTAGGATTTCTGGGAGTTGAAGTCCAAAACACCTGGAGGACCGGTAATTGCCCACCCCTGCTCTACACTGTCACCAGCTGAGCACCATATGCATTCTGATTTTAAATTTTTAATGTGTATTTCACAATATATATTTATATACTGTATATGAGGCCCCTAGAAACACAAGCAAAGCAAAAAAAATCCTTGTTAATAACTCATTCTTGAATTGCCCTCCTTGAAAATCATCCCCCCTTCTTATGGGGCGTGTGGACCATTTTGGAAAACAGGAGGCTAGTAGAAAGGACACTATTTTCCCCCTTTCTATTTCCCCTCCTGAATTAATTGAAGTAAGCTCAGTACAAATGTGGAAGGGGTGGTGGCGGCTAGGACATTTTAAAAGCAGCTGAAAGAGGGGGTTAATATGACCGTTGCATCCTAATTGGGACAGCTGTAAAGTATGAAAGAAATACCTAAGGACTGCATAACAGGTTTTGTTATTGCTATTCCAACTACATTACTACTCGCCACACAATGATTTCAGTCCTGCTAGATCCACATGCATAAGAGAGCCAACATGATATGATGTATTTTACTCCCAACATCAGAGTGGTATATCTATTTTGTTATTTTTCTAAGGTTCTATTTGGCCCTTATTGGTGCCAACCAATGTGCCTTGTGGTATAACTGAAAAGGTGGCTGAAGCAAGACTTTGCAGCAGCCTGGCATCAGCATTGATAGAAGTGTCCTGTCAAAAGTTGGCAACATTGCTTTCTTGGACTGAAATGGTCATGCTGGCTAGGGGACTCTGTTAGGTGCAGTCCCAACAAACCTTTTCCAAGCCAACACTGCTATTGTGGCCAACAGTTACAGCCTTCACAATTCTGGGCACACCATGTATGTGTTCTAGGCACTGGAACACAGGGAAACCCAAATGGTTCATGTGCCAGCATTAATTTTAATATTCTGCACATCAGACCAATGTTAGCAAAGAAAGTAAACAAACATAGCAGAATAAAAATGATAAAATAGTAAATATATATCCCTTGTTACCCATATAATTCTGCCATGTATCATATTTATCTGTTCCCATTAATCATCGTTTTTCTGATAGGAATCCTCTCATGTGGCTTCACAGCAGTGATTTGTTCACATGTGTCCACTCAAGAACATTTTGCCAGTGATTAATAATATCCCACTTCCTGGGAGATTTGAGCTCCTACACCATAAATCTTCCTACAAAATACAGTGTTCCATTTATATACAACGCCAAACCATATATTCTTTTAGCAGATGCTGCCCTGGTTTTTTTTCTTTTCATTTCTTCATTTTCTTTTTTTTTTTAAGTTAACAGGTCAGAGAGCACAAAGAATGTAGTGTATTATCCAAGCAGTATATTAATTAAAATATTAATTAAACCAAAGGCGAAGAATCATAGTAACGTAAGAACTTAAGAGCATTCTTATTGCACTAAAGGGAAAAACTATTGAAGAACCAGAACATGAGCAACTAGCTAAAATATATATTTTGAGTAAAGAACAGAACAATTTGACTCGATTCATGGGAAAATGAAAGAATCAGCTACTGTAAATCTGTCTGAAGAAATGCCACCAGCAATCCAACATGCTGTCAACTCTTCACTTGTTTCAAATGAAATCAGGAAAGTGGGATGTGGTGAGAATGAAGGAGAATGGGGAAAATAACTTTGCTTAAGTGACATGCAAGGACAGGCTATCAATCTTCTTTTAAAAGTGGGTGAAAATGCACATTCCAGACCTGGTTGTCCAGGGTTGAGGAGAAGAAAGACAACTTTGGCTTCAGTCCCTTCTACAGCAATTTATTATTCCCTCATTAAAGTAATTGTTTATCTCTCTCTCTCTCTCTCTCTCTCTCTCTCTCTTCTCTCTCTCTCTCTCTCGGGGTGTGTGTGTGTGTGTGACAGAGAAGGGCTCAAGACAGACATAAGGAGTATAAAACATTGGAGCATTATTCTTTGGGCCTTTTAAGTAGGCTTTGCCAAGGTCACAAGCCAGACTGTTACTATTACAGCCCTAGTTATCACTATGTTTTTATATGTCTCGCCAAAATAAATGGAATGTGCACATCCTACGCTTCATGAATTTATTATTAGGGTTTGGTATTCCAGCATTTTTCCCCCCCAACACTTCTGATGAATCCAGAAGTGGCCAGGAAACTAATGCAAGGGGATTTCAAGAAAAGTGCCAAAAGTTGTTAGGAAGCAGAGGTCGTCAATGTTGGCTCCATACTACAGCGGAACCTCTACTTAAGAGTATCTCAACTTAAAAGCCCTTTAAGTTAAGAGCTCTTGCTTGGCCCGGGTTTTGCTTTTACACATGAGCAGCATTTTGCTTTAAGAGCTAGCGTCGGAAGGACTGCTAGCATGAGCAAGAGTGTTTGCGCAAGGGTACGGGGCTTTAGGGCTTAAAGGGAGCAGCCTCCATGCCTCATGCTCTTGTCTGCTTTAGGAGATTGCTGTCTGCTTTGCTCTTGTCCACTTTGTGGAACTTTGGGTTAGTTGATTTAATGTGGTTTTTTATTCTTGGTATGTTTGGCTTCATTAAGAGAAAGAGGTAGAGAGAGAAAGCGAGGGAGGGAAAACTGGAATTAGTAGAGTATGAAGGAAATGATGTTTCTGCCTCTTCGTTTTGTGCTTTGTGCTTCCTTGCCACAATTTTGTACTTCTACCGTTGTACCATAACTTTGTGCTTCTACCATTTTAAAATGGATCTTTCTTTTTGTATTGTTCCATGTGAATGTGCAGGTTTTGGCTTGCTGTTATAATGGTCAACACACTATTGCCTCAAATGTGCTTCCTTGTCACAAATCTGTGTGCCTACCATTTTAAAGTTGATCTTTCTTTTTTATTGTTCCATGTTAATGTGCATTTATACATTATTTGCTATTTATAAAGTACATTTTATTATTTAAAAAGCATAACAAAAATGGGGAGGTTTTCAGGGGGCAGGGCAGAACAGATTAATGGCATTTCAGTGCATTTCAATAGTTTTGAGATAAGTGTTTTGAGTTAAGAGCACAGTCACCGAACGAATTAAACTCTTAAGTCAAGGTATCACTGCATTCCAGATTTGCTGAATATGTTCGTACAAAAAGGTAATGAGTAGGAAAGTTAAATAAAAGGAAAGTACAAGACAAATGTAGGTCTTCTATGATTCACAGCTGAAAATGGATTGATAACTCTGCTTTGCATACATCTGGAAAGCTTTTTAACAGCTACTTGATATTTAGACTTACCAATTACTATTATGAATGTTTGAGTATTTTTATCAAAAGGAACCAGCAGCACAATTCAAATCTTTCAAATCTCTATATCTTAACACTTGCTATTTACTATTTAGTAGCAGCATTTACTAGCAAGCTTTACTAAATACTGCCAAGGTGCTAGTGAACTATTGCCAAGTTTACTGGGATCTGGGTCAAGTCAATGGCAGAGAACAAAAGCAGAACAGATGTGGATTTTATACCAGTTTCTCAGTGTTATGACTATGTGACATCATGAGTCTTCACTCAATCATTGTGCTTTGAAAACAGAAACTCCTATGGGAAAAAAGCGGTTAACTTAAAACTTGTTTTGTGACCAACCTGAAACTTCGAGAGATTCCCAGCATTACCTGCTCCCTATAATGTAGTGGTTTGACCTTTCCGTCAAAGATATCTGAGGCTTCATTAATACTGGGGATCATTCTTTACATACAATCATAGAGTGGTGAAACATTTCATTTCTCTGTAATAAAACCATCAACAAACTAACATTATTACACACAAAACTTCAGATGCAATATGCCTATGAATGAAAATATCATATGAATTGCTTGAAGGAGTCTATTTCACTGGTGACACTTATTTCACTGATGTCACTCAGTTTGGCCTGATGGAGGGCCAGTCGAAACACTACCTTTATCCCAGGAGCTTCTACAGCAAACAGGATGCTGGCCAGATGCTGTCCCCTGTAAATGCGGAAGCAATCGCTGCAAAAGGCAAAAAACCAGAGATTTCCAGTTGCGGGAATATCATGGTTTTGCACCGAATACGCTGATCTTTGCATGTCTGTACGTCCCTGCAATCAGAAATCACAGGATTTTTTTATCTGGTTTTGTTCCTGATTGGTCGATTCCTTAAAAAAAGGTGACACTTGAGTAAAGGCAAAAGTATTGTTTGTGTGCCAGAAACGTCATGAAATGTGTGGAGGGCACATTTTCTCTGGCCAGGACAAAGAACAGAACTTTTGCTGTGATTCATTGCAGTGATTCTCCGCATATCTGCATTTTGAGGGTTTCCGGTGGAAACCTACAGCAATCACCTTGGGAGCCTCTAAATCTCACAAGGTATCTTCAAGTCTGGACAACAGAGGTAGAAATCCTGGGACAAACAGGTATGTATGTGGACCTCTTCTGGGATTTTTTGCCCCTGTTTAAAACCTGTGATTTAGTGCTGTCCTGGAAGCGCCCGAAGACAACTATCTGCCCAGGTTTCCTGCTTTGCAACAGGTTCAGAGCTTTGTTAATAAGCCACTGATAGGCTCCTTTTCATGTGTACAGAATAATATATATATAAACAACATGGCACAACAAGTGACCATACTTTCATAAAACAGATATTCAAATGTGATTGCAGCAAACTCTTAAAGAATTCTGGAGAGTTCAGAGCACACACATACAAAGTTCCATACTGTATTATACTACACTAGGTAATACAGCCAGTCTTCCATTTTTATGAGAATCGGTTGAACAGCATTGTTGTGAAAGTGGAAATACCAAAAATATAAATAAAGTCAGGAAACATTGGGGAGTTTAACTTGAGAAAGCATCTCTTTAAGCATCTCTTGGTCCTCCAAGGTTGACTTCCACGGCAGTCTCGGGTAAAAAGAATAACATTCTCAATTTTTATTTATATACTACAGTAATCCACGAAAAACGAATCTGTAAAAGTTAAACCTGTGAATGTGGAGGCCCAACTCTATTATGTTTCCTATATTATTCTATACTGTACTGAGTTGTGTATCACTTTGAGGCAAACTACACGAAATGCTGAATAAGGAGCTTTCACAAGATTTAATTTATCATGCAGACAACACAAAGAGGGAGAAACATCTTTATTTAGGCAAGTACTGACTTATTTCTATACTGTTTTGCAGAACGGGTCACATGAGTTACAATGTAGCAATTGCTCTGTACATTTGCAATGAACTGTTACCATGTGTTTGCTGCATGTGAATTAAATACATATTGCACAAAGCTGAGTCTTATGAAAATGCTCAAAGGCTAGAAAGATAATAAGTTTTGTTTTGTTTTAGTCTGACTCTCCAAGAGTTGCAAATCAGAGCTGCAATCTAATACTAAACTATTTACATTTTTAAATGCATTATTTACATTGTAACAATAATGGAAACTGGATATTTTTCATAGCAGTGAAGTATGCAAATGTTTGCTCCATGCCATAAACATTAGGTTAATAATGCTTAATCACTTTTATATCCAGTTTGGTGTGGGACCCACATAGTAACGCCTAATAAGGTATTGCAACTGCATCGATGAAATCACTCCTTACAGACATATACAAGTCACACAACAAACTGAAACTTGGACTTTAATGTAATCCACCCCCAGAGCATATTAAAAATATTCATTTGAAAAATCAATTTTAAATAGATTCAGTTAACAAAAGAAACAAAATGCAATAGTGAAAACAGTTTCGAGAAAACAAAAGAAAAATAGAGATGTGGTGTGCCATGATATTCCTTTTTTTAAAAAAAGAGAAAGCTATGAAGTTTTTTGTTGTAAGGAGGAATGTCTCACACAGGCTGTGACAAATTCCTCTTGGCCTTTCTGTCTGCAATATGTTTTGTCCCTCTTTCCACTCCACTGTGCATAGGCCTTATGAAGGTGTGCATCACAATGTAGGTTGCTAAGAGATAGTTACAATATGCACAACAAACCGCTCTCACACAGACTATGGAACCTCTGAGTGTGCAAATGTTAGCCTGGTTGGATGAACAGCAAGAACTCTGGGTGAGTGACACTATATTGTATTTCTGCTGAATTGCTTCAATTCACTGAATGTCAATGATTTATCTTCCCCTCCCCCTCCCCACTTTAAACAATCAAATTAGAAAGAGGAGGATTTAATGAGAAGGTTGCCAATCTGTCTTCAAAATACATGCTGTGCAACTAAAGACAACTTCCGCAAATTATTGAAAACTGGAAAGCCCATGCAGAAAAAATTTAGTTGTTCACTTATCCTGTTAAGCAGATAAACAGAAGACATCTGATTCATTTACTCAAATATTTACAGTACTCCTCAAAATATATTTCCAATACAAAACTTTATTACAGTCACTGACCAGTACAAATATATATATTTAAATTTTTTCTTAATCTGAAATATTTTCCCCTATTCAAAAACAGCATCATTCTTTATAGCTTGGTCTAAGGGATGCCCTTTGCATTTGACAGCACAAGTCAACTGAATGTAACCAAATCACCAGGTATGTTAATGTTTCACTGAATAAATGATACTTGCAATTCTTTTTTTCCAATTTGAAGCTTGCTATTTGACATGTAACTAATTAACTATATTCAAACTATGGGAACAATGGTGGTAAGTAAATTGGCGAGAAAAAGAATGGCAACATGATCATTTAGCAAAGACTGTTTACAGCTGAAATGTAATAAACATGAAGAATGACTGCTCAGTCCAAACCCCATTCAATGAGCTTTTCCCATTAACTCTGAAAGTGACGCTATTTATAGTAGCTATAGTAGCTGTTTCAGCTGTGTTTTGTTTATTGGCATGTTCTGCTCTGCACTCCTAAATGTTTCCAAGTTAAATGATCATGCCTACAGCAATACTGGCAATGATCAGGATTCCATATGTCCTAAAAACAACCCCTTTCTCCCGTTGTGACTCCTCAAAATCACACCATTTGAGGACAAGGGGGAATCTTCCAAAAGATATAAAAATATTAAGCAGAGAAAAACTAAAATAGAATGAATACCCCCCACCCCCACCCCACATGGTTCAGAGAGAAAATAATGGGGGAAATAGGAGTAGGGAAATTTGAAATAAATACCCCGAGAAAGACATGGATCCCTAGATTCTGAAGAGCAGATTCCACACTGCAACACCTTGAAGGGGGTTCTACTTATGTACATAATAATTCTAATAAGGAAGCATGTGTTGACTTTTTAAAACTCTGATTGTGTGTGTGTATGAATCAACGTATGTCTGCCTGCCTATCTATTTGTACCACAAAGACTGTTGCTAGATGAAGTGGCCCTCTGCAATATCATTGAAAAAGAAATGTCAAGAGTATTCTGTTGTGGGTGTTATTTCTTTATAACTTGTACTTCCTTCTAAGAACAAATGACAGTTATCAATGTGAAGAAGATAAGCAATGGTGGTAGAAGCCAGGGCCGTAGCCAGGATTTTGATTCGGGGGCTGAGTTTGATTCGGGGGGACTGAATCTGTGTGGAAGGGGGTCTACCCTAGCAAACCTTTTGTATTGTTATCCCAATACCCCCATGCATATGGGATATATTGAGCATGGTGATCAGATCATGATATAAATGCACATAACAGTTTAAATAATGTACCAGTAAGGCCTTATCGCAGGCCACCCTGAGAATTTCAGGGGGGGTGAAGCCCCCAAGGCCCCCCAGCTACATGCCTGGTAGAAGCAAAGCTTGATAATGTCTTATGAGGTCAATTCCCAAAAATACTAAAAATGCACATGGGAAAAGAGATGTGGGACAAAAGGGTGAAAAGTCAATGGAAATGATAGCATGAACTTTCTTTGGAGAAGGAATAAATAAACAAACATTCTGATAATATTTTAAACTTTTAAATTAGGGAGATATTTTTCATAGATCAAAAGATTTTTTTAAGATGGGCTGCATGTTCATCTCTTGGATGGAGATCCCTAATTCTGATAAGCATTCATGAGTATTAGAAGTGTTCACTGCTTTAGTGTTTCTCTAATGTTGTGGTTCCAGAGGAGACTGAAGAAGAGATGTCTTTAGATACCCTGACTCAGTTATGAACTGGGCAAAGAATGGAGCATTTTAAGGAAGGTAGTTTAAAGTGGAAGCAGGGCTCAGGTCCTTGGTAATAATATTATTCTTGACATAATTCATTTTGAAACTTGACTGAAATTTTTTCCAAGGCCTTCTAGTCCTAAGGCTAATTAGATCTGTCTTTTAAATGTTAAAACACATTATGTGCAGGAACTTTTTATCAATGTGTCACTAACTGATATCATTCCTACCAGCTAGAACAAGCCTTCTCTGTAGATTAAGGAAACAAGACATCATAAAATGCCAGGGCGGATTCAGAAACAAGATCCACAGAGAATAAAACTTAGGGTAGAAATCTAGAATTCTACACCTTGTTTCTTCATGTAACATACTACTCTAGCGCCATAGAAAAATAAATTCATTGAGAAGGCTTAACAGCTGAAATAAGCCAAAACATGTGTGTTATCTGGTTGTTAACAGTTCCCAGCAGATAGATGTGAAACCACGCTGCATCTGTTCTCCTCCTGACTCTATCTTCTAATCTTTTGATGTAATATAGACCTGACAAATGATTTCAGCATGAAAGAATGCTAGTAATATTGCCCATTTTGCTCCTGTACAAAAAAAAATGAGAATGCCTACAGCTCATAGCAACAATGAAAACATTTTACTGTAACTGACATAAGTGCAGTCCATGGTGGTTAGAGAGATAGCCCACACCAGTTTCCCAGCACTGTAGCCACTAAGCCAGGGGCCTTTATAATATTGCTGGACTATCCATCACAATAACTTACACTGGTTAGTGTAGATAGCAGTTTTGGTCCACCGTCTTCCCCCAAATTGTACTATTCAGCAGTTTGACAACAGGGGTCTCTGGGTTTATTTTACATGGCTTGCAGACTCTACAACAGGGTCAAACTAAGACTCAAACTAAGGCCCGAGGGCCAGATACGGCCCTCCAAGGTCATTTACCTAGCCCTCACTCAGGGTCATCCTAAGTCTGAAATGACTTGAAAGCACACAACAACAACAACAACAACAACAATACTATTTCATCAGGCCAACACTTCCCATTGAAATACTATTAAGTTTATAGTTGTAAAATTGTTCTTCATTTTAATTATTGTATTCTTTTAAAGTGTTTTTGCACTACAAATAAGATATGTGCAGTGTTCATAAAAATTCATTCATGCTTTTTTCAAATTATAATCCAGCCCTCCAACAGTTTGAGGGACTGTGACCTGGCCCTCTGTTTAAAAAGTTTGAGGACCCGTGCTCTACAATGTGAAACATGGCACCTCAGCCCAGCCCCCTCGTGTGTCCAGCAATAGGGAATTTCATTGCTGGCTGAGAGTAACTCTAGGTAGAATTTATTAGGGGACACAATTTTACAATTGGGACACTGGACCCCATCATCAAAAGGACAGAAATCAGTGATGTCATTCAAATAATTAGCAACCAGTTCCTATTCCCTGTGGCTCCAGAGGATCCTTCCCCTTTTCTGACCTTCTCACCTTTCTGCCCATCCCTTCTTCTCCAGTCTCTAACTACCCCTTTGCTCCTCATATTTCTCCTTTTATCTTCCACAGCTTCTGCATATTAACAATTTTAACAACCAACTCTGGTGAGTGTGAAATGACTGAATGACACCATTGGCTGGAATTGTCCTCCTTTGTCCACCATCTGCTCCATCACTTAGTTTGTTTTAGGCCCCTTCCACGCTGCCTCTATACCCCCAGGATCTGATTTCAGATTATCTTCTTATCCCAGATTATCTGGCCGTGGAGACTCATATAATCTAGTATAAAGCAAATAATCTGGAATCAGTTCCTGGGATATAGGGCAGTGTAGGGGGGGTCGGAGACTCTAAATTCTGAACTTCCCAAATCTTAATGCATTCAAATACTCTTCTAAGCAGAAAAGCATGGAATATATAAATGAGTCATTGCAAGCATCAGGTTTTTATTTAAATACTGTGCACACGAAATAGGCATGGACTGTCGTAATGCTGCAGTTCTATAAAGTTCTTCTTAGCCTCTTCTTCTCCATTGATCTTTAAATTACAGCATGACTCCCATATCTGCAGGGGATATGTTCTCCCATTATAGATACTTGAAATTGTGGACAACAGTGAATCCTATAATTTATTTTACTATGCTTGGGCTGGAACAATACCACAGAATTACACTAGATGACCTAGAGAGGTCCACAAACACTTCTGGGAAGGAATATTTTTGGAGTGTAGGAAAATGAAATTGTGAATATTTAATCTGTGGATAAGGGTGTGGAGAGCATATTGTAATCTTCATTTTCATAAAGACACACTTTATGAAACTGTAGAAAAAAATAGCTTGGTAAGACTATTGACCTGAACTTGATACTGGAATACCAAGACCAGAAGATACTTGCAAGCAAGTATCCACAAGTATAGGGCCATATAGGCAGTTCATTTTGATCAACCGCATTGGTAACAATGGCAGTGCGACCCAATTTAGTAGGAATTACATCTGAAATTAATAGGACTAATTCTGCAAAAATGAACTCAGAATTGGGATAGAAGTCATACAACTTTTCATACTCCTACGAGCAAAACATTTTAAAGATCATTCCATTTCTGCAGACCCTTAGATAAGGGCATATACAATGCTTATATATATATAAGCAATACTATATTAACCCCATTCTTCTGCTTCAAAACAAAGGGAACAATACTTTCAGTATCACAAATAGCTCAGACCGAACTATTAAAAGCCAACTGAGAGGAAACAGCATGCTAAGAAAAGAAATTGCTATTTTAGTCAATGAATATTTCAGAAATCAGGTTTTTTGAGTACTGTTACTAATAGGAGAGTATTAACTTGTTAAAAATTAATGTTAATAATTATTAGTTTTACAGTTTACTTAATGAGACAGCTTAGATTTTGAACTTTCAGGGATTAAGATTTTATACATGAATATAGGTATTTGTTAGATATTGTCAGAAAATTTAGCATGTTCAAAATAGTGTCGTTTTTTGTAATTGTGCTAGTGTGATCCAATCCATAGCAATTTCATTCAGCTTTTCCAGCAGTGTGCTTGGAATTACTTCCAGGGCCTCTATCAGTATTAGACCCCCAGGTATCTTGCTTTCCCAGAGGTGCTGAATCTCTATTTGTATGTTGCAACATCATGAAGAGGAGTGGCAGTTGTACATTTAGAATGATACAATATTTTTAGAACTTCACATATATTTGGTTTAGTTTGGGTACAATGATTCCAGTTTAAAGATCTGTGCTTCAAAATCTTCCCCGTCTTCCGTACATCACAGCTATAGACTGCTAGATGAGATTTCAATCCATCTGTCTGGTCAGAATATTGTTTGGCCATTGTTTATTGCACCCCATGCAAATTTAACACTGTAATTTTTGCTTTAGTTTAAAAATAAAAAAGTAAAGTGAGTTCCTAAGTATATTAAAAACTGCAGTGTCATCAATTTGCTTGCATAATCATAAGGTTGGCTTTGGTTTCTACTTCTCCACTACTTAGTGGCCATCGGGAGTATGAAACTGTTATTAAATTGGATTGAGATCTACATGTACTGTATCAGCAATTATAAAAGATATAATCTTCGTGACAGTTAAATCTTGGACAGCCAGCATCTAAAGCATAGCACAGAGAGAGAAAAGATAAACATAAACATAAAAGCCGTGGGCATGGGGCATCGTCTGGAGACCTTGCCCTATGAGCAGCAGCTTAAAAAACTGGGGATGTTTAGACTGCAGAGACATGATAGCGATGTAAAATGATTGAGGGGGTGCAGGCTTGACATGATAGCGAACATAAGTATAAATATGTGAAATGATATCATGAGGGGGGTGCAGGCTTGTTTTCTGCTGACCTGGACACTAGAACCTGGAGCAATTGGTTCAAGGAGATTCCATTAGGAAGAACTTCCAGACTGTAAGACCTGTTCAACAGTGGAACTCACTGCCTTGGAGTGTGGTGGAAGCTCCTTCTTTGGAGGCTTTTAAACAGAGGCTGGGTGGTCATCTGTTGAGGGTACTTTGAGCTTTTCTGAATGGCAGGGGGTTGGACTAAATGGCCCATGTGGTCCCTTCCAACTCTATAACTCAGTGAAGTTCCTCCTTTCTATTATTCCATGTTGGTTGGTTTGTGCTTTTCTCATTGAAATATATGGAGTTCAGTCAATATTATCTAAACACTCATTTGATGCTGGACATTGCATTAACCACATGGCTATTTCCTTCAACAGATAATCCCATAAATAGAAGGATGCAGACTAGTTCAGTTTGCTGTCTTACACCTAAGTCCTTTTAAAAAGCACTGCTCCTGTGAATAAATACACTAAAGAGAGGCGTGACAACTGCAGACACATTTATGTGCCTAAAATAAGATGTTTCTGTCTTGATATAAATGTCACCCACAATCTGACAACCTGGAAGTGGCATCTGTGTAAAACGTTTCTAATATTTGAAGGCATTCGCAGAACTAAAAAAGAGACACATCTCAAAATGCACAAAAGATGGTGCTTTATTGATAGAAAAGCCTGAGGCATTTTGGCTCACGTGTACTTTAAAGGCTTCTTCGGGGAGCTATATAAAATCATAAAATTGACAATACACAAAATACATATTGAATAAAACCATTATAACTTTAGGCATTGCCTATAGCCCACACATTCCAAACTCAAAAAATATCTGAGCCAGTCTAGTTATTAGACAAATGCACAATTGTGAGCATAAGCTAATTTTTTTGTGCATCTTGCAAGCGGAAGGTAAAAAAAAATAGATGGACGTGTCTTGACTAAATGTATGCACAGGCTGTAGGGAATGTAGAAATGTCTTTATGTAATTTGATTGTAAGTATTGTTGGTCTTTTACCATTTTATATAACCCCCTGAAGAAGGCCTAAAGAGTAGACTTGGATTGAATTGGGCTTTCCTACCAGTAAACAAACATCTTTTGAGTTTGTTACTTATTTGAATTTTTCTGAAGGCAACCTAGTTTTTTATTTCTAATATCTAATAGGTTTTACTTACTAGTTAGATCCATTTTTCTGTCAAGAACATCAGTAGTTCGTAAGGAATTATTATTAACTCTCATTGACTTCGACTTATGGTAACCCTATAAATGATAGATTTCCAAGTCATCCTATCATCAACAGCCCTGTTCAGGTCTCATAGACTCAGGGACATGACTTCCTTGATTGAGTCTATTAATCTCTTCTGTGGTCTTCTTCATTTCCAATTATTTTCTACCTTAGCGAGCTTTATTGTCTTTTCTAATGAAGTCATGTCTTCATGTGATATGTTGAACATATGACAGCCTCAGTTTAGTGATTTTTTTTTGCTTCGAGGGAGAGTTCAAGATTGATTGATTTATGGATACATTTATAGTATGACCTTGGTATTCATGAGGGATATGTTTTTTAAAAAAACACAGATAGTTGCAAACCTTATATTTTTATTATACTTGGGTTGGAAGAATACCATAGAATAGTATCTTCTCATATGTTCAAAGTATGCGTCTCTTTAACAATCTTGGATTCTAAGGAGAGTTTAGGCTCATTTACTCTATGATCAATTTATTTGTCTAAATAGCAGTTCACATAGAATTCTTCTTTAGTACTATATTTCAAATTAGTTTACTTTCTTTCTATCAACTTTCCTCCCTATCCAGCTTTCCCAATCATGTATAGAAATGAACAATGCAATAGCATGGCCAATCTTTTACACTTCAGGATCTTGTCTAGTTCTTCATAGTTGTCCTTCCCCAGGGCATTCTTTCTATGGTCTTTCTATTTATCCTTGTCCATGTAATGTGTTGCTCTATTGTTGCTAAGCTCCCCAGTTCTTGTTGTAAATTTCAACTTGACTTCTCAGATTTAGTGGAAGAGGTCTCTTGTTCTTCCTCTTTCATTGTTGTCCCTGACAATGGCCCTGGCTTCAGTTCAGAGTTTGTCTAGCTCCAGGTCAATTAGATTCAATAGTACAAATCTATTTTTATATTATCTTTAAATTCTACAGGGATATTCTTCAGGTTGTATTTTGGCAAAATTGTTGATTTAGTTTTCTTTAGCTTTACTTTAATTTCGGATATAAGCAATTCATTGTTTGTGTACAATCTGCTTCTGGTTTTGTTTTTGCTGAGACAACTGAGTTTCTCCATCTTATTGGACATCAAGCAATGCCCATATATTGTCTCCTCTTCAGTGACTTGATGACTGTGGTTGCATGGAACAAAGTATTGGCCTCACAAAATTCAGTCAGTTGCTCTTCTGCTTCATTTCTTGATCCTAGGCCATTTCCCCCCCTACAATACATGATTCTGGTCTGTTTCCTAGCTGTTTGCCACATCTAGTCTGTCTCTTCAATAAAAACATGTCAGCCAAGGAAGACCCCACCAGCATCTCTGCTATCATCAGCATAACCCGTTGTTTCATAGGAGCACACATTTCCACCACTGTAGAAGGGTACTAGCACTGGTAGGCTGGAGGAAGGATGAAAGCTAATGAGAAATGGAACTATAGCCAAAGATAGGCAGGGCTATCTCTCATTGGACACACCTTGCTACAAGTTTGAACACTTGTAGAGGGCTTTAGAAATTAGGTCTCATAAGAACAGAGTGGGATTTGATTCCTCATCTGAATATTAGAGATAACTTACTTCTTTGTGTTCCTTCCAATTTCTAGTTAGTGTGTTTATTTGTCTCTGGTGTACTGTTTATCTGATGAAAGTATCCATGTCCTCCACCCACCCCCCAGAAGAAATTGCTCAAACTCCCTGAATTTCATCACAGATTAAAACATGTTTATTTCAAATAGCATTTCTACATTTTTTCCAAGCCTAAGCAGGAAAGGGAAATAATTACTCATACCTACAAATTACATGGTTAACACACATCGGGGCATTGACCATTGGTATCATGGTATATTCTAAAGTGCAGACCCTTCCCAATATGACAATAGCCCCTGTGGAGTGTCCAAAATGTGATCTAAACAAGTTGCTCTAAAGTTGTATCTATGTGTTTCTATATTCATGAGGAGCAACTCGTTCAGAAAGCTGATAAATTAAAGAATCACAGAACTATAGAACTGGAAGGGGATGCCTAGGCCACCAAGTCCAATCCCCCACCACCAATGCAGGAAATCCAGCTACAGAGTCTAGATGTTGTCTAGACTCTTTCTGAAAGTGTACAGAGACTTCACCACCTCTCTAGATAATTGGCTTCATTGTCAAACTGCTCTTACTGTCAAGAGGCCCACTCTAATGTTCAATTGAAATCAACCCTCATATCATTAAAATCATTTAGATCTGGTCCTACCCTCTAGAGCAGCAGATAATAAACCTGCAGTATCCTCTCTGTCACAGCCATTTAGATAATTAAACAGTCAAATCATGGCATATCAATATAGTGACCTGAATCCCATTTGTTAGTTCCAGCTATAGAAAATTCATTTAAGCAACTGTTGAACAGTGATTAACTTAGGTTATTTATTTATCGTGTCAGAATCGAACCAAGAGTCCAGTTATAATATATTTTAAAAACATAACCACAGTTTAAAAATTTGGCATTATACTAATTTTCTTTTGACCAATAGCTGGCCACCTGGAGTGGTGTTCCTATAAAAAGATCCTCCATTGTGCATGTGACAATGCTCAGACTGCATTGTAATAAGTAGTCAGTGGCTTACTCTTCTCAACACTCACATGCCGTGAAACATTTCACCACATTAAAACGGTGGATTCTTAATTAACTTAGGTTAATCCCATATGATTCAATGCGTCTACAGTAGGATTTAGACAAAGTAGTTTTGCCAACTCAATACCAAGCTATTCTGAAATACTTTGGATTAAAACAAGGCTCACTCTCTTCTGGGAAACTCTAGTTCCTTTGCATAACTGTGGAGATTGCAATACATTCAAGGGGAACAGGAGAGTCCAATGAGAATGGCAAATAATGTCATCAAAAATCCCTGTGGCTTCAATCCTGAAAACTCTGGCTGCTGCTGCTGCTGTTGTTATGCCATGTTTTTCCAGGAGTGGGATCCAAAGCAGGTCTACTACACCACTGCTGCTGACTCTTAGTGAAGGCAGTTGTGATAGCATAGTGAATATAGTCATGGCAGCATTTACTAATATCTATATAGATGTTGCTACATCCGAAAATATAGTTCACTTTAGACCATCTCACAAAGGAGCTACCGGTTATCCCCCCCAAAAAAATGCCTACCAAGGTAATGACCACCATTGTGTTTCTGTTGAGAACCTCCTCAAGCAGAGGCTAAAATATTTTGCAGAACTGTCTGAAGGAACAGCAAGCTTGCAGTGCAACTGATAATTTAAAACTAAAGTACAATATGTGGAGCTATTATCCTTAATAATAACCGGCTGTTATACTTTCTAGCCTTTCCCATCAGATTATATGTTCTTTTTTTCTAAACATCAACTCCCACAATGCCATTTATAATGCCTCCTAAATTAGATTGTTAACATCTGCTGGTTTGTTTGGTCCCTCCACCCACCCACCCCCTTGTTACGCTTTCCTTTGATGGTCTCTGCTATGACCAGTAAATCTTGTTTGCTGTGGCATTAACGAAAAGTGAGATAAGTAAAGCTTTGCTGTGGACTCCCTACTAAGAAAATAACTAGGTAGAAGTTAATGCTTTACCCACCACATTTCAGAACTTACAATTGGGTTAACAAACTGCATTTAAATGTAATGTCTAATGTTTATTTACTCTTGGGCTTCCAGAACACTTACCTATAATATTGTAGCTGTGATTCTAGCTGCTGGATATATGTCTGCAACTGTGGCACTCTGTGGGCTTTATCTTCTAGCTCTTTTACTTTCTCAAGGCTGTTCAGAACGGCATGCCTTGCTTCTTCAACCTTCTTCCTCATTTCTGCTTGCTCCCTCTTCAGGACTCGGTTGCAGTCTTCTAGGGCAACAACAGCTTCGTGAGAACTCCTCAGTTCTTTTTCCAGTTCTTGATTAAACCTAATGGCTTCTTCAATTTGTCCATCCCTGGAACTCCGGAGTAGTTCAACCTCTTTTAGAACACTCTGAAGGCACTTGGAAGTCTGGGACCGGAGGCTAGTTATTTCCCTCCGGTTGCCTATAAAACACGTCCCATTTTTCTTATGGCTAGCATGGGTCTTCCATAATCCCACCTATAATAAATGGAGGAGGGGAGAATATAAATTTGGAGCAATAACTGCTTTAACGAAGCAGATTTGTTTTTATGTACTTGCAACCAACAATTTTGTTTAAAGTTTCTAATTATGTGAGCCAAAAGCTGAAGTATCAGAAAGAGTCCAGTTGTCAAAGGCTTTCATGGCTGGAGTCACTGGGTTTTGTGGGATTTTCAGGCTATATGGCTATGTTCTAGAAGCATTCTCTCCAGTTGATAGTCCAGTTGATAACTGAGTAGACAACCATGCATACCTCTTTCATTAACCCCAACTGGCAAGGCTGATGGTCAAGGCTAATGGGAGAAGAAGTCCACTAATACTTGGAGAGTCAAACACAGGTCTTCTCCATTGTGATATAAACGCATACGAAAATGATCACCAATTAATTACAATAGGGGGAAATTGCTCTGTTGATTCATGGTCTCTAGGTAGAGTGCTAACAAATATAACAACCATTTTGGGGTAGGTATTTGTTACATATACTAAGCAATGTATACATCACAAACTGAACAATAGGGATGGGTATATTTCTTTTTTTTTTTTTTAACTTGGGGGGATTTTAATTTAGAAAGCATTTTGAAGGTTGCATTTCTAGAAGTGGATAGAAAGCAGACAATGGGCATAGCCAGAGCAAACTGTGGAGAGTCATGTGGCATTCTTACCAATTTTTACCACATATCTCTTGTTGGTATACATTAACTTGGATTATGGCTGTATTGATGGATTTCCCCTAAGGTGGTATTGGCATTATTCAGTCAGACTTTGCATTATTGACTGTTTTGATACATCTTTCCTCACTATTAATGCTACCCATTTTTAAAGATTTTAATTTTCTGAGTAAAACATCTTACTAAAAATTCCCTATTCCTGTCCAATAATGCTCATTCTCTGCAAATATTGCAATGTTTATATAGTCCATTTCTTGTTTTACTATGTTTACCTTTCCCTGATTCATGCTTCTCACATTCCATGTTCTTATAATCTATGATATCTAGCTTTGGACTTTCCCTTTGCCTGTGTGCGCACCAATAGCTGAATGTTCTTTAGGCTTGAGTCCAGTTGCATCATCAGCTAGAATGCTACTAGTTGTCCTCCACTATATTCCAGTGCCATCTAACCTAGGCGTGTTCCCTCTTCTGGCATGATCTCTTGATCCATTTTTTATTACATCATCATAGTAGTTTCCCATGCTTCCATTAGTATAGTACTAGCATGCATTTGAGAGTTCCACTGCTGACTCTGAGAGTGCCTCCACTAGTGTTACTCTCCACTACTGCTGCAGCCAATTATCTGTAAAGTCTCATTTTTAATTACTAAGTCAGAATAACTCTGGATCGAAGCAAAATTAAAAGGCAGCCTTAATACAATGAGAACTCTGAATGCAACAATTTGTGTTCAAGAACAGGGAAAACGGCAGAAATATCAATGTAGAGAGAGAAATAAAGGACAAAAAGGAAGAAATGGAGACCTCTTCCACAAGATTTGAGAAATCAAAGGGAAATTCAAGTCAATAGTAGGGATGTGACCAACAGGGAAACATATTACATGACCAATAGACAATGGAAATAAAGCACTGAAGAATAATAAAAAAGAAATAGAAGGGTAACAGATTCATTCAAGCAACAGCCATATGAAGATGACTCTCTTATTTCAGAAAGTGAAAGGGAATCTGCACTCCAGGCAATTGGGAGAAAAAGATGGCACACCTATAGAGCTGTTATGGGCTAAAGAGACAGAATCTACTCTAGTTCTTACTAAAATCTGTCAACAAATATGGAAAGCAAAAAGGATGGTTCACAAAATGGGAACACTCAATATATATTCCAGTCCCTAAGAAAGTGGACATTATGGATTGGAATAGCCACAGGACCATAGAATTAAGTTATCGTGCAAACAAAGTGGTGTTCATAATTCTACAACAAAGACTTTTACTATAGAGAGAACGGGAAATGTCAGATGTCCAAGTTGAGTTCAGGAAAGAAATTGGAACTAGGGATCATATTGCAAACATAAATTCAACAATGGAGCACAACATATAATCTAAAAAGAAAAGCAACCTGTGCTTTATAGATTGTAGCAAAGCCTTGGATTGCATGGCTCATATGGATTGCTGCTTTTAAAGAAATGGGTGTGTCACAAGTGATTGCCTGGCCTAATGTATAACCTGTGCTCAGGGCAAGACGCTTACTTGTCCGAACGTATCTCCCTCTACGTTCCACCTCGTAGCCTAAGATCTGCCGGGCAGGCTCTGCTCTCGGTCCCACCGGCTTCGCAAACGCGTCTGGTGGGGACGAGGACAGGGCCTTCTCGGTGGTCACCCCCCGGCTGTGGAATTCACTCCCCAACGCGTCCTCCGTCCTTTCATTTAGGAAAAAACTAAAATCACGGTTTTGGAACCAGGCCTTTGGCTAGCAGGTGCAATAGCACTTTGAACATGGAACTGGACCATACGACTGTTATGATGATTGGAAATGGCTATGTGGCTATGTGATTATGTGATTGTGTGATTATGTGATTATGTGACGCTTACTTGTCCGAACGTATCTCCCTCTACGTTCCACCTCGTAGCCTAAGATCTGCCGGGCAGGCCCTGCTCTCGGTCCCACCGGCTTCGCAAACGCGTCTGGTGGGGACGAGGGACAGGGCCTTCTCGGTGGTCACCCCCCGGCTGTGGAATTCACTCCCCAACGCGTCCTCCGTCCTTTCATTTAGGAAAAAACTAAAATCACGGTTTTGGAACCAGGCCTTTGGCTAGCAGGTGCAATAGCACTTTGAACATGGAACTGGACCATACGACTGTTATGATGATTGGAAATGGCTATGTGGCTATGTGATTATGTGATTGTATAACTAATGTTACTGTTTGTAATTTTTATGCATTTATGGTTTTATACTGTTGTTATTGATATTGTGGCATCAAATTGCTGCCTATGTTAGACCCTCTGAGTCCCCGTCCCCCCGGGGGGGGGGGCGGTTGAGAATGGCGGGGTAAAAATGTTGTAAATAATAAATAAATAAGACTCTGGAGACTAGGATTTGAATTCTCACTCAGACAGGAAAGCTATTGGGTGATCTTGGGCAAGTCGAAGGAAGGAAATGACCAAAAAAAAGTCTGAACAAATCTTGTCAAGAAAACCCCACAATAGGGTGGCCTTTGGGTTGCCATAAGTGAAAAATGACCTGAAGGCACAAAACAACAATATTTGGGGCACTTTTGCCAGAGATGGAGGAAATAAATGAAATTAGCAACATGTTTCCTCTGTAAGGGAAATATAGCTTTTAAGCTGTTTCCACAAGCACTGCGAACTTCCACAACCTTTCAATTTCACATACCATGATGAATCCTGAGTTTTAAGGGAAACTTTAAGCCAAACTTTAAAGCAAACTGTGTTACAGAAATAATGCATATCAGTATGTAATGCGTCTGCACCTCTGTAAAATTTATGTGGAAGGAACTAATTATGCCTAGCATAGATGTGGTAACTTGCGAGCAAAGAAATTAAGTGTGTGTGTGTATGTGTGTGAGGAGCAACTTGAGAAACTGCAAGTCACTTCTGATGTGAGAGAATTGGCCGTCTGCAAGGACGTTGCCCAGGGGACGCCTGGATGTTATGATGTTTTACCATCCTTGTGGGAGGCTTCTTTCATGTCCCCGCATGGGGAGCTGGAGCTGACAGAGGGAGCTCATCTGCGCTCTCCTCGAAGTTGAACCTTAGACCTATCGGTCTTCAGTCCTGCCGGCACAAGCTTTTAATCCATTGTGCCCATTGGGGGCTCTAAGAAAATAACTGCTTCTCTTTGTATTTTGCTCTTTTCTGTGGTAATTTCTGCTAATTATTACAGTGTGCATTAAAAGATTTGCAGTGCGCTCTTCCCATATGTGTTTCTGGAAGGCATTTCCGGTCTTCTCCTTTTCATCAGATGGTATTGATTCCCAAGTAAATGTGTGAACTTTTAGACTTAGACCAGTATTCAAATCCCCACTGGGCCAATGACTAGTCATACTCAGGGAAAAGCAAAGGCAAACCCCTTTTGAGAGATTTGACAGCAACGTTGGTTCTCTAGGAAGGCATTTAAATCATTACAGTCCTATTTCTAACAGGAGAGTTTGAGAATGTATAAGGACTGTCTTTGCTAGTCTTTTCCTTGCAAGCCCCTAGGACCTGAAAGCAGAGGTGCGCTGCAGGGAGAGACTTCTGCACATGCTCAGAGACACACTTCAAGGCACACAACAACTCTCCTTATCATCAGGTGTGGACTTGGAGCTGTCCTCTGTGGCTGAAGGAAAAAACACCCATTTTCTCTCAAAAGTTTCCTTCCTTCCTTCCTTCCTTCCTTCCTTCCTTCCTTCCTTCCTTCCTTCCTTCCTTCCTTCCAGCCTGTCCAGACACTTATGCAAAGAGATTTGTGCCAGGAAGCATTTAAAACACTACACTCTCAGGCCCCTTCCACACAGCTGAATAAAATCCCACATTTTCTGCTTTGAACTGGATTATATGGCAGTGTGGACTCTGATAACCCAGTTCAAAGCAGATAATGTGGGTTATTCTGCCTTGATATTCTGGGTTATATGGCTGTGTGGAAGGGTCCTTAGTTCTATTCTCAAAGGATGTCGCAGTGAGGACGGGGCAAGCTTGTTTCCTGCAACTCCATGGAGTAAGGGATTCAAACTGCAGGGAAAGGGATTCCATCTAAACATTAGCGAAAACGTCCTAACGGTATAAGACAGGCATGGGCAAACTTTGGCCCTCCAGGTATTTTGGGTGTCAACTCCCACAATTCCTAACATTGTGGAAGTGGAAGCCCAAAACACTTGGAGAGCCAAAGTTTGTCCATGCCTGGTATAAGAACGTTTCCTTATGTTGCCTCGAAGGGTGGTTGTAGTCTCCCTTCTTTGGAGGTTTTTAAGCAGAGGCTGGGTGGCCATCTGTCGGGCGTGCTTTGATTGTGTGCCTGGCAGAATGGGGTTGGACTGGATGGCCTTTGGGGACTATTCCAACTCTAAGATTCACACATCCTGGGCCCGGTCCTGTTCAATATCTTTATAAATGACTTAGATCAGTGGTTCCCAAACCTTTTTGGCCTACCGCCCCCTTTCTAGAAAAAAAATTACTCACTGCCCCCCTAGAAATTAATTTTTAAAAAATTTGATAGCAATTAAACAGAAAGATATATGTATTAATGCAGTGGTTCTCAACCTTTCTAATGCCATGACCCCTAAATAAGGTTCCTCATGTTGTGGTTACCCCAACCATATTTTAGTTGCTATTTCATAAATAATTTTGCTACCCTTACGAATTCTAATTCAAGCATCTAATAATAGGTCAAAGCTTAGGGGGCAGGGCCAAAGAAGAGGGCCGCGCAACCCCTCCTAAATAGTCAATTGTTCACCACCCCCTTAAAGGGGTTCACCGCCCCCCAAATTCCCCTGAGCCTCCCACCGCCCCCTTGGATCGCCTCACCGCCCGCCAGGGGTTGGTACCACCCACTTAGAGAATCAGTGACTTAGATGAAGGGTTAGAAGGCATGATCATCAAGTTTGCAGACAACACCATATTGGGAGGAATAGCCAATACTCCAGAAGGCAGGAGCAGAATTCATGATCTGAACAGATTAGAGAGATGGGCCAAAACTAACAAAATGAAGTTCAACAGTGACAAATGGAAGATACTCCACTTAGGCAGAAAAAATGAAATGCAAAGATACAGAATGGGGGACGCGTGGCTAGAGAGCAGTATGTGTGAAAAAGATCTTGGGGTCCTCGTGGACAAGTTCAACATCAGCCAACAATGTGATGCAGCAGCAAAAAAAAGCCAATGAGATTTTGGCTAGCATTAATAGTAGTGTCTAGAGATCCAGGGAAGTCATGCTACCCCTCTATTCTGCCTTGGTTGGACCACACCTGGAATATTGTGTCCCTTTCTGGGCACCACAATTGAAGAGAGATATTGACAAGAGGAGGGCGACTAAAATGATCAAGGGTCTGGAGAACAAGTCTTATGAGGAGTGGCTTAAAGAGCTGGATATGTTTAGCCTGAAGAAGAGAAGGCTGAAAGGAGACATGATAGCCAGGTATAAATATGTGAGGGGAAGTCATAGGAAAGAGGGAGCAAGCTTGTTTTCTGCTGCCCTTGAGACTAGGATCCAGAACAATGACTTCAAACTACAAGAAAGGAGATTCCACCTGAACATGAGGAAGAACTTCCTGATTGTTAGAGCTGTCAGCAGTGGAACTCTCTGCCCCTGAGTATGGTGGAAGAGGGTCCTTCTTTGGAAGCTTTTAAGCCAGTGGTCCTTAACCTGTGGGCTGGGGCGGTCTAAGGTAATTTTAAATGGTAGGCGAACATTATTTTGGTGCCCCCCCAAAAAACATTATTTTGCCGCCCCCATGTAAAACAAATATACAATTATAATATCACAATACCATTAGTAGTATTATATTGTATCAATGTATATACAATATATTATACCATACTCATACTATATTATATCATAATTATATTATACTACATTACAATATAATTATATTATAATATATTGACATTATAATATAATGTAACATTCTATTATATTATTATTATAAAATAATAAAATTATTTATTTAAATAAAATTATCCTCTATATTTTCATGACTCCTATAAAACTCAAATAACCCAAAATAAAGTAAAATAAAATATTATATATTACTATTTTGTACAATACCACTATACTGCAATATTGTTTGTAATATTACATGTAATATAAAATATATCATTATTCTATTGTTATATTGTAGTTGTATTATATTGTATGACAATATTAAGCAGAACTGTATAATAATCAACAAGAAATGCAATGTAAATGCATCAAAATCTGAATATATTACCTATCACCCGACTCATAATTCATAGGAGTCTCCCATAAGTCCAAAATTAGGATCCCAATGTAAATGTAAATAGAAAAACAGCCAAAATGTTCAAATGAGGTCGAATACAGGCAGCGTGGCCTGGGCAAACTTGGGCCCGCCCTCCCTCCTTCCCTCCACAACTCCTCATAGCCTCAGGCCCCTCAGGTCTAGACAGAAATAGAGCCGAAGAAAGGAAGGAGGGAGAGAAAAGGTCACAGAGGAGGAGGACAGCCCTCTTCCTTCACGGATTCTTTTCTCCTTCCTTGCAAGCAAGGGGCGGAGCCAAAGGGAGAGGGGAAGCACTCGATAGGGAGTGCTTTGTTTACAGGCTTCTGCGCAAGGGAGCTACTGGGCATGCGCGGAGGTTTTCGCACATGTGCAGTTGCTCCTGCGCTCAACTTCAGCTCCGGAGCAACTGTGCCTGCGTGAAAACCTCCACGCGTGCCCAGAAGCGGCGTCGGAGCGCACAAGGCCGGGGTCAAAAAGCAGGCAGCTGCAGCACTGTCTGAGGAACATCGGCAAGGCCAGGATGGCACCCCATGCGGCCAGGATGGCGCCCCCTTCCCAGATGGCGCCCTAGGCGGCCGCCTACTTGGCCTATCTTGTAGGACCGCCCCTGCCTGTGGGCTCCGGACCACCAGTGGGCCACAAGGACAAAAATCTGGTCTGTGAGCTTCCTTCCTTTTTATTTTACTTTATTTCCACTCCTTTTGCGCCGCCTGCCACACCTTCCCTGTCGCTGACCAGCCGCAACCCCTTGGATAGACCACATCAGCTCTAGATTATTAAATATGGTTTTCTGTGGGAGAGCAGGCGGCGACTACTGGATGGCATATGTTCTGTATCAGAAATTAGAGCTGATGTGGTCTATCCAATGCAAATATCTGAATCAGCACCCCAAATAAATCAAATCAAAGGTAAAGGTTTTCCCCTGACATTAAGTCCAGTCGTGTCCGACTCTGGGGGGTTGGTGCTGATCTCCATTTCTAAGCCTAAGAGCTGGCGTTGTCTGTAGACACCTCCAAGGTCATGTGGATGGCATGACTACATGGAGCGCTGTTACCATCCCGCTGGAGCAGTACCTATTGATCTACTCACATTTGCATGTTTTAGAACTGCTAGGTTGGGAGAAGCTGGGGTTGACAGTGGGAGCTCACACCGCTCCCTGGATATGCAACCTTTCGGTCAACAAGTTCAGCAGCTCGATGCTTTAACCCACTGCGCCACCAAATTGAACGTTGACCATTCGTAACCCTTTGGGTACTAACGCTGGAGAGTGCTCCCTTATCAAGAGGTTCCTAGTCATAAAAAGGTTGGGAACGAGTGTTTTAAGTAGAGGTTGGATGGCCATCTGTCGGGGTGCTTTGAATTCCGTATTCATGCTTCTTGGCAGGAGGTTGGACTGGATGTGGCCCACAAGGGTCTAACTCTTTTGAGAACAATTTATTATATTATTTCGGCAGTTTACCCCGCTCTTCTCAACCCCCGGAGGGGGACTCAGAGCGGCTTCCAAAAGGCACAATTCGATGCCCTCATAACAACACAGTATAAAAACAGTATAAAAGCCCTCAAACATTGACACTAAAATACCTTAAAATACAATTACATTCATACAACCTATGTATTCACCTATGTTAAAACAGTGTTCTGTCCATAAAAGCATTGAGCCCTATTCACCAGCTTTCCATTAAAAACTAGTCTAAACTGCTGTCCTGTGCTACTATGCGAACGCCTGGTCCCACATCCAAGCCTTCACTTTTTTCCTAAATGTCAGGAGGGATGGAATTGATCGTATGTCACTAGGCAGTGCATTCCACAGACGAGGAGCCACCACCGAGAAGGCCCTCTCCCTCGTCCCCACCAGCCGCACCTGAGAAGCCGGGCCTCCCCGGATGATCTTAAAGTACGAGGTGGGACGTAGCGGCAGATGCGTTCGGACAAATAAGCTGGGCCAGAACCGTGTTGTGGGAAGGCTCTCATGGCCGGAATCACTGGGTTGCTGTGAGTTTTCCGGGCTGGATGGCCATGTTTTGGAAGCATTCTCTCCTGACGTTTCGCCCACATCTATGGCAGGCATCCTCCGAGGTGGAGAAGAGGGTCTAAGCACGCCAAGCATTGGGGAGTTTGAGAAGCCCCTCCACGGGAGGCGCAGGACTTCTGCACATGCTCAGAGGGACCCCGCCGTCTCGCCTCATTACCCCCTCCCCCAAACTCCCGGTGCTGTTCTGACCTGGAGGGCGAGGGCTCGGGCGTCGCTGCTCTGGAGGGCGGCGCGCATGTCCTCGACCAGCTCCCGGAGGCTGCCGTTCTCCTCCTCCAGCTTGAGGATGCGGTCCTCGGCCTGCTCCAGGGCCACGATCTCCTCGTAGCACTCCCTCGAGCAGGAGCCCCTCCGCGGCGGGGAAGAGGGCGACGAGGAGGAGGAGGAGGAGGAAGAAGAAGAGGGGGGCGCCTTGGCCTTGGAAGCCGCGTCGTCCTTCTTCCGCCGTCGGAAGGGGCTCCGGAGCCGGATCTGGGTCTCGATGTGCTCCGTCTCGGCGCCCACGGGCAGCCGCGCCACCCGCCCTCCCCCGGGAGCCTTGGCGCCGAAGTAGCCGCAGAGCCGCGAGTGGAACTGGCGGAAGGTCAGCTCGGCGGGCAGGCGGCGGCAGAGGCCCCGGCCCTCCTCTTCCTCCTCTTCGTCTCCATCCTCCTCTTCATCCTCCTCGTCGTTGTCTCCATCGCGGAGGCCCAGGACCCGGCAGAGGGCGCGGAAGTCCTCGCGGGGCAGCCGCCCCTGCCCTTCCCCGTCCAGGTGGTGGAAGACCTCCTGCAGGTACTGGTCCAGGCCCGTGGCCAGCACCACCACCTCGTTCTCCACGCCGCCGCTGCTGCTGCTACTCCCGCCTCCGCCCAGGCCGAAGTGCGAGGCCAGCGCGCTCACCAGCCACTGCGTCCTCCGCGCAGGGCGCCCGTCGATCTCCCACGCCGACATCCTCCCGCGCCCACCATGCTGCGTGCGCCTCCCTCCGCGCCCGGCCTTTCAAATAAGGAAGGGAAGAAGCAGACGCTCTGAGAGAGTGGAGCGGGGGACGAGGGGGCGGGGGTTCGGCCGTCTAAGGCACGCCCCCTTCCCCGGCACGCCCCCCTTTCAGCCCACGCGCGGAGTCTGAGTTGGGTAGCCGGCTGCCCCATTGAATTAGGAGACGAATCCGAGGGCTTTCCGCTAGTGATGCAGCCGCCTTTCTTAATTAGCCACATGCCACGCCCCCTTCCAGCCTTCCAGTGAAGGGAGATCGAACTTAATAATGATAATAATAACAAACTTTATGTATAACCCGCCACCATCTCCCCAAAGGGGACTCGGGGCGGCTTACATGAGACCAACAAGCCCAGTCGTACATGACATCAAAATAAAAGCAGAACGACAAAACTAACATCACAGTAAAATAGATAAAACATAGGAATACAATTCTTCTCTTCTTGGCTTTCTTCGCGAATAAAGAATCAGAAAGGACTCAGCCCATGTTTTCTACAAGCGCGTTGATGACTAAAAAGGCCAATCTGAGATAGGCAAGTCCGGTTGCAGAAAGCACAGCAGAAAGTCACCTTGGGTGATGTCATTTCCAAGTTGCGGTTCTTTTTCTGCGTTGTCGTTTCTCTTCGAGACACGTTCGGCGTGTCTTCTCGAAAGAGGCCGCAGCATTGTGGATAGTGCGTCTCCACGCCTCCCGATGTGAGGCCAGGGTGGACCATTGTTGGTGATCAATCTGGCCGAGCCTGAGATGTTGTTTCAGGGAGTCCTTATAGCTCTTTTTTGGGGCGCCTCTCTTGCGCTGACCCATGGCGAGTTCACCGTAGAGTAGTATCTTTGGGAGGCGGTGGTCCTCCATCCTAGAGACGTGCCCTGCCCAGTGCAGCTGTGTTCTCAATAGCATGGCCTTAATGCTGGTGATCCCTGCTTGCTCAAGGACAAGCAACATTCGTCACATAGTCAGGCCAGTGTACATTTAGGATTGAGCGAAGACAGCGCTGATGAAAGCGTAAGAGGAGTCGTAGGTGTTGGCGATAGGTGACCCATGTTTCAGACCCATAGAGGAGAATGGACAGTGTGATAGCTCTGTACACACTGATTTTGGTGCTTTGCCTCAGGTGTTTGTTACTCCAGACTCTTTTGTGAAGCCTTCTGAATGCACTATATGCCTTTGCTAACCTGTGATCTATCTCTTTATCAATCTTGGCGTTTGAAGAGATTATGCTTCCCAGGTAGGTGAACTGCTGAATGGACTTAAGCACAGATTTGCCTATGCTGACATGGGGATGAGGGTGTTCTTCCTGTGGTGGAGGCTGGTAGAGAACTTCCATTTTCTTCAGCACCATTTTCTTCACCACCGCCACCATAGCTCACAACTTCATTACGGTACGCAAGCCTCTCCTTCACGACAAGAGGGTGCCAATGGAGAAGAGGAATACAATAAAACCATGCAAAATAATACAATGAGAAATCAGTCACAGTGGGCAGGCCAAATAAAATGATAAAACTCTGGATGAGATGAAAATGAAAAAGAGATATTTGTAAGGGAAAAGCTAGGCCTTCAAAACAGACGGAGGGAAGTGCAATATGAGGACAACATTATGAGAGGAGCAACAAAAAGGGAAATGGCCAGTCTCCAAAGGCACACCAGAAAAGTTAAGTTTTGACATCCTTCTTGAAGGCTGCTAAGGTGTGGGCTTGCCTAATCTCACCAGGTAGTGAGTTCCAAAGTCAGGGGGCCACAGCGGAGAAGGCTCTATCTTGAGGGTGCTCCATTTGTTATGCAGCCCGCCCCTCTTCACTCATGGGTTCCAAATCCATGGATTGTGCATCCACTGGTGACACTTGCTATTTTCTAGAGCAGGGGTTCTAAAACTGGGTTGCTGTGAGTTTTACGGGCTGTATGGCCATGTTCCAGAAGCATTGTCTCCTGACGTTTTGCCTACACACATGGCAGGCATCCTCAGAGGTTGTGAAGTCTGTTAGAAACTAGGAAAATTGGGTTTATATATTTGTGGAATGTCCAGGGTGGGAGAAAGAATTCTTGTCTGTTGGGGGTAGGGTGGGTATTAATGTTTCCTTGATTATCATTTAATGGCCTAGCAGTTTTCAAGGTGTGGCTTCTTACTGCCTGCAAGGAGCGTCAGGAGAGAATGCTTCTGGAACATGGCCAGACATCCTGGAAACTTACAGCAACCCAGTGATTCCAGCCATGAAAGCCTTCAACAATACATTGGTTCCCAAAGCTTTTTAAGGTACTGGAGCACCTCTGAAGTGTGAAATTCAAGGCAGAGCACTGGAATCATAGAGTTAGAAGAGAACTTGTGGGACATCCAGTCCAAGACAATTCTGCCAGGAAACAGGGAGATCACTGTCAAAGCACTCCCAACAGATGTCCATCCAGCCTCTGTTTCAAAGCCTCCAAAGAAGGAGCCTTTGCTAGGTTTGCTAGGGTAGACCCTTTCTCACTCAGACTCACACCCCCCTCCCCAAATCAAAATCATGGCTATGGTACTGAATCTGGGGATCATAAGCAGGAACAGTAATTACATCTGCCCTTGTGCTTTGGTTCTATGCTGCTGAGTATGCATTCCCAGTGTGGAACACAGGTCACCACGCCAAAACAATGGATGTGGCTCTTAATGAGATATGCCACATTATCACAGGACGTCTGCACCCTACACCACTGGAGAAATTATACTGTTTAGCTGGTGCACCACCTGACCTGGCATTAATATTTCTTGCCCATCCTCTGTTTGGATGTCAACCAGCTTGCCAATGACTTGAATCAAGAAACAGCTTCCTAAGACCTACAGAGATACTCACAGGAGCACCTCAACAAGTGAGAGTCCAAAAGTGGGAAGCTAAAACCCATAATCTCAACCCATGGCTGATACTGAATGACTCTTTCCTGGACTTAGAAGGTGCTAAACAGACTGCGCTCTGGCACCATGAGATGCAGAGCCAACCTTAAGAAATGGGGCCACAAAGTGGAGTCCACAATATGCAAGTGTGAAGGAGAACAAACAACAGACCACTTACTACAATGCAGTCTGAGCCCTGCCACATGCACAATGGAGGACCTTTTTACTGCGACACCAGAGGCACTTGACGTGGCCAATTTCTGGTCAAAGGAAATTTAGTATAAAGTCAAGTTTTAAAACTTTGTTTATGGTTTTTAAGCATCATAACTGTATTCACAATTCACTTCTGACACAACAAATAAATGGGCAAACTTAGAATCATAGAATCCTAGAGTTGGAAAAGATCCCATTCTGCCAGGTAAGAGCACACAATCTAATTGAAAACTAGAACACTACAACTCCCCTTCAAGGCAGCATAAGGAACAGTTCTTATATTAGGCATGGGTGAACTTGGGCCCTTCAGGTGTTTTGGACTTCAACTCGGAAATTGAAGTCCAAAGCACCTGGAGGGCCCAAGTTTGCCCATTCCTGAGTTAGCTCATATCACTATATTGAGACTCCCTCCATTTATTACCGAAATTCTAATAAGCACAAACAGAAGACATCAGAATCTCTTTGGTGGCCCCTATGTAGACTTTGTCCACAGCTGCATGGTATATGGTAGACTCTTGCAGAGGTGGGAGGATCTCACAACCTCTGAGGATGCCTGCCGTAGATGCAGGCGAAACATCAGGAGAAAATGCTTTGTGGAACATGGCCGTACAGCCTGGAAAACTCACAAGAACCCAGTTGTTATTGTTGTTTGTACTAGTTGTAATTGTTATATGTATTCTATTTTTAAATTTTCGTATGTATGCTTTTCACCCTTTTTTCACCCAAAATAAACTTTATTAAAAGAAAGAAAAAGAAATGCATACTATTGTATTTAGTGGGGCTTGCACTCAGGTATAAGATATAGGATTATGAACTAAATGACCTAGCTGAACTAAACATTGTTTCTTTTTAACTTTGCTGTGGATTCATCTATGTCTCCCCATGAATTCCACAGCCTTGTGGCAACATTTATCTAGCTTGCAGTTTGCTGGATGTAACTGAAAAATATGTTTGTTTGCTCTACAGTGTATAATTAAAATAAGTGAACTTCAAAAAGGCAGCAAAATGTTTCACTGCTGAAGTAATCTGCCCCTTAACCCTAACAAATGTTTGGCAAAGCATAATGGAGTTTCCATTTTGTACAGACTTAACCCAGTTTTAAAGCTCCCCCCTCCTTTTTCACATGAGTAGTTGCAACAGATTGAGAGGGATTCCTGTCCCAATTAGGACAGGCAGTATATGGTATAATATTTGCTGATTAAAATGACTGTCCTCCTTTCACAGTGAGCTGGGAATAGTTACTTAATTTCATTTGTCTGGGAATATCCAGGCAAACGGTTTTTGGGGAACAAAGGAACCCATTGACTTGTCTGCTTTAATAACATTCAGAATTCTGATTATTCAAATGATGAAATGCACACATTGGCAACATAAAGCCCTCCTTTGAGTTTTTCTGATTGTTTCTCAAAAGCTCAAAACTGTAGATTTTTGTCATCTTGAATTCCAGTGAGACTAATAGGATGCATTTACAGCCTTTGTTTTATGCGTTCGGGACCATAACTATGCAACTGAAGGGAACTGTAACAGTCCCCAGATTGATAGCTTGGAGCATACGCCTAACCTCAAATTATGCTAACATGACAAGGGAATAAAGTGTAATGCTAAGATATGAGATTTATGGTACCAGTATTATTCAGTGCTGGAATATGGTGAGGCAGCACACAGCCGGAGCATTTCATGGTACAGTGAAGTACCTGGTGGTACTACTCTTTCCCCCTGCCCTCTCTTTCTGTAGGGGCAAAGGAGCAGCTCTTCCACTTCTGCTGTGAAATTAGGAAATTGCTTTGGCTAAACCTGTGATATCCCTTTCCTGCAACTAATGTTGAAGTTGCTGGTATCAGAAACCCCATAAAAACCTTGACTTGCAGAAGTCATCACAGGAACTCTGCACTTTCACATTTTATACATCCTGTGAGATTCCTGTGTCCCACCGGTGACAATCCATTGCTCATTACACCCGCGTGGTGATGTCAACAGACTTTACCTGCCCAGAAAATCAAGAGGCAGAGGGCTTCTGTAAATGAAACAAATGGTAGAAGAAGAGAAACATGCACTGACATATTATGTGAAAGGCAGACAAGAACCAACATTGAGGGAAGTCAATAGTAGTAAACTGCTTAAAGTGCAAAAGACAAAGAGTGAATACCGTAAAAACACAATCCAGAGCAGAAAAGAAAACTGGTGAAAGAAGGCACTCCGTGGATAGTTCCTGGGAAAAATTGAGAGCCAAATCGCGGTGCTTATTTCGCCTGCGGGGCATTGCAGGAAGAAGGAAGCACGAGGCGGGGCCTCTGAAGGGAGCACCCTGCCTCTCTCTCGTCCAGAAGCAGCTGTGCAGCCTCCGTTGCCGGATGCCCCTCTGGATGCCCCGCCTCGTGCTTTCTACTTCCTGCAATGCCCCGCAGGTGGAAGAAGCGCTGCGCGGGCGGAAAACAGCAACAGGAGCATGCGCGGTGGCAAGAGCACGCGGTGGTGGTGGGAGAGCGCGGCGGCGGGGATAGGTAGATCTTTTGGACTTTTGCTTTAAGAGTAGCTCGCATGCTGAAAAAGTGTGAGCACCCCTGCTCTAGTGGCTCTTTGTGCTGTCACTGGATTAGTCATTGCCAGGTGAAGGATTGGCTGTTACTAGGCAAAGTGGCCCTCTGTGATGTCACTGGGAAACAAGGGTGGCATGTGCATGAGGGGAAATGAGGAACAAACGAAAGGAGAAGGGAGAAAGGGGAGGGGAAGGAAAAAAGAAAGAAGAGACAGGAGAAGGGAGGAGAAAATAAATAAAAAAGGAAAGCAAGGAAGAGAAAGGAAAGGAGGGTTGTATAGAAAGGTTTATTTAAAGGTTTATTTAAAATACCAAGAATGAATATATTTTTTAATAAAACTTTACATGGATATAGCATAGGTATTACATTATTTTTGTACATAATGACCATTCAGTTCAATACATGTTATCATATATGGGATGGGTTTTTTGATCTCTGTGTCATAGAAGTTTCCTGCCACTTTTTTTCAGCCAGTTTGTCACTTCGATTTTTCACCTCATCGTCACCAGAAAAGTGTTTTCCACCCAGGTGTTTCTTTAATTTAGTGAACAGATGATAGTCACTGGGTACAAAATCGGGGCTGTGAGAGGGGTGGCTTAAAACATCCCAACCAAATGAAGTCAACAGCTCTTGTGTTGCATGAGCAGTCATGAAGGAGACAGACTCCCACCATCAGCATCCCACGATGTTTGTTTTGCATAATATCTTGCAGCATTGATTGTTTCACCTCTTTCCAAAAAAATCAACGAGCAGAACTCCCTTTTTGTCCCAAAACACTGACACCATGCTTTTTCTCAGAGGTATTCATGCCCTTAGCATTTAGGTAGGGTATTACAGCTCGAACTTCGCACTTGGCGGGAAACAGAATGAGGACACTCATCTCTAACCTTCTCCACAACACCAGTCGATGAGCTACTGATGACTGGCACTGCTCATTAGCTTCCGCTGGCTTCCCGCTATACGGCAGTGATACCAACTTTCCCCGTGAGAGCTATGTGCCTTGTAACCTTACTTTCCAGATAACACTCTTTATGTATCTACTTCAACTCCCACAATTCCTAATAGCCGGTAAACTGGCTGGGATTTCTGGGAGGTGAAGCCCTAAACATCTGGAGGGACGAAGTTTGCCCATGTCTGCTGTAACCAATGTTTTGGATAATAACTATATTTATACTTCTTTGAAAAGAGTCTATGTAAATCGGTGCTCCTTACTGTCTATTCAATCCATCAAGTCATGCAATCCCAGCTCTTCCTGCTGCCTATTGTGCATATGGATAATGTGTGTGTGGACTGGAACGAATGGTCCCATGGGAACATTGGGCCATCTTTATCTAGTGTCTCACACAGAGATAAATAGCAATTTATACAACAACAACAAGATTTATTACAGTCAATGACCAGCATCAAAAATGTACAAACATCAGGGTAAATGGCAATTTGTGGAAGGGTCACAATGAGTGGCTGAATTCCTTCTCAGACATGAGCAAGTCTCAATCTCTTTGCCTCTGAAATGTCATGAGAGGGTCACCATAAATCTAAAATTACTTGAAGGCACACAACAACAACAAAAAGATTAATTCTTCTTTTTCTAATTAATTTCCTTATTTTCGATTCCTAAAAAAAATTCTAACTACTCCATCCATGTAATAAATACATCTGAAGAAAAAGAAGTACAAAGACCACACCCGTCCTTAATTTTTCTACCAAACACGGAACAAAGTTACATCTGTTTTGTTTCATGCATTAACTGGACACATCTGTGAAGTAGCTAAGGCAGAAGGATTTGGGGTGGGGGTGTTGAAACAATAGAATTTGCTTTGTCTCAGCTATTTCAAATAGTTAAAATGTCCCCAAGTAGAGATAATTTATTTAAGAACACACAAAATCTTTGCTATGCTATAAAAGTGCCAGCATAAATTATACCAAAACACCTGCAGTTTCCACATGAATGGTTATTGAGCTGCTTGGCCATTTTTCCTGATGGAATAAAGACTCCAGAACAAGGCGGAAGGACATGAGGCCTTTGTTGCACTGTTTACTGGCCATCTGCTGTCCTCTTTTTAAAAATAGAGGACCAATAAAGTAAAATTTTGACTTTTTATGCATTGTAATAAAAAGGATATGAAGTAGCCAATGTAACGTTAATTAATATTTGCATGCAGTGAAATAATTAAATAAATTGATACGGAAGTTTAGTGTATAAGCTGTTATTCCCCCTCTGATCCTAGAAAGTGCCATTGTTTTCTATATTGAGGTGTTGTTGTAACTGTAGTAATTCAGATAAGTACAATGCGTATTTGCTTCATGTCACTGGCTGTGTGTGTGTATAAAAGCAAATTTTTGATTGTAGATACATAGAGTGTGTATACTTGTTTTCCTTTTGCATTCGAAACCATTACTTGACCATTTGATCCTATGGTATTTCTATCATTAATTATTTGCTAAGATTAATTTATTCTTAGCATATTAGGTTCCTGCTTAGCAGTTTGGAGTGAGTAGGCAGTGACTGCATTCATTTGTAATTACGTAGGTTTATTTAGCCTAAGCCTAACGTTTAAGCACCCACCTTATTCCAGAAAAAACTACAAAAACATAGTTTTAAAAGCTGTTCCTGTTACTCATTGAGACTAAGACTATATATTGTTGAGTGATTTCAGCTCTGCTAAAACCATGGGTTTGGGGCCCCAGTGTGTCTTGCTTTCCAGAAGGCCAAATTAGACACATAGTAGAAGGCAAAAGCAGAGCTTTATTCTCACTGGCCACAGAAGATGTCAATGGAGAAAGCAATCCAAAGTAAAATTGAAAATACAGAGCATTTTAATTTTCATTTGACAGCTATTCAAGAAACCTGCGTCAGCTCCTGATTGGTTGGAAAACAGTCCGGCTAGAACTGTGGGTCAGAAATCCGCCTGGCATCTTTGCAGGTTGGCTGTTGGTGGTGGCATGGAATTCAATAAACTGTCCTTGGATGTGAAGTGTCAGTCCATTTAATGGTCCACCTCCAAGAGGGGTGTGATCAAAAGGATTGCAATGTGGCAATATGCAAAGAGTCCTTGATTGGTTTAATGGGTTAGCTCTTGTCAGCATAATAGGGTTAGCCCAGTGAACATAATGGATATTTGGGGATGACGACCATCTCAATAGATGAAGCTGGTGCCGGATCTTTCCCACAAACAACCCGGATTTTATCAATGGGTGTGGGAAACGGACCCAGGGAGCTCTAATGTACATCTGTTGAGAATTTTCCCGTCTCCCAGTTTTTTATGAAGGGATTATGGAAATGAAAGACAGGGATATTGTGTGTGACTGGATAATATTCCAGAGATAATTTATATGCTCTATTAATATAAGATAAAAGGTGCGGGTCACTAGGTTTTGTGGAGCATCAGTTTCTGTTTTATATTTCTCATATTTTGGGGGTTTGATTTCTCAATATCAAAATCGCTTATATAGCCCACAATTTTATTTTCAGAGTTTTAATACTTCATACTAGTAGTATCAGGATACCAAAGCCTCATTATCATTGCAAATGGTTAACTCTCATTTGATGTGTTACATTAATATGCTCGTGTTTTTATTGCTTTTGTGTCTATGTAATTGCTTTTATTTGATGTGTGCATGTTGGAGTGCTTTGTTAGCTGCCCCGAGTCCCTTCAGGGAGATGGCAGCAAGGTATAAATAATAATAAAAATAATAAATATGGTATGGTAGGTTTAAAAATCAATTAATGAGCAGCGATTTTTAGAAACAGGGATATTAATTCGTTACTGGCAAAGTCCTGGCTGATGTTACCAGGCTCAGTTCAAAACACTGATGATGGCCTTAAAAGCCTTATATCTTCCTTTAAGGTTTTAGAGATGCCCTACTCCCTGGTTGGGGAGCTATGGGCTACAGAAGGCATGGTTTCCTGTATCTGCAAGGGAACAGTTGGATCAAAGAAAAAAAAATCCTTTTACAAATGGACAACTTAAGAAAAGACTGCATCTTCTTTCCATTTTCCATACTTATGTGCAACCATAAAGACGAGCACTGCAAAGAAAACAAAGTCTTGTCTCACAATCAACCTAGACATAGTTCTATGGAGAAAAATAATCTTATTGCCATATTACAACTGTTTCTATCTGAGCAACTAAATATGTCATTTACTGTATTTTACATGTACTAGTCTATTGTGAATTAGTTTGGGGCAAGTAACAAATTGAAGTACAGTAGAGTCTCGCTTATCCAACATAAACGGGCCGGCAGGACGTTGGATAAGCGAAAATATTAGATAATAAGGAGGGATTAAGTAAAAACCTATTAAATGTCAAAATACATTATGATTTTACAAACTAAGCACCAAAATATCATGTTTTACAACAAATCGACAGTAAAAGCAGTTTAATACACAGGAACGTTATGTAGTAATTCCTGTATTTACAAATTTAGTACCAAAACATTATTGAAACAGCTGTGGAGTTGGGCGGGAGGCCGACTGTGTTGGATAATACAGAACGTTGGATAAGCGAAGGTTGGATAAGCGAGACTCTGCTGTACATTGAAATACAGAACCTTGGTGCTTGGAATTCTACTTACCCACTTGGTAGTACTTTCTACAATGTCTGTGCTTCATCCAGAGTCAATGGAAGGAACAAATCCTTGTAATTTTTCTTTTTCAACACACTTTTCAGTTTTTCCACATTGTTCTTCATTCAAAAAGTAATCAACAACATCTTGCAGTCTTATTCACTGAACAAATGAAGAAACTTGGAAGCTCTTTATCTGCCAACAAAGTTTATGTATTCCCTTGCTAACTCGGAGGGACATAGTATAACTTAGCATCACCAGTCAGGCCATGCATCTCAATAATTTACACTGTAGTTTGTCAGAATCAAGGACCAATCTCTAATACACACAAAAACAGACATAATCCAAGGGGGCATTTGTTAGTTGTATCACCACTACCACCATGTTGTTTCTACTTTTGTGCTACAGTATTTGGCCACTTTCAGATCTTTAGAATGATATTGTTTACTTAATTGCCAAAATATGTGCAACTGGCAATGTTTAGTTTATGGATTATAAAGAGCCCACACATAGTCTAGTCCTGGCCTTTTCCTTTTTTATCAGCCAAAGATGTTGTAGAAATAGGTTGATGAAAAATACTTTTCCGGAACTAACATCTTGTGGGTTCAAACAGTTATTGAATTTAACCAAGAATGGGAAACATACTATATGGAATGATGTATTCTGAAAACACAACATAAAAAGGGAGAATCAATACAAGGAATTTTCAAAAGCCTCAACCTAATAAAAGAGCCCTTTTTATTTCTAATCTTTGTAATTTTTAATGTCTTTTACAATGTTTTTTACAACTTTCAATAAAATATATTTTAATGCAACACTTTCTCATTGTTTCTTTTCCATTCACTCTCTACTAGAATATACTCCAAACAGCTGTGTTTTATCCCTTGATTCATAACCTTGCTCAGAGTCCCACAGATCTTACACAGGGGAAATACTTGAGAGCATCAAAAAGGGTGTGGGTGATGAGTGTAGCCTGTTCTCACACAGTGGACAAACTGCTCCAGCCAGAATTGCCATGCAATATTTGCAAGTACAGCTCAATGAAAGCAGATATGGTTTTAGCAGGCTGAAAATCCCCAATGAACAACTTA
Organism: Anolis apletophallus; assembly: GCA_030556195.1. Taxonomy (NCBI): domain Eukaryota; kingdom Metazoa; phylum Chordata; class Lepidosauria; order Squamata; family Anolidae; genus Anolis; species Anolis apletophallus. Next base: position 47,187,766 of record JARBWK010000001.1, on the reverse strand, counting down.
TTCAGCCTTCGTTCAAGGCACACCCAGTTATCTAATGTCATAAGTCAGAAATTTATGGCGTTTTCTCCCCTCCAAAGACATTTTGCTGTCTATTTGGCATCCTTAATCCCAGCTATACAGCATGTTGTCTTCTCCAAATTCTGACAGGTATTTCGCTCACATTTGGGAGGGAATTGTTGCTATCCAACCGAACTCCAAACAACAGAAAACCCAGCCACAATAACAAAACAGCATCACCCAGGCTTTGCAGCAATTTTAGAATTTATTTGTATAATATATATTTCAGTGGAAATTTGGGAAAAGAAAAACAAATCTAGGCATATTTACGGTGTTTATTTGTCACACAGTAAGAAAAGAATCTCGTAACACTTAAAGACTAAGTACGCTAGAGTAGTGTTTCCCAACCGCTGTTCTGTGGCACACTAGAGTTCCGTGTGGGATCACCTGCTGTGCCGCGAAACCTCTCTTCCCTGGCCCCACCCCCTGGCTTGGCCCTCGGCCCCCCTCCCCCCCTGCCATTGCTAGGTCTGCCCTTCACCACTCCATTCAATGCCATTCAAAGTATTTCCTCTGGCAGCCGTCCCCGCCAGCAGCCTAGTTGGCGTACCCCCACAGAGAGACATTGTACTAATTCCCCTAGGTTGATTTGTTGCCCTGTTGTGATCCTGCGTCAAGAAGCCTCTAGCGCGATAGCGCTGTATGGACGCTCGTTCGTTTGGCCATGGATTAGTCTGGCCTGGATTATACCACTCACAAGACATCATCCAGCTAGCTTATGCTTTAATTATTATATTTTAAGCCTAGCTATACATATGATATATGTAACAACAGTTACATTCTGTATTATTGGAGATAAACCTCCCGATATTTACCTACTACAGCGAGGCGCTTGCGCACTACACGCAAGCCTGCTGACTGGGATCAATTGGTTTGGTCTTCCGGGTTCACCTCAGAGCCCTCCTAGGCTATGGAAGAGCCCCAGTTTTGAATAACTTTATCCCTGGAGGTACACTCGGTGAGTCGGAAAGGCTCCTCCGAGGAAAGAGCAGCTTTCCCTGGCTCCCCTCCCCATCTATTATTGTTGTTGTGCCTGCGAGTCATCCCCGAGCCGCCTTCTTTTCGAGCTTTGTTGGTTCAGAAGAGGCAGAGAGCGAGAGCACTTAAGTGGCTGAGGGGGGAAAGGAAGGGGCCTGAGGCTGTTAGGAGTGGTGGGAGTTGATGTCCAAAGCACCTGGAGGGCCCAAGTTTGACCATGCCTGGTGTAGATGCACCCATAACTCCAATGCTCAAATTACTTATCTATATTGGTTCATCTATGTTGTGTTCATCGAAACAGGCCCAGGTTTCACACTGAGTGTATAAATACACTGTTTAAAAACATATTAACTATATGTATTACTGTGTTAGAGTGTCATTTTGTGTCATTTTCTTTTGTTTGGTGGTGTGCCCCAGGATTTTGTAAATATAAAAAGTGTGCTGCAGCTCAAAAAAGGTTGGGAAACACTGCGCTAGAGGATCAAAAAGTTTTGCCTCCTGGTCATAAAAACATTATGAATGAACATATAACAACAGAAGTTGCTACAGATCATAGCCTGAACTATCCTCTATTATCATCAGCCAATTGCTTGAGAACCCACTTAGGACACACTTCGTGATATCCTAAGTCAGCAATGATTCCTTGGACAGAGCTGTGGAAGAAATAAAAGTTAGAGCGATGGAGGCATTAATTTTTGACATACTCTTGTATAATAATAAGCATTAATGGATCAAATTAGCATGTCACTGATGAAATGTATTCATATAAAATAGGAATGAAATGTAATCACAGAAAAGTATCACTGGGATGCCAGCCATAGATACAGGTGAAATGTCAGGAGAGAAAGCTTCTAGAGAACATGGCCATACAGCCTGAAAAACCCACAACAGCCCCATCACGTTGGTCCGTCCCGTCCCGATTTTAAAGACATGATATTAGAGCAGGTATGGGCAAACATGAGATATCCAGGTGTTTTGGACTTCAACTCCCACAATTCCTAACAGCCAATAGCCATGGAATCCGGGGGCGCTAATACAGGTATGGACAAACTTGGGCCCTCCAGGTGTTTTGGACTCCAACTCCCACAATTCCTAAGAACTATTGGCCATTGAATTCTGGGACTCTAATACAGTAAGGGCCTACTTGGGCCCTCCAGATGTTTTGGACTCCAACTCCCACAATCCCTAACAGCCAATAGCCATGTAATCCTGGGACTCTAATACAGGTAAGGGTCAACTTGGGCCCTCCAGGTGTTTTGGACTCCAACTCCCACAATCCCTAACAGCCAATAGCCATGTAATCCTGGGACTCTAATACAGGTAAGGGTCAACTTGGGCCCTCCAGGTGTTTTGGACTCCAAATCCCACAATTCTTAACAAAATTCCTATCAGGTGTTTTGGACTCCAACTCCCACAATTCCTAACGGCCAATAGCCATATAACCCTGGGACTCTAATACAGGTAAGGGCCAATTTGGACCCTCCAGGTGTTTGTACTCCAACTCCCACAATTCCTAACACAATTCCTATCAGGTGGTATGGACTCCAACTCCCACAATCCCTAACAGCCAATAGCCATGGAATCCTGGGACTCTAATACAGGTAAGGGCCAACTTGGGTCCTTCAGGTGTTTTGGACTCCAAATCCCACAATTCCTAACACAATTCCTATCAGGTGTTTTGGACTCCAACCCCCACAATTCCTATCAGGTGTTTTGTACTCCAACTCCCACAATTCCTAACAGCCCATAGCCATGGAATCCTGGGACTCTAATACAGGTATGGGCCAACTTGGGACCTCCAGGTGTTTTGGACTCCAACTCCCACAATTCTTAACAAAATTCCTATCAGGTGTTTTGGACTCCAACTCCCACAATTCCTAACAGCCAATAGCCATGTAATCCTGGGACCCTAATACAGATATGGACCTACTTGGGCCCTCCAGGTATTTGTACTCCAACTCCCACAATTCCTAACACAATTCCTATCAGGTGTTTTGAACTCCAACTCCCATAATTCCTAACAGCCCATAGCCATGGAATCCTGGGACTCTAATACAGGTATGGGCCAATTTGGACCCTCCAGGTGTTTTGGACTCCAAATCCCACAATTCCTATCAGGCGTTTTGGACTCCAACTCCCACAATCCCTAACAGCCAATAGCCATGTAATCCTGGGACTCTAATACAGGTAAGGGTCAACTTGGACCCTCCAGGTGTTTGTACTCCAACTCCCACAATTCCTAACAATTCCTATCAGGTGTTTTGGACTCTAAGTCCCACAATCCCTAACAGCCAATAGTCATGTAATCCCGGGACTCTAATCCAGGTAAGGGCCAACTTGGGTCCTCCAGGTGTTTTGGACTCCAACTCCCACAATTCCTAACGGCCTACCTGGCTCAATGCTATGGGATCCCAGTTTGGCGGGGCACCACCACTCTTTGGCAGAGAAAAGGCTGAAGACCTTGTGAAACTGCACCTCCCGTGATTCCACAGCCAGCCCCTTGCACGAGGGCAGAGGCTGAACGTGATTCCGCTGGATCCAAAGCCCTGGAATCCCCGTTATTCTTCCCACGGGCTTCAAACGAAGGGAATGGGGTGAGGGGAGGCGGGAGGAAGAGGGGAGGCGAGGGGAGAGGAAGGCCGCCTTTGGTGGCGCTTCCTGGCGCGGCTTCTTGGAGGAGGGAGGCCTCTGTCGCTTCTCTCGGAGGTAAACAGTGGGTCCGCCCTTTCTGGCTCCCTGAAAAGGGCCTGAACAACTCCCCGAGTGACCTACATGGAGGGGACATGATGGGCCTAGGCCTCTAGGCAAACTTGGGCCTTCCAGGTGTTTGGGACTCCAACTCCCACCATTCCTAACAGCCTCAAGCCCCTTCCTTTTCCCCCTCAGCCGCTTAAGCGGCTGAGGGGGAAAAGGAAGGGGCCTGAGGCTGTTAGGAATGGTGGGAGTTGGAGTCCCAAACACCTGGAAGGCCCAGGTTTGCCCACCCGTGTTGGATGGTAAATTCATCATCATAATCCTATATTGAGATGGGTAACAAAACATAATTACTGTGGAGTCTGAATTCTGGAGGTGGAAACAATTCTGAGTGGAATTGGAGAACCGTTTTTTTTGACTCGCGTACTTAGGAAACTTTTCCAGAAATGGGCATCAAATCATAATTAGACAATTTGTCCTTAAGGTAAAAGTAAAAAGTTTCCCCCCCCTTGACATAAAAAGTCAGGTCGTGTCAGACTCTGGGGATTGGTTCCAGGATTTCCTGTGTAATCTACACCAGGGCTGTCCAACTTCTACGGGTCCAAGGGCCGGAATTCCGGTCACTGATCACCTGGGGGGCCGAAGGGTCTGCCTCTGCCCCGGCTCCGCCCCTCCCCAGCTCCGCCTCCCCCGGCTCCGCCCCTCCCCAGCTCTGCCCCTCCCCAGCTCTGCCCCCTCCCCAGCTCCGCCCCTCCCCAGCTCTGCCCCCCTCCCCAGCTCCGCCTCCCCAGCTCCGCCCCCTCCCCAGCTCCGCCCCTCCCCAGCTCTGCCCCCTCCCCAGCTCCGCCCCTCCCCAGCTCCGCCCTCCCCAGCTCCGCCTCCCCAGCTCTGCCCCCTCCCCAGCTCCGCCTCCCCAGCTCCGCCCCCTCCCCAGCTCCGCCCCCCTCTGGCTCCGCCCCCTCCCCAGCTCCGCCCCCTCCCCAGCTCCGCCCCCTCCCCGGCTCTGCCCCTCCCCAGCTCCGCCCCCTCCCCGGCTCCGCCCCCTCCCCAGCTCCGCCCCCCCCAGCTCCGCCCCCTCCCCAGCTCCACCCCCTCCCAGCTCTGCCCCCTCCCCAGCTCCGCCCCTCCCCAGCTCCGCCCCCTCCCCAGCTCCCCCCCTCCCCAGCTCCGCCCCTCCCCAGCTCCGCCCCCTCCCCAGCTCTGCCCCCCTCCCCAGTTCCGCCCCAGTTCCCTCCCCAGCTCCGCCCCTCCCCAGTTCCGCCTCCCCAGTTCTGCCCCCTCCCAGCTCCGCCCCTCCCCAGTTCCGCCTCCCAGCTCTGCCCCTCCCCAGTTCCGCCTCCCCAGCTCCGCCCCCTCCCCAGCTCCGCCCCTCCCCAGCTCTGCCCCTCCCCAGCTCCGCCCCCCCCCCTCCCCCGCTCCTCCCCAGCTCTGCCCCCTCCCCAGCTCTGCCCCCTCCCCAGCTCTGCCCCCTCCCCAGCTCCGCCCCCTCCCCGGCTCCAATTTACTTACAATTGACCTTGAGTTGTGGAGTTGTAGTTCACCTCCATCCAGAGAGCGCTGTGGACTCAAATAATGATGGATCTGGACCAAACTTGGCATGAATACTCAATATACCCAAATGGGAACACGGGGGGATTTGGGGAAATGTTTCCTAATACCTTTGAGTTATTTGAGTCCACACTCAAATTGGGACACACCAAAAAAAACCCCAAACACCTCAATGCCGTCGCAGGGCTTGATGGTGCCTCCTTTCCCAGAGGCGGGTGGAGGAGGCCCAAAGAGCTTCCCCCCCTCCCTTCCTGAAGGGAAAACAAGCCGCGGGGGCAGGCGCAAAGGAAGCCACGTTGTGCCCTGCACGCGGGGGAGGCAGCACAACAAGGGGGAGGGGGCGCGGGAGGAGGGGAAGGAAGCGTCGCCAAGGAAACCGCCGCTGAGGGACCCCTCCCCCCCACTCACCCACCGTCCCACTTTCACTCGAGCCAGGCCCTTACCCATACTGCGGGAGCCCCGCCACAGGGCCGAAGCGCCAACGCCGCCGCCGTCCCCGAAGAGCCCCGCTGGAGCCGAGGCCAAGCACAGGCCGGGCGCGGCGGCCCTCCCATCCGCGGGGGCGGGAAGCGGGGGCCCTCCGCAGGAAGAGGACGGAGCCAGGAGGGGCTTTCCCTGCCTCACTCCCCTCTTCCCTCTCTCTGAGGGAATGAATGGGGGCTGGCCTGGAAGCAGCCGCAAGGGAGGAGGAGGAGGCGCGCGCCCAGGCCGCAAATCCCGCGGGACCCGAGATTTCGGCAGCTATCGCGAGACTACGCAGCCACAGACGGGATTTTGACCTCCCTCGAAATCCCGTCTGTGGCTGGCGAGTCTCGCGATGCTTGCCTAAACCCGGAAGTAGGTGTTTTTTTTTAATTATTATTTTTAATTTGTATTTTATTAAAATACAAATTAGGGGGCCGGAGGGAAGGGGCTCGGGGGCCGTGTACGGCCCCAGGGCCACCTGTTGGACAGCCCTGATCTACACCATTGTTTCCCAACCAGTGTGCCGTGGCACACTAGTGTACCGTGAGCGATCATCAGGTGTGCCGTGGGAAATTGGAACCTCCAATACCCTTTCTTCCCCTCCTGCCGAACACTTTTTCTTCTCCACTCGGGCTCCCTTCTTCTCAGCCTCGCTCTCTCCTCGCTTTGCCTCGCTTTGCTCTGGGGCGAGTCTGCGCAGTAGTGCCCAAGACGGGTCACATCTTCCTCCTCCCCCTCCCCTCCTGAACAAGCTCACGCTGCCCCCTTGGATCAAATGCGGCAGTGTAGAATAAAAAGTAAGTGTTCGGCAGGAGGGGGAAGAAAGGGCGCGAAGGGGGAGGGGGAGGAAGAGGAAGAGGTCTCTGTCGAAAGCTGACATGGGCAAACTTGGACCTTCCAGGTGTTTGGGACTCCAACTCCCACCATTCCTAGCAGCCTCGGGCCCTCCCCCAGCCACTTAAGCAGGAAAGGGCCTCAGGCTGTTAGGAATGGTGGGAGTTGAAGTCCAAAGCACCCAGAGGGCCGAAGTTTTCACATGCCTGTTTTAAGGACCTTAAACTGGTGAGCCTCCTTCCAACATTGTGATTCTGGATAGAAAACAAACAACAACATAACATATAGTTTGAGTCCACAGTGCTCTCTGGGTGTAGGTGAACTACAACTTCCAAACTCAAGGTCAATTCCCAAGCAAACCCTTTCAGTACTTTTTGTTGATAATGAGAGTTCAATATGCCAAGTTTGGTTCAATTCCATTGTTGCAAGAGTTCAGGATGCTCTTTGATTGTATGTTAACTATAAATCCCAGAAACTGTAACTCCCAAATGTCAAGGTCTATTTTCCCCCAAACTCCATCTGTATTCACATTTGGGCATATTGAGTATTCATGCCAAGCTTGGTCCTGATACAACATTGTTTGAGTCCACAGTGCTCTCTGGATATAGGTGAACTACAACTCCAAAACTCAAGGTCAATGCCCACCAAACTCGTATAGCATTTTCTCTTGGTTATGGGTATTCTGTGTGGGAAGTTTGTGTCTTTCTTCCATTCCTGCCAGGATATCTATGTTGTGTTCATCGAAACAGGCCCAGGTTTCACACTGAGTGTATAAATACATTTAAAAGCATATTAACTATATGTATTACTGTGTTAGAGTGTCATTTTGTGTCATTTTGGTTGGTGGTGTGCCCCAGGATTTTGTAAATGTAAAAAATGTGCCGCGCCTCAAAAAGGTTGAAAAACACTGATCTACACAAAGCAAAACCACTTTCTTCAATATCAGCTTGAAACTGCATTCAATGGTTAGTGTGGGTGGGACCTTAGCCTAGCTAAGTATAGAAGCAAGGATGTTTCTCGTAAGTAAGCTCCCCTTGCCCATCATCAGATAGCTTTTGTGGGAAATGGAAGCAATGGGAAGTAGAGGTATTGATGGGTATTCGCAAACACCCAGTAAAAATGGCAGCAAACAGAACTTTCCCATGGGCAGCAAATAAGGTTGCCACTTTTTGATATAAGAAATAAGGGACATATATGGGATTTTTCACAAAAATAAGGAACAGTTCATTAAAAACTTGAAACTCAAACGTTAGGTATAAATAGTTTTATTAACAGAATAAGGTAATGATTGAAACTGACAAAAGAAACTGACTTACACTCTCTTAACAGTACATGGTCTGTTTCTGCATGTTTTGTCATGCACAAAAAACATTAGAACTACCTTATTTTCTCCATCTGTATTTAGTACTTGACTTTGCTGACTTTAAAAGTGCACTGTCTAAACATTAAAATAAAATAAATTTTATAAGACAGTACATCTTCATTATTATTATGTCAATAGTTAATGGTATAGTACAGTATGGGACACACAGCGTTGTATAGTATTGGGATACACAGCTAAGCTCTTTTTAAGAGTAACTCTCAAGCAACCAGAAACTATCTTTATCCAACGTGATCTAACATTCCCTTTGGGTAACGGTTAATTGAGTCTATTGTACTTTGAAAAAGTCCTGTATCGCCTCTTCCTTCCAACTGGGATGCAGGCAGGCGCACACTCACAAGCCCACGACTGTCAGCCTGCCCTTTGAGTTGGAATCCCCGGGCAGGCATTGCTGTGGAAACCGCAATGCGCGCCTTCCTCTGGTCAACCCCGCCCAGTCCTGTCCTGTTAGTCAATAATAAGGGACAGGGCCTGAAAAAACGGGACACAAATTTTAGGGCCAAAATAAGGGACGTCCCTTAGAATAAGGGACGTATGGCAACCCTAGCAGCAAATAAGGTAATACCTAAAGAGCAAACTTGAGGAAATATCTAATTTTGCTCTGCTGCTGCATTTTGCAGCGCCCTGATTTTCCCATGCAGCTAGGCAATGTTAATTGTCCTGAATGCACATTGGAGGCATGGTGGGGGTTTTTTTTTTTGATTAGGCAGTGCTTTTATTTTATGGTGATTGCACAGAGTGATGGGAAAAGCTAAGCACTGCAGATGCATATATTGGGGGCAATCCAAGGTAAGTAAAGTCGAGCATGAAGCTCATTAAAATTAGTCAAGAGTATTTCCTAATGGTGCATTGATTTCCAAGTTAATTTTACTTAACTTTTTTTGGAGTTCATCCAGTAGGCATACATGCATTGGCAGCGCTTGGTGCTTCTATAGTTTTCTAGCTTGTCTTTTCACATTGTACAGAGAGCATATATAGAAGTATTAATAGGCTTGGGACAATGTCAGTTTAAATATTAGCAGGGAAAGTAATTGTAGGAAGGGTCAGCATGATGTAGTTTTTTGAACATTGGAGACCACCAAATTCCTACTCCAGATGGGTCATATGTGTTGGGGAGTTGCCGTATTTATTCCTGTAGTTCTGGTGCTTTAAAAAAATACCCAAAGTTTCTAGTATCCCATAATATTTGCTAGCAATTCTCAGCAGCAATTGCAACATTTTATGTTCACCCTCAAGTGGTGTATCATTAATTCTGATTTAATTTATTGTTCCAATCTAATTTAAAAGGTACTTTAGCACTATAATTGTCATTTTGGACACATCCTGACAATAATGCTATTTTTTAATTCGGAGGGAGGATAATTAGCTCTTTAAACCATAAAACTACATTTATTTTTTTATTTACTTTCCTTCTAGACCGCCTCTCTCAGCCCGAAGGCGACTCGAGGTGGTGTACAAATGGCACGAACTGCCCAAGACAAACATATCAACAATTATCAACACAATTTCATTATATACAAATTAGCACTTAACGTTAAAAACACAATATCAGCATCTCATTATTAAATCGGTTTCCGATTGCATCGTCGTCGTCCCGTAGGCCTCAATTTAGTAATCATACTACATCTGCAGATGCCCGGTCAAATAGCCAGGTCTTGACCTCCTTGCGAAATGTCAGGAGGGAGGGGGGCTGATCTGATGTCATAAGGAAGGTTGTTCCAAAGCCGAGGAGCCACCACTGAAAAGGCCCTGTCTCTCGTCCCCACCAATCGCACCTGCAAAGCAGGCGGGACCGAGAGCAGGGCCTCTCCAGATGATCTTAAGTATCTTGAAGGTTCGTAGGGGGAGATGCGTTCGGGAACATCAGGAAATCATGCCACAGTTTTTTAAATTGCTTACTCCACTCCTATTTATTATTTATTATTTACTGTATTTCTAACCCGCTCTTCTCAACCCCTGGAGAGGGACTCAGGACGACTTACAAGGTACAATTAGATGGAGGCAACAATACACAATATAAAAACACCAAAACAACAAGATTAAAACATCAACATTAAAACATTAGCTACCCTCCACCCTGGACAAACAATTTATACAATAAACTACAGAAATTACATTTGAAATATCAATCTTAGTCTCAGTTTTTCTACTCCACATCTTAATACATTCTCTAAGTAATTCCTAACTGGATCCCACATGTTCTTAATTATTATAATATTCTCAATTTTGTCTATATGGTTCAATTTACAATTTGTTATTTCCACAGTTAGCATATCTACTATATAGTTATACCAATTCGTCAGTCCACTTTGTTTCATCTTTCCAACCCCACACTAAAACAATTTGAGCGCTATTTGTTTGTCAACCATTCTTTCCTTTTGCACATTACACACTCCTGGTATCCTGGCATGTAATACATTTCCATTGGCTATTATGATTTGAAGATTTAACATTCTATTAATTTCTCCTTCAATTGTTCTCCAGTACTCCTGTACTCTGTCAAATTCCTATATCATGTGATTGAACACACCTTTGTTTACAACCATGTCAACACTTGTCCTTTGCCCTGGTAAAAAAAAAGAGCTCAATCATGCCACAGTTTTTTAAAAAATGCTAAAATTGCTAATGTAATTCCAAGAAATATCTTACCATCCAGAGAAGGACTGGAATGAGCATGGACAAACTTTAGTCCTCTATGTCAGTGTTTCCCAACCAGTGTGCCGGGGCACACTAGTGTGCCGTGAGCAATCATCAGGTGTGCCGTGGGAAATTGGAACCTCCAGGACAGGGGGAGAGTCTAGTGTGTTGAAGTATAAAAACTCTAAGAAACCTACCTCAATAAAGACACAAAATTACAAACTATAAATCCCAGAAACTGTAACTCCCAAATGTCAAGGTCTATTTTCTCCAAACTCGATCTGTGTTCACTTTTGGGCATATTGAGTATTCATGCCAAGTTTGCTCCTGATCCAACATTGTTTGAGTCCACAGTGCTCTCTGGATGTAGGTGAACTACAACTCCAAACCTCAGATCCATGCCCACCAAACTCTTATAGTATTTTCTCTTGGTTATGGGATTTCCGTGAGGGAAGTTTGTGTCTTTCTGCCATTCCTGCCAGGATATCTATGTTGTGTTCATCGAAACAGGTCCAGGTTTCACACTGAGTGTATAAATACATTAAAAAACATATTAACTATATGTATTACTGTGTTAGAGTGTCATTTTGTGTCATTTTGGTTGCTGAGGTGCCCCAGGATTTTGCAAATGTAAAAAGTGTGCCGCGGCTCAAAAAAGGTTAGGGAACACTGCTCTATGTTCTGTACTTCAAACCAACCCCCCCCCCCCAAATTCCTAATGGCCGATAGGGTGTTAGGAATTGTAGGAGTTGAAGTCCAAAACACGTGGAGGCCAAAGTTTGCCCATGCCTGGACTAGAACAATTTGATATGGAGAGGACAGCAACCAGTGAAGTTGAAGGATCAACACTACAAGAACTCATGTTTTTAAAAATTGACCTGGAAGAGCCCATAAGAAATCATCACAAATTACAGTCCCAAGGCATTTCAATTTAATTTTTTTTTCTTGACACGACTATTTTGTTGTTTAAAGAACCTGGTCCTAATCTAATGAGACATAGTCCAGAAAGGTTGGAGACCTGAATCTGTATGCTTTGTTGCAGATACCAGCTTCCAAAGCATGCTAGTGCCTCACTAAATTACAAATCCGGGATCCTGCAGCATTGGGATAATATCTGCTTTGTTGCAGATATCAGCTTTTCTGGAGACCATCACTTATTTATAAGGCAAGAAGAGTTTCATTTTTGGGTTGTTGTGAGTTTTCCGGGCTGTACGGCCATGTTCCAGAAGCATTCTCTCCTGACATTTCACCTGCATCTATGGCAGACATCCTCAGAGGCTGTGAGGTATATATCAGTTGATATCAGCTGATATCAATTACTTCAGACCAGTTACCTACTACAACCAGTACTTCAACCAGTTAGTTAACGACTGGTTAACGCCTTGGGTATTGGGCACCTCAGAGGCCCCTATACCAGAGACTGAGAGCAAGAAAAACTGTCATGTATTCTCCTCAGAAACATCCACATCTTCCAGCTTCAGAATCATTAAAGCTTTAAATATGAACTTTGTTGTGGGGAAATCAAGCTAGTGCCTGGGTGGAGTTAAGTTAAACCCAAGATCTGTCAATAAATCATTACCACAAAGCAACAGCATAGACATTCATTCTGTGAGGTTCCTTGTTCCAAAATAAGGCAGTTCAGCACCCCCCAAGCTGACAGAGAGTTAAGACACATTAATGCCAAAGAGACCTTAAAAGCAGCTTGGGTGCGACAGAACAGTGGGATTTATGAAAAAAATATTGGGAGATATTTTGGGGCTTCTTTAGTGTTGGTGAATATGGAGATTGCATATTTTATTTGTGTGAAAAATGATACAGCAGATGACCGAATCATTCTGTCACAGGATGGCAAGTCACTCGCTTGATACTGAAGAAGAAGAAGAGTATGTAGATCGCAATTCTCCGCATTCAGAGAGCACTTACGAAAGTGAGAGCCCAGAGACATGTGGGGGTGGTTTCCCGACTCCCGAAGATGAAAACGGGACACGCTGTTACTCCATGAGAAGTCAAGAACTTGACCATGAGCATATGGTTACCTGCACATTCTCTGTCTCCTTGTCTCTTCCACTTGTAATCCAAAGTAGGTAAATAGCATTGCTTACAACACTTGGTGATTTAATTGCCAAATTATTTTTTAAAGTATTCTGTACCTCAGGTTGAGTAAAAATTAGCTTATTCTCTCATACCTCTTCTGGGGCCAAAATAAGCATCCAAGAGCATGACATCTCCAGTTTCATTAACCTGTTCCTTTGCAGATTGTATTCTTAAATATTAACAAAATAGTAGAACTTCAAGAAGTACATAAAACCTAATTTAGATTTCAGATTTCTGTTTAAGCGCTAACTCATATGAAGTACCCTACAATGGGGCTCTTGCCACTTATGTATGCTATTAAAATTGAAATGAATTTTTTTAAAGATTTGGGATTGTTTTAAAAATTCTACTGCAATATTTTTTTAGCACCGAAGACCTGGTCTAGACATGAAACTCAAGGAACATCAACACCTAGAACACGAGAAGGATTTATTCCAAGAATGCATCGTTTTTATCATATTGAATATTTTCTTCTGCCAGACGACACTGAGCCTCGAAAATTAGATTTGGTCTTACTAGGCCCGTTGGCAAGGCTATATTTGGAAACTGAGTCTAGGGTAAGAATTAACCTTATTTATTTACTATTTAAATTCGTTTTGAACCCGGAGGTAAAGAGCTACGAGAGTGCACATACAATTGAGTGGTTCATGTAATCCTTTTGGCGTTTGTTTGATTTATGACACTAGTCATTTTAAGTTAATGATATTGTATACAGTGTTCCCTTGCTACTTTGCGGTTCGCTTATTGCAGATTTGCTGTTTCGCGGATTTCAAAAAATACTAATTTAAAATATACATATCATGGTATTTTCGTGTTTTTTGGGGTTTTGCCACCGCCGCTCTCCAAAACGCTTTCCCTCCTCAATCCTCTCTCCAGCCTTGAAGTGCCTTTCCTTCCTTTCCTTCACTTTATTTTAAATTTATAAAGACTTGAAATAGTGTATAAGTACTAAAATAATGTTAAAATAAATAGAGCATCCCTACATTGCGATTTTTCACTTATTACGGGAGGTCCTGGAATCTAGCCCCAGCAATAAGTGAGGGAACACTGTAATTGTGTTTTGTTTTTAAGTATATTGTACTTTTGTGTTAAAGTATTACTGTTGTACACTATCTGCATCTATTGCATGTAGAGGCAGAACAAAAATTAGGGTAAACAAGGGGAGAATTGAATGCAGTGGCTGGAAATATTTAATGGGAAAATTATCTACTACAGCATAGGCTCAACTTGTTTAGCCAGAATGGCATAACCAACAAATAAGAAGGCAATATTAGTATGCTTTGGAAATCACAGTTTGTTAAGGGAAGAAAAATGAAAGCAAAATGGGAGTATCATTCAAAGAAGAACTAAGCAAGCATAGCAACTGCAAATGGAGAGCGATGCCTAGTGGCTCAGCAATTTTGGGGAAATGAGTGAAAGAGGAAATTGAGTTTACTAGAGGAGGGCATAGTTGGTCAGCAGCAGCCTGCACAGAGGCATTCTTGTTTCAAGTCCTTCTTATATAATTCAAGGTAGAGGTGGGCAAATGCTCCATGTCCAGGGATTGCACAAGCCCCTCAACTAGGCCTAGAAGATCTTTACCATATTCTACCATTTTTTAAAAAAATGTAACCATTATTTTTAATTGAAAAAATACCATAGTCTCTGAGGGCTACAATGAGCAATTCCTCTGTGTTTGGGTGGCCCCTGGGTAGCTTTCGACCCTGGGGAGAGACCTTTTTGAAAGAAGGAGATAATAATTTGTTTTTGCTCTTGAAAAAGCCCTGAAACATATTTTTTTTGGTGAGGAAGGAAGATGGTCACCTGGCTACATTGATGCTAGAAGGCACTAGAGACCTTTTTGTGGTTAAAATCAACGTGATAGATTTGATACTGAAAGACAAAGCAATGGTGGAAGAATACTTTGGCATTATGAACAAGGATTGACATAGAGGGAAAGTTCTAGGAGGCGAGAAGGCAAATAGTAAGTGCATCCTGCTAAGCCAGTGGTTCCCAACCTTTTTTTTTTTACTAGGGACTACCTGACCAGGGACCACTTTGATCAAGGATCACTCTCCAACATTAGTACCGAAAGGGTTACTAATCAGTTTTTGGTCACCTTTAGATTTGGTTTGGTTATTTGCGTGCTGATTCAGAAAATTGCATTGTGTAGACTACATCAGTTCTAGCTTCTCATACAGAACATATGTCATCCAGTAGGTGCCATCTGCTCACCCATAGAAAACCAGATTTAATAATCTAGAGCTGATGTAGTAGTAATATTTCATGTGTAGTCAGCCTCTTCCCTCCCAACATCATTGTTGCCTTGGCACTATAAGAGGGTTTCATGAGACCAGTTGCTCTTGTTGCCGCATGGTTTCAAGGCAACAGTGTAGTAATTGTGATGCCAGGGACCATATTTTCATTCTTACAGACCACTGGTGGTCCACAGATCATAGGTTGGGAACCACTGTGCTAAGTCAATGGAATGAGTCCCATGATGAGTCTCTCCAATAGACTCCATCAGACTGCATCCAGGTAGAATATAGCTTTTATTATATGTAAGGGACAAATTCAATATATCTCCAATATTTATATGACGAAGACATGGACATTTCCCACCCAGATATGTTTAATAATTTAGCAGCAATGATTGTATAAAGCAGATCCCATCTAATTTTGAAAGCTAAGAGGGTCAATATTTTGGTGGGAGACTGTTGTATTGCCTAAATTTATTTGAGAAGAAAGTAACTGCAAATCTACCCCTTGGTATTCCTTGCCTAAGAAAACACCATGAAATGTATGGAGTTGCCATAAGTCAACAAGTGACTTGAAGGAAAACAAACATACACACAAAGCTTTCATTATTTGCTATTCACTTTTACACTAATTGAATTAAATTTAGTGTGTGGCTCTCAGCACTTTGGCTTTTCTTTGTGTAGTCACTGCTTTTGAGAGTTGTCTTATGCTTTTCAAAGTATTATATATTGGTTATCATATTTTTTAAAGTATCCCAATGTTGATTTTAAAATTTTAATATGCCATGAATCAGTGGGAATCATTTTTGAAGCTTAATACCTTAATTGAAATATATAGTTGAAACATGCTGTTTTACCTTGTTTCATTTTTCTGTGTCAATGTCACTCCTTCTGCCTTTGCACCTTTTCTTCTGTTCGCTATCAGTCAGTGACTCCAAAAGACGAGCGGCCCAGGTCGAAAAGGTCACCCACAGTGAATACTTCAGTGAGTGCAGATAAGATTGAGAGAGAGCGCAGATAAGGTTGTGAGACAATGTTGGAAATGTATTATGTGTCTTCTAAATTTGGAGCGAATGCTATGGAAGCCTGTTAATTCTGTTGTCCTGTGATCATGGATTAGAAAGATTAAGCTTCTAGCTTCATAACAAACCACAGTCCAGAGAAGCAGCATCCTTCAATTAATTCTGGTGTCTCCATGTTTGCATAGATTGAGTCAGAAGGGTACTAGGCTAGCACTAGATACCATTCCATCTTGGAATTTATGTCGTTTGGGGCAATTCAGAGAACATCATGGAATCTGAAAACCATAATTGCCTTTCCTTCCTTAATAATTTTATTCATTTTTTGATGACAGTTCACACAGCTCATTAAAGGTGGCACTATGTCAGTGTTTCGCAACCTTCCTAATGCCACGACCCTTTAATACCATTCCTCATGTAGTGGTGATCCCCAACCATAAAATTATTTTCATTGATACTTCATAACTGTAATTTTGCTTCTGTTATGAATCGTAATGTAAATATCTCATATACAGATATTTACATTATACAGATTTATACATTATATGATACACAGATTTTCATTCACAGGACCAAATTTGTCACAAAGACCCGATACACCCAATTTGAATACTGGTGGGGTTGGGGGTTGACTTGGTTATTTGGGAGTTGTTGCTGGGATTTATAGTTCACCTACAATCGAAGAGCATTCTGAACTCCATCAACAACTGAATTGAACCAAACTTGGCACACGGAATACCCATGGGGGACGTTGACCTTGAGTTTTGGAGTTGTAGTTAACCTGCATCCAGAGAGCACTGTGAACTTAAACAATGACTGATCTGGACCAAACTTGGCACAGATACTCATTATGCCGAAATGTGAACACTGATGGGGCTTGGGGAAAATAGACCTTGACTTTTGGGAGGTGTAATTACTGGGATTTATAGTTCACCTACAATCAAAGAACATTCTGAACCCCAACAATGATAGAATTGGGCCAAACTTCCCACACGGAAACCTCATGATCAACAGAAAATTTTCTGATGGTCTTTGGCAACCCCTCTGACACCCCCTCACGACCCCCCCAAGGGTCCCGACCCCCAGGTTGAGAAATGCTGCACTATGTAATTGCAAAGCCACCAGCCAATAAAAAAATTATTTTTAAAAAAGGGAAAAAAAGCAAAGCCACCAGCCAGATGGTAGTGGGATACTAATTAAACAGCCATATTACTACAACTACTACTACTACTACAGGCATATTTTTTCTTGCAATATTTTATTATGCAATAAAAGAAAAAAATCAGACTTTTGAACGTACATATTTCAAAATAATACTGAAAGCATATAATAAAAATTTCAAATAAAATTACATCAGTTAAAAAGGAAAATGAAGTTGCAGAACTAATCAGGTTAAGAATGCGCTACAGTAAAACTGTTTAAACATTAAAAGACTGAATAAAAATGCCTTTACGTGCTGATGGAAATGGAGCTAATAGAGATGGCACTAGGCTGGCATCTTTTGCTATGGAATAATGGTAGCTTTGGAATAGTGGTATTCTTTAAGTTGCTATGTAGAGATTAGTCAACTTCTCACATTTCACTCATTTAAACTAGTTGTTTTCTTTTCATTGTAGAGTGAATTATAAATAGATTAATTAATATAAAATAACAGGTTTGAGTGGCAACTGCAGTAACAACTACGGTATTTTCTTACAGAGTTCAAAGAAAAATTAAAAATTACTTTTGAAAGGTGTATAATGAACATCATAGTTAACAGGATATCACAGTTAACTGATTAAAATATAGGGGAAACAATATACAAATCCTAAAAAGTTGTAAAAGAGGAAGACTTCAATACAGATGGACAGACTCAGTCATGAAAGCTACACCCTGAATCTGCAAGAGTTGACCAGGATTTTTGATGGTAGGGTAAGTCAGAGGTCTCATGTTTATAGGGTCACCATTAGTTGAAGCCTACTTGACAACAGTTGACGACAACAACAAAAGGAATAACTGGATAGTGATGGCTTTTTAAAAAAAGCATTGTGGTTTGCAAACATCTGGGGTTTTTTTTAAAAAAAAAGTTTATTAACTAACTAACTTTATTTCTTATGAGTCGCCCTCCACCAAAGGTGCGCCGGGCAACTTACACAATAAAAATAAACAGGTTATATAGTCACCGCTTGTTACTAACAATCATAGGCTCTTCTGAAAAGCCATGTCTTAAGTGCCCCTAAAAATGTATGTAGATCAGAAGTGACTCTTTGGTCTGGCGGTAGGGAGTTCCACAAGATTGGGGCTACAATGGAGAAGGATCTCTGTCTTGTGGACTCCAAACGAACCTCTCTAGGGCCAGGGACAAAGAGAAGATTCTCATGAACTGACCATGGCAGTCTCTGGTGGTGGAGTGGCATTAAACGGTCTCTTAGATATGAAGGACCCTGACCTCGAAAGGCCTTGAATGCTAGGACCAGGGTCTTATAGACGACTCTGTGTTCAACCAGCCGCCAATGCAAGCGCTGCAGAGACGGCGTTATATGGCACTTCATTGATGTTTTTGTGAGGAATCTAGCAGCTGCATTTTGCACAATTTGGATCTTGCGAATTGTTGCTCCAGGTAAGCCCACATACAAAGCATTGCAGTAATCCAGCCTCGACGTAACAGTGGCATGGATTACCATAGCCAGCGCCTCTGTTGGTAAATAAGGCGCCAACTGCCTCGCTTGGTGTAGATGAAAGAAGGCCCTTTTACTAGTGGAGGCAATCTGGGCTTCCATCGTCATTTTGGAATCCAGGATAACACCGAGACTCTTCACAGTGGGGGATGGAGCTACTGGTTCCCCTTCAAAAGATGGTAATAGACCAACCAATTGTGATGGGCGGCCAGGCCACAAGAGGGAATAAGGTAACAACAATAACAACACTTTATTTGTAAACCGCCCTCTCTCCCTGAGGGGACCCGAAGTATGAATTCTTCACGTGTAAACATAATGGATGGATCCCAGATCCCAGTGGACTTACTGTTACTGCTGTGGCCACTCAAAGCCATTACTTCATTTTAATTAGTTAACATATTTATAATCCAGCCTATATCTAGTTTCGAAGTTAAACCAATGTAAAGTCAGATAAACAGTCTAAAACACATTAAAATACCTCTTTAAAAAAGTAATTTTTAATAGAAAATCATTAAAGGCCAAAGATAAAACTAAAAAAGTAGAAGAAAAGAAAAGAAAGAGTAAAAGAAAGAGAAGGATTTAAAAAAAATTAGAAAAGATTTATAAAGGAAAAAAAAGAATAACTGGAATCAAGTTACGGAATACTTAAAACGAAACAAAAAGAAATTACTTGTATGAGGAAGAAAAGAACACATACCAGGACAGAAAAAAAGGAAAAAGAAGAGAGGGAGAAAGAATAAAGAGCAAGAGGGAAAGAGGGAAAAGGCGAAAACCTCAAAAAAGATACCCGGGAGCCAAGAAACATATTAAAATATCTTAACAACTTTTTAAAAAGTTTGAAATAGTTTAAACTTTGTAAATAAACCATTAGACATTAAAGACTTTAGCTGTATTTTAATTTGGCACTGCGGGGAGTCGGTGTGAGCATGAATTGGACCTGCAATGGAAGGACAGTCCATAATTTAGTTGCCACAGGAAGAAGGTTCTGAGATGTTCATTTCGTTAGAATAGCTATTGCTGAAACTCTTAATCAGTGTTCCAAGTTAAACCAATATCCATTTCTCCACAATAGATCTACAATTTATTCTTTACCTGCAGGACTGTTTAGTGTTCCACAATTCTAACATCAAATCAATATATATGTATAAACTGACTGGCTTGTACATTTTGGTTTCTTTTTAAAAGGAAATCAATAACAATTGCAACCATTTCTTTCCGAATGCACCATTTTAGTAACTCTAGTTTTTTTAAAAACAGGCTGTGAAACCATGGCTTGAGAACGACCAGATCTGGGTTTCATGGAACCATAGTGTTGAAATTAATGTCACCAATGACTTCCTAATAAAACTAAGGGAGCACAACATACAATTGAGATTATGGGATCTCAAGGAAAAGGTGTGCTCAAAAGCTAGATTTGGTAAACAGAAGCCTGTTGTGCCGCATTCGGATCAAGATTTTGAAGGTGAGTTGAGTCCTAACATCAGAAGTATCAAGAATCTTTAAAAACTATTCTCAGATTAAAGGGTTAATGTTTCAAAACATTTAATGCAGGGCTTTAGTGATAAACCCATTGTGTTGCTAAAATAGCAGTTTTACCAAAGTTTTGTTTGTGACTTTGGGGAAACTAAAAATATATCTATAGGACCCAGGTATTGTTACATTGTTAAAGCTGTATATATCCTAGATAGACTTTTGGGGAGTCACCCTGAGTAAATTAAATGGAGCTAAATCATTTCCATCAGATTTTGTCCCAGTGTTTTCCAATATTCCTAAAGAGGATATTGTCTTCCATCTTTTGATAAAACAAATAACTTTTGAAATTTCCAAACTATGAAGAACTCAGAAATGATGAAGTTGAATTGAAATTATACAATAAAACAGTGAATAACATTTAATGTGATTGTTGTAGTTCAGCCCATAGTGGTGTCTGATATTACTGTTAATGGGGATTCTGGGCCTGAGATTTTAAGTCCTGAAACTGAGCAGTCTATGTCTTCAGCTAATCAAGGCTATGTTCCAGAGGATGCAGCGGAGCCGATCTCTAGGGAAAGGAGTTCAGAGACTGAAATTCTAGTTGCAGAGAATAATGAGCTTCAAGATAATAGCAATGAGTTTGTTGATAGGAGACCTAGTTTTAGTAGACTTTGGGCTGATCAACAAAGAATATGAAGGCCAGGGGGTCCCGCCGGACGAAGATGGCGGCAGGTTGGGCACTTTGAGGGCTCCCGAAGTGCCTCCTACTCCAGCGGCCGGAGGGCGATCTGCGCCCCCCCCCCCACGGACACAGGAGTGTCCAGTGGGAGCGCCAAGCTGCTGGGCAGGCTCCGAAGGCTCCAGGGATCTCTCCCCCCTCAAGAGGGAGAGATCGTGTGAGCCCGGATCGCCGCCGCAGCAACGAGCGGGCTGAGGAGCAGGAAGCGGGCGGCGACCCGCACGTACTGCCGGCCCAGTCCGGCCTCCCTCCCCCCCCCACCAACGAGCCGAGGCCGGGAGAGGAGGAAGAGACCAAGGAGGAGGCGGCAAGGGAAAGGCGCAGGAGACCACCGGGCCGCTACGAGAGCGGACGCCGCCATTGCCGCGGCGAGAGCAGTGCGCCTCCCCAACAACAAGGAGCAAACCAGCCTCACAGGCTCCTTGCACCGGTAGGGATCGGGGCCAGTGGGGAGAGGGGCAGACCCCCGGGGAAACGACTAAGTTGGGGGCAAAAAATTGCCCCAGGGGGAAACAATTTGGGGAGATCTGCCCTCTTCTCAGGGGAACCAAGATGGCGGACATCCCTTCCTAGCACTGGGGGAAGAAGACAGGGTTCTTTTTGGCGGGAGCGCCATTTTGAGGGGGAAAAAGGGGCAAGAAAAGAATATATATATATATATATATATGTATATATAAATAATAATAATACTCAAAATAACATAAAGAGACAAGATCACACTCCCAGTGGGGAAGAAAAGTGGAGAAGGGACTGAGGGTGGAAATCACACAAACACCTGTCACAGAAGAGCGGAGAGGAGGACAAGGCGAGCAGGACAGTAAAAGTCAGTGAGAAGGAGTCAACCCACCAGGTGGGGAGCAAGACGCAAGGACCACACAACAACAATAAAACAAAACAAAAAAAAGAGGAAGGTAAAGAGCAAACGACACCACCTCTTCATCCTCCTTCCCGCCCTCTACTCCTGCAAACAGGAGTCAATCATCGCGGTGGCCCTGGTTGGCGACAAGGGACGCGCAACGCAAGACAAAACCTTCAAACAAGAGAATCCCTCAGAAAGGGGAACTTGGAGTGAATATATCTCCTGCTACTCTTAGCTGAGCTGCAAAGGAGAAGGGTATAAAGCAGCGGACCCGACAAGGTAGAAAGGAGGCCGGAACGCAGTCCGCGACCACAAGACCACAAGGAGAGGCACTCGGAGGCGCCAAGCTCTCCCACCCAACACATCCTCAGCACCGAGGGCACGCCACGGCCATTCTGCCTCGGGAGTTAGCAGAGGGCAAGACAACACAGCGGACACCAAACAGAGGGGGCCCGGACAACTGTCACCAAGACGAGCATCTCCAAAACAAGGGAAAATGACAACCCCGAAAACATTTAAAGACGCCAAGGGCGTACAGAAAAGACTCGCCAACAATGAAGAGTCAACCCTAAAAGACATTCTGAAAGAGCTTCAAAGGCTCTCTGAGAAACAGGAAACGACGCAAAGGAAGGTTGATGAAGCGGCGGCGAAACAGGAAGCACAGCACAAATCAGTGCAGGAACAATTACTGGACATCAAATCAGATCTAACGAAGGAATTGTCCAACATGAGGGACGAAATACATTCAACCAGACGAGAGAATGAAAAGATCACGACGATACAAGAGGGGATGCGCAAGCGTATAGAAAGTCTGGAAGCAAGGAACGCAAAGCTAGAACGGGTCCAGGAAAGACTGGAACAAAACTCCCTGGAGGCCAGCCTCCGTTTCAGAAATTTGCAGGAAGAATCGCAGGAGGACATCCAAGCGATCATTAGCAAACTCTCCTCCACCATCATAGGCAGACAGGAGGGTGAGATGTATCAAGAAATAGACAAAGCATACAGGGTACCTTCTGCATATGCGAGACGGAACAACGTGCCTCGGGATATAGTGGTTCAGTTTTGTAGGAAAAAGATCAGGGATGAGGTACTACTGAAGCAAAAGGAAACGCCAATACTGCATAAGGGCCGTAAAGTAATCGTCCTGAGAGAATTTACGGCAACCTCCATCAGCAAGAGAAAAAACTACTTGTTTTTAACAGAGGAACTACAAAATAGGAAAATTAGATTCCGATGGGAGAAGTCGGAAGGAATTATGGTTACCTTTGAAGGACAAAAACACTGGCTGACCTCTATACCCAAGGCACAAGAATTCTACAAGAAACTCCGGGAAGGACCCGGCCCGAAGACACCCACCAGATCCGGCCAAAACGAACAGGTAAAGAAACGACGATTCTTCTCCCCGAATGGTGAGCCGGCTCTGCCGGCCCGAGAGTCTCGAGGTCTGACAAAAGGTGCAACGGCAACAAATCCGGATAACAACAATGGCGAACCGAGTCACACAGAGGAAATGCAGGATGTATGATCCTCTACTACAACTGCGGTGTTACTCCAACAACGTCAACGGTCTGAACTCGCCGGCAAAACGGAAAAAAACATTCAACCAACTGCGAAAGAACAAATATGACATTTTGGCCCTACAAGAGGTACACATCAAGAAGACCCACGAACAACATCTGACAAACAGAAGCATGGGAACCCTGTTCTGTTCACTAGCTAACGAGAAGAAACGAGGAGTAGCGACATACGTCAGTGACAAGCTACCAGCCAAACTGGCATTCGCAGATCAGGAGGGGAGAATCATCGGAGTGAAAATAGAGGTGGGAATGTCCAGTCTACTAGTCTGCAACATATATGTACCTAACGGCCCTAAAAACGAGTTTGTACAGACTCTCTCGAAGTTGTTGGAGGACCAGGAGTATGACAACTTGATTGTTATGGGAGACTTCAATGGAATACTCAACCCCCAACTGGATAAAACACAGTCAGGCAAAAAACCTCAGGGAGCAAAGCAAGACTCCTCCAACACTCTCCCCAAGGCCTTTTTACAACTCAAAATAGACCACTCTCTCCAGGATGCCTGGCGACTTCACAATCCAGGGGAGAGAGACTACACCTTCTACTCGCACAGGCACCAGAGCTGGTCCAGAATAGACATGGTCTGGATGTCAAACGCCTTGGTACCAAGAATATCCCAGATAAAGATACAACCAAGGGACATATCAGACCATTGCCCGCTCACAGTAGTACTCAACCACAGACCCCCAACAAGGCGCTGGAGGCTCAATGACAATCTGCTCAAAAAAGAAGACGACGTGCTGAGATATAGAGCGCTGGTATCAGACTACTTTAGGATCAACGACATCCCGGAAACAAGCCCGGAGGTGGTCTGGGATGCCTGCAAAGCAGTGCTCAGGGGGCATTTTATCCAGCATAACGCGGGCAGGAACAAGGCAAAGAGAAAAGCTATCCTAGATCTGCAAAATAAAATCGCTCAAGAGGAGTCTCGGCTGAAAAAACATCCAAAAAGCCAAGCCACTAGCAGCGAATTAGCCTCCCTAAAAAAACAGAAACATCATCTGGAACTTGAACAAATCTCTACTGATCTCAAATTCTTGAAACAAAGGCACTTCCAGAACGCCAACAAACCGGGCAAATGGCTGGCGAGAAGGATTAAAAAGAGGAAACAAATGAGATATATCACCAAACTCAAAGCCGGCGATAAATTGGTCCTAGGGGAAGAAGAAATAATGAGGGAGTTTCAAACCTTCTACTCAGAACTATATACCAAGGATGGAGACAGAACAGGCGACATCAAACATTATCTGGAGAAGCAGCTGCTGGATAAGATACCAAAGCACTTCAGAGATATACTGAACGGGGAAATCACCGAAAAGGAGATTGAAGTAGCGATCGGGAAAATGGGCACAGACAAAGCCCCAGGACCGGACGGGCTAACGGCCAGATTTTACAAGTCTATGAAATGTGAAATAATTGTATTCTTGAAGAAGATCTACAATAGAGTGCTTACGGAGGGAGTCGTGCCGGATTCCTGGAGGGAAGCAAACATAGTCCTCATACACAAAGAGGGCACGGAAGAGACAAATGTGGCCAACTACAGGCCCATATCACTCCTTAACACAGACTATAAGATCTTGGCGGCCATCCTGGCCGAAAGACTGAAGCTCTGGCTAAATGAATGGATTGCGCCAGATCAAAACGGCTTCCTTCCCGGCAGGCAGGCCAAGGACAATACCAGGATGGTTGTAGATCTGATCCAGTATTATGAATCAAACCCCAGAAGGGAAGTGGCCTTTCTCGCTCTGGACGCGGAGAAGGCCTTTGACAACCTGAACTGGGGTTTTTTTCAGATACTCATGTCGAGGATGGACCTAGGCCCCCAGTTTCAAAGAGCGGTAGGGGCAATATATAAGAACCAATCAGCGCAGATCTGGATCAATGGACACCCAACGGGAAAGTTCGCAATCCAAAAAGGAACGCGACAGGGATGCCCCCTCTCTCCACTGATCTTTATTCTCTCCGTGGAGGTCCTTTTAAGAGCTATCAGAGCCAATAACCAGCTCGTAAGTCCAACAGTTGGCAGTCGTCCAATCAAAGTCAAAGCGTTTGCTGATGACATAATCTGTTTCATTGAGCGACCAGTAGACACCATCCAGACCTGGTTAACAGAAATAGAAAGATTTGGCTCATTGGCAGGCCTGAAAATTAACAAACGAAAGACGAAGATCTTGACGAAAAATATGACCAGGAAACGTCAGGACGAACTAGAAGTGGCCTCGGGTCTTCAAGTCTCACAAGCAATTAAATATTTAGGAATCCGCATATCAGCCCAGAATTGTCATCTGGAAAAAAACAACTACGAGACACTGTGGAAGAAGATCCAAAAAGATCTGGACAGCTGGAGAAGTGCCAACCTCTCGCTCATGGGCAAGATAGCGGTGATACAGATGAATGTCTTACCCCGGCTACTCTACCTGTTTCAAACTCTGCCAATTATTCGATCCACGGCCACTCTTGACAATTGGAAAAAGGACATTCTCAAATTTCTATGGGACTCAAAGAGAGCAAGAATAAAATACACTACGCTGACGGACAGAAAGGAGAGAGGGGGTCTGAGCCTACCGGATTTGAAACTGTACTACGAGGCTTGTGGCCTGGTTCACATAAGGGAATGGATCAACCTAAAAAACAAAGATCTACTGTCTCTGGAGGGATTTGATCTCCACACAGGATGGCACGGACATTTGTGGTACGGAGAGAGGAGAACGAAAAAAGACCTCAAAAAACATCCAATAAGAGCAAGTCTAATGAACATATGGGAAAAATACAAGGGGAGGTTCTATCAAAAAACTCCGCTTTGGATATCACCCATAGAAGCCCACCAAAGGACCTTATTAGGATGGAGTAAATGGCCAACCTACAAGGATATGACGGTCAAAGTGGGGAAGAAGAGGTGTCTGAAATCAAAGACGCAAATCCAATCGCAGTACAAGTCCCTCACATGGCTCCAGTATCTAAGCATTAGGACTTGCTTCCGAAAAGATGAACAGATGGGGTTCGCCGAGAACGACCAATTCTGGAAAACCCTCATGACTAAAGAGAAGAAGCTCATCTCAAAGGCTTACCTAAAACTGCTGGAGTGGTCGACAGAAACAGAACAGGTGAAGACATGCATGATCAAATGGGCGCAGAACATCGGCCGCACAATCAGCATGCAGGAATGGGAAAAAATGTGGAGGAAGAAGATGAAAGCTGTATATGCCATAGACCTCAAGGAGAACTGGTACAAAATGTTCTTCAGGTGGTACGTGACCCCTCACAGGCTAGGTCTGATGGACAAGAGTGTCCAGAACAAATGCTGGAAGTGTGGAGCACAGGTCGGCACCTTCTATCACATGTGGTGGTCCTGTTCGGAGGCCTCGAAATATTGGAAAGAAATACACATCCATACCCAGAAGATTCTCCAGACCACTCTAGAAAAGACACCAGAAGCCTGCCTGCTGGGGATGGTGGACGAGGGGGAACTGGCAGATGGAAATGCTGAACGCCTGTGCAGGTACCTCTTCACGGCCGCGAGGATGGTGTACGCAAAAATATGGAAGTCGAAAGAAATTCCTCGGATTGAGGATTGGATAAATAAAGTCCAGGACATTATGAGTATGGACAAATTATCATACTACATAAGTGAGGAGGTAGGAAATGGACTGATCAAAACGGACTGGACACTCTTCAGAGCCTACCTACAAAATCGATCCACAAATCAGCACCCTCAAGACGTCTGATAGGGAAAAGAAACCAGAATACAACAACAAGTCTGGAATCCCAAGTGATACTTTTCCCCACCTACCCACCTCTCACACGGGACAAATGACACCCTTTCACCCCCCTCCCCTCACTATCTTTTCACATAAGAACACTGAAAGAACTAAACAACGGAAACTGCAAGGACATACTGGAAACCAACACCCCCCCTTCCCCCCCTCTGCCCTGCACCACCCCTCCCCCCCACCCCCCCCGCCCGCCCTATCCCCCCCCAAGCCCTCTCTTACATCCTTCACACCCTCTCTATCCCTCCCTCATTTCCTACTATTCTATACCAAAAATTGTTCTACCACTATCATTGTCAACTGAAAAATCTTTAATAAATACATTTTAAAAAAAAAAAGAATATGAAGGCCACAGCGCTTATTAGAAAAGAGGCCCATATCTGAATCTCATGTGAAAAGACATGTTTTTTTGGGTATATAAGGGAGGCCGGGAGTTTTGCCCAACAGTCTGGTCAACGATGATGATGGAGATTACAGCTCTTATCAAGTCATGCCTGCTTAGAGACTTCTAATTTCATATCTTTGTCTTTGTTCCAGGGATTGTTTCTCTGTTTGTGTATTGGATTATACAGTATGTTTCTTGGGTTTTCTTGTATTCCTGTTTTGGGTGCTTTGCTGCCTTGGGACTCTTGATTATTTTTGAACCTGGAATCTTATGAATTGTTAATACATTTGGGCTTTGGAATTTTTACTATTTTGGCTGCTTGCTTTTTATATAATCTTCAGTAAACTTCTTTGCTGATTTAACCTGGACTAGCGTTAAGTAGTTAAGTACAGAGGTGTTTCCTGGCCTGGGGTGCAACAGCGATTCTCTCAGTTCTCAATCATGCTTATTATAGGGTCCTTTTTCAATAATGTACATTTTGCTTCACACTTGGTATTTCTGTTCTTCAGAATTTCCCTTTTTGAAGTATTGAATTTATAATGTGCTCTCTAGCTTAGTAGGTAGTATAATGCCTAAAGATTGCATCCTCCCTATTTGAGATTGTCGTTTCCAAGAATTCTCAGGACATTTAACCCTTTATACTGTTGTTAGTCATGGATACTCTGACCCTTTCCTGCTATGCATTATTACCTACTTTTAAGTCTTTGCTGCCCTGCTCTTTTTCAGAATTTGTAAGATGACTGGACTGTGGGGACAAAGTTACCCTCCTTAAGACTTTATCTGCACTGGCAGATTAATTCAGGGCCATTCCAGAGCAGAAATGCTCTAAACTGGCTCCAGAGGCAGCCACACATGTCCCAAATCCATAGTAGCAGTGGGTCAAAGTCCATCTGGTACAGCTGGACTGAGACGTCACCAGCCCTGTTAGACTGTAACCACATTGCTATTGTGGTTACAGAGACGTGTGTGAGCTACTGGCCATTGCAGGGCACCCATGCCACACTATGTTGAACCCATAGAGTTTGCTTGGGAGTTTTATGCAAGCACTGGAACATCCACTGACTTTTTTAAAATGTGGATTTTAACTAGATTAACTCAGATTGCACCACAATACCCACTGGAAGTTCAGGAATATTGTAAAGACAACCAGGATCCAGTGCACAATGATTACAGATTATTAGGCCTGTTTAAATGAGCTTCCAGGCCCCTTCAAAAATATTGAGGATATACACTTCCAAGATATGGGGTAGGGTTCTCAATATAAATTTCTGGTTGCTTCCTCAAGGTGCTGTAAAGCGAACTGTTTTATACCAGAGAGACTATGTAGAACGCAACCAGCCCAAACCCAGTCGCACAATAATTAAAACCGAAGGACACATTGAGCGGGAGAAACCAGTAGCAAGGACTTCAGCAGGTATGATAGTATGGGCACAGGGGGCTGTTACCATTTGCCAATTACCCTGCATTTATACAAGCTGTACATTTTTTTTTTTTTCATCTTGATCAAATCTTTGTTTTTTTATTTCAGTCTTCATTGTGATAGCTGTTTTATTCTATTAAAAGCAATCCTTTAAGCCAAGTCTGTCGGATAGTCTCATAAATTAACATTTGATACTACTAGGAGCGCCCGGCAGGACGAGCTCCTGGAAAACGGCTGGCTGCCTTGTGAGGGCTGCCCCCTCTCCAAGGAGGCGACCCCCCCGGGCGTAAAGCCTCGGCAGGAGGGGCTGCAGTGCCATGGTGGAGCCCATGGGTAGCATTGGGGCGCCGGACTCTCCCGGCCCCGATGGTGAGGGCGTTGCCCGGCTGTTCCAACATGGCGCCGACCCCGCTGGGCTCGGCGTCCCTGGCCCCGCCCCCTCCGCTCCCTCCAACGGTCAAGACTACACCCCCGGTGACCTTCATTCTGGAGCAGCCGCCACTATCGATCTCGCCGCCGGAAGCCGCGAGCTCCCCCTTACCGTTGCCCGCGCAGCCCTTGATGGATGCACTGGACGTCTCGAGGGCCCTGGCGAGGGTTCCTGGGGAGCGGCCCCGGCGATGGGCGGGCCCGTTGCCGGCGACCCCCATGGCCGTGACTGGCTCACGGCCTTTGCCGGCGCTGGATGGCGACACCCTTCCCCGGTGTCCCGATGGGTTGCCCAGGTTTGGTAAACATCTGGCGAAGCGGAGGCGGGGTCGAGGGCGGGGCAGGGGGCGGGGCCGTAGGAAGTCCCTGCCCTGCTCTGTAATACCCCCCCCCCCTTAGCTGCTGATCCTCGGAAGGCGATCCCCGGAGGGCCCCGTTCCAGGACTTTCCGGAACGCTGCCCTCAGGCGTGGGGTGCCTCTATCGGCGAACCTCCAATCTGGGAGGGTGGACAAGCCGCCGATGACGAGACATAATCCACAGGCCGGCAACGACCGTCACTGTGGTGACCGCCACTGCATGGACTTGGAGTCTTTGAGGACGCTCTTCGACCTGTGGGACCCCCCCCCCGGCTCCCCTCCTTCGATGGACGTACTTGATAGCTCCACCGGGTGGCTCTGCCCTTGGGGCATGAGCTTGGCTCCCCCCCTCCTCTATCTGCTGTTGGTTGCCCTGTTGATGTCTTCACCTTGTGTATGCTCTGTTTGTTTATTTATGTATACTCTGTATTCCGTGTTTGCCTTCGGCTCCTGTAAGCCGCCGCGAGCCTCAGGGAGTCAGCGGCATAGAAGTCCGAATAATAAATAATAAAAAAATAAATAAATAAATACTAAACTACTGCTGTACTGAGTACAGTGATAACCTGCAATTTGGTTAAAGAAAATCTAGTTTAGTTGTAGTAATATTATAATTACAGGAAACTTGGGGTGCATCCAGATAGAGGCATTTATTAGGAAGCAGGAATATTTGTTGCTGTACTTCTTTTTTATTTTGTAGTCTGGCAATATCTATAGCTCCGATTGTGTTTTAGGTATGGTTCTAATCAGCTTCTGTTAATCAAAAGTACAGTCCTAATTAATGTTATATTTGTTTCAGCTCGTCTTCCTTCACGTAAAGGCAAACGTTTAGAGAATGAGTCTTACACTGCTGAACGTAAAGCCTTCCCTAGAGGGAGTACTGCCCACAGTGCCACAAAATCTGAAGAAGATAACCAATCAGTGAGGTAAAGTATTCCCGTTTACATGACTGTTAGAATAATTTCCATTCATGGAGTGTGGTAGAGTCTCTTTCTCTGGAGAATTTTAAACAGAGGCTAGATGGCAATCTGTTGGAAGTGCTTCGATTGTATGTATATTCCTTCATGGCAGGGGATTGGACTGGATGGTCCTTATGATCTCTTATAATCCTATAGTTCTATGATCTGTACTATGCTGCACTTATATCATCAAAATGAAACTGAAATCAGCTGTATCTTCCAGCTATCATGTAATGGTTACACCCTTTTCCCAATGACAGACAGAGCTTGACTATTCCTTTCTATTCTCTTCAACAGATTTGTCCCAGTTCTATAAATTCATGCAATTATGTGTTATCTTCAAAGGGTGTATGTTCCTGTTTACTGTTTACAAGTTTTCCATTCTTGTCCCATAATATTAGTCAGTGTATTAGACAAACATATGCTCAGTTACCTGGAAAATGGAAGGAAAAAAAGTGAATTAGCCAAAAAAATTGTATTAGTGTGTGGAATCTATTGAGTGTAAAGAATAAGCCATATTGAAATATTTTGTAAAACATAGGTGTTTGGTTTGTGCTTGAGGAGAAAGGAAATGATTTTTAAATTTTTTTAAAGCATAGTGTGAAATATTTAACCATATTTCATTATGTGTCCATGTGTGTATAGATTAATCTGTCTGAGGTTAGCTGTGCAAAATGACAAAAGGGGACAAAACACCTTCAAATGGATTGTAGCTGACTGCCAGTGCTTGCTCTAGAAGCACATTTGTGATGAGATTGAGACATCCATTAGCAGTAGGAAGGTCTAGCACTTTTAAAACAGCTCCTGAGTCATTGATCCTGCCTCAGTTTGCTACTGTTCTTCTCATTCCAATCTCCTCAACTCTGTCCTTGGGTCCTTTCTTGGGGTTCGTCTACTACACGGGCTTCTTCAGATGCTCGTAACGGCAAGGGCTCCATGGATTTTTCGATAGAGCCGAACCATGTGGCTCCTGTTCATGGCTCCTTCTGCTCTATTTGGGAGCACACGGCACATGGAGTGGGTACCGCATGCTTGCACGGGGTTTCCCTATGCCTGCTGGACTAATCAAAATAGTCACGATCTTAGAAGGTTTTTATATTTATTTCAGTTTTACCATTGTCATTTTACCATCTAAATGTTTAATACCATTTTAACGATCTCATTCAATATTGGTTTTAAACTTTGCTTTGACATTGTTTCTTGATACCTACAGTAGATGTGTGTGTACCCTGATGTTTGTACATTTGTGTACATGTGTTTGTACATGTGTGTGTACCATGACGTTTGTACATCCTGTCGTTTGTACA
Organism: Anolis apletophallus; assembly: GCA_030556195.1. Classification (NCBI taxonomy): domain Eukaryota; kingdom Metazoa; phylum Chordata; class Lepidosauria; order Squamata; family Anolidae; genus Anolis; species Anolis apletophallus. The sequence goes on along the minus strand of JARBWK010000001.1, from coordinate 47,155,891 downwards.
TTTTTTATGTTGGTCATTGACCGTAATAAATCTTGTTTAATCAGAATAGAAGAAAGCCGTGACACATCTACGCAAGCTGTGTCTATTTAATGGGGCGAGCGTCTCCATTTCTCAGTTGTGTCCTGGCTCAAGAGAGAGGTGTTTCAGTCCGATTGCCGTTAAGCTCACTCTCACCTTTAGCTTGGCTTAGCCTCTCTCTAGCAATGAATCTAGTTGCTTTTCCTTTATTTTTTTGATGCTTTATTTAGTGGGACAGGGAGTTGAAAAGTACAGATGGGTGGGTGCACGGTGTTAGGGGACTTGTGGGTGGGTGTGATTTTCTTTTAGGATGGCTCTGAGCTTTGTGTCACCCTTTAGCCTCTACTAAAGCCTTTAGCTTCTGCTCTTATCTCTTCTCCCTTCTCTCTTTCACCAAAGTAGTACTGTAAAAATATTATTGTTATTACTAATAATAGGAATTCCAGCAAACAGCAAGACTTCATTCTCAGAGACATGACTTGCCTACCTACTAATCTAAACTTAACACCAATACATAGTAAATTCTAGATCATACAGAAGTGTTCTTCTAATAAGGGGACATGCTGCTTGCTTGCTTGCTTGCTTGCTTGCTTGTGGACGGTGGGCTGGTGGCCTCTTCCAGTATGTTGTGAGAACAAGAAATGCAAACTGCAAAAACTTTGGAAGAAGTTGCTGTTTTTTTAATTAGTAAAGAAAGTAAAGAATAGTGGGTGGGCTGTGTGATGTGGAAGTGCATCTTTGACATTTGACAGGGAGAATGCTGTCCTGCTGTTCCTCCTGGAGAAGTTACAGGGTGGGGCCTTCAAGGCATACCTTTTTGGGAAATTTTTAAAGGAGATTTTATTTCTAGAAAGAAAAAAATCCTAAAAATCAAGGGATGACCCAGTGGTAGATGGGTCCTCCAATTGAGGCAATTTTCATCCCAATAGCCCTGAAAATGACAGGAAGAGGAGCCCATGAAGCCCCAACCCATTGCCGCCAATGGTCTGGATATAGCCGGATTTTCCAGCTGTGGGCCAAAAATGCCCATTCAGGCAAATGCCCATTTTTTGGGAGGTGCGTGAAAACTGAACTCCCCCCGCCCCCGGAATCCGGATAGCAGAAACAGCTTGAAGTTCAGCCAAAATGCACAAGCCTAGTGTCTACACTGTAGAATTAATGCAGTTTGACACCAATTTAACTGCTATGGCTGAGTGCTATGAGTTATAGTTTTACAAGGTGATTAGCGTACTCTGCCAAAGAGTCCTGGTGTTTCACCAAACTATAAATCCCAGGATTCCATATCCTGGCCGGTTCTATATAATAAGACATGAGTCCTCAATGTGAATGCAGTATTAACTTCCTCATTTTCCCTTACCTCTTCTTGTTTGCCCAACTAGTTATTTAATTAGTTGGTTTTCTGTCTCTGGTTTTGTGTTTGTTTTGTTTGTTGTGTGTTAAATCTGGAATCTTTGTAGGAGTATAGAATCTGTTGTTTTGTTCTTGGGGGTCTTACTTCACCATAATAAGGCCCCCAACATTGGTTTGCTTAAAGCTTGTCCAACTAGAGAGAAGGAAATCAGGACAGGCAGGGTTACACTCAATGTTAAGTGCTTTTTGAATGTCTTTGCCAAAACCTACATAAAGAAAGGCAGACACAGCAACCGTAACATGTTCGCTTTTTAATTATTGTATCTTCTACTAGATTATAGAGACCTTTGAGCAATTGTTAACTTTCTTCCTTTGATGATAATTATATACAGTTTCTTAGTGGCCTTTAATCTGTTCAATAAACTATAAAAATTGAAGGCTTCGAAAGATTGTACATTTTATGTATATTTTCGAACACAAGTTCCTTTTCCATATTTTGGTCACCCAGTTGAATAGAGGTTATACATTTTGTTTGATAATTGTCATGTAAGTCTCAGTTGGAATGTTTGGGACTATATTATTTTTATTTTTGTTTTATGATCAGAAGATGTTGTATTTTTTTCTTTTAAAAACAGTTTATTATAAAATATCAGTTGCTCTAACATAAATTATTATTTATTATTTATGTATCAGTTACCAAAAAATGAAAATTGGTTGCAAATATGACTGTCAGTGAGACTAGTTGTAGTAACATACATTCATAAATTTGTCTTGTGCTTTATTGTTCCAGTACATAATTAAGAACATAAGAACATAAGAACATAAGAAGAGCCATGCTGAATCAGGCCTCAGCCCATCTAGTCCAGCATTCTGTGTCACACAGTGGCCCACTAGTTGTACACAGGGATCTCTAGCAGAAAGGAGGGCAAAACCCTCACCTGCTCCCGACCCCCCACAACCAGTACCCAGGGAAAATCCTGCCTGCCTCCATCAACACAGAGGTGGCACTTGGATGTCCATTTCAGTAGCTACTGATTTCCTTGGTATCCATGAATCTGTCTAATCCTGCCTTGAAGCTGTCCAGGCTGACAGCTGTCACAACCTCCTCTGGAAGTGAGTTCCATAACCCAATGACCCTCTGGGTGAAGAAATATTTCCCTTTATTAGTCCTAACTTTCCTACCTTGGAGCTTTTAGGGAGTGCCCCTAGTCCTAGTGTTGGGTGACAGAGAAAATATTTTTTCTTTATTCACCTTTTCTATCCCATGCATGATTTTATACACTTCGATCAAGTCACCTCTTAAACGCCGTCTTTCAAGGCTGAAAAGACCAAGGCGTTGCAACCTGATTTCATAAGGGCTTCTTAAGGTGCGGAGACCAGAATTGTACACAGTACTCCAAATGTGGCCTTACCATAGATTTGTAGAGAGGCAATACAACATTTGCCGACCTATTTTCGATTCCCTTCCTGATTATGCCAAGCATAGAATTTGCTTTTTTCGCTGCTGCTGCGCACTGGGTTGACATCTTCATTGAGCTGTCCACCAAAACCCCAAGATCCCTTTCCTGGTTTGTCTCGGAAAGCTTTGACCCCATCAATTGGTAGGTGTAGTTGGGGTTCTTTGCCCCTACACCTTTTAATCAGCCAATCTATCATTATCCTTCTCTCTGCTACCCATACAATATTAGATAATTGAAACATACAGACATTTTCTGAATCTGCAATTACTGTTGGTTCATTCATAGAGGATGTACTTTTTTCCTGTGACCACTCATTCTTCCTGCTGGTACTATTTCACCATCCCATTGCAATTACTGTTGCTATCCACCATAATTAGCAGGTTGTACAAGAAACTATATGGGGTGCATCATCATAGCTATTACTTATCCAAGTATGATTGTACAGTGTTCCCTCACTTATTGTGGGGGTTACATTCCAGGATCTGCATTGTCTTTCGCAGTGAGTATGTACATTTCCAGATGGAAGACAGTCCTATAACAAGGGTTTGCTTGAAGCGCTTTCCTCTTGTCACGTTTCTCAATTTCACTCTCCATTTGTTCCTCCTCAAAATCCACAACATTGTTCAGAACAGTTGACCTCCAATTAGAACGCTCAAGTGTCAGGGCTTCACAGTTCTCGGTATTTAGTCCACATCTTTGCTTTAAGTCCATCTTTAAAACTCTTTTGCTGTCCATCAACATTCCGTTTTTCATCCTTGAGCTGAGAGTAAAGTAACTGCTTTGGGAGATGGTGATCGGGCATTCAGACATTGTGGCCAGCCCAGCAAAGTTGATGACAGAGAATCATCGTTTTGATGGTGGTGGCCTTTCCTTCTTCCAGAATTCTGACATTTGTCCACCTGTCTTCCCAAGATATTTGTAGGATTTTTTCGAAGGCAATGCTGATGACATTGTTCCATAAGTCAAGAGTGACATTTATAGATGGTTCATGTTTTACAGGCATACAACAGAGTTGAGAGAGGATAACACCTTTATAAACATGCATCTTGGTATCCCTTTGAATGTCCCAATTCTTGAAAACTTTCTGCTTCAGTCGAAAAAATGCTGCACTCGCAAAGCTCAGATGGTATTGCATTTTGATGTTGCTGTTGACTTGGCCCAGCCCTCTCATATCTGTGCCTCAGGCCTTGGAAATAAATAGCGCCAGGTCCCGCCCTGACCATCATGCAGGATCATGCTTGCACTTTATCCACTTCCCTGGCCCTAGTCTACCTCATTATACGCGGAACAATGGCTTCAAACTACAATAAAGGAGATTCCATCTGATCATTAGGAAGAACTTCCTAACTGTGAGAGCTGTTCAGCAGTGGAACTCTCTGCCCCAGAGTGTGGTGGAGGCTCCTTCTTTGGAAGCCTCCACCACAGTATTCTCCCCTACGAACCATCAAGGCTGTTAAGATCCCCTGTAGGGGCCCTGTTTTCGGTCCCACCACATTCGCAATTGCTTCTGGTGGGGGTGAGAGACAGGGCCTTTTCTGTGGTGGCCCTTCAGCTGTGGAACTCCCAACTGAGATTAGATCTACCCCCCCCCCCTGACCTTCAGGAAGCTAGTGAAATTCTGGCTATGGAAAGAAGCATTCCTGGAATAATGACTGAGACTGACAATAGACTAAAGTTATCGATTACGTATGCGGACTGAACTGGACATGATTTTATCTTGGTGACTTGGCTTATATGCATTTTAATCTACTTATATTGTAATATTTTATTGTTTGTATTATGTTTTTAGACTGTATTTTGGCATTGAAACTTTGCTGTTAGCCAGTCTGAGTCCCTCTACGGAGGTAGAGAAGATTGGGATATAAAAGTTTTAAATAAATAATAAATAAATAACAGAGGCTGGATGGCCATCTGCCAGGGGTGCTTTGAATGCAAATTTCCTGCTTCTTGGCAGTGGGTTGGACTGGATGGCCCATGAGGTCTCTTCCAACTCTATGATTCTATGATTAGCCCAGCCCTCCCATAGTTATTGAGGCCCAGTCTCGAACCTTGGCCATAGGAAACTGAACTTGCCTGATGAAATTAGCACTGAACTGATTTTTAATTTTAAATATGTATGACTATTTTATAGTATTATGTCTTTGTTTATAATGGTTACTTGTATATTTTTATGTCTGTAATTGCAATGTTTGACTTATGCTGGAAACCACCCTGAGTCCCCTTGGGGAGATAGAGTGGTATATAAATTAAATATTATTATTATTATGTACAGGTGGCTGCCTTGGTCTAATCTAGCGTATCTCTTCTCATGTTCAGTAAGACTTACACAATGATTTTGAAATTCTAAACTATATTTATGAGGTGAAATGGGTTAATATTATAGAATCCACTCTCTCCATGTATCTCCTGCTTGTGTCTAGTTCTGATATAATTGGCGCATAGTAGCCATAATCCTGCATGGTCAAGCACAGTATAAGCAGACATATCCTTGCAGATATCTGCTACAACTTTATTGTCACCACCTTCAGAACTCAGTGTTGCTGCCACAGCCTCTCCTGCCACCCATGGCCATGCTGTCGAGGGGGGTGGGTGTTGGAGAATCACCTACTATCCTCATCGAATAGATGAATGCAAATGAGTGACACCTTCTACTAAGATCTACAGGAATCCTCCCAAGGTTTCAGTGGATGATGTCATCAGTTTGTGTCTTCACTATGAAAACATAACCAGACACTTCATCATTTATTTCCTCTCACCATAGGAGTATTGTTGCTCCATGGTGAATCCTGAGGGGACTTTGGACATTGCAGATTTAACCTCTTCAGTGACCAAAACCATATCCAAATATAAGGTAGAGTTATGCTTGCATATGTTTGTATGCCAGTCAGTGTATAGGGACAATTTAAGTGAGATCGGTAAACAACTATCTTGCCTAGCAAACTGTGATAGGCATCAGGAATGCTTTTTACAAGCTAGAGAATTCTCTGATGTTTCATGTGCCATATCCAGGTTAAACATGTGGCTTAGTGGTATTTTTAGCGTAGTCTGTCTGGGGCAGCAACTAGTGCCATGCTTCTCTAAAATGACTTTGACGCAGCATAATCAGTAAATGAAAGAGTGGCGATAGCACTTTTGTGTGTGTGCAAATTTCTCCTTTTTCCTCAAGTCCATCACTGCAGTAATCATACTATTCTAGAGGCTCACTTCCGGGGCAGAATTTGGGATGGTGAAAGCTGCTGCAGAGTGAAGAAGGATGTCCGTCAGATGTTCACACCCTCCAACTCACAGATTTTTGTTCACTGATTGAAATCTGGGCAGAAGAACTTTAACTACTGTTGGGATGTCACTCTAGATAGCAATAGGAAACAGTCTGGTAAGCAATGCCAACAGGATAGTGAGAAAGTATCCGCAGGGTGTGGGGAATGTCTAGGTTGAAAGAAGTGCTTGCCTCCTCAAAACTGAGGCAACCCTCCCTGCTTTGCTTACATAAAATATCAGATCTAGTTTGGCCTTCCATGATCTCCCTTGATAATTATTTGGATATGAAATGAGTCTTCTTAGTATCAACACAAAACATGTGATCATCTTTTAAAAGAGGCATTGACTTAGCTATGGCATAAAAACAGCTAGAAAGGAATATGTCTAGGCTTTGTACTTCAGTAGCTGTGGATAATGGTTGGATCTGTATATAAAATAGCTGATCAGTGTAGTGAAACTCCACGAAATAGTAATATTCCCCAGAGCATGGCGTGCTAAAACCAGGAGCATGCAGCTCTTAAAAAGTGGGATCTGTCTCATTCTTTTCAGTGTATACGTGTGTGGTTATGTCCCATATGATGAACAACTTCGCTTTCTACTTTTTTTCTTTAGTACACAGTTTCCTTAATATACATGGTGTGGGGGTGGACACAGGGGAGTAGAATAATCACGTATCCCTCCTTCTGTTGACTCTAGCAAGATCTCACTGGAGTTGTAAACTCTCACAGATGGCAGTGCATGTGCTCTGTTGTTCTGCCTGCAGTCAGTAGATGAGAATTTGTTTCCAAGGAACCCAACTATTAATTTTGAATTATGGCAGACATGGAATGTACAGCCATTAGCTCCTTGCTTTAATCTCAACACCTGGGGAGGTTTTATTCTTTTTAGTCGCCTCTAGGGATTCCAGCCTGGTGCAGGAAAAAAATTATTTTCTGTCATCAGTGGAAATGAAACTGACATAGTGGTTTCAGCTTTGAATGCTAATGGTTCCTAATACTTTCCTGTGCTGTAATTCATAACTGGTCTTAAAAGTAGTTTTTTAAATTTAAGAAATGGGCTGCTTCTGAGGCACAGAGAATTTTGGCTTACTGGATTTGGTTTGACAGAAAGCTTGCTATTGCTATGCTCTTTTCTAGCTCCTCACTGTCTAACAATCTGTAGGACTCATGGGCTACTGTGGCCAAGAAGAGCTAAATGGAAATTCGCTGTACAGGCAGCCTCCGAGTTACAAACATCTGACTTACTCATAGTTATGAATAGGGGTGAGACATCAGGGAGTGAGATAAACCTACCTCTTGGAAGTAAAATTCACTCCTGAAAGAGTTCTCATTGGAAAGGTGTCTCCCCTGAAACTTTCTCACCAATTCTTGTTTACACAACAAGCCACTTTTTTCAAAATCCAGTTATCACAGGGACAGAAAGTGAGGTGAAATCTTCTGAACAGGGGCACAGATAGCAAAACAACCATCACAGGGTTATTTATTTATTTATTTATTTATTAAGAGTATTTGTATCCCGTCCTTTTCAACCCCTGAATGGGGGGACTTAGGACAGCTTACAATTGGCAGTCATTAGATGCCAACAAAGAAACAGAGCACAACAATTAACATGAACAGGTCAACAGCATTAAAATACATTTAAAAGCAATAAAATACATTAAAATATTGGCCCTTAAAATATTAACACAACCACGTCTGAGCGCAAATCCAAATCATAGTCCAGAATTCCAGTCCAAGGTTTCTTAATTGACAATTCTCATGAGTCATTACAGATGTTGCTCAGCCAGCCGCCCGAATGCTTGGTCCCAAAGCCAAGACTCGAGTTTCTTCCTGAAGGAGAGGAGAGAAGGAGTTGCCCTGATTTCACTGGGGAGTACATTCCACAGACATATTTGTCTGGAGTTACACACATAGTTTTGCTTGCTCCATAAATTCTTACTTGGAATTGCCATGGATCATGCCTAGCACTGTATGAAATCAGACAGGTTTTCTAATTTTTGAGGAGTTTTGAAATAATTTGTTTCAGTCATCATTTTCATATACAAGGGTTATCTGGAAAGTAAGGTTACAAGATTTTTTTAAAAATAAAAAGAATGAATATATTTTAATAAAACTTACATGGATTGTGACATAGGTATTACATTTTTTTTCCATATAATCACTATTCAGTTCAATACATTTTGTCATCTGTGGGATGAGTTTTTGATGCCTGTGTCATAGAAGTTTCCCTCTTTTTAAGCCAGTTCGTCACTTCGATTTTCACCTCGCTATTGGAAAAGAGTTTTCCACCAAGGTGTTCCTTCAATTTAGTGAACAGATGATAATAACTGGGTGCAAGATTAGGGCTGTGAGAAAGGTGGCTTAAAACATCCCAACCAAATGAAGTCAACAACTCTTGGGTTGCATGAGTCATGTGCAGATATGCATTGTCATGAAGGAGACAGATTCCCACTGTCAGCATCCCACAACGTTTGTTTTGGATGGCTCTGCGAAGTTTCTTCATGGTCTCACAATATATTCCGTACCCATTTTGTCACATGCTGTGTTGACATTATGCGCACTCCACAAAATGAAACGATTTCACAATGAATCACCACAGTGTTCATGCCCTTAGCATTTAGGTAGAGTGTTACAGTGCGAACTTTGCACTTGGAGGGAAACGGAATGAGGATGCTCACCTCTAACCTTCAGCGCCACGCTATTTGTTGAGCTACTGACAACAGGCACTGCTCATTCGCTTCCGCTGGCTTCTCACTACACGGCAGTGATACCAACTTCCCCTGAGAAAATTCCCCATGAGAACTACGTGCCTTGTAACCTTACTTTCTGGATAACCCTCATATTTTTGACCTGTTGAATCTTAATGCATGTCTGTATGTGAGAGATAGACAGTATGTTGATCCTAAAATCAAAGGTAGTGACCAAGATGGCTGGAAACTCCCAAACAGCATAAACATGCCACAGAAGCCTAGTCAATCCTGGTTAAATTTTGAGGACAAGACCTCCTATTATGTGTTTCAAAATGTCTGTAGAGGCAACAGTGGAAATAAAGTGGTGGTGATCTGATATTTTGTTAGTGTATTTGAATGTATATGTCGGACACCAATTTTGTTCCATGTTTGTTGTTAATACATAAAATCTGTTTTTGCAGTTTGAAACTCCTTGAAAAACATATTGAGTAATTTGTATTTAGATAAAAAATTTAGGTTAAAAGAATTTAATGTAATAATGTTGTGTTTCAGCTTTATATGATATACACAGTTTTCTAATTATTAGAATAGCAAGAATAACATGACTAAAAAGCCATAGGTGAACAAAAATAACAGTTCGTACCCACAATGTATATAAGTTAAGGTAAAGGTTTCCCCTTGACATTAAGTCTAAACGAGTCCGATTCTGGGGGGTGGTGTTCATCTCCACTTCTTGTCTGTAGATACCTCCCAAGGTCATGTCACCGGCATGACTGCATGGAGCATTGTTATCTTCTCGGCGAAAAGTGTACCTATTGATCTATTCGCATTTGCATGTTTTCAAACTTCTAGGTTGGCAGAAGCTGGGGCAACAACAGGAGCTCACCCCATCCTACAGATTTGAACCGGCGACCTTCTGGTCAGCAAGTTCTGCATCTTAGCAGTTTAGTCTGCTGCGCCACCATGGCCCCTATGTATATGTACATATGTATGTATGTGTGTGTGTGTGTGTGTGTGTGTATAGTGTGTTGTTGTTTATTCGTTCAGTTGCTTCCGACTCTTCGTGACCTCATGGACCAGCCCACACCAGAGCTCCCTGTTGGCTGTCACCACTCCCAACTCCTTCAGAGTCAAGCCAGTCACTTCAAGGATATCATACCATCTTGCCCTTGGTCTGCCCCTCTTCCCTTTTCCTTCCATTTTCCCCTGCATCATTGTCTTCTCTAAGCCTTCCCATCTTCTCATGATGTGGCCAAAGTACTTCATCTTTGCCTCTAATATCCTTCCCTCCAATGAGCAGTTGGGCATTATTTCCTGAAGTATGGACTGGTTGGATCTTGTTGTGGTCCAAAGTACAAAATGTGTATAAATGAATATAAATAATGTGTTAATTCCACTTACTGACTTTTGGTATAATAATGTATTGCTTCAGAAAACGTTTTTTCTGCATTTTTAACTCAGTAATGAATTTTCAATGTTATGCTTTCTCATGATTTAAATTCTGATCACATATAGCAGTGTTTCTCAACCAGTGTGCTGTGGCACACTAGTGTGCCGTGAGCGCTCATCAGGTGTGCCGTGGGAAATTGGAACCTCCAATACCCTTTCTTCATCCTTCTGAACACTTTTTCTTCTCCACTCGGGCTCCCTTCTTCCCAGCCTTGCTCTGCTTGCTTTGCCTCGCTTTGCTCACGCTGCTGCTTCTGCGGGAGGGGGGAGGGAGGAAGACGTGACCCGTGCAGACGCTACTGCGCAGACTCGCCCGACATCTTCCTCCCTCCCCTCCACAGTGCTCTCTGGATATAGGTGAACTACAACTTCAAAACTCAAGGTCAATGCCCACCAAACTCTTATAGTATTTTCCCTTGGTTATGGTAGTTCTGTGTGGGAAGTTTGATTCCATTTCATCATTGGTGGAGTTCAGAATGCTCTTTGATTGCGGGTGAACTATAACTCCCAGCTGTTGAGGAAGACCTTCGTGTGTGTCTTTCTGACATTCCTGCCAGGATATCTATGTTGTGTTATTCGAAACAGGCCCAGGTTTCACACTAGGTGTAAAAATACATTAAAAAACATATTAACTATATGTATTACTGTGTTCGAGTGTCATTTTGTGTCATTTTGGTTGGTGGTGTATTTTGTAAATGTAAAAAATGTGCCGCGGCTCAAAAAAGGTTGAAAAACACTGACATATAGCTTAAACATGATACCCTATTGACTGTCATTTTAATTTTTATGTGAAATAATGAATATGCAGTTTTTTTGAAACTATGTATATTGAATTTCAAAACTAACTTTGGTATTGTTTATGCTCTTGTCAAAATTCTCAATGTTCATGTTTTACCTTGTTCAAGTAATACTTCTGAATTGTTGTCATGTGCACGCATATATCTGTGTGAGTCATATTGTAACATCAGCTTTGCTTTCCAAAATCTAAGCCCAGTTCACTTGAGAATTGATATTGTTTACCACATAGAAATCCTTGTGATTTTCTACAAGTTAGATTGCTACTTTAATTTTTTCTATTACACCACCATGCATTTATAATGTTTCCCCACTAAACTTCATGACCTTTCTTTCTCTCCTTCCTTTGTTTTTCTTGAAGCATGGTCAGTTTTTCTGGGAGCATACCTTCTTCTCTTAAGGAAAGAACTATCCACGAGGCCGAAATTATAAAGAAGAAGCGCACCTCAAAAACTTGTGTCAGGATTTCAAGCTCTGCAAAGTCTGCAACAATCCATGGAGCAACCCATGGAGAGAAGAATGAGTCTGTGGCTGGAGGTGAGTGTAGAAATTATAATATAATCTTGTGACTGAAAGTTTCTTGGAAGTACATCTGATTGAACTTACTGAGGCTTATTGCCAAATTAATGTATTTAGACTTGAAGTCTTATGTGCTATAAATTAGAAACCCAGTTGGGATAGCAGAACAGTACTTCCTAACTATTGTAGTAAAGGGGTTGCATAAACACGAAGGCCCATAGTCAACATGATATAGTGGTCTGATCACTGGATGAAGACTCTGGAAACAGGGATTCAAAGCCCCTTTGGCCATGGAAACCTACTGGGTGACCTCTGAACAAACCTTACCAAGAAAACCTGGTCATTAGTCTGCTTTAGGGTCGCCATAAGATGGAAATGACTTCAAGACACGTTATAAATAAGAACAAAAATTTAAAAACTCAGGCCCTAGTCTTAGTTTGTGCAAATGTACTGTATCATTTGCCAAATGCTAAATTAACCCATGTTTGAGTCTCATCGATTGTGCCTTGTTTGGGACTAGCAATTAGTTTTAGGCTTAATCTACAAAAGTAGGTGATGACTTGCTAAACAAAGAAAAGGTTTGATAAGGCAGTGATATCATGTGTTATTTTCTGCCATATTATAATCAGATATGCCTTTGTGTTTGTCCTGCAGTATATTATTTGTATTGTATATGCTATTGTAAGTGTATTACGTGTGGTTGTATTATTGTTATTGCTGTTATTGGTACCAACATCTTTATTTCTTCCCTGCCTTTCTCCTCATAGGGACTCAAGGCAGCTAGCAAATATAGTACACCTAATAAACATTTAAAGTACGACAGAAAAAATAAACATTTGAGAGGGGATAAAAAATTTAAAACCCAGTTAAAATACATTAAATACAATTGAAATACATTCAAAGCCCACCACCCCCCTCAAAAATCCCACCCGCAACCTCCCCAGCACTGTGCCCCTCATCCTCAGCAATTTCTGTTATCTGGCCACATACTTTGGCCAGGGAATCCTCTCCTAAAGCAAAGCCTGCTGGTTCTTTGGGGAATGGATTGTTGCTACAGATGTGGTCCTTCCTTTAATGGAAGCAAAAGTAAAGAGAGTTGTAAGGATCTTTTTTTAGTCTACGTTTCCTGTGTATTGATTAGGAGCAGGCATTTCTGCGTGCTGAAGGGGAAGGAGCTCTCTTTGCGGAGCTTAGCTCTTTACCACCCCTGTCTTGTTTGAATTGCTGCTTTGGTCCCCTTTCCCCGTGACTCCCAAGATCCATGACTTACAAGATCAGTTCCAGACATTGCATTTTAATCCTCAAGTTGCCACTTTCCTTACAATGAAGGCACTTGGAATTCTTTCTTCCATACATTTTTGATAAGCATCTACAGACTTTCTGCACTTTGGTTGCTTGTGACATTCACGCCTGATACAGAGTGATTGGATTTATTTTTCATTGTATTTTGAACTGTGTTTTATTTTTTCCCCTGTGCCTTTATTTTTAAAAGGGGGAAGAAAGATTAAAAAGTGCTAGTTTGGTCTTGGTCAAATGCTTGACTTTCTAGATCTTTACTGTCCAAAGTGAATAACAAAGAGCCACTGACATAAACAATAAGTGGTGTTACCTTCTGTGAGGTCTAAGATGGAGCATTCTTCCTCCCTCTGCCCCATCATATAGTAGTACTTGCATTAAAAAGCATAAAAAAGAAAAAAAAACCAGGAAAACTGAAATGGGGAAAGATGGTAATTATTACCAAAAGTTACTTTTTTGAATGCCACCTTTTGGAATTTTTCAGCAACCAGGGTGAGAGTGGGGAATTTTTGGCACTATCGTCCAAAAAAGTATATTTTAAAAACTCTGATATTTATGTAGTTCTTGTTGTCTATTTGTTCAGTCGCTTCCGACTCTTCGTGACCTCATGGACAAGCCCCCACCAGAGCTCCCTGTCGGCTGTGGCCACCCCCAGCTCTTTCAAAGTTAAGCCAGTCAATGCAAGGACACCATACATCCATCTTGCCCTTGGTCTGCCTCTCTTCCCTTTTCCTTCCATTTCCCCCAGCACCGTTGTCTTCTCCAAGCTTTCCTGACTTCTCATTATGTGGCCAAAGCACTTCATCTTTGCATCTACTATCCTTCCCTCCAGTGAGCAGTCAGGCTTTATTTCCTGGAGTATGCAGTGGTTGGATCTTATTGCGGTCCAGGGCATTCTCAGAATTTTCCTCTAGCACCACAGTTCAAAAGCATCTTATCTTCCTCCCCTCAGCCTTCCTTATGGTCCAGCTCTCCATAGGTTGCTATGGGGAATACCATTGCTTTAACTATACAGATCTTCGCTGCCAGTGTGATGTCTCTACTCTTAATTATTTTATTGAGATTGGTCATTGCTCTTCTCCCAAGAAATAAACGTCTTCTGATTTCCTGGCTGCACTATGCGTCTGCAGTAAACTTTGTGCCTAGAAATACAAAGTCTGTCACTGCTTCCAGATTTTCCCCCTCTGTTTGCCAGTTATCAATCAGTCTGGTGGCCATAACCTTGTGTTTTTTAAAAAATGTTTAACTGCAACCCGGTTTTTGCGCTTTCTTTTTTCACCTTGGTTAGAAGGCTCCTCAGCTCCTCCTTGCTTTCAGCCTACAAAGTTGTATCATCTGTATATCTAAGATTGCTAATGTTTCTTTCAGCAATTTTAACTCCAGCCTTCAAGCCCCACACACCGCACGATATGTTCTGCATACAAGTTGAATAGGTAGGGTGAGAGTATATAGCCTTGCTGTACTCCTTTCCCAATCTTGAACCACTCTGTTGTTCCGTGTTCTGTTCTTACTGTTGCTACTTGATCATTGTACAGATTCCTCAGGAAACAGACAATTGCTCAAAACCCGTGAAATACTTTGGCTAGTTATAACATTGCAATACCGCTGGAAGTCCATATGTTTCTGTGTGTTGCAAATGAGGGAGGAGAGGACTAATACTGTGAAGAGCTTCCCAAGGACACATAGTTTGTAGAGAATGGAAAATTCAAAGCAGGGACTTCATGGTTCATACATCATTGGCCTGTTGTGGAAATAAGGATTGGTGATAAAGCTTCAGTTGAAACACTTTTTCTCCATGATAACTCTTTCAGGAGTGAATTTCCCTTCTGAGGGGTAGATTTCACTCACTTCCTGTTATTTCACCACCCGTTCTTTACTATGAGTCGCTTGTAATTTGAATGTGTCTAGATAATTATGCTGAAATATGTTAAACTTTTTCTGTTAAATTTCTGACTTATTGTGACACTAAAGTGCCTCTTGCCAAGATAATCTTTTCTCTTGCCTTGCACTGGGTCTGGGATGAGTTGCCCAAAGTCTCCCAGTGGTTTGCCGTAACTGAGCAGGGATTTGAACCCTGGCTTCCAGAGTCATATTCCAGTGCTCAAACCATTTACCATTCTGGCTGACTACAAAACATTCAAGAAAGATTTGAAATCACTATATCTCTGCAATCCTGAACTTTCCATGAATGAAACCATTACCACTTGAACATAGGGTTTCAAATTATTATTACCACTAGATGCCTCTCCCAGCACATAAGCAAACCCTAGCCTCAGTCATAGCATAAGGCCTAATAAGATATTTTCCATTTGCAGAGTTATGTTTTAGATTTGTTTCTGGCTCAAGATGGTTAATAAAACTTGATTACTTGGTAACTTATTAAACCATTTTGCAACCTTTTGTTTAATTGCAACATATCCATCATTTTGAAACACCCTTTATTACTGAGTAGGATTACCCAAACTTGTCAGATGTTGTATTTATCTCGTTTATCTGCCATCTTCTCTTTCAGTTCTGCTCCAGTTATCAGAAAGACGGAAAACAATACAGAAAACTAGCTTAGAAAGAAAACCTGTACACAGCTCTCGTAAATCATATGCTAAAGAAGCTGCTGCTCAAGCAGCATTTGCAAGGAAATTTGGAATAGCATTTTTGCAGCTTAGCCTCATGCCCCTACTCACAGGTATTTTTCTCCTTTCAGTACTGGTTAAGGGAGTGATCAAGCATAGATTATTTCTATATTTCTCTGTCTGATTAAAATGCTCACGTGATTTTCCATAAAAGAGACTATGGAAAAAGTGCATTCCTTCTGATTTGATTCTGTGTTGAAAAGGTGTTGATATGGTTTCTCAAGAGGTTTCCTGTTGTAGGTATGATATATTCGAATTGCCGGAAGCCTGATAACATGCCTGATGCTACATCAAGAGTTGGGTGGTGTTTCATAGTGGTTACAATACCGCTGTTTAATAGCTCTTTTGCAGAACAGGTGATAATGAATTGTTGGATGGAATAGAGGAGCTTTGAAAATAAAACTGCAAAATTACTATCTTGAGAAAAAAGGAGCAACAACTTTCCAGCCCACCTGTTTATAGTTGTTTATGTTTAGTAATCAATCCCTGGGAGGCAAAAAAGAAATATTTGACTTTCTTCTTGGTCATAAAACATTCCCTACTGGTTGCCCGATGATGAATGTTGATAGTTTGGGATTAGGAAATAAGCCAAGGGACTCTCTGTGGATAGTTCTGGCCTCTTGTACAAATTCAGTAGTGACTATCTTGCATGAGTCATTGTGTGGAAATAAATTATATTTTCCTTTCTCTTACCCTAGTGAGTAGGCCTTGAAGATGGATGGTCTCATGAGGTAGAGGAGGGGTGATACCTTTCTATTGCATCAGACCACTGCCGATTAAGTAGTTTGCATTGAATGTATGGTAGCTTCAAATATGTTTTTCCTAAAGTAATTTTAGAACCAGAGGATCATCTGTGTATTCTCATGCATCCTATAACTCCCCACCACCATCGCTACAAGCAGATGGTTGGCAAGTGCTCTGCATTTATTTTGTCCTGCTGATATGTAGAGCAGAGTCAATAAGGAACAATGACAGCAGTAACATTTCATATGTTTCCGTGCCAAGACATGGTTGCTTAAAGGAAAACACTTTGAAATAGCTTTTGAGATAAAGAGAGCATTCTTCTGCCTGTAGAACACATTGTTTTGAGAGTTTTGACTACTGTTAAAAGCTTAATAAGGGTATTTCCCCAGCATGCTATGCTGTTAAGCAGTTTCAGCTCATACAGGTTTTCACGCTTTGAGCACATTCTTTTTGACATCTTTGCTGAACAGCAGAGATTGCCTGAGAGGCAAAATATTTCGTGGTAAGTTCACTTTCATTAGAAATCCAAGGGCACGTAGCAACAGCAGCAGTCCCCTGAGAATGCATGCTGCTTTACTGGTTTAGTTGACACCTTGCATACAAAATTACCTTCCTGCTGCATCTTTCCTGATGTTTTGTTCTTAATTAAAGCTGAAGCTTCAAAGGCACTGATAAATTAATTGAATGGCTGTCTGGTAGATTCAGAGCTTCTTTCATTTTCCCCCCTATACAGTTTAATTTTATTCATCCGATGCTACTGATATTTAAATTTACAAGCTTTTTCCACGCAATTGTGTTGGAGTTCAAGCCTGTCTGTAAAGGAGGTGCCACAATGCATACTAAAATCATTCTAGCATTCTCCTTCCTTTGCGGCTGCATATAGTCAAAGTTCTTTAATACAACAGTTCCTTCAAATTGTCACCTCTTCTGGAAACATGTTTTCCATATTTAACGACATTTCTCCTGCTGATCTTTAGGCTCCCCCTCCTGGTGCCCTATGAAATATCCAAATGAGATGACACCTTCAGAAATTGTCCTTTGACAAACTGCACCACCTTTTAAATTCTAGCTTCCCTTTTTATTCAGTTGATGACATTTAGGACATATCTTCTTTAGAAGGAGATGACTGAGTTTCACAAAGGAAGAAGGAGGAGAGAATGTCTGAAGTAAGGTAGGCAAAGAGCATTCCTAGGGACACATGTGCTCTGTCAGAGACATGTGTGTGGTTCTTAACCCATACACGTTCTCAGAAATGTATCCAATTTCCAGAAGAGTGAATCTTCTCTCCTTCCTGCCCCCAAGAGTGGCCATATACTTTTAAAGTTGCAGGATCCTTCCATTTGGTGTGGACTCCCCCCCCCCCCCCGCACCTCAATTTTTCAAAACCACAATTGAATTTCTATCCATTTGCAGCTTTACTTTCCGATGTTGGCATTTTTGGCAGTCTATGGCCCCTTGCTTCAGTTACCACACTGTTCTGAAGGATTGTTAAAGAGGTATCAAATGGGAAAATGCTCTGGGAATTCCTTGGAAGCTGCCATAGTGGAGGAAATGGTTAAAGAAGTAATATTAAATGTGCATTAAAACTAGATTAAAGTTGATGGGGGGGATGCTTATAGACAGGAAGGGTAAAATTTAAAACTGGATTGGGTGGTGTATGATAAATACATTTACTGTAATATGAAGTGAGGACAAATGTCGCCCTAGATGAGTGCTTTCTTTAAGGAAAGGTAATTGGAAGGACCGGAAAAGTCTAGGCAGTGTAAATCTATCAAATATGTATTAGTTATGTTAGGGAACAGATATACATAACTTCATCAAGTGCATTGTTTTGACAGTAAGAAGGTGGTTCACTCATTTTTGACCAATTGATATCGCTTTAACTGCCAGGACTCCATCCTGTGTAATCTTGGGATTTGTAGTTCCAGGAAGCAGTTACAATTCTGTCCTAGAGGGCTGTGATTCTGTTCTCCAATGGAGGTATCATCAAACAATATAGATACACTAGGAGCAAACATCCACTCTGATGGAAGGAACTTGGCTCTCCCCTTCCCATCAGTACATATTCAACAGCGGTTCCTAGCACCAACACTTTCCCAAGGTCTTGCATGCCTCCATATGTGTGCTTGATACTGGAGGCCTTGGCTATTCTTCCTCATTGGATGGGAAGAAAGAGGAGAGAGAGTTCATTATAGCAGTGATTTTCAACCTTTTTTGAGCCGCGGCACATTTTTTACATTTACAAAATCCTGGGGCACACCACCAACCAAAATGACACAAAAGGACACGAGTTTTTACTATCCTTCTGAAGGACAGGAGGGAGGGGGCCGATCTGATCTCACCAGGGAGGGAGTTGCATAGCCGGGGGGCAATCACTGAGAAGTCCCTCTTTCTCATCCCCAACAATCGTGACTGTGACAATGGCGGGACAAAGAGCAGCGCCTCCCCAGAGGATCTTAATCTCCGTAATGGTTCATAGTAGGAGATGCGTTCGGACAGGTAAATTGGGCCGGGGCTGTTTAGGACTTTATAGGCCAAAGCCAGCACTTTGAATTGTGCCCGGTGGCAAACTGGCAGCCAATGGAGCTGGTGTAACATGGGAATTGTATGCTCCCTGTATGCCACTCCACTTATTAACCTGGCTGCTTCTCGTTGGACTATTTGAAACTTCCAAGAAGTTTCTAGAAGCATTCTCTCCTGACGTTTCACCTGCATCTGTAGCAGGCATCCTCTGAGGTTGTGAGGTCTGTTGGAAACTTGGAAAAGTCAAACACAGGGGAACTCCAGACAAGAAACAATCAGGATCAGCTAATCACCTCAACAAAGGATTCCCCCAGGCAGGAACAAGCCACACCTAAAAACTGCCAGGCCATCAAATGCTAATCAAGGTGGTCAATTGAAATATTCACACCTAGCTCCAGCAGACAAGAGTTCTTTCTCCCACCCTGGACTTTCCACAGACATATAAACCTATTTTTTCTAGTTTCCAACAGACCTTACAGCCTCTGAGGATACCTGCCACATATGTAGGTGAAACATCAGGAAATAATGCTTCTAGAACATGGCCACACAGCCCAATGACCAAGCAATATGGTTTTCTGCTGTGAGAGTTCTTGAGTCTTTTAGTAGTCTGGAAGAGTTCAGTGTCCAACAGTCAGTGTGGGGCAGCAACTAAGAATTGGTCCACATATAGAAGCATTTAGGTGTAAAATTGAACGTATTCAACCATGAACATGCTAGTTAATTCTAGATTAGTCATTTTAAGTCTAAAGTCCTTCTCGGGAATATTGTGAAAATTTGACACGGGTAGGGAATTGTTTCAATCTGCTGGAAGGCAAGGCAGACCAAATGCTATAAGCTAAGTATAAGGAACAGTAGAACTCCTTGAGATGGTATACAGTTTTTTGTTGAAGTAAAATATATGGTTGCATGAAGTCAAATGTGTGATAGTCTCCAAGCAATTCCTTTTACAAATTTATTTGAATCTAACAGAATTTTTTTAAATAAAAAAACATGAATCAAAACACATTGCACCCCAAGACACGGTATTTATTTGTTTCTATTTTGTTGTTATTTCTGTTTATTGCTTCTTGGAATGGATCTTCTTTGCAACACTATCTGGGTTGGTAAGAGCAATGCAGCACTTAGCTGTTTTGTTCTTGCGTTCCTCATTTTTGAGCTTCTTGTCACTTGCTTAAGTTGCTGAAGTGGCCACAGTATTGGTGTGATCCATCTGGGAGACAGGCTGCTCAACAATGATGCAGAACATCATGCCTTTAAAGCACAGCTGTTTCTACAGTCATTCAGTTCCCCTGCTCCTCTTCCAGGAGAACGTTATGTGGCAAGCCAACTGAGAGAGAAGTCTTTTAAAATTTTTGATGCATACTTAAGCTTCTCAGTGGATAAGGCACTCTTGACTGAGAAACAGAAACGAGAATTAAACCCACTGATAATCAAGATTAAATCAGCAAGAAGTTTACCAGCCACTCCTGTTCCAATTGAAGTGTTGCAGGTAATTAGAGCATTCTTCCTTTTGGTTCTGCATATCTAAGTAACAAGTGGCATTCTCTGAGAAAAGAGCAAAATGGACTTTTCTAATTTGTGGGTTTTGATTTATAAAATGTGACAGTCAGCCCTTCACATTTGCTGGGGCTAGGATCTCAGGACCCCTCGTGAATGTGAGAAACCATGAATAAAGATTTTTTCACCCGAGAAACCAACTCAAATAGGTGTTAAGACAAGACAAGATAGAACTTTGTGCCACTCCATGACATAAGTATAATGGAGTTAAGCAGACATTTCTCATCATTCACTTTTGACGTTCATGTATCTGATATTGGCAGAGACACTCAAATAATGCTGCCTTATGTATGAGATCCAGAAGACTACAGTAATTGATGGTGTGCTTAACACCAGGCTCAAGAGAAACATGGACTCGCATTACCACTGTGTCTGTCTTTCCTGATAATAACTCTTCAGAGCCAAAAAAATGTTTAGCCTCCAAATATAACTAGAAACGAGACAAATTATGTATGTTGTGACCAGCAAACTGCATAATGACAGTTTCTATGTGAGACGGTTCCATTTTTCTGTGGAGGCCTACAATGTTTTAGTGGCAGAAGGTATGAAGAATTGGTATGAAATTCATGAGGGACTTTTAGTTGAGTTTTTCTCAGTGTGACATTTGGAGCCGCTTGTTGTGATCTCTGTGGCTTCATCCTCACTGCCATATAATTCAGTTTCATAATTCGGTTTAACTGCACTGAACTGCATTCTACGAGTCTACCCTGCCATATAATGCAGTTCAATGTACTTAAAATACTTTATGAAACTACATTGTACAGCAGTATAGATGGGGCCTGTGTTTAGTCTCTCTAGCTGCCAATTTGATTTCAGTAAACTGCTCCATAATAAGGTTTTTGATGTTTTAGCTGGGTTTTTGTACAGTAGTAGTAATGTACAATTACTATTTGTAGCTGTTTATTGCAAAGTGATTGACCTACTTATAGAAAAGCAGGGGGGAAGGGAGGTAGGGAGGAGATTTAAATAATTAAAGTATTTACAAAATAATATTCTTTCTCTTTTTGGCAGAGTTCATGTGTTCCTGTTTATTGCAAATACAAATTCCATGACATGCCTCCCTATCAAACTCAGGGTCGAGATCATGGAACTGAAGTCTTCTTTAAGGATATGAATGTGATTCTGGTAGGCACTTTAAAACCTGGAGAACTGAATGAATATCTCAGAGGGCCACCTCTGGAAATTGAAGTTCATGACCGAGACAAGAAAATGGAAGCAATCAAAACAAAGCCTTCTTTGTTTGGTGAGGAGCCAGGGGACAGCAAAATCAGTAGTCTAAGTTTCAACAACATCAGTTTTAGATACATGCTTCAGAGTTCTGTTTCAGAGGAGATTTGGCATCCTTATGGGGTATCAAAAATCAGCCTGGTTGACTTACTGCTTGGTGAGAAGACCTTGAATTTCATTGTACCCATTCAGAACTGCTCAGTTCAGGATACCACTGTTTGCCAGGGAGAAAATAATGCTGAAAAGGATAAAGGAGGAGATGGCCCCCATGTTATCCAGTTACCAATGGGCCACTACGTGAATGCAGAGTCACACCTTAAAGTGAGAGTTGAAATAACTGTACCATTAAGTTCAGAGGATGAATTAGATGACTCCAAAACCACACATTGCCTTTATGGTTGCATCATCTATATTTTTGACTATAAAAATACATCACTCTTAAATTATTTGTTGGAGGAGATTACAAAAATTAATGCGGAAGCTCTGCAGCTTGATCCTTATCCCCTGCCCATAATTCTAAGATCTCTCAATACTTTGAAACTAGACCATAAACTTCCTTATGAAGACGTTTCTCAACTAGATATTATTACTGGATTTCACATAATGGATGGATCCATTCATCTATTCATCTTGGAAGGCCTCAAGAACAAAGGACTTAAGAAGCTGTGGAATAAAAAGATTGATAGGTAATCAAAACCATTTTATTAACACACCTGTTTTCTTCTATAATGATCTTTTTGCAAAGCAAAGTTATCGGCATCTCATGTTTACCAGGCTGGTTAATGTCCTGCAGCACACCAGTAGTTGTGGCTGTCTGTTTTCTGATCAGACCCCAAGTATCCACTTTAAAATCCACTGAGCTCTGCAGAGATGGCAAGTGGGACCCTGGAGGATGATACCCACAAGTGAGCTGCAGTGCAAGGATCAGAAGCAGGCACCCCTCCAATGTTGTGCCACACCTCCTTGCTCCCTCAGCTTGCTGGCAGGAGAGGGCTGGATGTGTTACATTTCAGCACCTGCTCAGCAACCCCACAGAAGACCTTCCCAGGCTGGATGATATGGTGGATTTGGGGGGCTTTTACAATGATGCTATGATTGTGAATATGAAAACAAAAGAGTTACAATGCTGTATAACTAACCTATGATGTTGCAACTGAATAATAGGTTACCAGCCACTGTTGATAGAAAGGATTTACATTATAATTTCTGCAGTTCTCACTCCCCTTTTTTCTGTAGGTAGATAACAAATCTAAGATATACCTATAAACCTACTATATGTTTATTTATCTTAGAGAAATATTTGTGTAATGGCTTTAGTGTCTATTGCAGCACCTCTTTCTCCTCTGCTGTGAGTTCTCGTATAGCAGGAGATAAAAATCAATTTATCTCTTAAATGATCTAATCTATCAGATTGTGGTGCTTTGCTGGGCCATGCTACTTCAAAATGGATTAATTTCTTTTATGATTTGTGCACACATAACTAATATATTGGAGAGGAAGTTTTGAACAAAATTATCAGCACTACCATTTGCAGAAACTCTTTATTTAGCGGGTCCCTATCAGGTGGCTGATCATTCATGTGGGCATAGGAGGTGGTCTTCTAGGATCCATGCACGCAACAGTATGACTGGATGCCATCAAAAGACAGGTATGATCAGACCAAATGTGGCAATATTTAGGGTTCATGCTGTATTTTAATTAAATATCGGTGAAATATCCACTAAATCTATGAAAATAATGAGAGTTTGATAGAAGTCCTGCTTAGTGCAGGCTCTTTATCATTTCATGCTGTTAATCATGCTCTCTCAGCTTCAATGTGACATGGAGCTTGCATTTGTTGTCAACCTTCATGTTGGGAGCAAATGTAGATGCTATTTTCCAGAGCTTGAAAAAGTACATTGTGGACTATGGCTCCTAGAATTGGTGGCAGGTATGGTAATCACTTGTGGCAGTCATATGAATGCTTTTAAAAGCATAAGTTGAAAGCCATGGAGTGGACCGTTGAAGAGGTGAGACATTCACGCTGATACTTAATTTTTAAGTCATTTTTTCTATTGCAAAACACAATTACCATCTCATCTTGTTCAGTCTTCATAAGCTTTTACGACCCATTTGAGCTGTTCGTAATCAAATGTCGTGAAACAACAGGTTCCTGTTCTGCTCATTTTGCGATTATAAACCAGTCTTTTCCAGTAATTCTTTGGTTATTTTTCTCTCCCTTCAGTAATCCTCCCTAAGCCAAACCACCCTGGTGCTCGGAAGTTAATAGAAAGAAGCCATGAAGGACTTCAATTTCATGCTTCCGTGCTAATGCTCTAATGTACCAATGTTGCAAAGACAGTCTCAGCCACTGCCCCCTTTTAAAGGAGAACTGTTTTAACCAAATAGAGAATAGAGGAGGCAGTTTTAAAGACCAAGGCAGAATATGGGTCATAGCTTTTCAGAGAATTGCAAGTAATATTGTAAAGGATATCATTTCCAATGGTTCATATGGTAATTTTTTGTTCTGTGCTTGCTGCTTCAAGTAAGCTTTGGACCCCCCTCATGTTGTTGATTTTGTTGTTGTTCTAATATCTTCCATACAGAGTAAGTCCTGGTATGTTATAGTCAAGACAGTTAACATATACACTTGAGTATAAGCTGACCCGAATATTAGCTGCCAAAGCACTTAATTTTCCCACAAAAAACGGGAAAATGTATTGACTCGAGAATAAGCCAAGGGTGGGAAATGCAGCAGCTACTGGTAAATTTAAAAATAAAAATAGATACCAATAAAATTACAGTTGAGACATCAGTAGGTTAAATATATTTGAAAATTTACATAAAACTGTCATTTAAGATAAGACTGTCCAACTCTGATTAAACCATTATTCTAACTTTCTTCAGTGTAAGTATGCTTATGTATCCTTCCAATAATAATAGAGTGAAATAATAAATGTAACAAAATAATAATAGAGTAAAATAATGTAAATGTAATAAAATAAAGTAAAATAATCAATGTAATAATAAAGTAAAATAATAAATGTAATAATGATAATAGAGTAAAATAATAAATGTAATAAAGATAATAGAGAGAGAAAAATAAAAATGTAATGATGATAACAACAATAATAAATGGAGTAAAATAATAAATGAAATAGAAATAATAATAATAATAACAGAGTAAAATAATGAATAACTTTGACTTGAATATAAACCAAGGGGGCTTTTTCCTTAAAAAGTTGCTAAAAAACTTGGCTTACACTTGACTATATACGATACTTATCCCCTGGGCCAGTGGTTCACAACTTCTGGGTCCCCATGCCTACAAATCCCAGAAATCCCACCCAGTGCATCAGCTGTTAGGATTTCTGGAAGTTGAAAGCTCGGGACCCACAGGTTGAGAACCACTGTTCTGAACACTGCCCTTCTTTAATTATGACTAAATATGGATCTAGTCTAATAGTCTATCTTGAATTATAAACTTTTTCAAGATCTGTCTATTGTATTTGCTATTAGTTGGTTTCCAAGTTGGGTCCCATCTCAGATATTATCATATACATGTAAGCCAATCCGATTTGATCCTTTACTTTCCCTTTGATCTTGGCCTGAAAGAGGTGGGTTGTTTTAATTCAAATCCCTCAATTATTTTAAGTTATATAATGAAGGATTTATGTTCCAAGTTTGGTCCAGATCCACCAAGACATGTAGGAGTCTTTGAGGTACAAACTAGCAAACTTACATATATACATTGATTATAGATCGATAGATAGATAGATGTTGATTCCACTTTGCAGTTTGTTGATTCCACTTTGCCGCAAGGGGAAACCTATAAGTTTACCTTTGTTTGTTGTTTCCAGGCACTGAATGTTTGCCTTGTGTCTTTGTGGAGATAGGGTGGAATACAAATTTGTTGTTGCTGTTGTTGTTGTTATTTTTAAAGAACATAGAGGTGAAGATTGTAATGAACAAAGGTTTTTAGTGTTATAACATAAAAATGTTTTATTCAAATATATTACTTGTTCATTTAGTGCTTTTATATTTTATAGGAGGATTACATGCATATAAAATACCTCTATTTGGAAGCTGAAAAGTATAGTACATGGAAGTTCAAAAATAAGATTACAAAGCATTTGAATACCATAATCATGCAATCATCTTTCTTGTTTGTTATAGATTGCAAGAAGCTAAATGTGGAAGATTACAAATATTCTATAACTCACAGTTGTCTTTTCATCAACGCCTGTACACAGATCTTGAAGCCATTGTTTATCATATTCGCCTCTGCAAGTCTCTCACCACTATCATGAAGCAGCCTTTGCTGTATGTCAGGGATATGGTTCCACAGCAATGTTTTGAAGCTTTGGTCAGGTTAGCATGCATTTGGATTTCTAACCTATTGTTTTTTTAAAAAAACCCTCCACTAGCTCCTATCAGAAAAAGCACGTTTGCATTATTTTTGAAACATGCAGTAAGGATGATATTTAATATTACAACTGGAGTAATGTGTAGAGGGGGAAAATGTATTTCCAGATGTTTCTTAGGAGGGAAGCATCACAGCATATTGCTTCCATAATTTGATTTAGTTTAATTTGCTATTATACGACATTCAGATTGTAAACCTAATCCCAGGTTGGTCTGTATGCTAAACCTCCATTTTGTCTGGATTAAATTTCTGGTATTTCACATGTCTCCCATCTGATCCCATAGTCCACATATTCAATTTTTCACACATCCCTTTAATTAGTTGAAAAGTGAGATAAAACTGTATTGCGATGAGACCAAAACCCTAAACTCTGGATTATTTCCAAGTTACTTTATTTAAATGTTTAAAAGTGTAGGGGGCTGCTGGAAATGTGAAGAACAAACGGGAACATTTTTCCATATGTGGTGGACTTGCAAAGTAGCAAAATCCTATTGGAGAAATATTCATGAAAAAATAACGATACATAAAAATTGAACTCAAAGCAGAATATTTTTATTAGGAATGATTGACTTAGAAATGGATCACAACAAGGACAAACTTTTTAATTACATAGTGACAGCGGCCAGAATAAACTAAGCAAGATTCTGGAGAACAAAGGAGATCCCAACACAAGAACAATGGCTAATGAAGATTGCAGATATTACAAACATGGACAAATTAACCCAATTGCTGAGTTTAAAGCAGAATTTGAAAATATCAAAAACAGACCGGTCACCAGTAAAGAATTTTATAACTCAAGAAAACCTGAAATGGATAATAGATATAAGATGAACACTAAAATATAATGTTCTTAAGGAAACCATCAGGAAATGGTCAGCCGATCAAACGAGAGAGACCTTGAAGAACCAACGACTATAAATAACCGTAGTGAAGAAGATGGGAAGTCAGAACACACAACCCCGTTTTCCCCCACTCCACCTCCCGACCCCCTCTTTCCACCCCTATCCTGTTTCCAACAAACCCTTTCAACCCCTTCCCATCCTCCCCCACTACCTCTGTTTTTTAACCTATTGTGTAACCAAAAACCTAATTAAAATTATTTTTTAAAGAAAGTATGGGGGGCCATACTTAGCCCTAAGAAAGTCTGCAAACTAAAACCCCCGAGATTGAGTGCTACAGTAAGACCCCCCTAACTATGGAATTCGTATCCACTCTTTGCCCGGGGGAGAAAATAGTCTCTCTAGTAATTTGCTATGCCCTCCAGGTAATCATATGGTATTTTTGTGTAAATGTACTGTGATTTTTTCGTTGACAAATTGCTTAGATGTTGTGCCACTTAGCCTGCCAATATTTATGTCTGTGTTACAGATTTGAAATTAGGGAACCTTCCCAAGACCAGAACATGATGTAATTCTTTCAGGTTTGAATGGCACATGCTTTTTTTCCCAACTGGTCATATTACACTGAATGCCGTTGCTCATCATTTGTAGCTATTTAGTGTGAAGTATTGGGACAGCATCTCTCAAAAACTGGATTAGTAGGTTTGGCACCAAAAATACCAACCTGTTGGTGCTGTTGACTTCTGACAATTTGTAAAGGCACATGAGTAATGTATGATGCTAAGAAAATGAAGATTTATTCCCCTACTGTGAAACTGTATCCTTTTAAATATAGCCAAATATTACTTTAAATTGTTTACTTATTCATTCCCATAAGCTGTTCACATGTTTTCTTGGCTGGGCGACATGCAGGTATGGAAGACTAACCTGCAAATGTTATGAAATATGAGTGCTGTCAAGATACATTTTCCACATCAGTAAATGGAGGTTGAAACCATTAAGGATGCGGAGTGTCTCTTATGTCAGGGTGCTTCTGTAGGGCCAGGAAAATGGTGGAATGGCAACAGCATTACTTTCTTCACTTTCAGTGGTTCCCAAACTTTTTCAGCCACAGAACCTTTCAGAAAACTGTTTTCTCCCACACCACCCTAACTTTGCCCCTAAGCATTGTGAACCCACAAAGTTCTTTCTTTCACCCCCTCCTGCTTGCCTGGGTGTTTTGTATAATGGAGTAGGTTTGAAAATACAGAGGAAACATTTAAAATATAACCACAAATCTGTATTTTGCTACAAGAAATTTTTGGCTATAACCACAAACATTTATTTTTGGTACAGGAAAATATTGAAGTCGCACCTAAAGTAATGAATAAAATTATTTCATTTTTGTACTTAAAATAGTTTTGAAAATGGTGTTATGTCTCACTGCTAAATATGTAAATATGAGGTGGCATCCTACTTATTCCTAAATTTGTTTTTGCTGTAAGCCTATGCCAAAAAGCCAGAATTGCATCTATATGTGGATATGAAGAGAAGCATTGTTTGGATCGCCTTTCCGGCTACTTTAAGCTGTACCTTTCTTAGTCATGCCCATTTAGTAATGCAGATTAAAATTTTGTTTTTAAAGCAGAGGTACATTGAATTTCAGTAAGAGCTTCATACTCTGGCACAGAATTTTAAAAAAGATTGTTTGAACGATTTTAAATATGATTTTTTGTGGGCTCCTTTACAGTGCTTTTGTGGAACTATAGGTTTCTGCGGAACACAGTTCAGGAATCACTATTCTAGATAAGATCTGGCAAGATTTTTTGCGCTGTCATGGGTTATAAAGTTGGCAATTTAAGAAGAGTGGGAGGTATTGTGGTTTGGGCACAACCATGACTCTAGTGATCAAATTCCCACTTGACCATGGAAACCCAGAGGGTGACCTTAAGCAAGTCATGTACCCTTAGCCTCAGAAAATTCCATGACATGGTCATCACATGGCCACCACATGTCCATGTGTGTCAGGGATATCTTGATACAGAACAGAGGACATGCCAGCCCTTTATTTTACTTTCTGGGAATATTGGATATAGAGACATCCTTAGGAAGTGATGCTGAATACCGATAGATAGATTTATTCTTTCTTACACTAATCTAAAAGAAAATGTTGCATTTTGTGGACCAAAACATTGTCATCTCCTCCTATTAAATCTCTTTCTTCTCCAGGCTTGATTACATCTGCCAGGTGGCAAAGTTAAGAGATGTGATCCATCAAAATCTTTTGCCTTCTGCAGAAATGATTACAATACTGAGCCGAGAGTTTGGCATTCCTCTTGGTAAAGATGACCTATTTATTGAGCAGTACACAACCATCTCAGACAAATTTAATATTCCAGTCAAGCGTTTGCACAAGAGACGAGATATGCGTTACCCTTTGGATAACCAGAATGAAGAGTACATACTGAGAAAAAGAGAAATGGAAAATCAGACTCCACAAGACTATATTCAGGTGAGTGTAAGACTGAGATTATTTCAATATACTTATGCTAGAATCTTAAGGAACTGTGATATTGCAACATGTGCGTGGAGGATAGTTACTCGGACATCAGCATACATTATGAAACGTATGTACCCAGGGCATGCTTTTTCCCTTTAAATCCAATCTACAGTACTGGTAGGGCCGAAATATTTTAAATGCACCAGATCCTGTCTGAGCTTGAAAGCTAAGCAGGGTTACCCTAGTTATTACTTGGATGGGGACTGCCAATGAATAACAGGCACTGCAGGTTACATTTCTGAGGAAATAACTGGCAAAGCCACGGCTGAGTGTTTCTTACCCAAGAAAACCCTCTGACATTTATAATCAGCAGGCAAATTGAAGATATGCACAAACATAATTTTATTACAAGATTGCAAAATGATTATGTCAAGTGCTCTGTTCTCTGTTATATTCTGCTACTGGGATGAATAATCTCATTCTGATGCTACACATAAATAAAACACCCCCATGTGTATCTTGTATGTTTATTTTTTTGGGTTAGAAAATTAATTTTTAATTGTGCCGCTTTCAAACTATACTGAAATATTACATTTCTAAAGATGTAAAAACTCAACTAATAGAAAATATACATGACCTTTTTCTACATAGATAACAGATTCTATGACTTTTGGAACTAAGTACATCAATTGCAATCTTGTATATTTATTATCAGCATGTGAATGTGCAATGTTAAATACTTTACTCAGAAGTTAGAACTACTGAGCTCAGTGGCACTTAATGTTTTGCCTGTATTTGTGGCTGGCATCTTATGAGGATCAGGAGAAAATATTTCTAGAAGACGGCCATGTAGCCCAGAAACCACGCAACACTCCAGTGATTCTGGGTGTGAAAGCCTTTCAGAACTCTTGTCTGAGACTACCACAACTCCCTATGTAACAAACGGTCCTAAAAAAAAACTTTGGATTGATTTTTTGAACCATCAGACAGATCCTGTCAACATATTGGACCTCTGAACTGCCTTTGCTAAGAGGAGATACTGAGGTGCCTCATCTCCACTCTCTCCAGCCTCAGACGAGGAAGGAGATCCAGGGGGTGGTGGAGAAGGAGCCAGCCCGTGAGGAGAAGATGGCGCTGGCGGCTGTTTTGAAGTTGAGGCCTGGGCTGCTTGAGCCACATGAGTTGTCTGCCTCCCTTTCTCCAGGGTAGCCACCACCGAGAAGAGCTCCTGTCTGGCAGAGCTTGGGTTTGGTGGTGGTTGTTGGGCAACCTGCACCACGGTATCAACCGACACCTCTGGGGATTCAGGAGGCCCTTGGGGGCTGAGATTGGCTGGCTGGTCTGCCATAGGAGATGACTGTACCAGGGAAGACGACTGGCCTGGCGGTATCGGAGATGAGCGTGCTGATGAAGTGGTCGAAGATGAGATCGAAGAGAAAGATGGCGGCACTGCTCTTTTCTTTTTTGCCAGTGGCCGTGAAGAGGCCAGCAGTGGCAGGGACTTGTCTGGAGTCAGCGGAACTGCTGGTAATGCTGTTCTCACTCAGCCGGTTTCTTCAATGCACCCTCTTAAATGCAATATGCACGGCTGCAGAAGATGGCGGTGTAGCACAGTTGACCTCGTGGAGCAAGTCAAATAGATGGAAACCATTGAACTCGTGGTGGACGAGTGTCGAGCGTGCACCGTTTCTGTCATCACGGTACAAGGCTGTTTGGTCTACCTTGTCTGTCTGGAAAACTTCGAGGCCATCGACACCGTCGACTGAGGTTTTGGAGGTGGCTTCTTTCCCGCCGAAGTGGAGCGCGCCGGAGGGGCCAAAGCTGCTGAGGTGGACGCCACGGGGGGATCCACAAAAGGTGGACCCGCTGAGGTCGACACCAAAGGGGAAGCCGCCGAAATGGATGATGGAGAGGCCAAGGACTGCTGGTAGAGAGGATACTTCAGTCAATGGGCCTGGTTCTTCCGAGATTGAGCCATCAACGCTTGGCAGTGACAGCAAGAAGCGGCGATATGTGCCTCGCCGAGGCAGAGAAGGCAATCAGGAATCTTTCCAGAACACTGCATACAGTGTTTGAAATGAGTCGTGGACATAATGAGGAAGTTCTGATGCAAGCCTTGCGGCGGAAGCAAAGGAATTGCAGAGTGTGTGTGCGGGGTGCCTTACTGGGTGCTGGGGACTGGGCGGGCTTACCGGCAAAACTTGAAAAGTTTAAACTGGGAAGTTTCCATTGGTGCCCACGCAGGCACAGTCACTCCACCTGTGTGTATTCACAGACACCATGAAGAAGAAAGTATTATTATTATTATTAATACAGGCAGTAACCTCCTTTTGTGAACTTTGTGGTTGATGTATTTTCTAAAATTGTATGTCTGGCTTGGCTTTGCTGCTGTAGTGTTTATCTGGCTCTATCTTACCTGGGAGTTTGGTTACTGATTTTCTTCATAGTAGTGCTCCCATGTTTATTCTCAGAGCAACATTATTTTTGCTAATAGGAGTTATATAGGACCAGTTTATGTTTCTTCCAGGGTAATATTGAGAACTTGAACCTGCTCAACAAGATGATGAGAAGGGAACTACCCCAAACCATCCGAGCTTTTCCTTCTGATGGCAAGTCCATCTTCAACTACAGTTGCCAGGCCTTGAATTCTGCAGAAATTACGAAGAACCTCCTTCGACTGGAGATGGCAAAGGTGAGAGATCAGCCAGATAGCATTCTTTGTTTAGCTATGTTTTACTGCAAATTATAACATTAAATAAATTAAAAGGACTAGAAGATCCATTACAGTCAAAACTGAATGGTTGTTATCAGTCAGGATAGACCTTGTTAAAATTAATTACATAGAAAATAAGTCCTCCTAGTGCACCCCAAAGCAAAGACTATTGAAGAATTGTTCTAAGAAATAAAAGATGATTGTGCTTATTTACTGGATGCCTGTATTTATTTTTTTGATTGTGTATTAAGATGATACGCTTATAAAACACCTGAAGTGTATTTCAGAGCAAAGGTAGCTGTCGTTTTATGGGATTTATAAAGCTTTCTTTAAGTCATGGGATTCCTAACTAACAGTCCACGTTGACATAAGCAGATCATTCAGATATTTCTAAATGATTCTTGTGTGTCAGTGATACACTTGTGGCTTTCTTTTGTTTTCATATGTAGTTCCTAGTTCAGTATTTACTAACTAGCCAGATAAATTTGAAATACCTGAAATGTTCTGACATTTCTGTATGTGCAGTTACTGAGTGTGCAATTACTGGAGAATATAGAGCAGCAGTTCCCAACCTCCGCGGCTCTAGATTATTAAATATGGTATTCTGTAGGCAAGCAGTTGGTGACTATTGGATGGCATATTTTCTGTATCAGAAACTAGAGCTGATGTGGTTTGCCCAATGCAAGGTTCTGAATCAGCACCCCAAATAACCAAACTGAATCTAAAGTTGGCCAAAAACTGTTTCGTAACCCTTTTGGTACTAATGTTGGAGAGTGCTTCCTGGTCAAAGTGGTCCCTGGTCAAAAAAAGGTTGGGAACCACTGATATAGAGTATGCTCATAGCTGAATACCTAGGCTTGGATCCACCATCTGCCTTCTGTGGACAGATATTGCCACAGCTCAATGATCAGGAATCCCCCTTTGTTATTCCATAACATTTTGTCTCATTCAGTAGAGGACCCCAGTCCATATATCATTTTCAGGAGGAAGGGGAAATGAGCTTCCGCCTGCATAGATCCACAGTGGGTCTATGGTCTCTACTGGAATTTAGTTCCATGATTCCCCCATGGTTACCAAAATCCATGGATGCTCAAGTCCCATGATATACAATGGCATCGTTCTGTATGGTACTGTTAGTATTCTGTATGGTACTGTTTTTATGATGTTGTGTTTTACTGTGATATGTTTCTATTTGGTTTTGTTTTCATGTTATCTTATTGTGTTACATTTTTAACTTTGTGCTCCCTGGGCTTGTTCCTTTGTAAGCTGCCCTGAGTCCCTTAGAAGAGATGGAGATGGGGTATAAAAATAAAGTTGTTGTTGTTGTTGTTAAAATAGTGTCCCTTATACAAAATTATAAAATCAAAATTTGCTTTTTGGATGATTTGGGGGGAGGAATATTTTCAGGCAATGGATGGTTGAATCAATATATTTAGAATCATTGGATTTGAAAGACTAGATTTGTGTGGCAAATGCAATAAAGACCATTCCTAATAAACTGTTACAGTAAATGTACAATGGAAAGTAGTAAAATTAGTTAATTTTGCTCTTCCATCACTGCCCATAAATCTGTATTAGCCATATGCTCTCTCTCGGCATTACTTCGCGAACGAAGATTCAGGAAGGACTCATCCCACGCTTTTTACAAGCGCGTTGATGACTAAAAAGGCCAATCTGAGATAGGCAAGTTCGGTTGCAGAAAGCGCAGCAGAAAGTCTCCTTGGGTGATGTTTTTCCAAGTTGCGGTTCTTTCTGCGTTGTCGTTTCTCTTCGAGACCCATTCGGCGTGTCTTCTCGAAAGAGGCCGCAGCATTGTGGATAGTGCTTCTCCATGCCTCCCGATGTGAGGCCAGGGTGGACCATTGTTGGTGATCAATCTGGCCAAGCCTGAGATGTTGTTTCAGGGAGTCCTTATATCTCTTTTGGGGGGCGCCTCTCTTGCGCTGACCCGTGGCGAGTTCACCATAGAGTAGTATCTTTGGGAGGCGGTGGTCCTCCATCCTAGAGACGTGCCCTGCCCAGCGCGGCTGTGTTCTCAATAGCATGGCCTCAATGCTGGTGATCCCTGCTTGCTCAAGGACAGCAACATTCGTCACATAGTCGGTCCAGTGTATATTTAGGATTGTGCGAAGACAGTGCTGATATAGGTGACCCATGTTTCAGACCCATAGAGGAGAATGGACAGTATGATAGCTCTGTACACACTGATTTTGGTGCTTTGTCTCAGGTGCTTGTTGCTCCAGACTCTTTTGTGAAGCCTTCCGAATGCACTATATGCCTTTGATAATCTGTGATCTATCTCTTTGTCAATCTTGGCGTCTGAAGAGATGATGCTTCCCAGGTAGGTGAACTGCTGAACGGACTTAAGCACAGATGTGCCTATGCTGACGTGAGGATGGTGGTGTTCTTCCTGTGGTGCGGGCTGGTAGAGGACTTCTGTTTTCTTCAGGCTGACTTCCAGCCCAAACAGCTCTGCAGCTGTTGCAAAGCACTCAACCAATTCAACATAGTTTGTGGCAGTAAGAACTGCACAAAATAAGTACTGCACAATTAAACAGGAAATAACTCTTTCAAATCAGGAACAGAACATTTTTCAAATTTTGATACATAGTATAATTGATGTATTTGTCTGTATCTCTTATAATAGGTTGGTTCTCCTGGTTTGCTCAGAGTTGAATTACTGTGTTGCAAAATGTGTGTATCTAAAAAGGTGTGCCGCCAACTTGAAATGTTTGGAAAGCTCTGTGGTAGAAGTTTTTATAAGAATTTGCTGTCAGAGTACAGCTCAACAGTATGTTCATCCATAGTCTTGTAAAATCATTGGTTTACTACAGATCTTCCTGGTAAACCCACTTAAAATGACAGTCCATGGTCACATTCGAAACATGTCTCTGCCCTAGGTTCCAGGACAGAGGTTTGCTTACAGTCATAATTATATCTCCGGTATGTTTGCGCCAGTGGATGAAGATAGTGTGCGGAAGGAGTCCATGGAGCTGTCAAGGAAGCAGTGGCTCTCACCAGAAGGATTTGTATGTGCTGGATTTAAGAGCAGCATTGAATCTAATTGGCATCCTCGCATGCCAGATGAGGCACGGCAGATGGAGCTAAAAGAGGTATCAGACCTTATTTTTTGTATTGTCACATCTTACAGTGCCCCATCCCATGGGAGATATTTAAAGGCAGGAAGGAGGCCTCGTGGGCCCTCTTTCTGCATGTGCCTAATCAGATCTTGAGTTTACCATTGGAGATAGGTCAGTTGTGGCCGTGTGTGAGAAAGGACTGGATGAAGAAATATTTTTCCCAAATGTCTTGTCAGAAGTTTCTTCTAATGCCAGATATACACCCCCCTTTTCCTACTTTAAAAGCCATTGTAGCTTTTAACTATTTGTAACTGGGGGAGACTATCACTATCTCTATATATAATAAAGCGGAAAGTTTGTATGTGTGTTTGTTTGTGGATATGTGCCAGCGTTCTGATTGGCTGCCACTTTCACAGGCCACAGCGACCCACGCGGGTGATGGACCTGCACCAAACTTGGCACACATAACCCCCCTGACCCCATTACGTCCTGGTGTGGTTTGGGGGAGATGGACCACGGATTATGGGATTTGTAGTACTTTACATCCCTTGCGTTCCCACGGATCACTGCGGACCCCAACAAAGACCGATAAAGACCACACTTGGCACACAGAGCCCCCATGACCCACTCTACATCCTGCTACAGTTTTCAGGAGGCCGGACCATGGATGATGGGACTTGAAGTTCCTACACTCACTTCCCAAGACCACTGCGACCCTCATCCAATGACTGATCAAGACCACACTTTACACACAGAGCCCCCATCACCCACTCTACATCCTGCTGCAGTTTGAAGGAGGCCGGACCATGCATGATGGGACTTGAAGTACATTCACTCATTTCCCGAGACCGCTGCAACCCTCATCCAATGACTGATCAAGACCAAAGTTGGCACATAGAGCCCCCATGACCCACTCTACATCCTGCTGCAGTCTGCAGGAGGGTGGACCATGGATGATGGGACTTGCAGTACTTCGACTCATTTCCTCAGACCACTGCTCCACTCATGCAATGACGAATCAAGATCAAACTTCGCACACATAACCCCCCTGACCCCCTTTACGTTCTGGTGCGGTTTGAGGGACATGACCCACGGATTATGGGATTTGTAGTACTTTTGAACACTTTGGTTCCCACAGACCACTAAGGCCACCAAAACGGACCAATACAGACCACACTTGGCACACACAACCCCCATGAACCACTCTACATCCTACTGAAGTTTGGAGGGGGCCAGAACATGGATGATGGGACTTGCAGTACCTTCCCTCTCTATCCAAGACTGCTACAAACCTAATCCAATGACTGATCAAGACCAAACCTGGCACACACAGCCCCCATGACCCACTCTACGTCCTGGTGCACTTCGAAGGAGGGTGGACCATGGATGATGGGGCTTGAAGTACCTCTACTCACTTCCCAAGTCCGCTGCGACCCTTATCCTATTACTGATCGAGACCAAACTTGGCACACATAACCCCCATGCCTACCTTCACGTCCTGGTGAGGTTAAGGGGAGGACTGACAATGGATGATGAGATTTGCAGTACTTTCACACCCCTCTGTTCCCACAGACCACTGCGGTCCCCTACAAACACCGATAAAGACCACACTTGGCACACAGAGCCCCAGTGACCCACTCTACCTCCTGCTGCAGTTTGAAGGAGGCTGTACCATGGATGATGGGACTTGAAGTACCTACACTCACTTCCCAAGACCGCTGCGACCCTCATCCAATGACTGATCAAGACCACAGTTGGCACATAGAGCCCCCATGACCCACTCTACATCCTGCTACACTTCTCAAATGACCCGGGCACCGCCGGGTCCCCAAGCTAGTTGAAAATAAAGCAAAGGACCTTTAAAGGCAATTCAGTGAGATCTTCGTTATGAAGCAAAACTGTGCCTCTGTAGTTGTTCATTTGAGAACAGAAAATGAGAATCTATGCAAGAGTCGGTGGGAACCACTTTTATTAAATGGGCATGAGAATGGATTGCACATCTGCATTTCAATCAATCTCTTTCAAGCTCCTTGGCATTTGGGATTCTGGGCAAAATGAAGATTGCCCTGGTCTCTGATTTTGAGGCTTTAATATTGTTAAGAAAGCAAGAGACGCATACGTCCTTTTGGCCTATCAGTACCATTGGGTTAACATCCCACAGTGCATAGTGGATATAATTTCCTGTGCTTCCATTATATTTCCCTATTTATTTCAAGTTAACCAAAATATAGGCACCCCAGTAAAACCCTCAAAGTACAAGCATTTTAACAAAGGCTTTGCTTTGACCTGTTGCTTTCCATGTCATAGTATGCAGTTTTGGAAAATACCCTCAAATTTCAATATATTTGCTGCAGTGGCAAATTACTGTTTCCGAAACAGTTCAGAATGGTAGCTTGGAACTAATACACTGGTGCTTCAGATAAAGAGTCTTATTTTCAGGTGTTGTTTCAGTTCACAAAGGCCAGTACCAAAGCATGTCATTCATTATTCAGCATCAGGAAATTGCTTAGTGAACATACTTTCCATTTCAGTAAATGTTATATTTTCTATATTATCATGTTGTTGTGCAAATTTACAGAACATGGTTTTTGATTCTAAACAATTTCAATTCATGTAGAAATGGCAAGAGAACTTTTTCAATGCTGGCCGGTTGAAGCCAGTTCTGGATCGAGAGAGATGGAGTTGGGACAAACGCGATGAAGATTTTGAGCTTTACAAAAAACCACCACTTCCTCCTGTGACCTTTGACCCTCATAGAGAAGGTATTAGCTACATTCCCCATTCCTCTTAAGGGTCGCTCTTCTAAACACTTCAGTGGTGATTTCACGTGACTGCAAATCCGATGTAAGTGAATATTTACTGGATCAAAGGCCCTGCTTGACATAAATTACTTTCAACACAGAATTCTTCTAAATAACAAGCTCCTTACTTCAAAGGGGGTTTCTATTCAATTTACAGGGCACACAAATTCTCCTCGATTAGGTATTCAACCAACACACACATTTTATAGCCCATGGCCCTCCAAACATTTCTGGGTTGCAGCAACTCAGCACTAGTCATGATGTCTGGGACTTATGGAAGCAGGAGACTGTAGCATCTAGAAGTTACAGGAGGTATTGAGCCCCTCCTTGTATGCAGTCCCCTCTACTACTCCAAAATGTGACCCTGCAATCATTTAGTGTGTGTGTATGATGGTGGGGGGTAGTATGGGGTGCACAAGCGACATCTAGTTGCAGTTCTGCAACTAGGTGAATGCAAGAGAGATCACCCCATGATCCTCAAACTATGGGGGTTTCAAGAGAGTAGTGTCTGTTCTCTTTTCTCAATAGGGGAACTACAGGTGGACGCTGCCCAGACTTTGCTTTGCCACTAAGGCTATGGTGCTGGGTATGTTGTCTTCTGTAGGGAGTGGAATGGGAAGTACAGCAGATGCTCTGGGCTGGAAATCCTATGTGGCTAAGAGTGAAGCATGTAACTTTCCTTCAGGACTGACAATTGTATGGTAGACATCCCCCCCCCCCCCACGCCGCTTCAGTTGCCATTTTGTTATTAATGGAAAGCAGAGATTAGAGAAGTATCTGGCCACATCCCCATCAGATGTAGACATACAACTACTTCAACCAAGATCTATTGGTGTCTCCAGAGGTCTTAGCAGATGATGCAGTTAATCTGCATCAAGTTATAGGAACATAGCCAAATGTTATAGGAACATAGCCAAACTTTGCAATCTCCTCTGCAATAGAATGGCCTGAGGATTAAGTGATGAGTCCATGTATGTGTTTTGTGCTTTGGATTTTGTAGAGGGAGGAAGAGAATGGCAACCTCGCCAGTGACGGAAAAATACATTGTTGTAAACCTTCAAGTTCATCTTTGGGTCACCATATCACAGGATTTCCTTGGCATATTTCTTTAAGATGGTGTTTGCCACTGCCTTCCTCCAAGGCTGAGACACTGACTTGCCCAAGGTTGTCCAGTGAGCTTGCAAGGGTGAGCAGGCACGTGAACCTTAATCCCAGGAAGCTTTATAGTCCAACAAACAAGCCACACCATACTGGTGGTTATGTTTTATTCACATTTTAGAGGCTGCATCCCTTCATGCTCAGTGGTTTCCCATTCCCTTTTTGATCTCATGGTCAGAAGCTTTTCATTTGTGGTGAAAGTGCTATAGAATTAAGAAACAGGAAAACGGTGGCATAGAACTTTTAATAAGTGAAAGGAACCTTGCTTTCTGGTGCTTGTTATAGATGGGTGATTTTTATTTTTACTTCTTTGTGCTGCTATCCATTTTTCTTTGACTGAAATTGAAATGACTTCTTATGGTCTCTGTACCACACACAAATGGGCTTTGCTCTTGTGCAGAAACACCACTGCAGTGTTCTAAAGTGATTACTGGTTTAAAAAACATTTTAGGCCATGGCAGAGAATATGCACACACTACTCCATGGTTTGGACTGTCCTTCAGTCACAGCCAATATAGGCAGTATTAAAGGATGGGAGTTACAGACAGTAACAGCATCTCTAGTGCCACCAAGTCATCACCCCCTTTGAGCTTACTAAAATTAATGGGTCAAAGCATAAAAGCACTAAGGGGGTGAGGTGATGCTTGCTCACTGTTAATGCATTATGGTAATTTTGTCCACTATTAATGTATTGGAATTGCTTTGCCTCCATCACCTTTTTGTTCTCATCTAAAATCATTAAAATAGGTTGAAAATCACATACACTGAAACAAATTTGAAAAATTAAATGGGCAAAAGATACCAGCTTTTATTTTTTATAAAGTCTGAATGAAGTTCTCTGATACCTATTTCATAATCTTATTCTATTCTTGTTTTCCCAATTGACACATTTGGACAAAAGAACCTAAGAAAGAAATCTGTTGCAATACTACTCTGAAAGTCTATAGACGCTGCCCGGCCACTGAGCTCATTGAAAAGGGACCAAAAGCCAGCTGCCAGCTTGACCGTTTCCAAGGGATTCTAAAGGACAAACCTATGAAGTTGTCCTTAAAGATGCAGGTACCTTTTGGGATTCACAAACCCAACAATCCAAAATTGAACTGTTCTCAGCATATTATCAGAGCATACTGAGTTCATATGGTTTCCTCAGTGTTGTTAGCAGTCAAATATAAAATTTTAGTCTTATGGCATATTTGCTGCTTATAACACCAACCTGTATTTGAATAGAGTTTGAAGAGAGATTGATTTTGTGTCAATTCACTCTTTAGGTATTAACCTGCAGCTGCAACCTTAGAACATAGTATATTTTAACATAAGGGTTTTAGGCTGAAATGAGCATCTAGTTCCATGTTGTTACAAAACTGATCAGTAGAACCAGAAAGCTATGTTGTGACATCTGCTGCTTCTGTTCCCTTAGCCTACTCCAGTTGCAGAGAAATTTGATAAAGTGGTAGAGGTCAGATTTGGTAAAGGATTTGTTCCTGGAGATGATCCTCACCTAGGCTTGATGGCAAATATCAATATAATTCCATGTTATGACCGGCAACACAATTTATTTAAAACTCTGAAAGGAGCAGACTTCAGGTAAGTAACTCAATTGCCATGACAAGATAAAACTGTAAAGACTTACTGATGCATTTAAAGAGTTACAGTTGCTCCCTTCTAGATTACTTACATGCACTCGTGTTTTAAGTTGGAAAAAAACCCCTGACAATCAACCCAACAAACCTGGGCCGATTTATACATGTATTAGTAGAAGTACTTTCTCCAACTTAGCGTCACCTTCTGGTCTTTTTAAATGCTTGCACAGTGACCTCAATAAGTATATATATGTGGAGGATCACTGCTACAACCTCCAGAATTTCCCAATTTGTGTGGGACACATGTCGTCACTCCTAAGGGCTTCCTCCACAATCCCTGTGCTGCAACTTCCTTTCTGGATTGCCCAAAAGTAAGTAGAAGAGCACTCTTCCCCCCCCCCCCTGCCTATGCTGCCTCCATCTCACCTGCTGTTGTGGCCATGTCGCCATTGCTGTTTCAATTGGTAAGGTCCTGTGCTCATGCACCTGTTCTGTCTCTGGTGCCTTTCCTCTGATCCATGGGCAGCCAGTGAGACTATAGAACTGCTCTGGAGCCACTGACAGGGCTGCCACTGGCCCTGCCACCCAGGTATTGGGGTGCACTGCTGCCAAAACCAGAATAGGTGAGTGCATGACTGTGTATGTGTGTGTGGAGGGAGAGATGGCATCACTAGGGTTTGCTGCTGTGCTAATTTCCTTTTGGAAAGCTAGACCCCAACG
Source organism: Anolis apletophallus (assembly GCA_030556195.1). NCBI lineage: Eukaryota > Metazoa > Chordata > Lepidosauria > Squamata > Anolidae > Anolis > Anolis apletophallus. The sequence goes on along the minus strand of JARBWK010000001.1, from coordinate 47,114,601 downwards.
TGGGCAGAGGTCTACATTGTTATATGTTGTTCATGGAGGAGGCTGGGTGGCTAGAGTGGGAGGAAGTGAATGAGGAAAGGCAAGGGGAGACAGACACACTGTTAGCCCATTTGTATCCAGCAGGCGAGTTAACCATTTCACCTTTTCTCATCCATTGTAATCTCTTGTTTTCATAGAATCCTAGAGTAATAGAGTTGGTAGAGATCAGATGGGCCATCTAGTCCAACACCCTGCCATGCAGGAAAAGCACGTTTAGTTGGCTTTTACCTCATTTCCCTCACAGCTCTTCTTTGGTCGTCAAGCCCTGCCCACTTCACTTCCCCAGGGCTCCCCCCCCGGACTCCAATGATGTTTGGCATAAAGCACCTGACTCTAGGGTAGAAGCGGTGGCTTCACCTCTGAGGCGCCTCTTACCCTTTCCTTTATGACCCATATTTGCATCTCATCCCCCCCCCTTCCTCTTCTCATGCACAGCAGCTGCAGCAGATATGTGTGCATACATATGCACCAGTATGTGAGAAAGAAAGAGTATGTGCACATAAAGAAACGCCTTTTGTTGAGGAAAAGGAGAGGTGACGCTGTTGAGAACTGAGCAGCATGGACGCCTTCTCCTCGTGGTAGAATGACCCCTGACATATACATCAACGTACACATGTGTCTAAATGGAAAATAATTGTCAAGACTTCATCATTAAAATATTATGTTAGCAGGAGAACATTCCATACCTTTAGCATGAAGTCCTGCTTTGAGAAAAGATACATGCACTGTCTTCATTATGTTACTTTTTAAAAAGGAGATTGAGTCTTGAGTCAAAGTAACATGACATCCTTCCTCATCTCAGCAGGATTAACAATTCCAAGATTTACATCATATGGGCAGTCTGCTGTTCAAAAACTTGTTTAAAGTTGTATTTACATCTCTATTTTGGATAAAATTGAGCTCTGCATTTATCTCTGGAGAAGTTTAGCTAACCTCTCCTCAAGCCTCATACACTGCATACATGTTTTGTACCACACGTGTTTAAATAAGAATTTGAATTCATGAACATGAATATTCAGCATCTTAAAACACTATATATCTTTGGCATATATTTAACATAATTCTAATACATGAATATTTTGTGTTTCAGAAATATCTGTTATAAACATTCATTTCAGCATAAGATGTTGCCCTTTAAGCAAGCAGCCTTCGAAAATCAAATCTTGCCAGAAAATATGCATGATGCAGGTAAATGGGGGGAATTAATTAGTTGTTTTATGATTTCTTGACAAAGTTGTCATAAAAATCAGTGCTTGCTCTTTCTTTTTCCTCCTTTTATTGCTTGATAAGGTTTGATTACATCACAGAAATTTCTACTCAACACTGTAGTCCTGTCTTTTGGAACAACAGAAGCCAAGACTTGCTCCATCTGCTGATTCCATTTTAGACCATTACTGTCTTTCCCCTTAATAGCTTTTCTTTTAGGCTGAGCATATTCAGCAGCCAGTTGTTTTCTCATAAGTTCTCAATCCTGTCATTCTCTGCTGCACACAGACCACGCTTGGGGTGCAGGTAGCTCTTCAAAGGTTGTTGTACTACAATTCCCAGAAATTCTCACTCCTTGCTATGCCGATGGGCATTATGGTCCAACAACATTTGGAGGGCCTCCTGGTACACACCACTGCAGTGGGTGGATTCTTGTCAGGTCTATTCAGACATATAAAAGAATTAACACAGTTTATTTTATAATTGCACTTTTGAAGATTATGTTTTATATTATAAAATGTCTCTCATTCATTTGGCTTCTTAGTCAAGAAGGATTTAGTTCAACCATTAGTATGTTTAAAAAGAAGCAGTTCAATTTCTGTTTCCCAGCCTTCAGAAGGTTCTGTCGAGAGGATGGGAACAAATATAGGATCTCTTTTCCAGCACTTGCTTTGCCACTTTTTTAATACTGTCATCCATGTTTTCAGGAGCAACTAGAAATAATAGAAACAGAAGTAACAATTCCTTTAGAGCCACATCTAAATGAGAGAAACAGAATTTTTAAAACCCAAGACTGTAAACACAAGCTGTTGAGCTGGAAGCAGCATCTGTCACATTAGTACTAATTATGAGAAAGAGGATATAATGGGGAAGTATCAAAGGCCTCCTTTGGCACCGGGACTCTTAGTATAGACTTAAATGCATCTCATGTGAACAGAAATGGCATCAGGAGGGCTGATTTGGGTTTGCTACACCTTTTGTATTTCAGCAAAAAAAATTCACCCCTTATATACTGCAACTGGGATTATAAAACGATAGTATTTGCATCAATTGGTACACTTACATTTTTCCAACTCTGCCATTGCATAGTTATTCTGAAAATTAGCTTCAGTACAAAAGATATTTGTAAGCAGCACCTAAAAAATCAGTTAAAAATTAACAGTTTCAAGTCTTGAAAAAGAATTTAATCCTTTGTATTTTAGATATCATGGGACTTGCCAAAGAAGCACAAAATAATAATCTCTCTCTGCCATTCCTTTATTCCCAGTGACTGTTGCCCCACAGAAGAAAGATTCAGTGAGTGAAGTATAAAAACATGAACAAAGTGATTGGAAAAGAATTGTGACTGCAAACAGAATTTCCTGTTTACACTTGTAGCTTAGCAGTTTGAACTTAGTATTTCTTCTGTATAGTATTAAATTGCTTTGAGTTTAATTATCTATGGCGTATTTCTTAATGTTTTGACAGTGGTTCCCAACCTTTGGTCTTCCAGGTGTTTTGGATTTCAGTCCCCACAATTTTTAACAGATGGTAAGATGGCTGGGGTTTCTGGGAGTTGAAGTCCAAAACAACTGGCCGACCAAAGGTTGAGAACCACTGCTATAGCTAGATGTTTCTTTTCACTTCTGGCCCTGTCTCCATTGACTGATGACTGGTGGTGGTGCTGCAACAGCTAGAAGGGGTTAGGGATTCATGACAGGAAGTACATTACAGATCCATATGTTTGGAACTTTGTTTCATGATGTAGGATCTTAAGTTTTGTACTTCCCACATGTTAAGATAGTTCCCATCAATGGGGGAGAGGATGAGAAAGACCTGGATAAGACATGGACAAACTTTGGCCCCCTAAGTGTTTTTCAGTAGGATGTTAGGAATTGTGAAAGCTGAAATCCATAATAAGACCTTATTGTTCCAGCAAGCCTTTGGGTCTTAAAATTGCTCAGCCTCTCCTGATGTTTTTATGTAGCTATTGTTACTGTTTTAATTTTATGATATGGTTTTTAATATGAATTTGTAACTGCTGTTTTATTGTATGTAAGTCGCCCCGAGCCAATTGGGAGTACATTCGAATTAAAAAAATACCTGGAGGGCTGAAGTTTGCTCATGCCCGATCTGGATTTTTACACAAAATCCCCCCCCCCCTTTTTTTTTGCAATCATACAATTCTGAACCTGAGAATTTCCCCTTTCTATTGACAATGTAATCAAAATGAATCAGGATCTCTTAAAGCAATTTGGATTTTCTCCTATTTAATACAGTTTTCATTCATAGTCACCACTATGTTAGTTAAGTGTTGTATAATATCAATGTACACTCACCTCATGGTCATGATTACGCAAACCGATGGCGATAGATCGACTAGCTCTGGATATAACTGCTGTCATTGCATACAGATTAATGAGGATGTCTGCCACTCTCCTAAGAACCATCTGTTCATCTACAATAGTCTGATAAAAAGCAAGCCTTTTAGTAACACGAATGTGACTCTTTGTTCTTAAATAATTTCCCTCAATTCTGGCTATTAGGATAGGGGTTGGCTTTACAGGTTTCTAATCAGGATCTCCCAACTCTTGAAACACACTCCCTTCATGAATTCAGTTTTGCATTGGTAAATGAAGAAGCTGTGAAGTTCTTTTAGGCTGTTTTAAGACGGCCCAGACTATTGGAGAAAATAAATTCAACTAATTTACTTCCTCATACATACTCTTCCATTTACTGATTAAGGCATTTCTATAACTCCTTCCTCAATCTTAATGGGAAGCTGAACAGAAATGCCATCTCCCATGCTCTTTAGTATGCACTATGAAAACAATTATTGGGCTTCGAAGAGGGTTTGGTTTCAAATGTTCACTTTGGTTAAACTGGGGTGAGGGATGGGGTGCGGTCTTCTTCTCCCCCTTGTAAGAGAGCCCTGCTTACCTTGCCAAACCTTCTCAGCAAGCCTTCAACTGCAACTCCGAAATAATAAACATTTTGCTCAAGTTTCTTGGCACTTTCCTGCAAAGTACACATGCAATATAAACCAACAACAACAACTGGGGCGTTGCATATTCTAGACACATGGACAAATAAATTATGGATAAACCCAATTTTTGAAATCTCAGGCACCTGGAGAGCCAGCTGGTATTCCTCAAGGAATTGGATTTCAGCCTGAGGCTTTCAGACTTGGAGACCCAAGTTTAGTGGGAGACTTTCTACTTTAGTGGATCTCACTGGCTGAGATCCTGCTCATTACTTGCAGAATGTAAAGCTTTGCCAGTGCACAATTGCCAGGTACCCCCTTCTAAACACACTCACACCCTCAACTTGAGGAAGCTGGGCCAAAAAAAAGAGAGGGAGAGAATCTCCTCCTGAACTGTTAGTGAGTACTGCTAGGCTGCTATGAGGTCTGGTAGTAAGGTAGACATTTCAAACAATAATTATTAAAAGATTATTGGAAGATGACCGAAGTAAAATCATAAGCTAACACAGTGTGGTTGGGGCCAAGCTGACCTCCCCTGTTTAAAAGAACCCAGGAGAGATTTTCCACTGGATTAAGGGTCTAGGAAAGGGGTCATTACCATTTTCACACCCCACTTTGAGCACCTGTATCACTTCTCATGTTACTCCATAGAGTCCCCTAACCCCAAGAGCAACTTCTCAAAAAAGTACGGGGAGCCAAGGGGAAGGAAGAACTAATGAAAGTGACTCCTCACTCCCCCTTCAATTATGGTTTCTTAAAGGGCCCATAGAACAGTGGCAGCTGTTGTATAGGCACTCTTAGGTAAGACTGAATTTGCACCTGAAATACCGGCAAACTACATTTGGACTGTGCACACTACACTGAGTATAGTAATGGTATGATAGGAGGCAGCTTTCTCTGGTCTTCCATGGAGGTTACAAACTAGCAGTAAGAAGCCCAAAGAGTATCATTTTTGTTCAAGAAGTCCTTTAGGAATGCCAACTACTGATGGACGGAACACTTACTTCCAGACTGGGATGCACCACTCCATCTTTTCCAACTAATCCTAGATCTACTTTTCTGCCAAAGCTGTCGCGGAACTTGTTGAAAAACACGTTCATTGCCACCATCACATTCCCCTTCTTAATCTCCCTGTGGAATTAGGGACAAAGACGCTACTTCAGCATGAGGCTGTATTTCCAATATTCTCTCATGCTGTTGCAAAGAATTCATTCTTTTACAAGCACCAAAACTCTTGAATAATTTCCTCTCTAAATACAGTATATCTATCCTTGCATGTACTTGAGACAATTCACTTCAAGTTCTACTTGTTGTTTAAAAGAAAATGATTGTCGGGCAGTGTTAAAAGTAACTGCTGCTGATGGGTGCAATATATAAAAGAAAGCCAGGGCCTAAACTACATCATGACACATTACATCCAACAACTATATGACGGGCATTAACCATCCCAATATGGCACCCAGTCCCTAAAATCTCTGGCCTCACCGCTGGCATGTAAACCCATAACATTCAGAATTCAATGAAGCTTACACGAGAACAGCAGTGATTACTGGCTATAATAAATACGTTTTCTGGCAGTACTGGAGTATTTTCAAGACACTAAAAGAAAAGACAAGGTTTCATTTTTAAACCAATAAAACTTAAACTCTACACAGCACTTTAAAAATTGTATAAATTCTAAACACCACTAGCTTATTTAATGCTGGTCACTGACAGAAATAAATATTCATTCACCACTAGCTTAGATGCAGCCCCTTCTGTGCTATCCCCACCGACCAATTTTCAATGTAAATTATCTAAGACGGTTATATATATATATTTAAAACACATACTTTATTTTTTCTGTTAAGATTTTGCCAGCAAACTGCATGCCTGTCAAAGCAATATACATTCGTAGAACTTCATTTGTCCCCTGAAACAAAGAAAGGTTTATTTTAGGCAATTGAAAAACATGGAAGAAAGACAAACGTACATGGATTTGATTGTAAAGTCTTATCACTCCTAATTACATTATTTGGCAATATACGTGGGGCTTATGGGACTTAAAGTCCATCATCAGGCTGAGCATAGCTGACAGTGCTAGATGCACTAAAAGCTTAAGAAAGCAGCCCATTTAGAGGACTGGCAAAAATGGCCATTGCCTTCCTATCAAAAAACCGGGAGTGGCTCTATATCATCCATGAAGGAAGGTGATGATTAGACATGTGACTAACTATAACTCGACAATTACTTGGCTTCCAAACCAGCAGTTCTGAGTACTTTTTGTAATCAGTCCTTGAGAAGAACTTTGTTATCAAGGTGATTAAAACTATAAATAGAATAGTTTTTGTAGTGTTTCAAAAACAATAATTCTGTCGGTACTCTACATAAAGAATTGAGTTTTATATGTAAGAAAGGAAACTTAAATATTTCACATGGCTCTCTGGAGGCTGAAAGAAACAAAAATCTGAGATCAGTGGAAGTTCTGAAAGAAAAGCACTCCCATTTTTGAAGTACTTTATTTGAAAGGGAGAAAATGCTGATGGACTAGGACGACACTACATTTCCAGCAGGTGCTGCTTGGCAATTAAAGCTCTCAGAATGAACAGATGGCTGAACAACAAGCTAATTAAAATTACTGCATGCATTGACTGGGGATGCTAAATTAAACAGATGCATGTCGCACGCTCGGTTTTAATTATAAGCACCCATTCTTTATAGCACACTGCTCTGCGTTCAGAGCGAAGAGAAGGTGACTGGAAACAAAGCTCCTTTAGGACTGACTATCCATCAGACCCTTTAAAGCTCATATTGCTGTTTCCACAGAGATCCCAAATGGAGTCAGACCTTCTAGGTGGCTTCTTCTGGGGCAAAACAGAAGCAGTAACTATGAGAGTAGATCTAGAATTTCCTATGCTTTGTTCGTTTTTGCTCTGCTTGCTTTTGCCTTTGCTTTATTCCAACAGAAGGCTCCAAAGGAGGAGGAGGAAGAGGAGGAGAGTCTCCTGAGGAAGTTCGGGGTTCACAGGGAAAACCACCAAACATTGAGCACGATTCTCCATTACAAGTCCCCAGCACAAGAGCATTTGACCTTGCATCATTGTGCGGGTTGAACCAAGTCCAAACTGAGCCATTTCACTGATGTTTTTAAACCGGTCAGGAGATCAACTCAATGATTCGGATAAAATTATATTGCACATTTTGTATCTTCATATTATGAATTCTGGCATGCAATATCACTGAGCTTGCAAAGCAAACATTTTAAAAATGGAATTTTCCACTGCAAAGCTTATTTGTATTTGTTTTGACAAGCAAAGCAGAAGGTTTCCAAAGTGACCAGTTCAGCCTAGATGGCTGGAGGGAAATGCACAGATGCCACTTCTGGATGACAGGAATCCCAGCTCCAAATAGCATGCGCTGATTTTTGCGAGAACACAAGTTGCTGTTCCTTTAGCATCCTATGCAGAGCCAGAGAAGCTAAGCCCACCTTTCATGCTCTATTTGCTAAGACAGGACATTTTCATTACTATGTGTGTTCCTACCCCATCCCCCATCCTCCAGTACTTTGGATAATGTTACATTTGTCACCAAGTCATCATTCTTATTTAAACTTCAAATGACACGTACAGTCTTTATAAACACAACATGCAATTCTCACCCTTTGGGGTGAGAAGGGCAGGGTACAATTGTAGTAAATAAATAAATACTAATAAATTATGTTTCTTTTTATTACCTCAAAAATCAGGAGTATCCTGCTGTCCCGGAGATAGCGTTCATATGGATAATCTTTCATGTAGCCAAGGCCTCCGAGGATCTGCAAAGCTTCGCTCACACAAATCCAAGCACCTTCAGAACTAAACACCTGCCAATAACAGTTGCAATCATCCTCAGTATTCTTACATCTGTTAGACTGTGCAACACATAAGAGTCAGTTCCTGCGTTATATTTAAATGCTCTCTGTCTTTTGGAAGGCCAAGAAATGAATGCTAAGGCCCTGCCCTTTTAGCTAGTGAGGGAGATTCCCTGCTTACTCCAAGATCCTCTAACTCTTAAATTAGAAGCATCCTCTAACTCTTAAATAGAAATGGTCTACTCCCTGCTTTCCCTTCCCTTCCAATATCTTCAGAACCTAACAGGTATGTAAGCAAAGCAAGCAGACTTTGACTTGTGGAAACCCATGAATGTGACATCTCTAAGTCACAATATCAACAGTCTTGTTCAAGGAGCATTTAATGCAATGCATATAACGTCAGCAGAGAGATGCACATGTCAGGAGGAACTATGAGATACCACAATTCAAAAGCAAAACCAGTAGATAAAGTTACAAAAATATTTAAAAGAACTAAATGGCTAATAGAAAAAAAGGTATAGGATCCTTCCTCTAGCTACACTGAGCTCCTTCTGAGAGAACAAAGGAAATGGGAAATTCCAAGAAATGGGCTGGAAACTTGAGGAGATGTGATCCTAAAAGTATCTATCTATCTATCTATCTATCTATACACACACACACACACACACACACATTCCACTTGCTTCATGGTCAACAGAACCTCTGAAGATGCTGGCCATAGATACAGGTGAAACGTCAGGAGAGAATACAGCCCGAAAAACTCACAGCAACCCAGTGATGCCAGCCATTAAAATCTTCGACAACACAATATTTTTCTTTTTGGAGTCTTACTGCCGATACTTATACTTTTTAAATTGATGTTTCATCAAAGCTTACTTTAACCATGGCAGCTTCAATGGAGCAGTCTGGGATCCCTGGTCTGTCCATCATTCCTGCAGTAAGGTAGGCCATGCTTTCCATGACATACGCTTTCCGAGCCATGAGGGCAATTTTTTCCTGGAGAAGGAGCAACAAAAAGATATCATTCATATGTGGCATTCTTCAGTTTGTTTGTTTTTTTATTCATTCAGTTGCTTCTGGCTCTTTGTGACCTCACGCTAGAGCTCCCTTTCGGCCATGGCCACTCCCAGCTCCTTCAAAGTCAAGCCAGTCACTTCAAGGATACCAACTATCCCTTGGTTGGCCCCTCTTCCTTTTTCCTCTCATTTTCCCCAGCATCATTATCATCTCCAAGTTTTCCTGTCTTCTCATTATGTGACCAAAGTACTTCATCTTTGCCTCTAATATCTTTTCCTCCAGTGACATTTTTCAGTGGTTGGACAATATTTCATTACTGTTCATTCTCAAATATAAGATGCCTAGAATATAATGCACATTTTTTTCTAATTTTAAAGAATAATTAGTAGTGTATTTCCTATATAACTACCACAACACTTCAGGTCCAATCTGTGCTATGCACATAATTCTATACTGGTAAACGATTTTCACTTTATTAAAAGGATAAAATATGAATGCCTCAAAACGGACCATTTTATAGTATCTGACTTACCTGGATTAATCCGAATTCACTCAGCTTCTTATTAAACTGTTTCCTTGTACAAGCATATTCTGCTGTCATTTCTTCAAGAAAGAATGAGACAAACAATTGTTAACCAGTTTGGAAGCATGAAGAGCAATATTAATAAAAGTAATTTCTTAAACATTTTATTTCAATAGGAACATATATAACAGGGCCATTTTACAATTACTTTAATGAACTGAAAAAGAAGGCTTTTATCATTTTATGATGTCTCCAATTACATCCCTGCAAGGCAACGGCCTCTGTTTCTTTCTGCAATGCAGTTTCTTGATTACTGACACATTAACCGGACTTATTTTGTGATCTTCCACCAGAGTAGCCTTTTGTGCTGATGAAACCTCTCTCACTATTAGGCTGTCAAGTCCCTTAAATCAAACAACAAAGACAAAAGCACCTCCAGCCTTGAAGTTGTGGCAATTATGTCTTGCTTGCTTTGCTGTGCCCAATTTAAGAAACCAGAAGTCAATTTATGCCAAGTGGTGCTAGTAATTATTATAGATTTCTCCTAGAAAGTAAAAACCATCAGCAGTGAGAGAAGGCACATTCTATTCCAGCTTTTTCACCAATGGAAAGTGAGGGACAAAAAACCCCCATACACAATGTGACACAAGCTCCCTGAATATATGCGGTCTTTGAAGAGGTAAACAGAGTACTGTGAAGACAACTGCTTAATATGAGACAATATGCTTTAATATGAGACAACAGCAACTCCTATTAAAACAGAAGTGATAAAAGTATAGCTCATAGGTCTCAAGCCCTACAACCCACATCTCTTCGCCTACTAAGGATTCATCCTTTTTTGTTAAACTCAAAAGGTCAAACTCATTTTCACAGAGTGCCCCATCAGCCTTATGGTTGCCTTAAAAGGGCCACTTACAATTATAAGACTATAAATGTGACTATGTTGCCCTGGCATTGGAAGCCTCACAGGCCACATTAAATGATGTGGGAGGTTAGATTTGTCCCAAGGGCCTTGCATTTGATAAATGTACCCTAGGCTGTTCATACTAACAACTTTATTGTACTCTCCCTCACCTTTTTTAGGCAGAGCGCATGTTCAGAAAATCAGAAATGTGATGTGTGGCCCTATAGATCCTCCTGGTTCAATAGGAGTATGTGTGAAAAAGATATTGGGAGTCCTCATGGACAGCAAGTTAAACATGAGCCAACCATGTCATGCAGCAGTGAAAAAAAGCCAATGGGATTTTGGTCTGCATAAATAGTATAGTGTCTAGATCCAGGGAAGTCGTGCTACCCCTCTATTCTGCCTTGGTCAGACCACACCTGGAATACTATGTCCAATTCTGGGCACTGCTGGAATGTGTTGACAAGCTGGAATGTGTCCAGAGAAGGTTGAATGATAAAGGGTCTGGAGAACAAGTGCTATGAGGAGCAGTTTAAAGAGCTGGGCATGTTTAGCCTGAAGAAGAGAAGGCGGAGAGGGGACATGATAACCATGTATAAATATGTGAAAGGAAGTCATAGGGAGGAGGGAGCAAGCTTGTTTTCTGCTGCGCTGGAGACTAGGATGCAAAACAATGGCTTCAAACGACAGGAAAGGAGACTCCACCTGAACATGTGGAAGAACTTCCTGACTGCGAGCTGTTCAGCAGTGGAACTCTCTGCCCCAGAGTGTTGTGGAGGCTCCTTCTTTGGAAGTTTTTAAGCAGAGGCTGTGTGGCCATCTATTGGGGGTGCTTTGAATGCAAGTTTCCTGCTTCTTGGCAGGGGGTTGGACTGGATGGCCCACGAGGTCTCTTCCAACTCTATGATTCTATGAATATTGCCAATGCTCCCCTCCATGTCCTCTAAAGACCCTTCTTCGATTTTCTCTACATAAAAATGCCTCTGTTTTACAAATGCAATCACAGTTTCATAATCTCAGTTTCATATTTGATACTCGGGAATGTTCCTGAATATAGTTGGACTATATTCAGCAACTATATTCAGCCACAGATTCAACTAATCATTATTCCCCGTGGTATAGGTGAACTTTTAGGAATTGCTTATACTGCCCTCTTATTCCCAAATGTCACTATTTGCTAGGAGATATTGGTTCTGTATTGTTGGAGAAAGAAAAACCCATATTTAAGCTAATGGCCTAGATGCAAACGGGCAATATCAAGTGGCACTCCCTTTGCTCTAGGACTAGGAATGAATTTTGTAAATGGCAAAAATATTTACATTAATATAGCTGAAATTTTTACATGAAGAGAAGGTTCTCCTTCAGAAGCAAAAACAAAATTTTCTCCCATCCAGCAACACAGCAAGTTTTGTCTTACCAATCAGTTTTTTAATCATCCCAGCGGATGCACTGCCCATACTAAATCTTCCACTGTTTAGGATATTCATGGCAATCTGCAATGAGAAGCAGATGTTATTTCAGGAAACTACATTCAAAATGTCCACCAAGCGAACACATTTTCTTTTTCTGAAGATTCACTAGTAAATTTTACCATTAACAGGATGCCTGCTTCACTATAGATGTCACCTTATAGTGACGAAGAATATGGAAAGGGCCTTACTATCTTCTTCCCAGAATAGGTATATTAAGATGGGAGATATATCTGTGTTCTCATAGATACAATATGTTGCTGTTGTTTTTAATCAACATCTACAACAATGTTTATTATTATCACTTAAATAAATCCATTGCTATGTTGCAAAGAGCACAATGCACATGTCGTTTTACACAACTGCATCTAAATGTAGCAGGTAGACTGGCTCATATAATCATCTAAACCCACTTGTTAGGATAGATCAATAGAATCAATATGATTTACATAATTTTTGACATTCAGAAATTGATTTAGGTGTAGGGTTGATATGTAAAAATGTTCTTACAAAACTTCAATCTCAGTAGGCTACAATAAAGGGGAGGATTACAGGGCAATATTGAATTTAGAAATGCAATCAATTGCTATCTCTTCTTCGTATACTTCAGCTAACATCATTTACAGAAATCACTGCCTTTCAGAAGCAGCATGAAATCCAATAGATTCATCTACAAATGCAAAATACTGTTCAACTTGCAAAACAGCACGTCAATTGCCACAGGTATAAACTCAACTGAAATTCTTGGTTATTGGCTTTGCATGCATGCATGCCCTTACAAGCTATAGAAACTTCAACTACTGGAAGCAATTACTTGACAAATGGTGCAATTAGGATTTCAAAAGATTCAGCACATAGCTTTATTGACGTTTTTAGCCTATACTACTCAACTGACTGGCTAAGAATTTGTCGCAACAAATATTCGCTTGTATATAAACAGGTAAAACATGAGAAACACCAGAACTGGCAGCTGAGTTGACCTTGTTACTTCCAACAGATGCTTTGCCACTGGTAATTTGGCAGGGAAATACTGTTCAGTTACAACCTGAAGTTGGCTGAACTCCCTTTACAATTGCTAAGTTGAGATATTACTCGAACCTAAGATGTGATCCTTACAAATTCTTTGAATTTTCATCCATCACTGGACTTAGATAAATTAGATAAAGAAGTAGATAAATGCACAGCTATTTTAGTGGTCTGCTTGCTTTTTTTTGTGATTACCCACCACAGTTCCACTCCTTTCCAGTTAAGCCTACTTTCCCTCTTTCTCCATCATAAAATATAGGTACAAGATCCGGCAGCTTAAGTGTAAGTAATTACTATCTGCATCTTACCTTAAAACCTCCTCCAACTTCTCCAATAACATTCTCTATAGGGATTTTTGTGTTTTCAAAGTGAAGTTCACAAGCTGCAAGACAAAGAAATGTAGTGTTTTGGGAGGCATTTGTTGTATTGTAGGAATCACAGGAACATGAATTTAGGATCGAGAGAAACAATTCCATTTTAATCTTTTTCAAACCATCCCCCAAACTTTCCTTTTTATTCCCTTTTCCATCTATTGTTCAGTTACGACACTTCCTGTGTCTATCACCAACCTATGCTATAATGAAATCCTGAGCTATTTTAGAATTTCAACAGGATGCCTGTTTTCAAACCATGGTGGCGAGGGTGCAGGGGATGCAGGTTTTCAAATCTATGGGGATGGGGAAGAGAAAGGTCTCATCATAAACCCTGCTTTTACTGCCAATCAGATTTCTGTTGTTTAATTTGAAAAGCAAGAAACTATTTTATTTGGGACCAACAATGAGCTCTTCAGGTCCACCAGCACTAGATCTGTGATGTTCAGAAGCTGCAGATGATTGTGAATGCAGATACGCTGTGTGCATGTTCACATCACATCACTGGGATCAAATACTATTAATCTAGTGCGTGGGATGCACTGGTGCTTCAGGAAAGCTTTACCTGAACTAATTTATGGCAATTGTGTGCAGATTTCGAATAAGACAAGAAAGACCATTGAGCTATTTATCGACCAACCTTTTAGAATCACCCCCACCCCCCAATAAAGCATGCATTCTGGAAATTTCAGAAAATGCAGCTGACACAAAACTTGGATCTTCTCTTGGATCCAATAGGATCCCGCCCAAAGCAGTGATTCTGTAATTTCTTACTATTAGATCCTCTGATGCCCAGCTTATCCTCTGGCTTTCCATGAGTGACTCCACCAAAAGCTCTTTCTACAATGAAAGCTGTAATTTTGTCTTTTACTGCACCATCTTTGTCAGTAACCTCCGTTCTTGCAAACACAGTAAAGATATCTGCAATACCACCATTTGAGATCCATATCTGCAATTAAAAGAGAAAGGCACTTGTTTTGTTTAGCGTCACATATGAACTCATGGGCCATATTTGCCAAATACTACTCTCTCTGCTTCAGTGTGCATTTTTTGGCTTTGGACCTTTTCATTTTTCAGCTATGATTCAACACTGAGCTGAAAACTGGTTTGGGCTCAATGATAGGTGATGCTTTTCAATGGCTAAATACATGAAATCCTCAGCAAAGAGAATACACCTCTGGGAAGATTGTCTCTTGCTTACTAGGTTAAGTTAGGGTTCAGGGGAATCTGCTACTTTGGACATGAGGCACTTTTGACTTTTTGAGGATTCTGTTGAGCTGCTTTTACATTCAGCCATTAGTCAATAAGGCAGGAAAAGAAATGAAAATATTTGGTAAACAAACTGGTATGGGAGCAGAGGGCTAAATATCATATCAACTGCAAATAAGTACCTTTGAACCATTTAATTTGAAATGTTTCCCATCTTCACTCAAAGTAGCTCTGCTCTGGATGGATGCAGCATCACTTCCACTGTAATATGAATCAATCAAGGAAATGGGAGGTCAGGCCCCCAAAAGCTACCGACCCAAGAATTGTTTGGATATGAAAATTCTAAAGCTGAAGATATATATTTATACGTTTTGGGTTTAATTTGCATATTGTATGATTTTTAGTATTAGCCACCCTGAGCCTGTCTTGTGAAAGAAAAAAGAAGGCTATAAATACTACAACTGCCACCAAATCCTCCACCACCACCACTAATATTCCCATTATTAGTAGTACAAAATAGCTCCTTAAACAGTCTTCTTAAATTTCTATTCTAGGTTAAAATTGCATGAGATGAATTGGAAAGCATTTGGATGTACAGTAATTTTCTGTTGAACACCAAAAGTAGAATTTGGCAGTAAGTTAATACAAAATTAAAACAGAACTTGCTTTAGAAAAGCTACATTTTTCCTGTTTCAATTCTATAGAGTAGTCTGAAATTCTTGTCTTAACTTCCTTGTTTCTTGGGGGGGGGGGGGGGTAGGGAAGCATCACACAAGGATTTTCTTAATTCTAATTCAGTTTTTCAATGATTTCAGTAGACCAGCATTGAAAACAACTTTTTATTGTAAAAGGTCAATGTGCTACCTTCCTGGTTCAGTGAGACAAAATGCAGCAGTGTATTCCCCCGAAGCCAGTTTGGGTAGATACTTTTCTTTTTGCTCCTTGGTGCCCGCGATAAGGATTCCCTGCCCAAAAATACAAATGCAAATTAACAATTTACTACCACACACATTTGATATTGTGAAACAAAAGCTCTCCCACAACTATTGATTTAAATGTCAACAACACAACACTCTTTAGGTATCTAATCAGTACACAGGCATGAACACTTTAAAATCGGGGCTGCTTTTTCTACAGTCATCGAGAACTCAGGATGTAAGATGAACGAATCCTTTTGTTTAGGGCAAAGAGAAAGTCAATAAGGTCCCTGTGAATAAAGTAATAAAGATCAAGACTGCTTTAGAACCATTTGATGAAACTGCGTAACTTGAATTCTGAAGCAAAAACACTGTCACTATACACAAGCTTAATTCAGTTGAAATAAATACAAAATGACAGCACCGAAAAACTAAAAAGTTTGATAACCCTTCCGATTTGTGGAGGAATTTTTGTTAAGTCTTCATCAGCATAAATCGGATCATTTTCAGAAAGCATAGCTAAGCAGGAATTTACAGCAGTGCTTTCCAAGCTGCTTGATGCGGGGGATTGACCATCCCCGCCTTAATGTCCCAGGAACCAATACTTTGTTTGCACCGTATTATCTTAATTGCATAATTTCTTGATTTATAGACCACTGTGTTTGCAGAAAATCTGTTTGAATAGTACTGATCTAAAGAAAGATGTGCCAATCACATTTCATACTTTTTTGAAACAATATGAAATAATCACATTTTGAGAAGAGTTGAGAAGAGCGGGGTAAAATGCCGGAAATAAATAATAAATTTTATTCAGTTCTGAGCTAGACTGGGAAAAAATAAAATGCATGTGGAATAATGGTACCCAAAATACAATTTCCTGGCCAGAAAAAGACTAAGAGGATTGCATCCAATTAAATCTGTCAGTTACTCAGGCCTATCATTTTATATTTTCATCAACTGAATTAAGCTTATCTGTTAATAACACGTTTCCACTTCAATATTCAAATAATGCAGAGTTGTCAGATAGTTTTTAAGGATCTAGAAATCCTGTTCTTTATTATTCAGATTTTATTTCACAGGAACCTTACCAATGCCCTTTTTACTCTGCGTCTTCATATATCTTACCTATAATAGCAGAGAGATTTGAATGTACCCCCTTCCCCCCAAAATAGGATGGCTTTGATATATTCCAGTTGTGATGTTTTATCACAAACACTAATAATTAATATAATAACCTTTATAATTACCTTTAGCCCTATAGCTTGGTGAGCTGCCAAAGTGACTGCAATAGCCCCATCCAGAGAAGTGATTTCTCCTAAACGTGCATACATTGTATTTGAAAGACCAAGGCCACCTGCAAACAAGGTTTTTCTCTGATCATCACATTAGGATTTTGCTGTTTCAACATTTGGCTTGTAAGAACAAAAACAAGATAAAACACACTTTGTAATCATAAGCATACTTCCTCAGAATTGCTCGTGGAAGTTACAGGAATCTGTTGGCTTAATGCTTTCCCATAAAGTCTACCACCAACCATCTCTAATAACAAGAAGGGATATTATTCATGCACCTATACTTCAGTAACATTTGAGAAAGAGTCCTTATGAAACAATAGATTTCCAATAAATAAAGTACTGTTATGTAGGAAATAAGTTCTATTTTAGTTCAAAGACTAGAGTTATAAAACGTGTTGCTAACACAGAAAATCTGGTGTTCTAGTGTTCTCGCAATTGGTGCTACATAATCTTAAAACAAAAGCACAGTTGTTGAAATACTTTTGAGATAGAAATCAGCATTTTAACCCCATGCAAAGTGGGGAGGGGGGAGAGACAGAGCATCTTATGAGTGCAGAAAACTGCATCTTGCATTCAGCAAGCTGCAACAAGTGATATCAATTTGTCTTAGACCCAGAACTTTCCTAAGGGGGCCAGGGAGGGGGCATGCTAAAGGCTCTGGAGGGCAGAATGTGATCTACTGGCTGCTCTTTGCCCTGCTGTCCTAGGGAATTGCAGCCCCTTATCTTCCAGTCTGCTGATTTAATCAGTTCAGACTTATCAACTATACTGCAGAGCTTATTGCTTTAAAGAATGATGATAGAATCAGCGATCCCACATAGATTAACCAACCACAGGTTGAAAGAGATGTTGTTTTTTCCCCTTGCAAAATAGTTTTTCCCCCAAACCTGTTGTCACCCAACACTTGTAACATATAGGATTTATTACTTATTTGGAAAAAGAACACATATAGCTGAACAACATGCTCTAGACAGGGTAACTCTGCTTTATAGGCTTGAATGAGCAAGAATCAGGCACCATCACAGGATTAATTTAAATTATTTTCTCTGGAGACAGTTCTGAAAAACATGGATTCAATGGGGGAAAAATACCATTCTGAAATCTGTTGCTAGCCCTAGCTAACAAAGACCCACAGAATCAATGGGATTTTCCTGTGTGTTGACTTGTAATGCAACAATTGACTAAATGGTCAACTGGATTCCAACCATTGTCTTCTATTGTGGCTATTTCTATTGTTCATATGAACAACTAGGTTCTTCTAGGATTGTGACTAATAGTGTCCACCGTGACGAGGGAAACAGAAAGTGACTCACTCAATATATCATTTTTTCTATCTCCCCTCCCAATGCAACTCCCCACTTAAAAACAGCACCACTATACATTCCAATACAACTATTGAAGTAGCTTCTTAACCTACATAGAAATACTGGTACATGCTTTCCCTTCTCACTTTATCTTCTGGGGATGGGGAAGGAGAGATGTTGCTTTTCACAGTAGAATGAACAACGAAGGTCAATTTACTATTCACTTTCACTCACCATACTCCTCTGGAATCTGCATGCCAAAGAGACCCAAGCTCTTCAGCCCATCAAGTGTTTCTTTTGGAATCTTAGCATCATGATCAATTTTCTTAGAATCCACTGAAAGACAATGAGATACAAACAGATACACAATATACAGAGAGCACAGGTGTGACAGGATGCATGGGGAGGGCAGGGGGCACTTTCATAGTGCAGCTATTTGGCAAGCAAAAAGTGTAACATGGCCCATTCAAATCACTCTGCCAAGTTTTTTTTTCATTTTTGGCCTCTGCAATCCACAGGTTGATATCCATGGCATGTAAAGAGCTAGCCAGACAGTTCAGCAAGAATATTATGACCTCATTTTTGTTCTAGGAAAAACAGTATGTGAAAGTGTTTTCAAATTATTTTAATGACCAGCTGCATTGTGTCACAATTTCAGGTTTAATTTATTATTTTACTGCAAAAAAGATATATGAAAAAGCATTCTTGGCAATAAAACAAGAAACCAGGAGATGAAAGAAGTTCAAGATAAGATGCATAAGAGCAGTATTGATTGGCAGCTCTTCAATCAATGCTGCCTTCAGGTTCTGCTGAGTAAACTGGACATGGAAAGAATACAGATACGGAACAAGGTGGGGTGCTAGTGTTTTATTGTTAGCACTGCAGGACTATCCATAATGAACAGGGTTCCTGAACCTGAAATCCACAGACTGGATAGGAATCTATGAACCAAGAACAGAAAAAAGCCAGTTGCCCTCCATTTTCCATTTTGTTGACATTTGTTTAAACATATGGAAGGGACCGGCAGCTTTCATAAGGTTCTCAAGGGTGTCCATGTTCCAAGAAAGGTCATAAACTATGTCAAAGAAGAACATGAACTTATGGAGGAACTTCATGGAGAAAGGGAGCATACCTTCTTCTCTGAAGAATTTTTCCACTGGACCCACAAACTGATTGATTTCTTCCAATTCTTCATTGTTAATTTCAGGATAAGGAAACACCTCCTCCTATAATGGTAGATTTTAACAAGACATTTTTTTAAAAAAACTTTTATTAATATGAGAAAATACCACAACACTAGATTTGATATTACTTCACAAAGGGTGAGACGGAATTTGCCTTGACAAGGGCATTTTGTCTGAAATAGGAAAAAGGTCACTTATACAGTGTTGCCTCACTTATTTCTGGGGTTAGGTTTCAGGACCTCCCGCAATATGTGAAAAACCGTGATATAGGGATACTCTATTTATTTTAATATTTATACATTATTTTAGTAGTTATACACTATTTTAAACTTTAAAAAAATTGAAGGAAAGGAAGGAAATGCCCTTCAAGGCTACAGGAAGGGAGGGAGGACTGAGGAGGGAAAGGGCCTTGGAAAGCGGTGGTGGCAAAACCCTACAAAGCAGCAAAAATACCATGATATATATTTTAAATTAATGTCTTTTTTTAAATCCGTGAAACAGCGAGTCCGCAATAAGCGAACCGCAAAGTAGTGAGGGAACACTGTACTCTTGATATACTAAGCCTTATATGCCATCCTTGCATCGTCTGTCATTTCTTCCTCTTTGAAGTTGAATCTCAGAACTTTCTGACTAGTCTTTCAACTCTTGAGCTCAGGAGTGATTTAGAACTTTGTTAAAAGAGCAGCTTAAAAAAGATTGCTTGGGACTCTGCACCACACATTTCCCTTAAACTGGTCTGGTCTGTTTCAGAATTGAATGATTTAAATGTTTGGGAATGGTCTCTGGGCAGTTTCTGGGAAACATAACCTTGCCTATACTTCTCTCCCCTTGCTTCAATCAGATTTTGACCCAACGATTTCACCCTATTGTGATTTAAGAGCATGTGGGTCAGTCCATTCATGGTTTCTGTCAGTTTTGCCTGTATTACCTCTTAAATCATTG
This sequence comes from Anolis apletophallus, assembly GCA_030556195.1. NCBI lineage: Eukaryota > Metazoa > Chordata > Lepidosauria > Squamata > Anolidae > Anolis > Anolis apletophallus. The sequence continues at coordinate 47,094,404 of JARBWK010000001.1, read as the reverse complement.
TTTATGATCCTCTTTTCTCTCTAGATTCATTTTAGATTAACAGCTCTCCAAAGAAAGCAGTAGGCATTTGCAAAAACTACACAGGACAATAATAGACAACAACAGTGTTGGGTGTTTTTTGACACTACATCAGCTCCTCTCCCATTCTAGATATTGATATAAGTTGTTTCTGACTTATGGTAACCCTAAGGCAAACCTACCATGGGTTTTGGGTGGCAAAAATTGTTCAGGGGGGCTTAACCCTTGCCTTCCCCTGAGGCTGAAAGAGTGTGGCTTGCCCAAGATCACCCTGGGGATTTCCACATCTGAATTGTGATTTTAACTGTTGGCTCCCGGTGTTTTAGTGCAGCATTCAAGCTACTACACTGCAATGGCTCTCAGTCTGCTGGGCCCTGCAAAAAGGCACTCCTGTAGTCAAGGCATTCTTTTATGATACTACATGATTCAACATGGGGAGCTGCAGGAGAAAGACAAATCAGATGTCAGATGCCTTGCACAAGAAGAAGCTGCCTGTAGGGATCTCTGTCATGATTTAGCTGATCTATTACACAAACATCTAAGCCAGGGAAGTCATCCAATAAACACAAACCATATGGATACAGCAACTGCGTCTGCTGTAAGTAGCAGACTGCACAGGCCTATGAAATCTTCTGTTTGCTCAGAGCACTGAGAAGCTTGAAGTGAACTCATGAACTTCCAACATGGAACATGAATATACGAACAACAAAGCTAATAAAGACATTTCAAACACGTTGGTATCAAAGGTCAGAAGCGTGTATCTTATACAGGAAATATCTCACAAACTAGAAGAATAATCCTGCTTGGTGATTATTATGAATATTAGCAATAGTAAAAGTAATAGGCATTCATGCTCAGAAGGAATTCTCTGAAACTCACCTGGGCGGGTGAGTTTCAGGGAATTAAGCAATTTTATCAGTTTTTTGTATAGGGCTAGAAAAGATCCAACATACAGGATAAAATATATGTCAGAACAGCCATGTATGTGTTTTATGCATCTATTTATGCTACTAGTAGACCATCCTCTTAACAAAGCATTCTCAACATGTCATAGAATTATTGAATCATTGAGTTGGAAGAGAACTCGTGGGCCATCCAGTCCAACCCCCTGCCAAGGAGCAGGAAAATCACATTCAATGTCATACAATTGCATTCAATGTAATTACTATGTCATACATAGTAAAATAATAAATCTCCTTCACAGTCTCAACGTTGACTCACAATGCCATCTACAATCCTTGCTATGTCTTAACTTCATTATCCTACATTGTTTCTATAAAGGATGTAACAAGATCAGGAAAGAACATAATCTTACAATATCCAACACAGCAATTCCTATTTTGAAGGGGATATTTACTCAAATCTAATGTTCATCTTTTTTTGGCTAAATTACCTTACCAAAATTAGGGTGTGTATTAGATTTGCGTAATATGGTCATGAAGAGTCAGAAGCAACTGAACGAATAAACAACAACAAATATGGTATTCTTCGTGCTGAGCCAAAGCAAAAAAGGGAAACTACTTCAGGAGCATTTGGAACTCCTATTGAAGTTAAAGTGGATTCATTCTACAGCATAGATGCACCCCAAGGTTTTTCTTTGGTTTCAGGGTTTTGAAAATTGAGGTGCACATTAGATTTGACGGTACATTAGACTCAAGTAAATATGGGTATACTGATCTCCACCTCAGGCTTCTGAAGCATCTTGTCCTAACAAGTGCCCTTATCATATTACTTCAGATGGTCTCATTCATTAATATCCATGAGTTGGATATTAATGAATGGGTCACTTCCCAACTCAGGCTTTTTGTTTTTTGCCTTATCAGGAACCAAAATGGCTTTGCTATGGGAGAAAGGACAGCTAGGAGTGTCCTTTCACCCGTGCCATGCACCTCATGATTCCTCACTAGGGCTGTGCTGAGATTTTTTTTTGCGGGCCGTGCGATTAGTTAAATCTGTATTTACAATTCTAGAGGAGAAAAAAACCTTGAGCGTGCAGCCAGAGCAGCTAACCCACAGACGGTACTCTCTCTCCCCCCCCACCTCTCCTCACAGGACGCTGAGAGATGCCAGGGGACAAAGCATGTTGGCAGCCCCGCGAACTGCTTGCCCTTCTGCTTTTCCTGCTCCTGGCCTCGGGACAAACAGACAGAGGCCCCATCAGTGGAGGAGGCAAGGGCCCGCCAAGTGCCCGCTGCTGTTCAAAGGTCTGCTGCTCTCCCACTCTGCTAAGAGGGGAGAGTACCACCCAGGGTTTTACTGGCTGCGTGCCCGTAGCTCCTCTCCCTTCTAGAATTGTAAATACAGATTTAACAGATCATACTTATGACCCACAAACAATTACTTTGCACGTCTTATTCCTCAGTTGCGCTGGGAAATCCTCATAAGTTCTGATAATACCCTCCAGAAAAATTCCTCTAAATCTTCAAAAAAATGGGTGAACTTCTTGGAGGGCATCCAGTAATATCTCATAACTGGAGAAAGGTACAGTTTCAAGAAGTACAAATCTCAGTAGAACATGGCTGGGCCACAACAAGTGTGTAGACGCCAAGCCCTTCACTCTCAAACAATCAGCATTTTCTGTAAACATAGGCCTACTGTGTCCTCATGACGCACTTTCCCATGTCCTTAATGAAGCCAAGCCCCATTGTTCCTTCTTCTTGGGCTCACAAATACACTTTTTCTATTCCTATCTCACACAGGGTTTTAACATTTTATCTTGTGCATTTGGCCTGCCCTTTGTGTCTGATTTTATCCAGTTGCCTTGGTGTCCTACTGGATTCCCAGCTGTCGATGGAGGCTCAGGTCTCTGCCATTAGTAAGCAGGCTTTCTTCCACCTCCGCCAGGTGAGGCAGCTGGCTTCCTATCTTCCAACTAAGGCCCTTGCAACGGTGATCCATGCCACTGTCACCTCGAGGCTGGATTTCTGTAATGCACTGTATGCTGGTACCCTTCCTTCAGTGATACGGAAGATTCAAGTGGTTCAAAAGGCAGCCGCCACACTACTCACGCAGACACCTATGAGACACCACATAACATCGGTGTTGCAACGTCTCCACTGGCTCCCAATTGAACATCAGGCTTCCTATAAGATACTGGTCTTAATGTTCAGGGCCATTCACGGTCAGGGTCCTAAATATCTCAGTGATCGCCCCTCATACATTTGCCATCAGAGACCACCAAGACCAGCCCAGGAAAACCACCTACATATCCCTGGCCCCAGGGAAGCCCGTCTAGACTCTACAAGGCATAGGGCCTTTTCAGTCCTTGCTCCTACCCTGTGGAACTCCTTGCCTCCATATGTTAGAGCAGAGGTGGGCAATTACTGGCCTTCCAGGTGTTTTGAACATAAGAACATAAGAAGAGCCATGCTGAATCGGACCTCAGCCCATCTAGTCCAGCTTTCTGTGTCACACAGTGGCCCACCAGTTGTACACGGGGATCTCGAGCAGAAGGGAGGGCAAAACCCTGACCTGCTCCCGACCCCCCACAACCAGTACCCAGGGAAATCCTGCCTACCTACTCCCAGAAATCCTAACAGTTTACTAGCTGTTAGGATTTCTGGGAGTTGAAGTCCAAAACACCTGGAGGGCCGGTAATTGCCCACCTCTGTGTTAGAGCCATGACCAATTTGCGGTCATTCACCCAGGCTCTTAAAACGTGGCTCTTCGTTAAAGCTTTTAACTTGTAATTATGTGATAATAATGGAAGTTCTCTACCAGCCCGCACCACAGGAAGAACACCATCATCCCCACGTCAGCATAGGCAAATCTGTACTTAAGTCTGTTCAGCAGTTCACCTACCCAGGAAGCATCATCTCTTCAGGCGCCAAGATTGATAAAGAGATAGATCACAGATTATCAAAGGCCTATAGTGCATTCGGAAGGCTTCAGAAAGGAGTCTAGAGCAACAAACACCTGAGGCAAAGCACCAAAACCAGTGTGTACAGAGCTATTGCACTGTCTATTCTCCTTTATGGGTCTGAAACAACAATGCCAACACCTACGCCTCCTCGAACACTTTCATCAGTGCCGTCTTTGCACAATCCTAAATATACACTGGACCGACTATGTGACTAATGTTGCTGTCCTTGAGCAAGCAGGGATCACCAGGGTTGAGGCCATGCTACTGAGAACACAGCTGCGCTGGGCAGGGCACGTCTCTAGGATGGAGGACCACCGCCTCCCAAAGATATTACTCTATGGCAGGCCTGGGCAAACTTGGGCCTTCCAGGTGTTTTGGACTTCAACTCCCACAATTCCTAACAGCCTACCGGCTGTTAGGAATTGTGGGAGTTGAAGTCCAAAACACCTGGAAGGCCCAAGTTTGCCCAGGCCTGCTCTATGGTGAACTCGCCACAGGTCAGCGCAAGAGAGGCGCCCCAAAGAAGAGATATAAGGACTCCCTGAAACAGCATCTCAGGCTCGGCCAGATTGATCACCAACAATGGTCCACCCTGGCCTCACATCGGGAGGCGTGGAGGCGCACTGTCCACAATGCTGCGGCCTCTTTCGAGAAGACACGCCGAACGGGTCTCGACAACGCAGAAAGAACCGCAACTTGGAAACAACATCACCCAAGGAGACTTTCTGCTGTGCTTTCTGCAACCGGGCTTGTCTATCTCAGATTGGCCTTTCTTAAAAGTCATCATCATCTTTGAAAATTCCCTTTTGCAACTACATCTCCCCCACAATGAAGGAGGCACCTGCACTGCAGGATGGATGCGGTTGGGTGTGATTTAAACTGTAATAAAGAATAAGGGGGAGTGCATCAAGTTCATATACAAACAATCAGGACACGGGGTCCTTCGAATAAACAATTAGTAAATCTGCTATAAATCTTTTCCCAAATGGGATTACCGCAAGTAGGCAATGAAAGTCCAAATTATACAATATAGTCCAAAACTCTGTATTCAATATGAATCCCAAATTATAAAGTTCAATATTCATTCAATGGGTATACAGTACAAATGTTCCAAATGAAATGAGGATCGAAACAATCTTCAGGATATGGTGTTACCACAGTCCAAAATCAAATTCTTCCGTATAATCCGGTATGGCAGGAGGTGGCAGCACTCTTTTACATCCCTGGGGTATACTCAGCCGACGAGCAATAGGTAAACAAGAATTCCATAACTCGTTTCGACCGTGTTCCAGTCTTTTTCAAGGCCCGGTATAATCCCCTTCATAAGTCCCCAAACGGTATAAATCATTCTGTAATATAATAACAATATATCAGCTAATATACTGTTATTGTTATTATATTACAGAATGATTTATACCGTTGAACTTTAAAATTTGGGATTCATATTGAATACAGAGTTTTGGACTATATTGTATAATTTGGACTTTCATTGCCTACTTGCGGTAATCCCATTTGGGAAAAGATTTATAGCAGATTTACTGATTGTCTATTCGAAAGGACCCCGTGTCCTGATTGTTTGTATGTGATTTAAACTGCCCTGGCTCAAAGCGATGGACTCCTGGGAGTTGTAGTTTGGTGACGAGGCGGAGGAGGCTCTCAGGAGTCCATAGGCCGTTCAAGCGGGGCCAAGCTGCCTTCATTCCGCAGCGTCGAGAGGCGCCCACCGAGAGAGAGGGAGTCCTGGGAAGGCGAGGGAGGCGAGAAGGCACGCCGAATAGGTCTCGAAGAGAAACCACAACAACGCAGAAAGAACCGCAACTTGGAAACATCACCACCCAAGGAGACTTTCTGCTGTGCTTTCTGCAACCGGGCTTGCCTATCTCAGATTGGCCTTTTTTTTTTTTAGTCATCATCATCTCTGAAAATTCCCTTCAGAATGGATGCGTTTGGGCGTGATTTAAACTGCCCCGGCTCGAAGCTATGGACTCCTGGGAGTTGTAGTTTGGTGACGAGGCGGAGGAGGCTCTCAGGAGTCCATAGGCCGTAGCGTCGAGGCGCCCACCGAGAGAGAGAGGAAGAGGGAGTCCCGGGAAGGCGAGGGAGGCGCTGACCTTGCGGTAGCTCCCCAGGAACAGCTCCTTGGCGAAGGCGGGCCGCGGGCAGCCAGTCCCGAAGGCCCTGCTCCGGCCGGGGAAGGCGGCCCGCGCCGAGCGGAGGAGGAGAAGCAAGCCCCGGCGACTCATGGCCCGCTCGCCCTCAAGGAGGAAACGCCGGAAGAGGCGTCCACTGATGACGTTGTGCCTGCTCTGCTCCTCAGGCGGAAGGAGAACTACGCCCCTCCAGCGCCTTCCGCTTCTTCTTCCTCCATACCTTCCGTATCACTCTACCAAGCCAGCGCCGGGCCTACCACTTTAACTGCACCCGCACTGCATTCTGGGGTTTGTAGTGCAGTGAGGCCCAAGAGCTCCCTAGATGAGTGTCCTGAGGGAGGCACCCTGGACTGCAAGTCCCAGCATTCCGTTGGAGGTTGCCATGGAAGTTTCGACGCTGTACCGTAATAGCGTGACGTCAAACAGCCCATAGATTCATAATCCTCAAGCACGCGCATACTTCATTTATCTTCCGGGTCGATTTTTGCTAACCTTTTTTTGTGTGGAATGAATGAGTTACATCTATCTATCTGTATACCTTTATAAAGCGGAATGTTTGTATGTATGTATGTGTGCGGAGGGCGGGAGGGCGGATATGTGGCAGCCACTTTCACAGGCCACAGCGAACAGCGCGGGTGATGGACCTGCACCAAACTTGGTACACATAACCCCCCTAACCCCCTTTACCTCCTGGTGCGGTTCGGGGGACATGACCCACGGATTATGGGATTTGTAGTACTTTCAAACACTTTGGTTCCCACAGACCACTGAGGCCACCAAAAAGGACCAATACAGACCACACGTAGCACACACAGCCCCCATGACCCACTCTACGTCCTGGTGCAGTTTGGAGGAGGGCGGACCATGGATGATGGGACTTGAAGTACCTCTACTCACTTCCCAAGTCCGCTGCGACCCTTTTCCAATTACTGATCGAGACCACACTTGGCACACATAACCCCCATGACTGCCTTCACATCCTGGTGAGGTTCGGGGGAGGACTGACAATGGATGATGGGATTTGTAGTACTTTCACACCCCTCTGTTCCCACAGACCACTGTGGCCCCCAACAAACACTGATAAAGACCACACTTGGCACACAGAGCCCCAGTGACCCACTCTACATACTACTGAAGTTTGGAGGGGCCAGAACATGGATGATGGGTCTTGCAGTAACTCCCTCACTTTCCAAGACTGCTACAAACCTAATCCTATGACTGATCAACACGAAACCTGCCACACAGAGCCCTCATGACCCACTCTACATGCTGGTGCAGTTTGGAGGAGGGTGGACCATGGATGATGGGACTTGAAGTACCTCTACTCACTTCCCAAGTCCGCTGCAACCCTCATCCAATTACTGATCAAGACCACACTTGGCACACATAACCCCCATGACTGCCTTCACATCCTGGTGAGGTTCGGGGGAGGACTGACAATGGATGATGGGATTTGTAGTACTTTCACACCCCTCGGTTCCCACAGACAACAGTGGCCCCCTACAAACACCGAGAAATACCACACTTGGCACACAGAGCCCCAGTGACCCACTCTACATCCTACTGAACTTTGGAGGGGGGCAGAACATGGATGATGGGACTTGCAGTACCTTCCATCACTTTCCAAGCCTGCTACAAATCTAATCCAATGACTGATCAGCACCAAACCTGGCACACAGAGCCCTCATGACCCACTCTACATCTTGGTACTGTTTTGTGCGAGACGGACCACGGATGATGGGACTTGAAGTACCTTCACTCACTTCCTAAAAACAATGCAACCCTCATCCATTCACCAATACAGACCAAACCTGGCACACAGAGCCCCCATGACCCACTCTACATCCTGCTGCACTTCTCAAATGACCCGGGCACCGCCGGGCTCAGGCAGTCAGCCACTGCGGCCCACAGCAATGACGGATCAGGACCAAACATGACAAACAAGAGACCAATGGCCCATTTCACAACCTGGTGTGGTTTAGGGCAGGATGGGCCACGAATGATGGGATTTGCAGTACCTTCACCTCATTCACTTCCCAAACAACACTGCAGCCCCTATAAATCACAGACCAGGCCCAAAAATGACAACAAGGCTTCCTTAACTTGATTTTCCAGACTTGGCCCCCAACAATGACAGAACATGACTACAGTTGGCACACAGACCTCCCCCCCCCCGATGCACCCTACATCCTGGTGCAGTTTGAGGAAGGATGGACCATGGATGATGGGACTTGCAGTACTTTAATTCACTTCCTTAGAGCACTGTGGCCCACACCAATGACGAACAATGGCACACAATGCCTTTCTCAAATAACCTGGGCACCGCCGGGTCCCCAAGCTAGTAGAAAGAATAAAAAGGTCAGGATTTTAGCCTAGCTCAAGTGTTGTTTGTGTGTGTGTGTGTGTGTGTGTGTGTGTGTGTGTGTGTCAGGAGTGACTTGAGAAACTGCAAGTTGCTTCTGGTGTGAGAGAATCGGCCATCTGCAAGGATGTTGCCCAGAGGATGCCCAGATGTTTTTGATGTTTTGCCATCCTTGTGGGAGGCTCCTCTCATATCCCCACATACTTTTAAAGCAGAATTGGCGCTTTTAGCAGAAGTACAGTCAGGAGAGAGTGATGCACAAGCACAGACCTTAGTATAGCGAGAAAGCTTGCCAGAAATCATGCTGGCAGCCAAGACGAGAATAATGCACTCTGATTGGTACGTAAGGCACCCGCAGTGATTTGCCAGGAACATCATGTGCCTTCCTGATAATACTGGCCGCGATTGGCCTAGCTAGCACCAGCGTGCGCTTGTTTACATTGTTACTGATTGGTAGGAACTGCGATGGGCAATGAAACCGTTCCTCCCTGCTGGCACAGAGGGACGGCTTAGAAATGTTGCAAATTCAGTACAGGATGCTCATAAAGCAGATAACATACTGTGAGAATAAAGAATTAATACTGCGCAATGCTGTTTAGCAAATAAAAATGCAAGTAGAGATTAATGCCAAATAATATGATGTCTATTTGGATAATAGAAATGTGTTGAAGCTGTGAACCAATGATAATGATGAAGAAAGGAGGAGCACGGGACCTGCCGCCATAGAGTGTATATAAGGATAGTTAGAGATTGCTCGGGGTTCTTGCCCTGAGGCAGCTAGTTCTGTGGGCAGGTCCGATCAGCTGACGTTGTGCAAATAAACTTTGGCTTCATTGTACCTGCAGTACGATTGTTGCGTTTTTCTCTCCCGTGCTCGCACGTTTGCGCAACCTGTAAGTAAAAAGGTAACACCTGGGAGTTTTGGGACTCCAGATTTGCTGCTACACTTTCAGTTTCATTTCATTTCAATTTATTATTTTGTAGCAGCAAATCTGGAGTCCCAAAACTCCCTGGATGTTACCTTTT